>CM069137.1:65612274-66242274 GCA_035221665.1 Okamejei kenojei | reverse complement strand
CTAAACTAAACTAAGTCTGCGTGGAGTCTGTACATTCTCCCTGGGACTGTATAGGTTTCCTCTGGGTGTTCTGGTTTCCTCCCACATCCCAAAGATGTGCAGGTGTGCAGGTTAATTGGCTTTGGTAAAAATCGTGAATTGTCCTTCGTGGGCTGGATAGTGCTGGTCTGCAGGGTGATTGCTGGTTGGACTCAGTGGGCCGAAGGGCCTGTTTCCATCCCGTATCACTAAAAACAAAAAAAAAATCTTCATCCCAGGATAGGTCCGAGGTGCCTCCCGATCCAGGCGACTCTTTGTGTGCTGGCCACAGAAGTGAATCTATATTCACGCATTACAATCGCTCCACTCTTTTAACCCTCTACTCCAACAGCACCCTTTATCATGTATCAGTACACTGTGGATGGCTCAATTGTAATCATGCATTGTCTTTCCCCTGGCTGGTTAGCACGCAACAAAAGCTCTTCACTGTACCTCGGTGCACGTGACAATAAACTAAACTAAACTCAAAGGATAAAACTGAGTTTAATTTCCTGGTGTAAACGATATACAATGTGCAGGTAAATGTGTCTCTCTTGTGCCAAAATACCTTTAGTCCAGAGACCATGTTAATACTTCTTCCACTGAAATTGAGGACTGTATCATCCAGCTTGGTGTAGCTTGGTGTACTGCTCTTTACACCGGCACATTTCAACTAGTGACTTCAGTGTAATTGTCTACCGCAGTTTGTGTCAGAGTAATTATAATGAGATGGTAATGAACCATCCGTTTCAGACAGCAATTAAAGGACTCATATCATTTTGTAGGCAGTCTCACTCCATGGAACACATTGAACTCTCTAATATTCCAGTCTGGGGAAAAGATTACACTGCGTCAGAATTCTAATTATCCTTAGACTCAAATCCCCGCCAATGAAAGAGTACTGTCCTAGTGTAGTCTGCCTTTCAGGCTAGATGCTCTTTGTTCAGAGATTTGGATATTGCCAAAACATGGTGTACCAAGAAACCTTCATCAGCATTCAACACTGACCCATTAGGTTTAGTTTTAGGTTTAAAGGTGGCACAGTGGTGCAGTGGTAGAGCTGCTGCCTTACAGCGCCAGAGACCTGGGCTTAATCCGGACAATGGGCCCTGTCTGTATGGAGTTTCCACGTTCTCCCTGAGACGGAGTGGGTTTTCTCCGTGTGCTCTGCTGTCCTCCCACACTCCAGAGATGTGCGGCTTTGTAGGTTAACTGGCCCTCTGTTAAATTCCCTCCAGTGTGCAGCGAGTGGATGGGAAAATGAGATAACATGGAAAGGGTGTCAGGGGTTATGGGGGAAGGCAGGAGAATGGTGGAGAATGGTGCTTTAGCAATAGCAATAATAAGGGAAAGATGGAAATGAAAATATGTGATCGCAGGCTTAAAATGGGAAATGAACACGAGATGATTCGTATTCTAAAGGATTAGTTATGGGTTAGTATAATGTATGGGTTAGTATACATACAAAATACTCTACATATAGCTGATCAAGCCAAACACAAATACAATAAATATTCCGTGAATATTTAAGAAAAGCCTTTTCATTGCATTGGTTCTAGACTTTAGACTTTAGAGATGCAGTGCGGAAACAAGCCCTCTGCCCACAGAGTCTTCACCAACCAGCCATCACCCCATACATTAACATTATTCTACATGTTAGGGATAATTATACAACTTACAGAAGTCAATTAACCTACAACCCTGTACATCTTTGGAATGTGGGAAGAAACTATAGCACCCAGAGAAAACTCATTGAAACTTACCGAATAGTGACAGACCTGGATAGAATGACTGTGAAGAGAATGTTTCCACTAGTTGGAGAGTCTAGGACCAGAGGCCATGGCCTCAATATAAAAGAACATATCTTTAGAAAGGAGATGAGGAGGAATTGTGTCGCCAGAGGGTGGTGAATCTGTGGAATTCATTGCCACAGACAGGTGTGGAGGCTGTCAATGGATATTTTTAAGGCATCGATTGACAGTTTCTTGATCAGTAAAGATTGATTAGTTAAGGGTGTCAAGCAATATAGGGAGAAGGCAGGAGAATGGGATTGAGAGGAAAAGATAGAACAGCCATGATTGAATGGCGGAGTAGACTTGATGGGCCAAATGGCCTAATTCTGCTCCTAGAACTTATGAACTTATGAAAACCTGCGTAGTCACAAGAAGAATGAACAAACTCTGTACAAACAGCATCCGCAGTCAGGATCAAGCCCAGCTCTCTGCAGCTGTGAGGCAGCAGCTCTATTGCTGCACCACTGTTCCGCCCATATTAAAGATTATTTGTGCTAAACTTTGTGACTCCACAGATAGATTGAAAATTGCAGGTTTGCCCCGGTCTCAACAAAGACACATTAGTGACTGTGACTAGGAAAAACTTACTAAATGAAACCCACCTTAACTCCCCATTCCCATACTGACCTTTCTGTCCTGGGCCTCCTCCATTGTCAGAATGAGGCCACATGCAACTGTGTTGTTGTTCCAACAACACCTCATATTTTGCTTGGGTAGCTTACAATCTAGTGGTATTAACATTGATTCCTCTAATTTCAAGTAAGCCTTACATTCCCACCCTGTCCGTCTCTCCCCCACCCTAGACCTGGTCCTACTAGTTTCATTATTCGCATCCTTGTATCCCTCTGATTATCACCTCTTCTCCAGCCAACAATGGGCCAAAATAGGCTCCATCCTTCCTTGGTCATCTGTTGCCGGCTCTGATTTGTTCTGGTCTTTCCATTCCTCCAGTTCCCTCCCGTTTACTTTCAGTCTGAAGAAGGGTCCTGACCCGAAATGTCACCCATCCTTTTTCTCCAGAGATGCTGCTGACCTACTGAGTTACTCCAGCACTTTGTGTCAATCTTCACTAAATCAAAGGCAGTTTATAAAGGAAAAGCAGAGGCAGGTTACAGCCATGAGAACGTGGATTACAGTAAATTTTAGTTCATCAATTAATCAATACCAATATGATGCACATTAATGAAACTAACAGGTGTTCACATTTCTGAGTGTTTTTTTATTAGAATAGGTGCGGAATATGTATTTCCCACGAGCAGGTTGGTCAGTAATGAGAGGTTGAAGAATTATGATAATTGGCAAAAAAGAACCAGAAGGGAGCAGAGGAGATTTTTAATGTAATAAGTTGTTATGATCTGGAATGCTAAAAAGAGTGGTGGAAGCAGAATTCAGAAGCAACTATCAAAAGAAAATTGGACATGTACTTAAAAAAAATGGACTGTCAGGAAAGTGTGGGGAAGAGAGACTAATTGGACAGTTTGTTGAAGGAGGTGGTATATGTGGAGTTGGCCAAACTGTCTCCCTCGTTGCTGTGAGGCGCCGGTGTACTCCTTGCCAGCAAACAATATGCTCTGCATATGTATGTGTCTATTGAACCTGGAACAGGGTACAGATTTTGGATGATCAGCCATGATCAATATTTAATGGCAGTGCTAGTTCGAAGGGCCGAATGGCCTTCTCCTGCACCTATTTTCTATGTTTCTATGTTTTGAAGTGACATACATGTTCGTAGATTTATTGGCTTCAGTAAAATTGTAAATTGTCCCTCGTGTGTAAGATAGTGCTAGTGCATGGGGTGGTCTCTGGTTGGCACAGACTCGGTGGACCGATGGGCCTGTTTCCACACTGTATCTCTAAAGTCTAAAGTCTAAATATTAATAGACAAAGAATTCTTAAGCTTGAATTTTATAATGGTCAAGAGTGTTTATATGTACTGACAATGGAACAATTAATTTGTTACTTGCAGCAGCTTAACAGGCCTGTAATAACAATGCACATCGATAATGTATATAAACTAAAATGCAATAAAGTAATAACCATAAAACCCCCAAAACGTTTATTGCAACCAAAGACAGCCCATAACAGGCTCCTCAGGTTCCTCTCCCTCCCTTTTCAGGATATCTTGGACAACGTGTCCAGAAAAGGGAGGGAGAGGAGCCAGAGGTCGTGGTGCATATTGGTACCAATGACATAGGTAGAAAAAGAGAAGAGGTCCTGAAAGGAGAATTTAGGGAGTTAGGAAGAGAGTTAGGAAGAAAAAGGACCGCAAAGGTAACACTCAGGATTACTGCCTGTGCCACGCGACAGTGAGAGTAGGAATGGAGAGATGTGGAGGATAAATGCGTGGCTGAAGGATTGGTGCAGAGGGCAGGGATTCAAATTTCTGGATTATTGGATCCTCTTTTGGGGAAGGAGTGACCTGTATAAAAAAGACGGGTTGCACTTGAACCCAAGGGGGACCAGTATCCTGGCAGAGAAGGGAAGCACTCAGACCCAACATGTAGGGGGGAAAGAAGAAAAAAATAATAAACAGAGAATAAGAGGTGGTGGGTTTCTTAAATGTGTGAGCAGAGAGAAAGAGGGGTATAAAATGAGGATAGAAGCAATTGGTAGCAAGGTGAAAAGTAAAAGTGGCATGCAGGCAAATCCAGGGCAAAAATCAAAAAGGACCTCTTTTCAACATAATTGTATTAAGAGTGTTGTAAAAACAAGCCTGAAGGCTTTGTGTCTCAATGCGAGGAGCATTCGTAATAAGGTGGTTGAGTTGAAAGTGCAGATAGTTATTAATGACTATGATATAGTTGGGATCGTTGCTGGTGGGGTAGCGTTGCTGGTTAGAGAGGAGATTAACGCAATAGAAAGGAATGACATTAGCTTGGAGGATGTGGAATCGATATGGGTAGAGCTGCAAAACACTAAGGGGCAGAAAACGCTAGTGGGAGTTGTGCACAGGCCACCTAAGAGTAGTAGTGGAGTTGGGAATGGCAACAAACAGGAAATTAGAAATGCATGCAACAAAGGTTGCAGTTATAATGGGTGACTTCAATCTACATATAGATTGGGTGAATCAAATTGGCAGGGGTGCTGAGGAAGAGGATTTATTTGAATATATGCGGGATAGTTTTCTAAACCAACATGTAGAGGGACCAATGAGAGAGCAGGCTATTCTTGACTGGGCATTGAGTAATGAGGAAGGGTTAGTTAGCAGTCTTGTTGTGCGTGGCCCCTTGGGCAAGAGTGACCATAATATGGTTGAGTTCTTCATTAGGATGGAGAGTGACATAATTAATTCAGAAACAAAGGTTCTGAACTTAAAGAAAGGTAACTTTGAAGGTATGAGATGTGAATTGGCCCAGATAGACTGGCAATTGATTCTTAAAGGGTTGATAGTGGATGTGCAATGGAAGGCATTTAAAGACTGCATGGATGAACTACAACAATTGTTCATCCCAGTTTGGCAAAATAATAAATCAGGGAAGGTAGTGCATCCGTGGATAACAAGGGAAATCATGGATAGTATCAAAACAAAAGATGAAGCATACAAATTAGCCAGAAAAAGCAACCGAGCAGAGGACTGGGAGAAATTCAGAGTCCAGCAGAGGAGGACAAAGGGCTTAGTTAGGAAAGGGAAAATAGATTATGAAAGAAAATTGGCATGGAACATAAAAACTGCAAAGGTTTTTATAGATATGTGAAGAGAAAAAGATTAGTTAAAACAAATGTAGGTCCCTTGCAGTCAGAAACAGGTGAATTGATCATGAGGAACAAGGACATGGCAGACCAATTGAATAACTACTTTGGTTCTGTCTTCACTAAGGAAGACATAAATAATCTGCCGGAAATAGCGGGGGACAGGGGGTCAAATAAGATGGAGGAACTGAGTGAAATCCAGGTTAGCCGGAAAGTGGTGTTGGGTAAATTGAATGGATTAAAGGCCGAAAAATCCCCAGGGCCAGATAGGCTGCATCCCAGAGTACTCAAGGAAGTAGCCACAGAAATAGTGGATGCATTAGTGATAATTTTTCAAAACTCTTTAGATTCTGGAGTAGTTCCTGAGGATTGGAGGGTAGCTAATGTAACCCCACTTTTTAAAAAGGAGGGAGAGAGAAAACGGGGAATTACTGACCAGTTAGTCTAACATTGGTAGTGGGGAAACTGCTAGTTTTTAAAGATGGGTTAGCAGCACATTTGGAAAGTGGTGAAATCATTGGACAAAGTCAGCATGGATTTACGAAAGGGAAATCATGTCTGACGAATCTTATAGAATCCTTCATATGATCAGCCATGATCATATTGAATGGCGGTGCAGGCTCGAAGACCGAATGTGTTTTTAATGTTGTTATTGTACTTGCCTCAACCATCTCCTCTGGCAGCTTATTTCATATTCCCATCATCCTCTTCTGTCTACAATTCTGTCACTCGAGCTGTTTGGCAGTAATCAACATGGAGGTAGAAAGGGGAAATCCCCAAACGTTTTTCTCATAGAATCATAGAAACATAGAAATTAGGTGCAGGAGCAGGCCATTCGGCCCTTCAAGCCTGCACCGTCATTCAATATGATCATGGCTGATCATCCAACTCAGTATCCTGTATCTGCCTTCTCTCCATACCCCCTGATCCCTTTAGCCACAAGGGCCACATCTAACTCCCTCTTAAATATAGCCAATGAACTGGCCTCAACTACTTTCTCCTTTGTTTTATCTTAAATTAATAGTGAGGGAAACATTGAGCAATTAGTTCATAAGTTCATGTTCTAAGAGCAGAATGCCATTCACCACAACAAGCCTACTCCACCATGCAATCGTGGCAGATCTATCTTTCCCACTCAATCCCATTCTCCTGTCTTCTCGCCATCACCTCTGACACCCTTACTAATCAAGAATCTGTCAATCTCCACCTTAAAAAATATCCATTGACTTGACCTCCATAGCTATCTGTGGCAATGAATTCCACAGATTGACCACCCTCTGACTACAGAAGAGGTGATAACAAGAGGAATACAAGGATGCGAACAATGAAACTGTGGGATACTGAGTTGGATGAGGGATACTGAGTTGGATGATCAGCCATGATCATATTGAATGGCGGTGCAGGCTCGAAGGGCTGAATGGCCTACTCCTGCACCTAATTTCTATGTTTCTATGTTTCTATGAAACTAATATGACGTCAAGGGTGGGGGAGGGATAGAGAGAGAGGGAATGCAAGGGTTACTTAAAATCAGAGAAATCAACGATCATACTGTTGCGTTGTAGCTGCCCAAGCAAAATATGAGGTGTGTTCCTCCAATTTTCTTGTGGCCTCACTCTGACAGTGGAGGAGATCCAGGACAGAAAGGGAAGGGGAGATAAAGTGGGTTTGCTTTAGTGAAGTTTTTCCAAATCCTCAAACGTAATCACTAATGTGTCTTTGTTGAGACCGGGACTGACTTGGCACTTTGCAGAGTCACAACACACAGCAAAAATAATCTTTAAGAAAGGCAGCACAGAGGCACAGGGGTAGAGTTGCTACCTCACATTGCCAGAGACTCGGGTTCTATCCTGATTGCGGATGCTGTTTGTATGTAGTTTGTACTTTCTCCCTGTGACCGCGTGGGTTTTCATAGGTTCGTAAATTCTAGGAGCAGAATTAGGCCATTCAGCCCATCAAGTCTATATCGCCATTCAATCATAGCTGATCTATCATTCCCTCTCAACTCCATTCTCCTGCCTTCTCCCCATAACCTCTGACACCCTTACTAATCAAGAATCTGTTCATCTCTGCCTTATCTCCATGAATATACACAGATTCAACCCCCACTGACAAAATAAATTCCTCCTCATGTTTCTAAAGGTACATCCTTTTATCCTGAGGCTGTGTCCTCTGGTCCTAGACTCTCCCACTAGTGAAAACATCCTCTCAACTTCCATATTCCAGGCCTTTCACTATTCAGTAAGTTTCGATGAGGTCCACCCTCATATTTCTAAACTCCAGCGAGTATAGGCCCAGTGCCGTCAAACGCTCATCATTCGTGAACCAAATAATTCCTGGGATCATTCTCCTAAACCTCCTCTGGACCCTCCCCAAAGCCAGCACATCCTGCCTCAGATATGGGGATCAAAACTGTTCACAATGCTCCAAATGCAGTCTGACTAGCGCCTGATAAAGCCTCAGCATTCTATCCCTGTTTTTACATTCTGGTCCTCTTAGCTCTGTCTCTCTCCCAGGTTTAATTTATTAGAGCTGTCGCCAGTTCATTTGATTTCATAACTGCAACATTGCACATTGAGGGAAGCAGAACTTATTATGTTTGTTCTTTTAAGATTGCTATTCAGTTCTGAGCTAGCTCGACACACTCACACCGGGATATTAATTACAATTCTCAATCACCGTGGTGCCACTGTAGTTGTGAGCTATCTACTGATTGGTATCGATGATCAGGTATTGTGGATAAACAAGACATCCACAGAGTTAGGTCTTTAGTCCGTGCAGGGAAAGGCTGAAACGTGGGTAATTGTTACATTATTTTCCTCAGAAATTACCAGCCAATGGTATTTAAGAGACTTTTGGATAGGCACATGGATATGCAGGGTACTGAGGAATATGGATTATGTGCAGGCCGACAAGAGTTGGTTTTGGCATCAGGCAAAAGGCAGAAGTGTGAAAACACACACCTCCAGATTCAGGGACAATTTCTTCCCAGTTGTTATCTGGCAACTGAACCATCCTATCTCCAAATAGAGAGCAGTCCTGACCAACCATCTACCTCAATGAAGACCCTCAGACTATCTTTGATCGGACCTTACTGGACTTTATCTTGCATCAAACATCATTCACGATATTCCCTTTATCATGTATCTGTACACTGTGGAGGGCCCAATTGTAATCTTGTATTGTCTTTCCGCTGACTGGTTAGCACGCAACAAAAGCTTTTCACTGTACCTCAGTACACATGACAATAGACTAAACGAAACTAAAGGTTCGACACAGACATTGTGGGCCGAAGGGCCTGTTCTTGTGCTGTAAAGTTCTGTGTTCCATCTGTGGAATCCCAATGGCTGAGGTGCCATTCCCACCTGATGTCTGTGGTGTAACGATTCAGTGCCCAAATATCAACTTCATAAGTTATAGGAGCAGAATTAGGCCATTCACCCCATCATCTATTCGACCATTCAATCATGGCTGATCTATCTTTCCCTCTCGATCCCATTCTTCTGCTTTCTCCCCATAAGCCCTGACACCCTTGGAGGGACGTTTAAAACTAATGCACATTTAATAGGCTGTGTACATTTTAGAGATTGATAATATTTTGACTCTTTTCCACAGACATGATCTTTATTATCATTGATATTACTTCTCAGTGTGGATGGGGCTGACTAATTAACAAGCCTGGGGGGATGAAGAGCTAATTTGTGAATCTTTTAGTTTAGACATACAGCATGGAAACAAGCCCTTCAGCCCAGCGAAGTCCATGTCAACCATCGATCACCCATTCGCACTAGTTCTATGATATCCCGCTTTCTCATCAACTCCCTACACACTAGGGACAATTTACAGAGGCCCAATTAACCTACAAATGTGCTTTTCAATGTAGGTTTATTATTGACATGTGTACTGAGGTACAACAAACATTTTGTTGATAGAGTCACAGAGTCATACAGCATGGAAACAGGCCCAATCGGTCAAACTTACCCACGCAGACCAAGATGCCCCATCTATACTAGTCCTGCCTGCGTTTGGCCCATATCCCTCTAAAACTTTCCTATCCATAATATCCAGTGTTTAGGTATTGTATTTATGTATAGTGTATCTGATCTGTTTGGATAACATGCAAAATAATCCTTTTCACTGTGCCGCCACATTTGACAGCAATAAACCTAAACCAATTCTAGTTTCATTTCAATGCTTTATTTATTATTATATTTGGCATTTTATCCTCTAGATTGGTTGAGAGAGCATGTGAGGTTGACGGCAAATGAGAAGGTATGTGCAGGAGAATGGGATTGAGAGGGAAAAATAGATCAACCATGATTGTATGGCAGAGTAGACTTGATGGGCCAATGGCCTAATTCTGCTGCTAGGACATGAATTTATGAACTTAGTTTAGAGATAGAGCGTGGTCTGCAGGTCCTGCAACCCACCGAGTCCGCTATGGACAATTTAAAAATCTTATCGAAGCCAATTAACCTGCAAACCTGTACGTCTTTGAAGTGTGGGAGGAATCCAGAGCACCCGGAGGAAACCCACGTGGTCACGGGGCTAACATACAAACTCTTCACACACAGCACCCGCAGTCACGATCAAACACGGGTCTCTGGCGCTGTACGGCATCGACTCTACTGTGGAGTCAGTACAGTACTGCGCCACCGTGCTGCCCCAAAATTCCTAGATGTATTCTTATATTTTTGATATGCACAAAGTGTATTTTTGTAATTTACCTTCATAATTCACGTATCTGTGATACTACATCTTGTATATTCCTTAACCAAATGAAAGATATCTATTTTTCAGTAGAGTTCAGGGAAGTATGGTATGTAAAAGTATAACAGGCTCAAAAAAGCACTTCCAGTTAGGGGAATCTTCTTCACGTAAGTTGGATCACTTGTCTCAGCTCCTCTGAGGGTTTTTTTTATAGTGATATAAAGGCACACCAGGGTCCCCTTTTTCACTGCAGGCCATTAAAGGATTGCTTCAGGACTTTTGCCTTGGTTCCAGGTCACTACCTTGAAGTATTGTTACATTATATGGTATAAAACTTCCCAAGAATATATCACATATTTGACAGAGTTATACTGCATTAAAAGACTATTGAAGTACTCAGAATATGTCTTTAAAATGTTAAAGGTACTCTCAATCACTGATCAAGTAGAATAATATATAACACAATATCTTCCATGACGGAATTTGTGGTAACATTAAAAGTGATTGGCAAAAAACTTGGTAACTTCTGCCTAAAGAAACACATAGGAATGAGAATAGCTTCCAGATTGGGACGTGGAACTTCCACCAAATTATCCACTTTTAGTGCTCTTTTATGTGCCTTTTGTGTCTTTTTGTGTAAACCAGCATCTGCAGGTCTTTGTATCATTGGAGCATCACTGCAATCTTGCCTCTGACCTTTCTGTCCTGTAGAAAGCTTTTGATCGGGATGCATCATAGTATGCTTTGGGAACAGCTCCATCCAAGACCGCAAGAAATTGCAGAGAGTTGTGGACGCAGCCCAGACCATCACACAAACCAACCTCACCCCCATTGACACTTCACGCTGCCTCAGCAAGGCCACCAGCATAATCAAGGACCTGCCTCACCCCTGTCACCCCTCTTCTCCCCTCTCCCATCAGGCAAGGGGTACAGAAGTGTGAACATGCATACCTCCAGATTCAGGGACAGTTTCTTCACCAGCTGTTATCAGGCAATTGAACCATCCTATCACCAAATAGAGAGCGGTCCTGACCCCCGTTCAATCCTGACCACGGATACTGTCAGTATGGAGTTTTACGGTCTCCCTTTGACCACGTGGGTTTTCCCCAGGTGTTCCGGCTTCCTCCACACTCCAAAGACGTGCAGGTTTGTAGGTTAATTGGCTATGGTAAAATTGTAAGTTGTCCCCGACGAGCTCAATGCGTTATACGCACGCTTTGATAGGGCGAACACTGATGTGTCTTCCCGAGCCCCCATACGCCCTGATGGTATTACAGTCACAGTCACAGAGGACGACGTCAGAAGATCCTTCAGGGGGGTGAACCCTCAGAAAGCGTCTGGATCTGATCGTACACCCGGTCGAGTTCTCAAAACCTGTGCAGACCAACTGGCTGGAGTTTTTGCGGACATTTTGAACCTCTCATTACTGAGGTCTGAGGTTCCCACCTGCTTTAAGAGGGCTTCAATAATACCGGTGCCCAAAAAAAGTAAGGTGACGTGCCTCTAACGACTATCGACCAGTGGTACTAACGTCCGTCGAGATGAAGTGCTTTGAGAGGTTGGTTATGGTGCACATCAACTCCTACCTCAACAAGAACCTCGACCCACTACAGTTCGCATACCGCCACAACAGGTCAAGGGAGGATACGATCTCACTGGCTCTCCACTGCACAGAACTACTTGGACAATAAAAGCACTTACGTCAGGCTGTTGTTTTTTTCACTACAGCTTGCGTTCAATACCATCATTCCCTCCCAGCTGGTTACCAACCCTGTGCGTAGGGGAAAGGGTAGGGCCGAGGATGTCCTGGTTGGGTTGCTCCTGGGCCTGGCCAAGCTGGCCATCCGCGAGTCTTGGCACCAGGCGGAAGAGAGCTTTGCCCGAGCCGGCTGCCTGCCCCTTTTCAGGGGTTACGTCCATGCCTGGGTGGTTAGAGAGGGACTATGTGCTGTCCACGGGCACCCTGGTGGATTTCCGGGACCGCTGGGCACCACGGGGGGTTGAATGCATCCTTGACAAGGAGTGTAAGATAGTTGTATAATAGTTTATCGTTTGTCGTGTATTATAGTGGTGGGTTTCTACTGTACTGTATATATTATTTTAATATTTGAATAAATATTTTTGATAAAGAAAAAAGCTGGTTACCAGCTCACGGAACTGGGTCTCTGCGCATCCTTCTGCAATTGGATCCTCGACTTCATCATCCACAGACCAGTCTGTTCGAATTGGCAGGAATACTTCTTCCTCATTAACAATCAGCACAGGGGCATCTCAAGGCTGCGTGCTCAGCCCCCTGTTCTACTCACTCTATGTTCATGACTGTGTAACCGGACATAGTGCGAACTTCATCTTCAAGTTTGCCGATGATACCAGCATTGTTGAACAAATTACAGATGGAGATGAGATCGATCGATTGACCAAATGGTGCCAGGACAACAACCTGGCTCTCAACATCAGTAAAACCAAGGAACTGATTGTGGTCTTTAGTTGAGGAAGGATGAGGACCCACAATCCTGTTATATCAACGAGATGATGGTGGAGAGAGTCAAAAACTTCAAATTCCTGGGCGTGCATATTTCCGAAGATCTATCCTGGACCCAGCACACTGATGCAATTATAAATAAAGTACATCCTGAGAAGATAACGGAGATTCGGCACGTCACCTTACTCTTGAACTTCTACAGGTGTACAGTAGTGAGCATATTGACTGGTTGTATCATGGCCTGGTTCGGCAACTTGAATGCCCAGGAGCAAAAAAGACTGCAAAAAGTTGTGAACACTGCCCAGTCCATCACCAGCTCTGACCTCCCCACCATCGAAGGGATTTATCGGAGTCGCTGCCTCAAAAAGGCAGCCAGCATAATCAGAGACCCACACCACCCTGGCCACACGCTCATTTCACCCCTGCCATCGGGATGAAGGTACAGGGGCCTGAAAACTCTAACGTCCAGGTTCAGGAACAGCTTCTTCCCTGCAGCCATCAGGCTATTAAACACTACAACCTGAAATAAGCTATGAACTACAATAGACTATTATTATTATTATTATTATTATTATTATTATTATTATTGCACTACTATTGTGCGTTGTTTGTATGTACGTATGTGTGCGTGTGTGTATGTGTATATATATATATATATATATATATATATATATATATATAGCTCAACCATATTCGCTATGATTTTTTGGCCACCTGTCCACCTCCACTGAGGCAAAGGATGATCGATGACAAATAAAAAAGTTCTGAGTGTTTATAAAATGTTGAGATCAGCTGATTGGTTATCTCGCCTGTCAATCACCACTATGTAGGTGACGCCCCTTCTGGCGGGGGCAGGACTGTAAAACCCCGGATGCCTGGATGTGAGTCCATCACTCTGGAAGATCGCGAGGGAGAGTCCACAAATGTGATTCTAAGCTGTGAATCAACTGAAATGTGAGTCTGCAATGTACTTGCAATAAATGATTTGTTAGCCCTAATGACAATGCAATGAGTTGTTTGGCAATCTGTTGGCCTGCACAAATGCCCACCCGCTCACTAAATGCCAGCCATGCTATGAAATGGTGCCAGGCACCAAATTCAATTTCATAACATTTCAAGCAGAATGCAGGCCACCAAGTTCAATTTCATAGCACTTCAAGCAGAGTGCAGGCCACCAAATTCAATTTCATAGCATTTCAAGCAGAGTGCAGGCCACCAAATTCAATTTCATAGCATTTCAAGCAGAATGCAGGCCACCAAATTCAGTTTCAGCCCTGAGTGACTGAGCTGCCTGCCCACCAGCCCTGAGTGACTGAGCTGCCAGCCCACCAGACCTGAGTGACTGATCTGCCAGCCCATCAGGCCTGAGTGACTGAGCTGTCAGCCCAAGAATCCATTCAGCCCACAATGTCCACACTAGCCCTCTGGAAACCAGTCCCTGTGGCCCACAACACCCATACTAGCGCTCCAGAAAGCCCCCCCCACCCACTGGCCATCAATATTGGAATTGGTGGAGAGGTGGAATATTGCGTTGGAGGACCAGCCCTCCCGTGTGAACATGGGACCGAATGGGTCCCACATAGTACTTGTGAGTGTGTGTATATATACACAGTGAACCTTTTTTTCTCTTGCTATCATATTGTTTACAGTGTACTATGTTTACATCTGTTCTATCTGGGACATAACAATAAAACACTCTTGACTCTTGAGTACGTAGGATAGCGTTGGTGTATGGGTGATCGTTGGTCTGTGTGATCTCGGTGGGTTGAAGGGCTTGTTTTAGCGAAGTATATCTAAAGTAAAGTATTAAAGTAAAGTATTAAAGTAAAGTAAAATGACTGAGTAAGAAGCAAAACACGAGTGGAAAGCAGGGATAAAGTCATGCATTGCTGCTCGTGATCCCATATAAGTCTCTAAAATCCCACCGCTGACTAATTTTCCACCTAGTGGAGCCAATGATAATCTTCCCCTTCTTTGATAAGAACAAATGTCATTAAGATGATGCCATCAACATTATGGAACAGAGAACATAGAACTGTACTGTTCTATGAACAGTGGCCCTTCGGCCCACTTTGTCTGCGCCAAACTTGATGCCAAGACCAACCCACAATATTATGATAATTATCTGGACAAATATGGTACGGTTATAAAATCAGTCATACAGCATGGATACCGGCCCTTCGTGCCCACCAAAATGCCCCATCTATGCCCGCATTTGGCCTCGATGGCTCTAAACCTATCCCATCACTGTACTTGCCCAAGTTTGTGTTAAATGCTGTTGTAGTTCCCGCCTCAACTACCTCAAGATCACATTCCTGGGACTTTCCCAGAATCGAGCTCTTGTTCATCGCTGGTGATCAACGGCGCAGAATATTCTGGCCAACAGTTGAAGTCATTTATCTCAAACGAGGGGAAAAAAGGCTAAGGCTCATTGGAATAGATGACAAATTGTCTGGATAGATTGAGAATTAATTCAGGAAAAGAAGGCAGAAGGTCACATATTCTGCCTGGAGAGAATGTAACTAATGAAGATTCACTGAAATCTGGTCTGAATTCTCTGCAGTTCAAAATATTTCTGAAATAATGTGGAATAGGGGGTCTGACGTAAAATTAACAACTTTACTAAAAAGTAGAATCTCCATCAGTGATTAACAAATACTTTTGGACAGCCTTGCACCAATTACATAAATAATTTGAGATAGATTCTAACATGAAAAAAAGTGTGTGGTAAGGTATCTAAGAATGTCAAACATTTAAATTATAGTTCTTTCTAGGGTTTGGCATTCAGGGTTTTGACAGCAGTTATGAGTCATATGTGGTGTGCAAGTCCCCTGTTGTCAATGGCTCACCTGGTATCAGATGACCTGGATAGAAGACTGGAAGCTGTGATAGAGCATTGTGTTATCAAGGAGTTGTGATTACTGAGGACCAGATGCTGACAGGTAGTCATAACAATTTGCGGCACAGCTGGTAAAGCCGCTGCCTCACAGCGCCAGAGACCCTGGTTCAATACTGACCTCCATCGCTGTCTGTGTGTGGAGTTTGCACGTTCTCCCTGTGACCGCGTTGGTTTCCACCGGGTGCTCCAGTTTCCTCCCACATCGCAAAAACGCACACTAAGGGCAGCACGGTGGTGCAGCGGTAGAGTTGCTGCCTTACAGCGTCAGAGACCCAGGCTCGATCCTGACTTTTGGTGCTGTCTGTATGGAGTTTGTACGTTCTCCTTGTGAACTGCATGGGTTTGCTCCAGATGCTCCAGTTTCCTCCCCGCCTCCAAAGATGTCTAGGTTTGCAGGCCTCTGTAAATTGTCCCTAGTGTGAATTGTCCCTAATAGTGCTAGTGTACGGGGTGATCGCAGGTTGGTTCACTCAGTGGGCCAGGAGGCCTGTTTCCATGCTATATCTCTAGAGTCTAAAGTCTAAAAGTAAAGACTATAGGAAAATTGTAAATTTCCCCAAGGCTAAATTAGGGACAGTAGACAGTGGCGCAGCGATAGAGTTGCTGCCCTACATTGCCACAGAACCGAGTTCAATCCTGATTACGAGTGCTGTCTGGACGGAGTGTTTACAAGTTCTCCATGTGACTGGGTGGGTTTTCTCAGGATGCGCCAGTTTCCTCCCACGCTCCAAAGATGTGCAGGTTTGTTTGTTAATTGGCCTCAGTAAATTGTAAATTGTCCCTAGTGTGTAGGATAGTGCTAATCTACGGGAATCGTTGGTCTGTGCGGAGCTAGTGAGCCGAAGGGCCTGTTTCTGTGCTGTATCTCTTAAGTCTAAAGTATAAAAGTAAAGCCTGCAGAAAAATTGACCTAGTATAGTGCCCCAAATGTATGGAGTGGTTGAGAAGGTGGATTAACATAGAACTAGTGTTTGAATGGGTGATCGATGGTTCCCGTGGATTCAGTGGGCTGGAAGGCCTTGTTTCTGTGCTCTATCTTTCAACCAACTGATCAATCAAAGGGATGGATGGATTGTGTGGTGTGGTAAACCATTTTCTAAAATGGACACAAGCAAGTTACTCAGAATATTCCATCGCATGGAACAGCATATTCAGATGACTGACAATACGAAGGGCTGAGGAGACTGTAATCAATGGGAATAGACAAAGGGTGATCGAGGGGAGAGATCTGAAGCAGATCTACCCACACACAAGATGATAATACACCTTGACAATCAGCAAGGCTATGGACCGGAAATAGCGTGAACTGTCGGAGCCATCAAATACTCTGAGTCTCTGAACTCGAGGCATTCAAAAATAGTGAATCATTCTGAAACAGCGAGAACAGTTCAGACTTGTAATCTACAAGACGACGTGAAGCCACTCAAAGTTTAAAAACTATGAATTAAAAATAGTTCAAATTTCTTGTAGACTTTAGACTTTAGAGATACAATGTGGAAACAAGCCCTTCAGCCCACCGAGTCTGTGCCGATCACTGATCCCGTAGATTAGCGCTATCCAACATGCAAGGGACATTTTACAATTTTTACTAAAGCCAATAACCTGCACACCTGTGCATCTTTGGCATATGGGAGGAAACAGGTGCACCCAGAGAAAACCCACACGGTCACAGGGAGAAGATACAAATTCTGTACAGACAGCACCCGTAGTCAGGATCGAACCCGGGTCTCTGGCGATGTAAGGCAGCAACTCTACCACTGCGCCGCCATGCCGGTCTTTGTCCCCGGTGTGTATGATAGAACTAGTGCACAGGGGGAGTGGTGGTTGGCTCAGACTCGGTGAGCCGAAGGGCCTGTTTCCACGATGTATCTCTAAACAAAACTAAACTAAGCTAAACTAAAGTGATTGGAAATCTCAGCATCTCTCTCGTTTAGCTGCATTGCACATGCAGTGTTAGATTGGCATCTGATAAGTTACTGCAAACTGTTGATCATGGGTTTGGGACTTGCATGTTGGCACAGAAATCCCAAAGACATTCATGGTTACTTGGGTAAATGTTGACATTTCACTACAGAGTCAACACCATTAATAAATGTGTTGATCGAGACTCAGAACAAAGGAGAAGAAGAACTTGAAGTGACCTCAGGATGACTGTTTCTGAAAAGTAAAAAATATTAAGGACATTGAACACAGAACGTGGAACAGGGACAGGCCCTTCAGCCCACAATGACCAAGCCAAACATGATACCAAGTTAAACTCATCTCCAGAATGTAGAAACAAGGAACTGCAGATACTGGTTTGCCAAAAAAAGTTATAAAATGCTGGAGTAACTCAGCAAATCAGGCAGCACCTCTGAGGAGGAGTATGAATAGTGATGTTTCAGGTTTGGACCCTTCTTCAGAATCTAGGCAGTCCTGTTTGTAGATTATGGGAATGTCACAGTACGAGGTTGGAGAACAATAAGGTTGGAGGCTGTGGAGGGGGATGGCTAGAGATGGTGAGTGATGATGGCCTGGTATTTGACCATGGGGTCATGGTCAAGGGTATGAGGAGGTGTCCAAGAGCTGGCTCCTGGTCTCAGCAAACTCCACAGCAATCCAAATGGCACAGATTTGACAAACATATTGATGATGGAAATGGGAGAGTCTAGTGGGAGAATCTAATGGGAGAGACTAGTAGGAGATACTATGACCAGAGGCCACAGGACCAGAAGCCACAGCCTCTGAATAAAATAATGTACCTTTAGAAGGGAGATGAGGAGGAATTTCTTTAGTCAGAGGGTGGTGAATCTGTGGAATTCATTGCCACAGACAGCTGTGGAGGCCAAGTCAATGGACATTTTTAAGGTGGACATTGATATATTTTTGATTAGTATGGGTGGCAGGGGTTATGGAGAGAAGACAGAAGAATACGGTTGAGAGGGAAAGATGCATCAGCAATAATTGAATGGCGGAGTCGACTTGATGGGCCGAATGGCCTAATTCTGCTCCTTGAACTTATGAACATGACAGACTGCAATGTATACCAAATATTGATTCATTTGTAAAGATTTAAGTAAACGTCTTGCAGTACATGAGATTGGAAATATCTATTGGCAATTTATCACATGGTTTTCAAAAGATTAGTGCCTTCCGTATCTAGTGTGAACTTAATCATTCCTGCAGTCATCTTGTCGACTGTAAGATCTAGTTGAAATCTGCAAACAATGACATGAATAACAATATCAGATGGGAACAAGTACTCAAAAACCAGAGTACATATAGCATACCATCTACGACGTTTCTCTTTTAACAAATACACAATGAGGTTGATTTCCCACAAACTGAAAAACAAATCAACAGAAAAAAACAAAAATGATCCAAATCTATTTTGGAGCTTCCTGCGGTGACCAGAGTTTCCCTGGTGCTTGTTCTGGTTATTTAGCAAATGTTTTGACGTGTGTGCTGAATAGTTGATGATATGGCTTAGTACATCTCATTAGAATTATGCAGAGAGAGCCAAGACCACAGTTCCATGATATTTTATATTAAAATACTTTTTTTCTGCAAACGGCAATGTTCAGATTTATTGGGTGTACTCGTCGAGCAGAAGCACCTCCGTTCCTGCTCTATCATTAGGCGAAAATAACCCCAAAAGATAGTCACTGCTAGCTGGCAAGCGAACTCAAGCAATAAGGGCCCCTGGCGACAGCAAATAAAGCCTCTGTCTTATGCCTCTTCCCTCCCCTGCTGATCCATGGATCTAAAGCACACAGTGGGAACGCCGTCCTGCTGGGTACATCATCCCAATTACACCCAAAAGGAGAGAGGTCCTACATTTTTCTATTTTCAAATCGGCCAACCTCCTTTTTGCTACAGTAATATTTAATTTTTTTTCTTTTCAAAGCTGAACTACAGGAGCTTTTCTTGCGGGGGCGAAGAAGGTGTCCCAACCAGAAATGTCACCCATTCTTTTTCTGCGGAGATGCTGCCTGACCCGTCGAGTTACTCCAGCCCTTTTTTGTCAGTCTTCAGGAGATTTTCAACTTGTTTGACTCAACCCCCGTGACCACGCCTACAGCACCGTGCGAAATGGCTAAAACCTTGGATTGAGTGGAGCGAAGATTTACGAGGTCTGGCACGGTGGCGCAGCGTTAGAGTTGCTGCCTTACAGCGCCAGATACCCGGGTTTGATCCCGACTACGGGTGCTGCCTGTACGGAGTTTGTACGTTCTCCCTGTGACCGCGTGGGTTTTCCCCGGGTGCTCCGGTTTCCTCCCACACTCCAAAGTCGTGTAGGTTTGTAGGTTAATTGGCTTCTACAAATTGTAAATTGTCCCTGGTATGTAGGGTAGTGCTAGTGTAAGGGAAGCGCTGGTTGGTACAGTCAGAAGGCCGAAGGACCTTTTTCTCTAAAGTTTGAAGTCTTATCAAAGCAGCATTCAACTGACTGTGATATCCATTTACACTCCACGCTGCCGCATCAAGGCCACCAGCATAATCAAAAACCATTCTCACCCAGTCACTCCCTCTTCTCCTCTCTTCCACCAGGTGTGAAAACGCACACCTCCAGATTCAGGGACAGTTTCTACTCTGCCATTCCAGCAACTGAACCGTTCTATCACCAATTAGAGAGCGGTCCTGAGCTAATCCATCTAGCACATTGGAGAACCCCAGACTGTCTGTAATCGGATTGTACTGGTCTTTATCTTGCACTAAACATTATTCCCTTTATCCAGTATTAGAACACAGTGGACGGCTCGAGTTTTATTCCTTGACTGGAGAGAAGGCAACAAAAAGCTTTTCACTGTACCTTGGAATCAACATTCCTCACTGCGATGGAAGGCAATAAAGTTTAGTCATCTTCCTCCTTTGTTCACCCGTGGTCGGGGCCTTTGAACGGGCCCGTTGCCAACAGTCCTCTCATCGGGATGATCGCTTAGTAATTAGTAATTTAATTTGTATGAAACAACAGGTCTGTGATGTGCCAAACTTCCAAAACAGCGTTCAGGCTTTCACAACATATATACTCACATCATTCACATCACTGATGACATTCTATGACTTATTTTCCTGAAAGGCCTCTTGTCTTTAATAAAACTGCACTGCTTTTTAGTTTATGTGCTGTAATCTAGATTTTCATTGCAAACATAACTTTTTTCTCTGCTAATTAAAAGGAAACACAGTCTAGTATGGTGCATTATCCATGTAACAGCCCCAGGTGGAGCTTGTGATCTGAAATCCCAGGAATGATTGGGTTAACATATGATGAGCATTTGACAGCACTGGGCCTGTCCTCGCTGGGGTTTAGAAGGACGAGAGGGAACCTCATTGGAACTGATCAAATAGTGAAAGGCCTGGATTGAGTGGATGTGGAGAGGATGTTTCCGTTAGTCGGAGTGTCTAGGATCACCAGGGGCGCCGGGGGGGATGGCCAGCCCTGCCGCAGTCCGTTAGTTTTTTCATCTTTTGTTATTTTTAGCGTCTGTTAAGAGTTTGTTTTAATGTACTTTGGTTTGTTTTATGTGGGGGGAGGGGGGGGGATCGGGGGAAACTTTCATTTCAAGTTCTTACCTTCCCGGAGATGTGATTGATTTTCGGATCACATTCTCCGGGCTCTGCGGCCTACCATCGCTGGAGCTGGGAGCCGCCTCGGACTGTCGTGAGCCCCACCGCGGGGCGCGGACTTAACATCAAGGGCTCGCAGTCTTGGGAGAGGCTAGTCAGGAGCTCCAACGCCGCAGAAGGTGCGACCAGCCCGGACGCGAGGTTCCATCGCCCAGCACGGATGAGCTGACATCCCCTCGATACGGGAGCAGATCGCCTCGACGTGGAGGGCCCGAACGCCGCCGGCTACGGGAGTCAAGACCATCCCTTCAACGGAGGGTTCTAGGCCCCCGACTGAAGAAGAACAAAAGGAGGGACTTGAACTTTATTTCGCCTTCCATCACAGTGAGGAACGTGTAGGAGTCACTGTGATGGATGTTCATGTTAAAATGTGTTTTTGAGTCTGTTGCTTTTAATTGTATGACTGACCTGGCCAATGAAATTCCTCGTATGTTGCAAAACATACTTGGCGAATAAAATCTGATTCTGATTCTGATAGCCTCAGAAAAAAAGTATGTACCTTGAGAAAGGAGGTGAGGAGGAATATCTTTAGTCAGAGGGAGGTGAATCTGTGGGATTCATTGCCACCAATGGCTGTGGAGGCCAAGTCATTGGTATTTTTCTGGCACAGATTGGCATATTCTTGATTATGGGGTCAGGGGTTATGGGGAGAAGGCAGGAGAATGGGGTTGAGAGGGAAAGATAAATCAGCCATGATTGAATGGTGGAGTAGACTTGATGGGCCGAATGGCCTAATTCTACTCCTCGATGATGGTTCAGACTTCAGAATGTAGTTTTAACCAGTATAATCTACATATCTTTGAGAGAAGTAATGTGCAAATAAGGTGAACTCTACCAAATCAGAGGCCTTTACTTGTTTTACTATAGGCTGACGAGGCACAGACTGTGCATTTATTCCATCAGTCAGTTAATTTAATGAGATTTCATTCAGTCTCGATTTATGCAGGAGAAAATAAGCTTATTATTAAGGAGAAGCATGTGGCAGTAAGAAAAATCTGTTTGTTTTTTTATATTCCATCACCCCAAGTAGCAAACCTGACCCCTACACACGGTTACAGAAATTTTACCATTTCTAATTTATCAAGGTAAACTATATCAGCATTTTTTGCTGAGATTTGAAAATTGGAAACTTATTAAAATTTTGTTCCGGAAAAAAGTATGCAACTTTAGAGTTGTAAAACAACAAATTGCTGACAGGATCTCACCGTTATTACTGCCAAAATAGATTTTTAAAAATAATTCATGGACAGTAATATTCCAATTTAGTTTCGTTCTTTAATGAAAGGGAGTTTGAAAGTGAAGTGATATTTGAATTAAAGTTCAATGGTATTATTTTTGTGTCTCAAACAGCCCCAGACATCAAGCTATGTAAGTTTTGGAGAAATATTAAGCACATCGAAGAAAATTACTACAAAGGGTAAGAGAAAAATTAAACTGTTACGATATTTTCGTGATTTGATAACACATTGCTCAAAGAACTCTGCTTTTTAGACTAAAAGGAAACATTGTTCACAATAAAAAAGAATAATTACATTGTACTGCATGAATAAATAAACCATGTTTCTATACATTGCTATGATTTGATGCTATCTTGTCGGTCATAAGGGCGGCACAGTGATGCAGAGACTCGGGTTCGATCCTAACTGCAGGTGCTGTGTGTGCGGTATTTGTATGTTCTCCCTGTGGCCGTGTGGGTTTCCTCTGGGTGCTCCAGTTTCCTCCCACATTTCAAAGGCGTGCAGGTTTGTAGGTTAATTGACTTCTGTAAATTGGCCCTAATGTGCCGGGTAGAACTAGTGTATGGGTGATAGCTGGTCGGCGCAGACCCGGTGGGCTGAAGGGCTTGTTTCCACACTAAACTGGTTTCTCTAACCTAAACTGAACCTGTATAATAAAAGTTCAGCCTTTCGAAGGGCCCCGAATTAAAACGTTGACTGCTTTGAAAAATTATCCTGACCCGGAATGTAGCCTATGCCTAGATTTAAGTTTATTATTATCACATGTACTGGGATGCAAAGAAAAGCTCGATTTTGCATGCTACCCAAACAGATCAGATATGCCATACATACATTCATTCGTCAAACTCAAGTACAATAGATAGAGCAAAGAGGAAAGAAAGTACAGAGTGCAGAATGTAGTTCTCAGCATTGTAGGTCTTCAGTTCCCTCAACAAAGTCCAGTGTCCACAATAGGGTAGAGGTAAATCGACAGTACCCTGGACAATCCACTCCCTCCACTGATGCTGCTTGACCTGCTGAGTTCCTCCAGCACATTGTGGTTTTCTCAAAACTACAGCATCTTCAGTTCCTTGTGTCTCCATCATAGTCCATTACGCTTGGGCAGCAATTGGCTTTGGCTGAGCCCATTGCACAGAAATTGATGCCTTCAAGTAGCTGGAATGTATTGACTTTAGACATATTGTCCTAATTTATTGCCTGTTGCATTGATGTGGTTAATACTTTTATTGGATGTAACATTGTGAACCTCACCATTTGCTCATATGTTCTCATAGTCATACAGTATGGAAACAGGCCCTTCGGCCCAACTTGCCCATGTTGACCAACAAGTCCCATCTACACTAGTCCCACCTGCCTGTGTTTGGCTCATATCGCTCTAAACCTGTCCTATCCATGTCCATGTCCAAATGTTATTTTACCTTCTCTGGCAGCTTGTTCCATATACCCACCACTTTTTGTGTTTGTCACCCCTTGATCCCAGGAATGAGTAGGCTAACCTATGATGAGCATTTGTCGGCACTGGGCCTGTACTCGCTGGTGTTTAGAAGAATGAGGGGGGACTCATTGAAACGTACCGAATAGTGAAAAGCTTGGAGAGAGTGGATGTGGAGAGGACTTTTCCACTAGTGGGAGAAGTCTAGGACTGGAGGACATAGCCACAGAATTAAGGAAGGAGATGAGAAGGAATTTCTTTAGTCAGACAGTGGTGAATCTATGGAATTTTTTGCCACAAAAGGCTGTGGAGGTTAAGTCAATGGATATTTATAAAGCAGCAATATATAGATTTTTGATTAGTACAGGTGTCAGGGGTTATGGGAAGAAGGCAGGGTTAGGAGAAAGAGATAGATCAGCCATGATTGAATGGTGGAGTAGACTTGATGGGCCGAATAGCCTACTTCTACTCCTATTACCTATGACCTTATGACCTTATGACCTTAATCTTTTCCCTCTCATTTTAAACCTGTGTCCTCTGATTCGCGATTCCTCTGCGCTAGCTAAATGACTGTGTGCATTTACCCGATCTATTTCTCTCATGATTTTGTACACCTCTATAAGATCACCCCTCATCCTCCTACGCTCCAAGGAGTAAGGTCTTAGCCTGCTCAACCTCTCTCTATAGCTCAGGCCCCTGAGTCCTGGCAACATCCTTGCAAATCTCCACTGCACCCTTTCCAGCTTAACAGCATCTTTCCTATAACACATGCCAAAAATTGAACACAATACTCTAAATGTGCCCTCACCAACATCTTATAAAACTGCAACATTACTGCCCAACTTTTACACTAAATTCTCTGACTGATAAAAGCCAGTTTGCCAAACGCATTTTTGATCATCCTATCTACCTGTGACGCCCGTTTCAAGGAACTATGTACCTGCACTCCTTGATCCAACTGCTGTACAACACTCCCCAGAGCTCTGCCATTCACTGTGTCCTCTGAAACGGTTGCTGAGTACTATATTCTACACTCTGGTATCGTTCACGTCATTCTATTTCTTGCACGTGTTTCGCTCGATTGTATCCATGCATAGCATGATCTGATTTTTTTGTATTGCACGCAAACAAAGGCTCGTTCAACTGTACCTCGGAATGCAAGTCAATAATAAACCTAAATTAATGATGTCTCATCTGGGGAAACCTAGAACAATGGAATGTAATTTCAAATTTAGGGGCCTTTTATATAAAATGGAGGCGAGGAAAACATTTCTTCTGATAGAGGTTTGTGAACCTTTTGAATTCCCAGCACTAAAGAGGCATGGGGGGATGCGTTATTGAATATATTCAAGGCTGAGTCAACAGATTTTGGGATTATCGGGGAGTCAAGGGTGACGAGGAATGGGAAAGAAATCAGAGATGAGGCGAAGATCAGGTAAATCTTCACTTTATTGAATGGTGGAGCTGGTGTTATTGTTGGAAAAGTATATATTATCTGCAAACAGCTTTGTGTTCAAAATTGCAATCAAATAGAAACTTGTTCATAGTTACCATAATTATTGCTTAGCTTTTCAACTAGTTTAACATAGAATATTTTTCAACAGAGTACAACAAACCAAAGGGCGCAGAGTGGCGCAGCGGTAGAGTTGCTGCCTTACAGTGCCAGAGACCCGGGTTTGACCCTGACTATGGGTGTTGTCTGTGCGGAGTTTGTACGTTCTACCTGTGACCTCGTGCGTTTTTCCAGGTGCTCCGTTTTTTTCACACATTCCAAAGACGTGCAGGTTTGTAGGTTAAATGTTTAAGAAGGAACTGCAGATGCTGGAAAATCAAAGGTAAAAATGCTGGGGAAACTCAGCGGGTGAGGCAGCATCTATGGAGCGAAGGAAATAGGCAACGTTTCAGGTCGAGACCCTTCTTCATTTCCTTCGCTCCATAGATGCTGCCTCACCCGCTGAGTTTCTCCAGCATTTTTGTCCACCTGGTTTGTAGGGTAATTGGCTTTGGTAGAATTTTAAATTGTCCCTGGTGTTTAGGATAGTACGGGGTGATCCCCGGTCGGCGTGGTGGACCAAAGGGCCTGTTTTCGCGCTGTATCTCTGAAGTCTAAAGTAGAGTCTAAAGTAGTTTGCAACCTCCGTAACACTTTTGCTGTGACAAATTCTTTTGGCTGCAACATGAGGCTGTCTTCAACATTTTTTTGCTTAACACAAGCATATCCAAACAACATATCTTATCCTAAAGCAAGTCTTGATGTGCACAGCGGGTTGAAATACTCTGTTCACAGTTCAAATGAGCTGGATTACAAACCATGACCAATGCGACCCATATATGGTGCAGCCTCTGTATAATTAATATGCAGAATAAAATACTCCCTGGAATGCTGCTAAAACGATTTAAATCATGCACATAAAAAATGTAATCGGAAATTTAGCACGGTGGACAGTGTGGTCACAGAGTGCACGATTGCATCCAAGATTCCAAGTGTGTTTTAAATGTCCTTTAAGATCGAGATTAAGACTTGTAGTTGTACCGTGCATATTAATCTAAAATTCAGAACCTTTTCAGTGTGGGATCACAGTAGGGGAACGTTATGGACATTGGAGGCTCATTTTAGACCCAGTAGGTAATTGTACTTTGAAATAATATTCTTTAATTAAATCTTGTTTTCAATTGATTGATTTAAAAGACAAAATCGAAGAAAGTCAAGTTGGGATTTTAAAATAATTTTAATAATACCTGTTGCATGGAAGTAACGGTGAATTATTGGATTGGAAGTTACAGCATGTAAGGCCCTTCCGCCCACTGACTCCATGCTGACCATTGACCCACCCATTCAGATGAGCTATGTTATCCCACTTTTGCACCAACTCCCTACACCCCAGGGGGCAATTTTACAGAGAGTCAAATAACCTACAACCGGCACATCTTTGGGATGCGTGTGGGGAAACCGGAGCACCCGGAGGAAACTCATGTGGTCCAGGAAACAATAGCTTCAATGAATCTACATATTTCAGAATTTCAGAAAATTCATTTTATTTTCCCTTTTACCTGGATTTGTAGCACCCTCACTCTGCAATTGTTAATGTAGATATTAAAGAAGAAAATAAACTTCAAGTGCATGATTATTTTAAGGAATATATCAAATGCTTGGACTCAGAACGAGCAAATAGACCGGAAATTATTATTTGGACTGCTTTCTTGAAGTTATTTGTGCTTTTAACATGTCGGTGGGTGGCATGGTCGCACAACTGGTAGAGCTACTGCCTCACAGCATCAGAGACCTGGGTTCTATCCTGACCCCAGATGCTTAAAAATGTAGAGTTTGCACGTTCTCCCTGTAACCGCGTCGGTTTTCACCAGGTGATCCGGTTTCCTCTGACATACCAAAGACCATACGGGTTTGTAGATTAATTGGCCCTCCGTAAATTGTCCCTAGTGTGTTGGGCGTGGATGAGAAAGTGGGATAACATAGACCGAGTGTGAATGGGAGATCGATGGTCGGTGTGCACTCGAAGGGCCTGTTTCTACACTGTATTTCTGTACTAAACTATGCTAAAAATGAATTACTTACTAAGCCATCAATACAGCCTTATATTGGTAGAAAATTAAAAGGATACTTTTTAATATATAGGATATAAAATGATTTAAAAGGTTACAACCAAAACATCTGATAATAAGCCTTTCATACATTTCAAAACATGTAATAACACTGAAAAAGAAACAAGCCATGCTGTGTAGTTATATTAAATAGTGTTTAGGTCATGTTTCCCATGTGACCTATTGAAGCTTTTCCATTTTTATAATATTTTCAAAGGCGGAGATTGGCAGGTTTTTTATTAGTAAGGATGTCAAAGATTATGGGGAGAAAGCAGGGGAATGGGGTTGAGAGGGAAATATAGATCAGCCATAATTGAGTGGCAGAGTAGACATGATAGGCCGAATTATCTAATCCTGCTCCTATGACTTGTGAACTTATGTACTTTTGTAATTAACAGGCAAATAAACTCTTGTACAGTAGTGGGTGCATGAGGTTTAGTGCAATATAGGTCAAACATGAGCAAATGGGTCTAGCTTAGATGAGTTATCTTGTTCAGCATGGATGAATTGGGCTGAAGGGCCTGTTTCCGTGCTTTATGACTGTGAGTTCTTCAAACATACGTACAAGATGGACAATACAGACTTCAGTTGTCTTATTGACAATACAGACTTCTGTTGGAAGTACCGCTCTTAAAACAAATGATTAATTGACGCCCCCCACACACACACATCTACCTGGACTCCCCCGCCATCCTGTCTCTTGTAAGGATGACACCTTTCTCTCAGTTTCTCCACCTCTGCCTCACCTGTTCTTCAGATGATGTCGTGCACTCTAGCACATTACAGATGTCCTCCTTTTTCAGGAAGGAGGGCTTCCCCTCCCCCACCACTTTATCCCTCTGCTCCCCCTCACTGGGAGTAATAATTCCCTACCCCGTCTCTCCTCCATTTCCTGTACATCTACACTAACGCATCCCTTATGAGTCTCACCCTGGTCACTCCCTCTTCGCCCCTCTCCCATGTTCCCGATGTTGGGGGGGAGTCCAGAACCAGGGGCCACAGTTTAAGAATAAGGGGTAAGCCATTTAGAACGGAGATGAGGAAACACTTTTTCACACAGAAAGTTGTGAGTCTGTGGAATTCTCTGCCTCAGAGGACGGTGGAGGCCGGTTCTCTGGATACTTTCAAGTGAGCTAGATAGGGCTCTTAAAGATAGTGGAGTCAGGGGATATGGGGAGAAGGCATTAACGGGGTACTGATTGTGAATGATCAGCCATGATGGTGCTGGCTCAAAGGGCCGAATGGCCTACTCCTGCACCTGTTGTCTATTGTCTATAGTCTGAGGTACAGAAGTGTGAAAAAGCACATGTCCAGATTCAGGGACCGTTTCTTCCCAGCAGTTATCAGGCAACTGAACCATCCTGTCAACAACTAGAGAGCGGTCCTGAGCTACTATCTACCTCATTGGAGACCCTCAAACTATCTTTAATTTGACTTAATTCGACTTTATCTTGCACTAAACTTTATTTTCTTTATCATGTATCTGTTTGCTGTGGAGAGCTCGATTGGAATCATGTATTGTCTTCCTGCTGGCTGGTTAGCTTGAAACAAAAGCTTTTTACTCTACCTAGTACACGTGACAATATATTAAATTAAACTAACGCCCGGACTGATTAGGGATAGAGTACCCTGAGTCCTCACCTTTCACCCCACCAATCTTTGCATCCAACTCATCATTCTCGCACATGCTCGCCAGCCTCAATGTGATCCCACCACCAGTCACATTTTCCCAATTCCAACCCCACTTTGCTTCCCGCACGGACCACTCACACTGTGGCGCTCTGGTTCGTTCATCCCTCCCCACCCATTCCTCCCCCCTCCCCAGGCACTTTCCCCAACAACGTTAGGCGATGCAACATCTGTCCCTAAAACTCCATTTCCCCTCCACTTTCTCAGTCCAGAGAAAGGGTGTTGACCCAAAATCCCACCTGTCCATTGCCCTTCGCAGGTGGAGACACAGGAAACTGCAGGTGTTGGAATCTTGAGCAAAGCACAAAGTGCTGGAGGAACTCAGTGGGTCAGGCACCATCTGTGGAGGGAAATGGACAGGCGCCGTTTCGGTTTGGGGCCCTTCTTCGGATTCCTTCCACAGATGCCACTCAGTCCCTCCATCAGTTTGTTTTTTCTTCAGCATCTGCAATTTTTTAAGACCCATCTACACTAGTTCCACTTGCCTGCATTTGGCCCATTTCCCACTAAAACTATCCGATCCTTGTAATACAGTCTAAATGTTTCTTAAACATTGCAATAGTGACTAACTCAACTATCTCCTCCGGCAGCTTGTTCCATATACCCACCACCCTTTCTGTGAAAAGCTTGTCCCTCAGGTTCCTATTAAATCTTTCCCCCCTCAACTGAAACCTATGTCCTCTGGATCTTGATTCCCCTACTCTGGGCAAGAGACTCTGTGCGTCTACCCGAGCTACTCCTCTCATGAGTTATAGTAACTTATGACTGCATTCAGAAACATCAGGAATGGATTTACAGGACAACATATTGTTATTTTGCTAATGCTGTTCTGGTCGGTGTGAAAAATGATGAAATAGCTGTTCTCTTTGCTAAACTTGTATTAAGCCATGAGACTTAATCATTCTAAAACAAAGATTAATCATGAGAGAGCAATTTCATTGCCTTGTATGCTTTTACTTTAACCTTGCATGTTGCTACCTCGGGGTACTTTTGTTAGTAAAACAGATTTAGCACTCCATTATGCAGCAAAGAACCTTTAAAATGCATGAAACTATGCTGATTGTCAAGAACATGTCAGTCCGTGACAAACTACTTTTGTTATGTGCAACAGCGACAAATACTTAAAGCGGATAGAAAACAGATTTTAAACATGAACGTACGCTAATCAATCTAATTTAAATGTGCTGAGTAATCCTATCTTGGAAATGGGAAATAATTGTTCTCTGTTGCAGTGTAAAAATAATAAAACCTCGATCACAAGGGAGGCACTTTAGAGCTATCAGGGACTGGTGTATTCCCCCTTGGCATTAGACAGTATATCTTGTCAGATTATTTTAAATGTATGCAACATTAGGAAGCAAATGATTTTTTTTTGTTTAAAAAGTCTCACACCAATGTTACACTACTTTGCAAAATTGACATAAATCTTACAAATAATATCCATGCGACCTCAGTTAACAAAATCTTACATGCTTAAAAGGACACTCGTGTAAGTAAAGTTGGCAAATTCAGTTCATGATACACAAAAGGATACAAAATGCCGGACTGAACTCAGCGGGTCAGGCAGCACCTTTGGAGAATATGGATGGGTGATGTTTCAAGTCGGGACCTTTCTTCAGACCTGACCTGCTGAGTTAATCCAGCACTTTGAGCTCTTTCGCGTATTAACCAGAATCTGCAGTTGCAGTTCTTTGTTTCTACTTCTAGGTTTACGGTTGAGTTTTCAAAAATTCAATAGCTGTGAAAAGGGTGTAAGTTGGTGTGGAGGGGAAAGGTAAAATCACAGAGGAATATTCATTGTTTACAGATGTCAATGTGGCATTAAGGAATATTTCGAAGCCACATTATGTGCACTGTGTACTAATCAATCTCATTAGAATGTGCTGAGTGATCTTATCTGGGAAATGGGATGTAATTGTTCTCTGTAGCATTGTAATAAACAATAAAGCTTTGATCACGAGGAAGACGTGTGGCATATTAGAGCTGTCGGGGGCATCATCTATTGGATGCCGCACTTGTGTTTGGTGTTGCGCAGTTATGGCATGGGAATGGCTAAAGACAAAGTGCTGGAGGAACTCAGTGGATCAGGCAGCATCCGGGAATGGACAAGCTACGTTTTGGGACAGGATCCATCTTCAATTTGAAGAAGTGTCCCGCCCTGAAATGTCTCTGAAGATCAGTCTGAAAAAGGTCCCGACCCAAAACATCATCTGTAGATCAGTCTGGAGATGGGTTCCAACCCAAAACATCGCCTGTAGATCAACCTGAAGAAGGGTCTTGCCCCAAAACATTTAGTTTAGTTTGGTTTAGTTTAGTTTATTTAGCTTATTGTCACATGTACTGAGATACGGTGAAAAGCTTTTTTGACCCAAAACATCATCTGTAAATCGTCTGAAGAGTCCTGGCCTGAAACATCATCTGTCCATTCCCTCCAGAGATGCTGCCTGACCCCGCTGAGTTCCACCAGCACTTTGTTGTTTGCTCAAGATTCCTGCATCTGCAGTTATTTGTGTCGCCATGATAATTGCAATCTGTTCAATAGCATTATGTATTCATTTGGAGCACATTTGGTATAAGTAAGTTAAGCCTTCAATAAAATCCTTTTTCTGAATGTTAAATTTGGAATATATTCTGAATATTCCTGCAATCCTCCCTCCCCCACTGTCACAGGAAACACCTCATGGATTAGGTTTGTGTGATTGGCATGAGGATGGAGATCACCAAATGAATTGGCTTCATTGAATTAACATTGTACTAACGACCCTCACCTCTATCCAGCCGCCAGGAACACAGGGGGACTTGGGGGAGGACGGAGTGGGAGGTGGGAAGGGGGGGGGGGGGGGGGCTGCTGCCAAAACTGTCCAGTCATTTTTTTTTTTTTTTTTTTAAATTATTAGAGATACAGCGCAGAAACAGGCACTTCAGCCCACCGAGTCCACGCCGACCAGCAGTCCCTGCACATTAACACAATCCTACACGCACTGGGGACAATTTATACTTACACCAAGCCAATTAGCCTGCAAACCTGTACGTCTTTGGAGTGTGGGAGGAAACCGAAGATCTCAGAGAAGACCCACGCAGGTCACAGGGAGAGCCTACAAACTCCGTGCAGGCAACACCCGTGGGCGGGATCGATCCCAGTTCGCCGGCGCTGCGAGTGCTGCGAGTGCTGCAAGGCAGCTACTCTACCGCTGCACCACCATGCCACCCTTTTGTAACTTTGTTGGCGTCAAAACGTGTCGACACTTGTCTAGGTTGTATGCAAAACAAGGCTTTTCATTGCACCTAGGTACCCTGGAGACAGGTGACAATAAACTATCTGATTTATTCATTCTTCAGAGATGCTGTCTGACCTGCTGAGCTACTCCAGCACTGTGTGTCTGTCTCCGCTACTCTGAATGTTGTTTTTTATAGAACAGGGTAGGATGAGGGGAGCACTGGACATGACTTTATGCAGCCAAGAGGGTGGTGACCTATACATTTGGGAACCACTGGATTAGATCATTCAGGAGCATGGTTTGCTGCAAACAGAAGAAGCTTGTCACCTAGAATTTCATGCAAGATTTCTGGCCTGTGTTGACAGCTGGATGACATCTAGTCCATTGTGTAGCCTAGGGGCCAGATTATCGAAAGGTCGCTACCTACAACGTGGGTGTTAGTGATCGGCAATGAGCCAAGACAAGCCAAGCAAGATTTTCAATCTGAAACTAGATTTAGCGTGGTTAAAGTAAAAACTGAATGCACAGAGGTAGCCTCGAAAATGAAAATCCCCCTCCCTCAAAATGGCTTCATAATGTTGTTGTAGTATTGCTGTATTGATTATGGATTGAAAGATACAGCATGGAAACAGGCCCACACCGACCATCGATCGCCCATTCACACTAGGTCTACAGTATAACCATATAACAATTACAGCACGGAAACAGGCCCTCTCGGCCCTTCCAGTCCGTGCCGACCATTTGTTTTCCCCTAGTCCCATCTACCTTCACTCAGACCATACCCTTCCATTCCCTTCACGTCCATATACCTATCCACTTTACTCTTAAATGTTAAAATCGATCCTGCCTCCACCACTTCTGCTGGAAGCTCATTCCACACAGCCACCACCCTCTGAGTAAAGAAGTTCCCCCTCACGTTACCCCGAAACCTCTGTCCCTTAATTCTCATGTCATGCCCTCTTGTTTGAATCTTCCCTACCCTCAATGGGAAAAACGTATCCACGTCAACTCTATCCCTTTCATCATTTTAAAGACCTCAATCAAGTCCCCCCTTATGTTATCCCTCTTTCTCATCCACTCCCTACACACTAGGGGGCAGTTTGTAGAGGGTAATTAACATGCAAACCCACACGTCTTAGGGATGTGGGAAGAAACCGGTGCACCCAGAGGAAACCCTCGCAGTTACAGACCGAACGTACAAACTCCACACACAGACAGCACCCGAGGTCAGGGTTGAACTTGGGACCCAGGTGCTGTGCTGCCCATAGTTTATATTTTAAATGATGCCTGCATGTACAAGCATAAATTCAGTCCAAAGGGCGGCACGATGGCACAGATGGTAGAGCGTCTGCCTCACAGTGCCAGAGACCCGGGTTCGATCCTAACCTCGGGTGCTCTCTGTGAAGTTCGCACGTTCTCCCTCTGATTGCGTGGGTTTCCTCCAGGTGCTCCGGATTCCTCCCACATTTCAAGGGTGTGCGTGTTTTGTAGGTTAGTCTTAAAATCTAAAACTAAAACTAAAAATGAGTCTACTCTGATCCATTAGTGGAGACAAGTTAAAAGACTCCTCCATATTCAGGGACAGTTGCTCCGCAGCTGCTATCAGGCAACTGAACCACACTCTCATCAGCTAGAGTGTGGTCCTGACCGCCCATCTACCTCGTGGAAACCTTTGACTATCCTAAACGGTACTTTATCGGACTTCAATGTTATTTATACTTGCACTAAATGTTGTACCCCTTATCCATTAACTGTACACTGTAGACGGCTTGTAGTACTCGTAGTATTTTCTTTGACTGGATAGCACGCACACAAAAGCTTTTCACTGTACCTCGGTACATATGACAATAATACTCTAAATCAAACTAAGATACATTTCAAATTTTAATGTACCAATAAATATTGTTCTTTACGCTCGGGTCAGGAAGCAACTATATTAAAAATAAAACATGTTGAATTACTTAATGCTTTGAATACATTGCAGCAAGGTAGAATGTGGCCAGTTTTAACGCTGGATCACAGCTCCTGTAGAGAACATGAGGAAAACAGCGACAATGCATACTTTATTATAGTTTGGATTATCCTGGAATGCCAAAAGAAAAGTCAATCCTAAATAATGGCATAGTTGAATGCACAAAACCAGTTTATTTCCATAACACATTATTCCAATCTGTTGTTTGTGTCAAAATGAGTAGTGAAATTGTGCAGTTTTCTCTGCAAAGTCAGCTACATAAATTTAATGAACAGGCACATTTATTAAGGTTTTGAAAGATATTATTTAATGTTGTTATTTATTTTCAGGTAGTTGATTATGCTTGGACAAGGAACCGTGTGAAATATTGATGAAAGGCAACCTTTTCTTATTCTTCTTAATGTGTAGAATGCATACAGATGATAAAATGTACTATTTCTGTTAAATGGTTCAGCAGACTTTATTGAAAACTGAATTTCCATTTATATTCTTAATATTTTTTGTCTTAGGGAAACAATAATTAAATAAAATTAAATAGCTATTCCCATTCTGATTACTTCAGACAAAGAAAATAGAGCTTTTGTTCAGACGTGGATAATGGATGTTGTAAACTTTAAGCAACAATGTCAGGAACGGCAGTGGCACAGCGGTAGAGTTCCCACACCTCCAAAGACATACAGGTTCGTAGGTTAATTGGCTTTGGTAAAAAGTTTTATTGTCTGTAGTGTGTAGGATAGTGTTTGTGTACGGGGTGACTTGGTGAACTGAAGGGCCTGTTTCCATGCTGCATCTCTAAGGCCTAAAGCCAGCGTCAAAAAATTATTTTGATTAATCTTAACCATCGAATTCTGGGAGACTAATAATAGACTGTAGTCTGACAAGGGGTATATGTATATTCTTTCACTCAAATATTTATCTGTTGGTGGTATTCAGCTATCATGTACAGTAAGACATATTGTTGCAAAAGACACAAAATGCTGGAGTAACTCAGCAGGTCAGGCAGCATCTCTGGAGAAAAGGAATAGGTGATGTTCTGGTTCGGGACCCTTCTTCAGATTCCTGGTGTTCATCTTTAAGAAGATCTGGATAGCCCTTTGGCCCACCCAGTCTGGACGACCATCGAACATCCATCGACACTAGTTCTAAGTTATCCCCCTTTCTCATCCACTCCCTACACACAAGGGGCAATTAACCTACAAACCTGCACGTCTTTGGATAATGTGAGGAAACGGAGCACCAGGAGAAAACCCACGCGGTCATAGGGTGAACGTACAGGCAGCACCTGTAGTCAGGATCAACACACACACACACACATGCACCATGGGCAGCATGAAAGAGTTGGGCTGAAGAGCTTGTTTCCAGGCTGTACAACTCTATGACTCTATGACTCTACAAACAATACGTTTATACTAAAGTATAGACATTTTAGGCTCTGTACTCCAACTTGAGATTACCAAAATAATCTTTGGTCAATTAAGAGTGAAATCCAGAGAGATAAAACTAAAAGAGTTGGCATTGTATTAACCGCCTTCTGTTTATAATTATTGTACCCACTCCCTTTCAAAGCTTTCTATTGATTCCACTTTCACTCCTATTATCACCGGGATATTCTATGCATGAATAAGCTTTTGACTAAAAAAATGTTGCTAGCGAACTGCTTCACTGCACTGTTGATGATATGAACTTTATCGCTTGTTGCTGATGTAGCAACTAATGGTAATGGCTCCTTCCAGTTTGTTTTATCCCGTAGCTTCCTCCCCCATTAAGTGAAACATTTATCAGATGGTGGAGAAAGAGTTTGGAGATACAGCGTGGAAACAGGCCCTTCAGCCCACCGAGCCTGCACCGACCAGCGGTCACTAACACTATCCTACGCACACTAGGGACCATTTACAATTTTACCAAAGCCAATTAACCAACAAACCCTGTGCATCTTTGGAGTGTGGGATGACACCAGAGCTCCCGCGGAAAACCTACGCAGGTCACAGTGAGAATGTACAAACTCCTTGCAGACAGCACCCACAGTCGGGATCAAACCTGGGTCTCTGGCGCTGTGAGGCAGCAACTCTACCGCTGCTCCACTCTGCCGCCCACGTCTGGTCCCCCCAGTACAGAAATCAGTAACAACTGCTGAGAGAAAAATATTTTAGTTTAATTTCTCAAACAGTTGTATTCTGTTTTTGTCTGATAATTGTGCTAAGAAGCCGTTATTTTGGCAGTAGGAAAAGTTCAAAAGAAGCATTTAGAGCATACAACATAGAACTGTACAGCACAGGAACAGACCCTTCAGCCCACAATGTCTGTGTCGAACATGACGAGAAGACCAACACTTATCTGCCTGCACATAATCCATATCCCTCCATTCCCTTCGATATCCAGTGCCGATCCAAAAGCCTCCTAAATGCCACTATATTATCTGCTTCCACCATCAACGGGGACAGCTCGAACCAGGCACTCATCACCCTCTGCCCCGCACACCTCCTTTGAACCTTAAAGCCATGCCCTCCAGCACTTGATTTTTTCCATCCTGGGAAGAAGGTTCTGACTGTCTACCCTATCTATGCCTCTCATAATTTTATACACATCTATCAGTTCTCCCTGCAAACTACAGCGTTTCAGAGAAAACAATCCAACTGTCCAACCTCTCCCTGTAGCTAATACCCCCTAATCCAGGCATCATTCTGGTAAACATTTGAGTAACAGATATGAAACCTTATACTTGGCTTCCATTAAATTACACAGTAATTACTTGGCTGTGACATGCTTGTTTCAGGAGTCGGGATGCCAGTGAAATAGTCCATTATCCTTTCATCCCTAAGAACACATAGAAACATAGAAAATAGATGCAAGAGAGGGCCATTCGGCCCTTCGAGCCAGCACCACCATTCAATATGATCATCGAGAATCAGTACCCCGATACTGCTTTCTCCCCATATCCCTTGATCCCGTTAGCCCTAAGAGCTATATCAAACTCTCTCTTGAATACATCCAGTGAATTGGCCTCCACTGCCTTCTGTGGCAGAGAATTCCATAGATTCACAACTCTATGGCTGAAAATGTTTTGCCTCGTCTCGGTCCGAAATGGCCTACCCCTTATTTTTAAACTGTGACCACTGGTTCTGGGCTCCCCCAACATGGGGAACATTTTTCCTGCATCTCGCCTGTCCAATCCCATAAGAATTTAATATGTTTCTAAAATATTCACTCTCATCTTAAATTCCAGTGAATATAAGCCCAGTCGACCCATTCTTTAATCATACATCAGTCCCACCATCCCGGGAATTAACCTGGTGAACCTGCGCTGCACTCCCCCAATAGCAATAATGTTCTTCCCCAAATTAGGAGTCCAAAACTGCACACATTACTCCGGGTGTGGTCTCACCAGGGCCCTGTACAACTGCAGTAGGACCTCCTTCCTCCTATATTCAAATCCTCTCGCTATGAAAAACTCAAATCTAACTCAGCAGATGAAAATCTCTTTTCCATTGTTTCTGAGACGTGCTTGTGAGACCCGCGGACCGGAAGGGGGAGTGCGCCGACCCAGCCCCTGAAGTGACGTGCAGGATGGAGCCGGCGATGAGGATGGATGCGACGGGTCAGGAGCGAGGTGGGTGGGAGAGGGGAGGGAACCGGAGTCTGGCCCACCGTGCCCTCAAGGTCGGCTACGGGAGACACCCAGATTGATCCCGACCTCAGGTACTGTCTGTGTGGAGTTTGCAAGTTCTCCCTGTGACCACATGGGTTTTGTCCGGATGTTCCGGTTTCCACCCACACTCCAAAGATATGTAGATTTAATTGGCTTCTGTAAATTGTAATTTGTCCCTAGTAATTTGTATATGGGGTAATCACAGGTCTGCGTGGACTCGGTGGGCCGAAGGACCTATTTTTGCACTGTATCTCTAAGGTCTAAAGTCTACTGCCTGTGTGGAGTTTGCACGTTCTCCCTGTGACCTCGTGGGCTTTCTCCAGGTGCTCCAGTTTCCACCCACACCCCAAAGATGTGCGGGTTTGTAGGTTAATAGGCCCTCTGTAAAAATTGCCCTCAGTATGTAGGGAGTGGATGAGAAAGTGGGGTAACATAGAAGTAGTGTGTACGGGTTATCAATAGTTGGTGTGGAGTTGGTGGGGCCGAAGGGCCTGTTTCCACGCAAGAAAACAAATGGTCGGCACGGACTGGAAGGGCCGAGAGGGCCTGTTTCCGTGCTGTAATTGTTATATGGTTATATGGTTATCCCAAAACTAGTGAAGTAGAATTATACATGAATTAGAGTAGAGGAGCAAAGAAAGTAGTATTTTTCTCCACCTGCTCCGATCGCTGGCCCGCGAACTATAACATCCTGAGGCCACGGTCTGCGGAGCTTCTAGCCGCGGGCGCAGCATGGACTTTCCATCGCGGAGTCTGGGATCCCTCGCTGGGGATGACCGGAGAAGAGCTCCGACCGCTGCCCTGCGGCTTTTAACATCGTGAGGCCGCGGTCTCCGGTAGGAAGCGGCCGATTCGGGACCTCCAAGCCATGGAGTGTCCGTCCGTCCCGACGTTGGAGTTTCGAGCATCCCGACGAGAGGGCCTGTACATCAGACCGTCCGTAGCGGCGACTGCGGAGGGTTCATGGCCCCGACCACGGATTAAATAAGAAGGGGGAGTTCTGCATTTAATCTGCAATAGTTTTAGTTTTAGTTTACATTTTTGAAATACTACATGGAAACAGGCCCTTCGGCCCACCGAATCCATGCGCTCCATCAATCACCCGGTCACACTAATTCTATGTTAGCCCACTTTCTCATCCACACACTACACACTGGGGGCAACCTACAGAGGCCTATAAACCTATAAACCTGCACATCTTTAGGATGTGGGAGGAAACCGGAGCACCCAGGAGAAACCCACATGGTACCAGGGAGAACGTCCGAGGTTAGGATTGAACCCGGGTATCTGGCGCTGATAAGGCAGCACTGCGCCACTGAGCTGCTCCTAATAGCCGTGCTTGTTTAGATAAAATTCCCAATTTAAACATCAATCAAAACATACATACTTTTTTCCTGTTATTTGCAGCGATATTACTGAGAGGCTGTGACTCCTTGCAAATGCTGCTGGACACCGTACCATAAAGTCAACATGCAGAGCGATAACATCATTACATCTGCACTGCCCAGACGGAATCTAGAAAAATGGAACCCCATCCAATATTGGACTGTGTCACAGGATGAGAAAAATGAACTGAAGAGTATAAAGTATTTTTGTGAAGGGAAATCTTGTTTTCATTGAGTAGTATAAATGTGTTTTGCTGAACTGTAACTGTTAAAGCTAATTGATTTATTGGTTCTCTGAGCAAACCTCTATTGTCTTTATACACATGGGATGCAGAGGCTGTTCGGAAAAAGACTGTATTCTCTCCTACTGTCATGACAACTAAGCTGATCTTCATTCACAAAGGGGTTCCCATGACTAATACCACTTTCTTCTTGTGAGCAATGGAGCATAATTGCGCTCAGTAATTCAGGGACTAGGCTCGACACTTTGCTTGTTTTTTTTAGAATCCGAGATTTGCCAACAAGATTGTTACAGTCTGCAAATCTTTCAAGTATCATATTGCACTTCAGCGAGATGGAATATTAAATATACGCTGAAAAATGATGAATTAAAGCTCAGAATTACCAGCACTAAGAGAGATAGCTTGTGAAATATCCAAATTATATTTCCAGAATGGAATAGTTACTCTTTTACGAAAGGCAGTGTTTTGAAATATGAAGGGAAAAAGGCGTTCCGTAAGTTCAACTTAAGTCGAATTGATCGAAGGATGAAAAATATGAAAATGAGTTAGATAATAGACAACAGATAATAGGTGCAGAAGTAGGCCATTCGGCCCTTCAAGCCAGCACTGCCATTCACTGTGATCATGGCTGATCATCTACAATCAGTACCCCACTCCTGCCTTCTCCCCATATCCCTTGACTCCGCTATTTTTAAGAGCTCTATCTAAATCTCTTGAAAGCATCCAGAGAATTGACCTCCTCTGCCTTCTGAGGCAGAGAATTCCACAAATTCACAACTCTTTGGGTGAAAAAGATTTTCCTCATCTCCGTTCAAAATGGCCGACCCCTTATTCTTAAACGATGGCCCCTGGTTCTGGACTCCCCCAACATCGGGAACATGTTTCTTGCCTTTAGCGTGTCCAATCCCTTAATAATCTTATATGTTTCAATAAGATCTCCTCTCATCCTTCTAAATTCCAGTGTATACAAGCCCAGTCGCTCCATTCTTTCAACATATAACAGTCACGCCATCCCAGGAATTAACCTCGTGAACCTACGCTGCACTCCCTCAATACAAGAATGTCCTTCCTCAAATTTGGAGACCAAAACTGCACACAGTACTCCAGGTACGGTCTCACTAGGGCTCTGTATAACTGCAGAAGGACCTCTTTGCTCCAATACTCAGCTCCTCTTGTTATGAAGGCCAACAGTGCCATTAGCTTTCTTCACTGCCTGCTGTACTTCCCCTTTTCCTAACTTGACTCCATTCAAAAATCTATGAAAATGTTGCCAGGCTTGAGGGTGTGATCCTTAGGGCGAGGTTGAGTAGGCTGGGACTTTATACCTTGGAGCGCAGGAGGTTGAGGTGCGATCTTATAGAGGTGTATAAAATCATGAGAGGAATAGATTGGGTAGATGCACAGAGTATCTTTCCCAGAGTAGGAAAATCGAGAACCAGAGGACATAGGTTTAAGGTGAAGGTTGAAATATTATATAGAAAAAATGAGCAGTAACTCTGCCAGAGGAGGTAGTTGAGGCAAGGACAATTGCAACATTTAAGAAACAATTAGGTTTAGAGGACTGGTTTAGAGGAATATAGGCCAAATGTAGGCAGGTGGAACTAGTGTACAGTAGATGGGACATGTTGATCAGTGTGGGCAAGTTGGGCTGAAGGGCCTGTTCCACGCTGTATGACACTATGACTCTATAATTGTTGAATTACGCTGACCAAATCCGCACTTCATTCGTCATCTGCATTCCATTCCTTTGGAGATCGAAATAGAGCATAATTATTAATGTCCAGCAAAATCACTAATAGCCTGTGTTTTATTAATATAATAAATTCTGCATACCACCTACAGACTAGCCAGTAGCTAAAAACTAGCTTTGGTCTTGTTTGTTAGAAATTAGCACACTCCAGCTTTAAAAACTTGGTTGGCAATTTACATATGCATGGAGCCTGATATTTATACTCACCATATGATGTGTCCCTCAAGAGCTTTCCTTATTGTTTCTGTCCTTGGGTCTTAGCTTAGAGACTGTAAATCTAGAAGGTGATTAATTTTTACCCATGAGAAACCAGCAATTAGTACTTGCAACTAGTGAATAAAAAATGCCTTTGTTGACTGTGTATGTTATTACTGATCTTAATATTGGCTTAAATACTTGCATAAGGGATTATATAAAACTAATAATAGCATTTCTGCCCCTCTGTGGTAAATTTACTTTATTTTAAATTGTGTATTATCAATGTTCATCAAATGTGCGAAGTGTAGCAGGGAAATGACATGTCCTTTATCATACAAGTGATAGTAGGATAGTTCTGACACTGTAGAATATGTTTTATGTGTCAAAGCATTAATCAATTCATTGAGAAAATCTGTGTGGAGGTTTACCTGTACTGTAACCGGCCTTATCTTTGAGAGGTGAAATTATTCCATTCCTAGATGTTCATGCGCATTAATGAAATGTTTTGCAGCAGAAGCTGGAAGAGGTATGATAAGAGTTTTGTGTCTTTGTAGGGTGCACAATATTGAGATCAAAGGTAGTGAAGTGCAGCAGTTATTACTGATTGTGTTACTCGAAAATCCGATGAAGCTGATGCAGTTTAGTACAATCCCGGGACAATATTTATGACGGATTTTCTGCAACAAAATTAAACAATTGATCTCCGGCCATCTTACAATAAGAGCAAGTTGATGCGATGCATTATTGAACATTTTATAAAAATATATATTTTTTGCATATCAACTTTAAATTACATTTCACAATAAAAATGGGAGCCACTGCAGGTTTTAATTCATTTTGATTATTTATCTTTATTTTTCTAGGATTGCTACTGCTACTGGGAAGTATAATGTAAGCCCATTATACTCAGTATCCCTTAATTACATCATCAGATGCTAATATTATAACTATCAGTCGCAGTGCATTTCTACACAACTAAATCCCTGCTTCTAATTACTATTTTAGTCTCTTTTTCCTCGTGGCATGTTGGTGATAGATCATTATTTTTCCAGCAATTTGTTCACATTTATATGCAATATAATTGGATCTGATTAATTATTATGATTAATGACCACATAGTTTCCTTGTAAGGCTATTAATACTGGTGGTATCGAGTGGGAGACGTGAACAAATTAAACACCGTGGAGTCCTGTTGCTCGTTCTCATTGCCGTCGACCAGCCAAGTTTTCTGCTTCTTTGACTTAGATTGGAAAAATGCAACGTCTAATTCTGATTCCTGTCAATCTACTGCTGCTCTACAAATGCGAACGCAGTTATCAGAGACCTCACATGGAGAATCCATTAATTACAACCCACAATGATTAATTTTAGTGTTTCCCGCATACACTTGTAAGTAGTCAGTGTAACGAATCTCACGGTTCCCTGGAATTGCCAAAGCCTCAACAGCAATAAGTGGACGTCAACAAGCATGGATTCATGTTAAGCAGTAAAGAATATATTAAAGCAGTTTGAACCAGCGGGATTTTTTTTTCATACATTATTATGTTTTCTGGGAATTAAAAAAAAAACACATTTGATTTTATTATCTGTAATGAAAAAATGCACAATCACGAAATAGCATTTCACGATGTCATTTCGGATTAGGAATTGGCTAAAGAGAGGATAAAAAGGCCAGAGTTCAGCAACTGCAGTAAAAGAGTGAATTTAAAGACAGAAGATTGCCCACACACATACACACAATAGACACATAACAGTGACTAGCTCACAACAAAATCTCCAACAGTCCTCAATTGACCTTACTTTGTCCATCTTAATTAATTATTCCAGACCCATGTATTGCCACTGTACATTTCCACTATATGTTGGAGGCGTGCTTTTCCATACAATATATTTAATGTATGAGAAATGATGTATTCAAAGTGACCTTATAAATAATCCCTACTGATATTTGATGATATGGAGCATTTTAGTTTATGGACTGTCAGTATCTGTTATTTACATGAAATAATTTCCTACTAAGTCCATCAACCTTTTATTTCAAGCTTGTAATCATCTTAGGGAATAGCAAATGGTCAAACTGGTGGAAGAGGCAGAAAAGCAAGAATTGCTGGGTGTTATCAGATCATAGAACTATTGGTTGTGTACTACAGACCCCTGAATAGTCAACGGGAAATAAGAAGAACAAATGTGCCGGGAGATTGCAGACAGCTGCAGGTCAAATAAGGTTGTTGGAGTAGGGGATTTTAACTTTCCCAATATAGACTGGGAAAACCATAGCGTGAAGGGTTCAGATGGGATGCAATTCCTCAAAAGTGGTCAGGAGAGTTTTCTTAAGCAGTATGTGGAGGCCCCCACATGGGAGAGGGCAACACTGGATCCATTATTGGGAAACTGGGAAGGGTAAGTTAATGAAGTGTGTGTGGAGGAGCCTTTTGGGACCAGTGACCAAAGTTCGATTAGGTTTAAGATAGTCCACATGTTAAAATGCTCAACTGGGGTAAGGCCAACTTTGATGGTATGAGAGAAGGTCTCACTCAAGTTGACTGGCGCAGGTTATTTGAGGGGAAAGTAGGATGTTTATAAAAGTGTACTGAAGAAAGCTCAGGATGTGTACGTACCCGTTAGAGTGAAGGGCAAAGCAGGCAAACGTAAGGAAGCTTGGCTGACGACAGAAATTGAGATGTTAGTCAAAAGCAAGAAGGATGCATGGGATCGGTAGAGGCAGCTGGGATCAAGTGCGTCCCTGGAGCAGTTTCAGGAGCTAAGGAGTAAACTAAAAAAGGAAATCAGGAGGGCAAAAAGGGGCCAGGAGATAGGTCTGGCGGGTGGCATTAAGGACAATCCTAAAATATTTTATAAATACATAAGGGGGAAAAGGGTAACTAGAGAGAGAGTGGGACCTCTCAGGAATCAAAGCTGTCGCCTCTGTGTGGGGTCACAGGAGATGGGCAAGATCCCAAATGATTATTTCCCCTCTGTATTTACCGAAGAGAAAGACAGTAGGACGGAGGAAATTGGAGCAGTCACTGGAAGTGTCATGAGAGCAGTCAGGGTTACCGTCGATGAGGAACTGAAGGTACTGTCATGTTTGAAGGTAGACAAATCTCCAGGGCCTGATCTGATATATCGGAGGACATTGTGGGAAACTAGTGAGGAAATTGCGGGAGCCCAGGTTGAAATTTACAAGTTTAAATACAGGAGAAATGCCGGAAGACTGGAGGGTGGCAAATGTTGTGCCTCTTTTCAAGAAGGGCTGCAGAGAAAATACTGGGAACTATAGGCCGGTGAGCTTAACATCTGTAGTTGGTAAGTTACTGGAGAGTATTCCGAGGGATCGGATATACAGGCATTTGGGTGGGCAATGGCTGTCTAGGGATAGTCAGCATGGTTTTGTACGTGGGAGGTCGTGTCTCACAAATCTGATTGATTTTTTTGAAAACGTGACCAAAAAGGGTGATGAAGGCAGAGCTGTAGTTGTTGTGTACATGGACTTCAGTAAGGCATTCGACAAGGTTCCGCATGGTAGGCTGCTCTGGAAGGTTAGATCACATGGGATCCAAGGAGAGATAGCTGAATGGATAGCAAATTGGCTCCATGGAAGGAAGCTGAGGGTGATGGTGGAAGGTTGCTTCTCAGACTGGATGCCTGTGATTAGTGGTGTGCCACAGGGTTCAGTGCTGGGCCCATTACTGTTTGTCATCTACATTAATGATTTGGATGAGGATTTGCTGATGATACAAAAGTGAGTGGTTTTGCAGATAATGAAGATGGTTGTGAACAATTGCAGCAGGATCTGGATCGATCGGCCAGGTGGGCGGAGGAAAGGTTGATAGAATTTAATACAGAGAAGTGTGAGGTGTTGCATTTTGGGACGTTGAACAAGGGCAGGACCTACACAGTAAATGTTAGGCCTCTGGGTAGAGCAGAGGGATCTAGAAGTACAGGTGTATGGTTCCTTAAAGGTCGAGTCGCAGGTACATAACGTGGTCATAAAGGATTTTGGCACTTTGGCCTTCATGAGTCAGAGTATTGAGTATAGAAGTTGGGAGGTCATGTTGCAGTTGTATAAGATGTTGGTGAAACTGCATTTAGAATATTGTGTTCAGTTCTGGGCACCATGTTATAGGAAAGATATTGTCAAGCTTGAAAAGGTTCAGAAAATATTTACTAGGATGTTGCCAGGATTAGAGGGTGTGAGCTATAGGGAGAGGTTGAGTAGGCTGGGTCTCTATTCCATGGAGCGCAGGAGGATAAGGGGTGATCTTATAGAGCTGTATAAGATCATGAGAGGAATAGATCGGGTAGATGCGCAGAGTCTTTTGCCCAGAGTACGGGAATCGACCAGAGGACATAGGTTCAAGGTGAAGGGGAAAAGATTTAATAGGAATCCAAGGGGTAACTTTTTCACACAAAGGGTGGTGGCTGTATGGGACAAGCTGCCAGAAGAGGTAGTTGAGGCTGTGACTATCCCATCGCTTAAGAAACAGTTAGCCAGGTAAATGGATAGGACAGGTTTGGAGGGATATGGACCAAGCGCAGGCAAGTGGGACTAGAGTAGCTGGGACATTGTTGGCTGGTGTGGGCGAGTTGGGCCAAAGGGCCTGTTTCCACACTGTATCACTCTGACTCTATGACTCTACAGCACAGGAACAGGTCCTTTGGCTAACAATGTCCATGCCAAACATAAAGCCAACATAAATGAATCTCCTCTGTTGGCACATGACCCATATCCCTCCATTCCCTGCATATCCATAAAAAAAACTCTTAAATGCCACTAACGCATCTGCCTCCACCAGCACTCCTGGTAACTATCACCTTTATTCCCCGCACATCTCCTTTAACGTTTGCCCCTCTCACCTTACAGCGGTGCCCTCCAGTTTCTGACATCTCCATCCTGGGAGAAAGGTTCTGGCTGACTATCCTTTTATATACTTCTATCAAGTCTCCACTCAGCCTCTGACATTCCAGAGTGAACAATCCAAGTTTATCCAACCTCTCCCTGTAGCTAGTACCCCCGAGTATCTCGTAAACTTTGTCTGCACCTTCTCCAAAGCCTCCAGAGGGAGGGGGGGACCTGTTGTGGGGTTTAATCCCAGGTGTAGTTCTTCTCTTTCTCCCTCTCTGTTTATTTATTTTCTCTCTCTCTCTCTCTCTCTCTCTCTCTCTCTCTCTCTCTCTCTCTCTCTCTCTCTCTCTCTCTCTCTCTCTCTCTCTCTCTCTCTCTCACACACACACACACTGTCTTTCTCTCCCTCTCTCCCTCCCTTGCCCCCCCCCCCCTCACTTTCTGAATCAGATTAAAAAAGACTGATCCATCTCAAAGATGTCTGCACTCCTATTTTCATTCCATGATGCACGGAGGTTTTGGTGAAGAATTATCAATCAGACTAATCCCATGTTATCCCACTTTCCCATCCACTCCCTACGCACGAGGGGGGAATTTACAGAGAGCCAATTAACCTACAAACCCGCACGTCTTTGGGATGTGGGAGGAAACCGCTGTAAACTCATGCAGTCACACAGCGAAAACGTGCAAACTCCATGCACAGACAGGACCCGAGGTCGGGATCGAGCCTGGATCTCTGGCACAATACAGCAGCAACTCTACCGCTGAGCCACTGTGCCCCCCTAATAACAGAAGCACATTTTTGGGTGTCTCTACATAAACCCGCTGCAAGTTCATTTAATACCAACAACTGGATCCTTTCCCCTGTTCATAGAGTTCCTGATGTTTAAAATGTTGTGCTTTCTTTTTCGCTCCATTTAAACTGATCAGCGGGGTCCTGTAATTATTGTTGTTGCGTATGGATATTCACAAAGTCATTAGCTGGAATTAAAATCCAATAGATTTTTTTTTCAAAAGTTAACTTTTATGATATTTATATTTTACTGCCCATTTTATTGTTTTAACAAATTTAAATCAAAACTCATTTGTTGTCTACATCCTTTTCACTACATTAATAAGACTCATATTGTACTGGGTTGCATTATTATGGATTAGGGTCCTAAATCTTTCTCCCCTCACCTTAAACCTACATATGTGCTCCGGTTCTCAATTCGTCTACTCTGGGCAAGCAAGTCTGTGCATTTACCAGATCTAATCCTCTCATGATTTTGTACATCTATAAGATCTCCCCTCAGCCTCCTGCGCTCCAAGGAATAGAGTCCTAGCCTGCCCAACCTCTACCGGCAGCTCAGGCCCTCGAATCCCACCTGCCTGCGCTTCACGGATGGATGATGAAAGTGCAGAAATTAAATAAAGAAGTGGGTTAATGCACCTGATAAAACAACAGAAAGAGGGAAAAGATATCCTACCATAAATTTACAACAATACTTTTTACTCTTCAACAGCAGTGGAAGTGACTTTGGTGCAGTTACAGCCAAAACCTGGTGTTAAGTTGAAGAGGAATTGCAACACTAGACTTTAACAGGAAAAGCAATAAGGTAATTAGATAACAGCAGGTCAGTTTAATGGAGCATTTCTCCATTTAAACTTGTTTCATTGAACATTTACCATCTGTCTTATATGCCATATATCTAAAGTGAGCACGGTAATGTCATATTGTATGCATGGCAGCATTTACTAAGGGTCAGATATTGTATGGAATATTTTTCTGTTTTACTGAATCTGGCTATTCTGCTTTGTACATGACGATAAAACGTTTCTGTTAATCAATTGTATTTGAAATTCAATTTCCTGAGCATTCTATAATTTATATTTATGGTATTATTATTGGATTGACTATAAATGACTTTGTACAAACTACAGATGAATGGCTACAAGAAATTTGTATCTTTCGGTCAATCTAGCAATGTAGCTGGATGGATAAATTATTCTGTGATGTGTGATAGTCTATTGGAACTAAATGCAGTATGATGCTATCAGATGGCAGCAAGCAATAGACAATAGGAAACAAGGGTGGTGCAGCGGGGCAATGGGCAGAGCTGCTGCCTTCCAGCGCCAAAGACCTAGGTTCGATCCTGACCTCGAGCACTGTCCTAGTGTGTAGTTTGCACGTTCTCCCTGTGACTGTGTGGTTTTCTCCGGGTGCTGCAGTTTCCTTCCCTCATCCCAAAGACTTGCGGGGATGTAGGTTAATTGGCCTCTTGTGTGTAGAGAGTGGAAGATAGTGGGAGAAGATACAGCATGTGAATGGGTGATCGATGGTTGGTGTGGACGGTGGGCTGAAGGGCATGTTTCCATGTTTGCTTTCAATCAATCTATCAAAAATAACAAGATAATCAAACAAAAAAAAAAAAAAAGTTCAAATGTAGAAGCCAGGAACTACAGATGCTGCTTTGCAAACAAAGACACAGTACTGGAGTAACTCAAAGGGTCGGGCAGCATCTCTGGAGAACATGGATAGGTGACATTTCAGTTCAGGACCTTTCCTCAGACTCAAGAAGGATCCTGACCCGAAACGTCACCCTTCCATGTTTTCCAGGAATGCTGTCTGACCCATAGTTACTCGCGAACTTCTTGTCAAAATAGGTCAAATGCTGGAAATCTGAAATAAAAATATAAAATGTTGGAAATGCTCAACAGGCTGATTTGTCCGGGTGCAATGCTAATAAACAAAGTGGCCAAGTCATTGGGTATTTTTAAAGTGGAGATTGAGAGGTTCTTCATTAGTAAGGGCGTCAAAGGTTACAGGGAGAAGGCAGGAGAATGAGGTTGAAAGAGAAAGATAGATGAGCCATGGTCGAATGGCGGAGTAGATTCAATGGGCCAAATGGCCTAATACTGCTCCTATGCCTTATGGTCTCCTCCAGACATATAATCTGTGATTAATCATCCTTCCCCCCCGCTCCCAGCCAGTACCACCATTGACTGCTTTTCCAATCAAGCGCTCTATCTACACTTCACGCTGCCTCGGCAAGGCCAGCAGCATAATCAAGGTCCAGTCTCACCCCAGTCACCCCCCTCTTCTCCCCTCTCCCATCAGGCAAGAGGTACAGAAGTGTGAAAATGCACACCTCCAGATTCAGGGACAGTTTCTTCCCAGCTGTTATCAGGCAACTGAACCATCCTCTCAATAATTAGAGTGTGGTCCTGACCTCCCTTCTACCTCATTGGAGATCCCTCGGACTATTTTTTTTCGGACTTTATCTTGCACTAAACGTTATTCCCGTTATCCTGTATCTGTACACTGTGGACAGCTTGATTATAATTATGTACAGTCTTTCTTCTGTAGAGTATGCAACTAATAAAGCTTTTCACTGTATCTCGGTGCACATGACGATAACAAACTAAACTAAACTAAACTCTCCTGAAATTCCCTTAGTTTCCTCCGTGTCTTCCCGTTTTCTGCAACTTAAACCATGCTCGATTCCTACCATGGCTGATGAAAACGCATCAACCTGAAATGCTAATTCAGTTTCTGCCCCCACAGATGCCATCTGAGCGGCTCAAAATTTCCAACATGTTATGTTTTTAGCTAAAATAACCCACCATGCAAGATTTAACTCAGAAAATTAATTTAAACTAGATAGTTTAGAGATGTAGCATGGAAACAGGCCCTTCAGCCCACAGAGTACGAGCTGACCAGAAATCACCCTGTACACTAGCGCTAGCCTACACACCAGGGGCAATTTTTACACTTTTTTATAGAAGCCCGTTATCCTACAAACCTGTACATCTTTGTAGTGTTGGAAGAAACCGGAGCACCCAGAGAAAACCCACGTGTTCACAGGGAGAATGTGCAAACTCTGTACAGACAGCAGCTGTAGTCAGGATCGAACCCGGGTCTCTGGCGCTGTGAGGCAGCAACTCTACCGCAGCACCACCTTGCCGCGCTAAAATGCCGTATTAAAATATCTGCCAATTGGAAAAAATCAGAGCTCAGAACCTAAATATCACCATTAAGTAGGAAATGCTTTGTGTAATTCAGTTGAGAAGATTCCATTGACAACTTGCTACAATGAAGAAGTGCTTGGGTAAATCTGTATTTTCTCTAGTTAATTTAAGGGTAGATGAAAGTTAAATGGGAAATATAATCTGCTAGAACTACTTGCCCATTGAATGATTCAAGAGTCAAGAGTTTAACTGCCGTATGAAATTCTTAGATATACACAAATATACGCTGGAGTAACTCAGCGGGTCATGCAGTATCTCTGGATTTTTACCAATTGGCAGATATCTTAATAGGGCATAATAGAGTGGCTTGTTAGCGCTGCGGTAGTATTGCTGCCTTACAGCACCAGAGACCCAGGTTCCATCCTGACCACGGCTGCTGTCTGTATGGAGTTTGCACGTTCTCCCTGTGACCACGTGCGTTTTCTCCGGGTACTCCTGTTTCCTCCCACATTCCAAGGACGTGCAGGCTTGTAGGTTAATTGGCTTTGGTAAAAATGGTCCTTAGTGTGTTGGATAGTGCTAGTGTATGGGCATCGCTGGTCGGCGCAGACCGGTGAGCCGAAGGACCTGTTTCCGTGCTGCATCTCTAAACTAAAAACAAATATTTCACACCCTGTCTGCGACAATGCAAGTGATACATTGATTTATCTCAAAACCTTGCACGAGTTGTAAATGCTCATCACAATGGTCTTGTTTGCACTCACGTCTTTAGAGCATTTAAAGGCAGCCTGTACACAGTAAACTATATTTATGAGATTTAGGTTTGTATTTATTATTGTCACCGAGGTACAGTGTGAAATGCTTTCTTTTGCATGCTATCCAAACAAATCAGATAATACTATATATAATACAATCAAGCCAAACACAACGACAATCGATAGAGCAAAAGGGAAGAAGCAGAGTGCAGATTATACTTCTCAGCATTGTTGCACATCAGTTCCATAGACAGAGTCCAACGTCCGCACTGAGGCAGAGGTAAATCAGACAGTACCCTAGCTTATGGAAGGACCGTATAGAAATGTGACAACAGAGGGGCAAAGTTGCATTAGATTTTGAAATAAAAATCTTGTAATAATAATTTAGTTTAGTTGAGAGATGCATCATGGAAACAGGCCCTTCGGCCCACTGAGTCTACGTTGGCTAACAATCACACATTCACACTAGTTCTATGTCATCCCACGTTCTCACCCACTCCCTGCACACTGGCGGCAATTTACAGAAGAAAATTAATCCACGAACCTGCATGCCTTTGGAATGTGGGAGGACACCCGGAGAAAACCCACGCGGTCACAGGGGAAAAGTGGAAACACCGCACAGAGAGCACAGATCTGTGGTCAGGACCCAGGATCTGTGGATAAGCTTTTCCCATTGAGGGTAGGGAAGATTCAAACAAGAGGGCATGACATGAGAATTAAGGGACAGAAGTTTAGGGGTAACGTGGGGGGAACTTCTTTACTCAGAGGGTGGTGGCTGTGTGGAATAAGCTTCCAGCAGAAGTGGTGGAGGCAGGATCGATTTTAATATTTAAAAGTAAAGTGGATAGGTGTATGGACGGGAAGGGAATGGAGGGGTATGGTCTGAGTGCAGGTAGATGGGACTAGGGGAAAACAAATGGAAGGGCCAAGAGGGCCTGTTTCCGTGCTGTAATTGTTATATGGTTGTTATATGGTTATAGGATCGAACCCGGCTCTCTGACGCTGTGAGGCAACACCTCTACCCCTGCACCACTGTGCCGCCCATGTTTAGCTTGGTTTCATGCTTAATTATCAGCAATTCAATCATCCGTCAGTCAGTGGTAGATTAGTTTGATAGCAGTTAATTCATTTTGCACAGCGATACCACGTTATAGAAATCTCCGAGTCTCTGTATCATTCTCCAATTGGACACTGTGGGAAATGAAATTTACAGTGTCTCTGAGACCCAGAGGAGTGGCTGTTGAGAAACGGAGAGAGAGTGTGGTGGAGTGGGCAGATTTGCTCTACATTTACACCCTCAGATGGCACAGCACAAGGGAACTGAGGTGTCCCTCATTAGGTATGTGTCTCGGGAGCTTTCTTTTAATATTTTAATAAATAACATCAGCCCAACAAGAAGTTAATGAATAGTATCATTAATAATGAGCTCGAGGCTGGCAGCGATAGGACAGATATTAAATTGAACCACTGTGGTGTATCTCTCTGGAGACTTGGGATATTTCCAGTTGCAAACAAGGCTACTGAATGAAGCAGCACTTGCACTGTGCCAACAGCTTTTACAACAGGTTGAGTGTAATAAAAGAGGATTTTCTGCGCGATAAAGTTAAGCCCTAGAAAATCTGCTGGTGTGGACCGGTGTGAAAAGTACTGCCAAATGTGATCCTTAATTAAACTTTAATCAAGATATCGCTGTTTGCAGTGGAATTGGCTGAAGAAAGAGGTGAAAACAATCCGCATTGGGAGTGTCCCGAGTGCTTTTATGATACTAAATGTGAGTTTTAGAATGTGGTTTACATAATATTTTATTATACTTTGTTTTTTTATTTTTTTCTGGTTACACTGAAATTAGAACAATTCAGCTCCACTGCATCTCACGGACACAAAGAATTGTCACATCTGAACGTTAGAAGAACAAAATATCACCTCTGCCATATTAACGTCTTTAGGTGCAATAAATATTTTATTTGCAAAACGTATATAGTGGAAATATTTCTTCTTATCTGATATTTATACAGGATAATTTTAAATATAAGATACAACTATATTTAACCTGCATTTCAACTGTATAGCACTTCAAATACATTGTCAGATGTAAATATTTTTCTATGTTTATAAAGTAACACATACAGCTGGTTCCCGACCAAATCCCACTTGTGATCTGCTTTTCCAGCCTTTCCCAAGTGCCTCAGAACATGCTCAAAGACTTGACAATAAAAACAGGATTAGCTTGTATCAATAAAATGTACCGCCACCTGTCATTTAGAAATTTAATCTTCTGTACAATCCTTCAAATGCTAATGTTTTAATGATAAATAAATGTTTCCTACTCTGTAATTAAGTGACGTGTTCAAGGTACCACCCCTATGAAGCCTTGCCCAGCTAGTTAAATCATGACCAAGATAATGTTCATAAGATCTTAAGTTCATGTTATAGGAGCAGAATTAGGCCATTCAGCCCATCAAGTCTCCTCCATCATTCAATTATCGCTGAACAATCTTTCCCTCTCCACACCATTCTCCTGCCTTCTCCCCATAACCCAATAATCCCTGATACCCTTACTAATCAAGAACCTGTCAATCTCTGCCTTAAAATAATCCATTGACTTGACCTCCACAGCCTCTGTGGCAATGAATTCCACAAATTCACCACCCTCTAAAGAAATTCCTCCTCATCTCCTTTCTTAGGGTACAAACATTTAATTTTGAGACTGCCCTTTGGTCCTAAAATCTCCCACTAGTGGAAAAATCTGTTCCATGTCTACTCTATCCAGGCTTTTCACAATTAGGTGGGTTTCAATTAGGTCCTGTCCCCCCCCATCCTTCTAAACTCCAACAGGTATCGGTCCAGTGTCGTCAAACGCTCATCATATGTTAACCCAATCATTCCTGGGATCATTCTCGTAAACTTCCTCTAGACCCTTTCCAATACCAACACACCCTTCCTCAAATATTAGTTTAGTTTAGTTTCGAGATACAGCGCAGAAACAGGCCCTTTGGTCCATGCCAACCAGTAATCCCTGCACACTGACACTATGCTACACACACTAGGGACGATTTACAATTATACCAAGCCAATTAACCTACACACCTATATGTCTTTATGTATGGGAGGAAACCAGAGGTCCCAGAGAAACCCATGCAGGGGAGAATGTATAAACTCCGTACAGACAGCACCCCGTAGTCAGGATGAAACTCCGGTTCTCTGGCGCTGTAAGGGGCCTGTCCCACTTAGGCATTTTTTTCAGCGACTGTGATACTATTGTCTACTGCAATATCTACAACAACCTACCAGCTAGTCGACGTCAAGCTACGTCAAGCTACCGGCAACCGGCGACCCATTAGGACGTCCACCTAAGACCACACCTACGACAACCTACGTCCACACGCGACAACCTACGTCAAAGTAAGACAATTCAGTCGCCAATACCTGTCACCAGTTGACGTAGGTTGACGTGGGTAGTCGCCAATGGAATTCACCCACGTCAGCACTGACGACAACCTACGTCATCCTGGCGACAACCTACGCCAGCACTTACGTCAGGCTATGTTCATTGCCGTCAAGCCAACTGTCACCAAAAGTTTTTGAACATTTCAAAATCCAGCGGCGACCAGAAAAACACTACGGTTCTCTGGGCGACTGAGGAGACCATGCAGGCGATACCCCGGCGACCATGTGGCGACGGCCTAGTCACCTAAACAAAATCGCATAAGGCAGCAACTCTACCACCGCACCACTGTGGTGGCCCAAAACTGCTCACAATGTTCCAAATGAGGCTTTATTAAGTCTCAGCATTACATCCCTGTTCTTATAATCTATAAATATTCTATAGACTATGATGGCTAGTCCATCATACAGACCGGTCTGCCCACCACTGACTCCATCTACACCTCATGCTGCCTCAGAAAAGCATTTTGGATATTTTTACGGCAGAGATTGACAGATTCTTGACTGGTACGGGTGTCAAACGTTATGGTGAGAAGGAAGAAGAATGGGGTTGAGAGGCAAAAATAGATCAGCCATGTTTGAATGGTGGAGTAGACCTAATGGGCTGAATAACCTTCTTCTGCTCCTGTGACTTATGAAAAGCAGCCAACATAATCAAAGACTTTTATCTTCTTCTCCCTGTCCGGCTGAAGGTACTCAACACCAGAGTCAGGGAACAGCTTCTTCCCCTCTGTTATCAGGCTTCTGAATGTTCCTTCCATAAGCCAGGGCACTGTCCGATTCACCTCTACCCCATTGCGGACATTGGACTTTGTCTGTGGAACTGACACACTACAATGCTGAGAACCATATCCTGCACCCTGTATCTTCCCCTTTGCTCTACCTGTTGTACATGTGGTTGGCTTAATTATATATATGTATGCTGTATCTTATCTGTTTGGATAGCATGCAAAACAAAGCTTTTCACTCTACCTCAGTATGTGACAATAATAAATCTAAACCTGAACCTAAATATATACAGTACATTATTTAAGGCTGTTTACCATTTGCTGTCCCACAAATGGCCTAAGCTATGGGGAGAGTTGGGCTGGCGCGGACTTTATTCCTTGGAGCACAGGAGGCGGAGGGGTGATCTTATAGAAGTCCATAAGATCATGAGGGTGACTGTGGAGTCTTTTAACCAGCAGATGGGAATCAAAAACAAGAGGATAGATGTTAAGGTGAAGGAGGGCAAGATTTATTACAAACCTGAGGAGAAACGTTTCCACTCAGAGGTAGGTGGGTGTATGGAATGAGGAGGTTGTTGAGGCAGGTACCATAACAGCATTTAAAGGATGCTTGGACAGGAACATGGATATGAAAGGTTTAGATGGATATTGGCCAAACACAGGTAGGTGTGATTATCTTGCTTGTGATAGACTGGGCTATGTCCACAACCCTGCAATTTATCTCGGTCTTGGGCAGAGCTGTTCCCAAACCAAGCTGTGATACAGCCCAGCAGCATGCTTACTATGGTGCATTAGTATCTGTCGCAGAGCAACATTGGAGTAGAAACAAGGAAGTGCAGATGTTGGTTTCCAAAAAAGAAGATACAATGTGCTGGAGTAACTCAATGGGTTAGGCAGCATAGGGTGACATTTCAAATTGGGATCCTTCTTCAGACATAAGAGTGGACTGTTCAGAAGCCCTGTGACAGACTGTGGTTGGCTGTCTCTTTCGAGTCATAGAGTCATAGAGTCATACAGCAGTGATACAGGCCCTTAGACCCAACTTGCTCACGCCGAGCAATAGTCCCACCTGCCTGCTTTTGGCCAATATCCTTCGAAACCTTTCCTATCCATGAAACTGTCCAAATGGCCCTTTCGATGCGGATGGAAGGCTAAATGCCAGGCCGACCACAACATGTGCTTCTGTGCAATCACAATCCTTCAACTGTAGATCTGTGCCCTACCAAGATCTTCAATCCGAATTAAATATCAGGGTCCATGTCAGTTTGATAGCAGGATTTATCATCCCTGTCTGACAGTGTGCCTATGTTCGTGGATTCAGAATATGAGTTTTTTTTGATAATATTATTTTTGTATCATATTGATGCTGTATATTGCGAAGAGCACAAATATTTGTTTATTGTCTTGAAGAATTTATTTTCAATAAGAGATAAGGCACCATGTATTTCTGAAGAAGTAAGTAACCAGTTCTTCATTCTAAGAATGATTGGGAAACTGCCTGCAAGACTTGCTTTTGAGTTTGTGTTTGGTTTATTGTCACGTGTACCGAGGTACAGTGAAAAGCATTTGTTGCGTGCTAACCAGTCAGCGGAAAGACAATACGTGACGACAATCGAGCCGTCCACATTGTACAGATACATGACAAAGGGAATAATGTGAATCACGTTTAGTGCAAGATGAAGTCCAGTAAAGTTCAGTCAAAAATAATCCAAGGGTTTCCAATGAGATAGATAGTAGCTCAGGACTGCTCTCCAGTTGTTGATAGGGTGGTTCATTGCCTGATATAGCTGGGAAGAAATTGTCCCTGAATCTGGAGGTGTGTATTTTCACACTTCTGTAACTCTTGCCTGATGGGAGAGGGGAGAGGAGCGAGTGGCCGGGGTGAGACTGGTCCTTGATTACGCTGCTGGCTTTGCCGAGATAGTGTGAAAAGTAGATGGAGTCAATGGAAGGGAGGTCAGTTTGCATGTTGGTCAGTTGGTCTGGGCTGCGTCCACAATTCTCTACAATTTCATGTGGTCTTAGATGGAGCTGTTCCCAAACCATGCTGTGATGCAACCTGATAAAATGCTTTCTACGGTGCTTGAAACTACACCAACGTTCCAAACCTTTGTACTAAGGGTTTGTTTTGGAGTATCTGCCCATGGACCTTTAGTTTGCCACTGACTTCTGTTCATGCATGTTGAAACATGAATGTCATAGAACCTTTTTCACAGCATGGAAATATCAAAGATTGGAGCTTTAAGGTGAGAGGGGCAAAGTTTAAAGGAAATGTGGAATAAATAGGGTAGATGCACAGAGTCTTTTACCCAGATTAAGGTAATCAAGAACCGGAAGAAATGGATTTAAGGTCAGAGTGGAAAGATTTAATAGGGCGGCACAGTTGTACATCATTAGAGTTACTGCCTCACAGCGTAGGAGACCCGGGTTCAATCCTGACTGTGGGTGCTGTCTGTACGGAGTTTGTACGTCCTCCCCATGACCATGTGGGTTTTTTTCCAGATGCTCCGATTTCTTCCTGCATTCCAAAGATAACCATATAACCATATGACAATTACAGCACGGAAACAGGCCCTCTCGGCCCTTCCAGTCCGTGCCGACCATTTGTTTTCCCCTAGTCCCATCTACCTGCACTCAGACCATACCCCTCCATTCCCTTCACGTCCATATACCTATCCACTTTACTTTTAAATGTTAAAATCGATCCTGCCTCCACCACTTCTGCTGGAAGCTCATTCCACACAGCCACCACCCTCTGAGTAAAGAAGTTCCCCCTCACGTTACCCCTAAACTTCTGTCCCTTAATTCTCATGTCATGCCCTCTTGTTTGAATCTTCCCTACCCTCAATGGGAAAAGCTTATCCACGTCAACTCTGTCTATCCCTTTCATCATTTTAAAGACCTCAATCAAGTCCCCCCTTAACCTTCTGCGCTCCAAAGAATAAAGACCTAACTTGTTCAACCTTTTTCTGTAACATAGTTGCTGGAACCCTGGCAACATTCTAGTAAATCTCCTCTGTACTCTCTCTATTTTGTTGACATCCTTCCTATAATTAGGTGACCAAAATTGTACACCATACTCCAGAATTGGTCTTACCAATGCCTTGTACAATTTTAACATTACTTCCCTACTCCTATATTCAATGCTCTGATTTATAAAGGCCAGCACACCAAAGGCTTTCTTTACCACCCTATCTACATGCGATTCCACCTTCAGGGAACTATGCACAGTTATTCCTAGATCCCTCTGTTCCACAGCATTCCTCAATTCCCTACCATTTACCATGTACGTCCTATTTTGATTTGTCCTGCCAAGATGGAGCACTTAACATTTAACAGCTTTAAACTACATCTGCCATCTTTCAGCCCACTTTTCCAAATGGCCCAAATCTCTCTGTAGACTTTCAAAATCTACTTCATTATGCCACAACACCACCTATCTTAGTATCATCTGCATACTTACTTATCCAATTTTCCTCCCCATCATCCAGATAGAAACATAGAAATTAGGTGCAGGAGTAGGCCATTCAGCCCTTCGAGCCTGCACCGCCATTCAATATGATCATGGCTGATCATCCAACTCAGTATCCCGTACCTGCCTTCTCTCCATACCCTCTGATCCCCTTAGCCACAAGGGCCACATCCAACTCACTCTTAAATATAGCCAATGAACTGGCCTCAACTACCCTCTGTGGCAGAGAGTTCCAGAGACTCACCACTCTCTGTGTGAAAAAAGTCTTTCTCATCTCGGTCTTAAAGGATTCCCCTTATCCTTAAGCTGTGACCCCTTGTCCTGGACTTCCCCAACATCGGGAACAATCTTCCTGCATCTAGCCTGTCCAACCCCTTAAGAATTTTGTAAGTTTCTATAAGATCCCCTCTCAATCTCCTAAATTCCAGAGAGTATAAACCGAGTCTATCCAGTCTTTCTTCATAAGACAGTCCTGACATCCCAGGAATCAGTCTGGTGAACCTTCTCTGCCTCCCTCTATGGCAATAATGTCCTTCCTCAGATTTGGAGACCAAAACTGTACGCAATACTCCAGGTGTGGTCTCACCAAGACCCTGTACAACTGAAGTAGAACCTCCCTGCTCCTGTACTCAAATCCTTTTGCTATGAAAGCTAACATACCATTCGCTTTTTTCACTGCCTGCTGCACCTGCATGCCTACTTTCAATGACTGGTGTACCATGACACCCAGGTCTCGCTGCATCTCCCCTTTTCCTAATCGGCCACCATTTAAATGTACATCATTGATGTACATGACAAACAACAGTGGACCCAGCACAGATCCCTGAGGCACCCCACTGGTCACCGGCTTTCAACCTGACAACAGCCATCCACCATTACTCTCTGACATCTCCCATTCAGCCACTGTTGAATCCATCTTGCTACTCTGCCATTAACACCCAAAGATTGAACCTTCTTAACCAACCTTCCATGGGGAACCTTGTCAAAGGCCTTACTGAAATCCATATAGACAACATCCACTGCTTTACCCTCATCAATTTCCCTAGTTACCGCTTCAAAAAATTCAAGAAGGTTTGTCAAACATGACCTTCCAGGCGCAAATCCATGTTGACTGTTCCTGATGTTGAGGTTTGTAGGATAATTGGCTTCGGTAAAATTATAAATTGTCCAGAGTGTGTAAGATAGTGCTAGTGTACGGGGTGATTGCTGGTCGGCATGTACTCGGTGGGCCGAAGGGCCTGTTTCCCTGCTGTATCTCTAAATCAAGGTTTCTTTCAGCTAGTTATTTCACAAATTTTAATTAGGCTATTAACGAGTTCCTAAAAGTATCAAAATGCATTTTAATTCAAAATTAGCAGCTTTTGGTTGATTTTGATGCCATGAAAATGTCCTTTCTGCACAAAGTTAAGGCAATCGCACAAAATAAATGACAATGCAAAATTTCATCACAGCTAGATGGAGTTACAAAAAAACTCACTCCTGATTGAAGTGACCATTGGAAAAAATAATGTAGGTGTTGGTTGATCTGGTTGGAAAGCTGCTGGGTGGGTAAGCTTATGCTACAATGCAAATAGGATTAGGGCTTCATTTTCAGTCTGCTGTAAGTGGCAGCAATTACTCTTGGAGAAATTGTATTGAGATGCCCCTTTTCAACCTGTTTAGTTGTTGATGGGAATTCTAGTCAGCCTGTAGAGATTTGGACACGGTGGGCTGAAGGGCCTGTTTCCATCCTGAATCTGTGAATTAATAATAAACTCTAAACCATCAATATTACTGCCTCAACTGGCATCAATTTGTAAACAGAAGCCAACAATTCAAACTGAAACCATCCCAGTTGGAGGCACAGCATCTAAAACGTTTACCCAGTTACTTCAAGCAGCTACGTACTTTGTGCCAAGTTTGTGGCGTTAATTACCTCCTTGAAAAAACTGTCAAAATGAAGCCTGAAACATTACTTATTGAATATTCCAGATGTTTTTACAATAGAGCAGTGCAGAATGAGTGAGAATTATTCACCAGGTAACCATGCTGTGAAAATATGAAACGTTTGAAGCAGGTACATTGGAAATAGCGTTTGAGATAATGAAAGTTAATCAGTTTAATTTAATTTAGATACAGCATGAAATCAGGCCCTTTGGCTCACCGAGTCCACGTCAACCAGTGATCACCAGGCACTAATTCTATTCTACACATTAGGGACAATTTACAGAAGCCACTTAACCTACAAACCTGCACATTTTGGGGATGCTGGAGGAAACCGGAGCACCCGGAGAAAACCCACGAGGTCACGGGGGAGAGCGTACGAACTCCATACAGACAGCACCCGTAGACAGGATCAAACCCGGGTCTCTGGCGCTGTAAGGGAGCAGCTGTACCACTGCACCACTGTGCCGCCCATTCATCATAAGGAAACCTGGCTTCCAAATATTTATGAGATAAAAGTTGTTTAAAAAAATGCAAATGCTCTAATTTTTAATATGGCGATTGCATTTTGACGGAAGGAAACCCATTTTCACTTATGGGATGAAGAAATCACTGTTAGTCGAGTCCCTTACTCAAATGTGTAGGAAAGAACTGCAGATGCTGGTTTACACCAAAGATAGACACAAAATGCTGGACGTACTACTCGGGTCAGGCAGCATCACTGGAGAAAAGGAATAGGTGACGTTTCAGGTCGAGACCCTTCATCAGACTGAGAGTCAGGGGAGAAGGAAACTAGAGGTATGAAAAGGTTCAGAACAAATCAGAACCTTCCCAATCAAATCATTATTGAGGACCACCTTTCTTTGGTCATCGGTGCTGGCTCTTATTTGTTTTGAATCCTTTCATTCCTCTAGTTTCCCTCTCCCCTGACTCTCAGGATCATTTCTCCAGAGATGCTGTCGGATCTGCTGAGTTATCCAGCATTTTTTCCAGCATCTATCTTCCCTTGCTCAAATTTTCTACTTTTACTGTTATACATTGTGTGTATTGGGCGGCACGTTGGCACAGCGGTAGAGTTGGTGCCTGACAGCACCGGGGACCCGGGTTCGATCCTGACTACGGGTGCTGTCTGTACGGAGTCCGTACGCTCTCTCTCCAGTACAGTTTCCTCCGGGGGCTCCAGTTTCCTCCCACATCCCAAAGTCATGCAGGTTTATAAGTTAATTGGCCTCTGTAAATTGTCCCTAGAGTGTAGGATAGAACCAATGTTAGGGGTGATTGCCGGTCGGCATGGAACAAATGGGTCGCAGGGCCTGCTTCCGCGCTGCATCTCTGCACGAAACTAAACTAAAGAGAATCACCCTGCAGATACTGTAAGCAATCTGATTTAAATATCACTTTACTGCTATGCTTCTCTCTCACCCATTCATTCTGCAGGTGAGGTAAAACAAAGTGCAGCGGGATGGTATAGTGACAGCATACATGAGTCAAACATGAACCACCGAGTATAAATCATTATCAGGAGGGAAATGAAGGTATTTAATGAAGCTGAGGAGGATTCTGTGTCCAGTGCTGAAAGAGGTCCAGAGAGAAACAGGTTGAAATAAAATCAATGGCCAGCTTGTCAAGACTGTAGAGGTCCCACCAAACAATGAAAAGTGGTCAACTCTATTTCTCTCCACAGTTGCTGCCTGAACATTTGCAATATTTTAAGATACAAATTGTTGGTGTAGCTCACAGTCAGACTGCATCTCAGGAGAACATGAGTAGGTGGCGTTTCGGGTCAGGACCCTTCTTCAGACTGATTGTAGTGGTGTGGGGGGGGGGGGGGGTAAGCTGGAAAAGAAGAGGGGGTGGGACAAAACCTGGCATGTGATAGGTGGATACAGGAGGGGGGGGGTGCAGGTTTCTTGTCTTCATTTGCAGCAATTTGTCTATTTTGTTTTTCACTTCAGACTTGCCAACATCCAGTGTGTTTCCCCTTAATGTTCATCCAACTTGAACAGCAGGCTCCTATTATCTCTCTCATCCAATTTCTGCACAACAGTGGGCCAAGGTGACATCTGGAAACGTATTTCCTCTTGGGAGCTGAAGGGAATCCAGCACAAATCAGGATAATCTCAAATTTGGAGCATGGTCTCTCTGATAATGTCAGGAACCATTTCTCTACAAGGCGGCACGGCGACACGGTGGGAGAGTTGCTGCCTCACTGCGCCGGGACCCTCGCACTATCTTTAATCGGACTTTACTGGACTTAAATGTACTAAACATTATTTCCTTTATCCTGTATCTGTACACTGTGGGCGGCTCGACTGTAACTACGTCTCGTCTTTCCGCTGACTGGTTAATGTTTCACTGTACCTCGGTATACGTGACAATAAACTAAAATAAAATAAAACTAACCAGGGAATGAATTACTGGGCAAGTATCGAGAAATGAAATTTAAATTTAGCACCATCTAGTGTCAGCATTATCAGAGCCAGGAAATTTGAGTTTGGACAGACAGTAGGTGTTACACGCTGATGGTCGTTTCAAATATACTGAGGGATTTTGAATAATGCGCGTGGATGGACTTGATTTACTTACAGTCAAAGTAAACAGGTTTGATTGTTGTGTGGGTCGAAAGGTAAGAAGACAGACATTAGATTTTTAAACAGTCCTCAGTACCAGTGGCAGAGTGGCGAGTTCAATCCTGACCTCGGGCACTGTCTGTGTGGAGTTTGCACGTTCTCCCTGCGATCGCGTGGATTTCCTCCGGGTGCTCCGGTTTCCTCCCACATCCCAAAGACATGTACATTTGAAGGGTAATCGACCCTCTGTAAATTGCCCCTAGTGGGTAGGGAGTGGGTGAGAAAGTGGAATTGCATAAATCTAGTGTGAACAGGTGGTCGATGGTCGGCGTGGACGTGGTGGGCCGATGGGCCTGTTTCCATGCTGTACATTCCAATTCAATTCAATCAATCAATCAAACACTAGGCTACTGGGCAAGTAGGTTGATTGTCCACCATGAATTGTCTCCGGCGTGTGGGTGAGTAGTGGAATCTGAGGGGACAATGAGAATTTGGGGGGAATACAATCTATGGCTTGTGTAAAAAACTCAAAGATCAAAAGAAGGGTCCCGACCCAAAACGTTTTCTGCTCAAGATTCCAGCCTGTGCAGCTCCTTATGTGTACTCACCCAGGTTAGAGGAGATGAGTGTTTGATGGTTGGACCAAAAGGTCTGCTCTTACTCTATATGATTTTAACTCTGGCACTAACTCTAAACCTTTCACAGTTAAACCTAAATGACATGAAAGGTTGTATGGTACAAGTTTACAACTGACAATAACACTCCAAGCCAAGCAATACACATAGACATAATATACAATATATATTAAATTTATACAATAACGCTGGGGCACTGTATACAAAGGGACAGGGCCCGCCGTACTTTTGCGTAGGCTCCGCTCTTTCAACATCTTCAGTAAGATGCTGCCGGTATAGCCATTGGTGGTAGCCAGTGCCATCTTCTTCACTGCTGTGTGCTGGGGCAGCAGGGCGAAGACCACAGATGCCAACAGAATTAACAAGCTCGTCAGGAAGGCTGGCTCCATCCTGGGGGCGTAGTTGGATTCAGGGGAGGTGGTCTTGAAGGGGAGGATGCTCCTCAAACTGTGGACAATACAGCTCACCCCCTCCATGGCACACTGGTCAACCTGAGGAGCACCTTCAGCAACAGACTGGTTCCACCAAGATGCAGTGCAGAATGCCACAGGAGATCCTTTTCCCCTGTGGCTATCAAACTGTACAACACCTTCCCCTCTTGTCGTGGGGTAGACTGACTATGCTTCCCCCCCCCCCCCCCCCCCCCCCCCCCCCCCCCCCCCCCCCCCCCCCCCCCCCCCCCCCCCCCCCCCCCCCCCCCCCCCCCCCCCCCCACACACACACACAATCTTTGCAGATTTCCAGTCCTGGACTTTCCATTTGCCACTTTAATTTCATGTTTCATGTTGTGGTTCATGACTGTCGGCAGACCAATTTCCCTCCTGGGATAAATAAAGTTCTATTGTATCGTATCGTGTATATTGCACGGAATTGTACATAGTCATAGTCATACAGCGTAGAAACAGGCCCTTCGGCCCAAATTGCCCACACTGACCAACATGTCCCATCTACACTCATCCTACCTGCCAGTGTTTGACCCAAATCCCTCTAAACCTATCCTATCCATGTATCTGTCGAAATGTTTCTTAAATGTTGTGATGGTACTTGCCTCAACTACCTCCTCCAGCAGCTCGTTCCATTTACCCACCACCTTTTGTGTGAAACCCATCAGTTTCCTATTAAATCTTTCTCCTCCTCACCTTAAACCTATGTCCTAGGGTTGTTTATTCCCCAACCCTGGGTACTCACCCCATCTATTCTTCTCATATTTGTACCTCTATTTGATATGTCCTCTTGTTTTTGATTCAATACAAATATTTTTTAAACGTTATGATAGTACCTGCCTCAACTACCTCCTCCGGCAGCTCGTTCCACACACCCACCAACCTTTGTGTGAAAAAGTGACCCCCTCAGGTTCCTATTAAATCTTTACCCCCTCACCTTAACCCTATGTCCACTGGCTCTCGATTCCCCAACTCTGGGCAAGAGACTCTGTGCATTTACCCGATCTACACCTCTATAACATCAATAATCATTGATCCAAATTATTATATTAAATCATAACAAGTGGATAGTTTTATCATTCCAAAACGATTGATTCCATTTCCCTCTTAGCTGTGGAACCGAAAGAAGAATTTACAGGTAGGTATAGAAATATAAATAGTTGCCACTTGTGGATTGATTTCCTGGTGTGATTATACAATCATTTGAAGTTACTCAGAGCTGTGAGTTGTCAGTACTATAAAGTGGAGGAATTCTCTTTTAAAATGCAGCTTGAGGTCGGATGAAAGCACAACGGTTATTTCGAGCAGCTATGAATCTTTGATGACATTTTTGCATCATCACTTTGATAACATTAGGAAACATTCAGGCAGAAAACGTCAATTGAAAACAAACCATTCACCCACAAGAAATGGGTTTTCCTGAATGGTGAAGTTAAAAGGAATCTATTCCTGAGATGGGTATAACTATTTTTTATGTAGCGTTATTGCACAATAAAATGTCACGGTGATTTGTGTGTGTTTACCACACTTCTGTAGATGCACCATAGAACGCATACTGCCGGGTTGCATCACAGCTTGGTTTGGGAACAGCTCTGCCAAGACAGCAAGGAAGTGCAGAGAGTTGTAGATGTAGCCCAAGCCATCACACAGACCAGACTCCCCACCTTCTACTCTTCTAGACTAGAGTCTAGACTTCCAGACTCCTTCTACGCTTCACGCTGCCCCAGAAAAGCATCCAATATAATTAAAGACTTGTCCCACCCCGGGCATTCCTTCTTCTCCCTGCTTCTGTCAGGCAGAAGCTTCAGACCACCAGGCTCAGGAACAGCTTCTATAGGAAAGGAGTTGTGCAGAACTCCAGTGCCTGAGATTTAAGGAGAGGTTGAGCAGGTAGGACTTTGTTCCATTGAGCACAGGAGATTGAGGAGTGATCTAAGAAAGTGATCTTATAAACTCATGAGGTGAATAGATAGGGTGACTGCACAGAGTATTTTTACCCATGGTAGGTAATCAAGAAACAGAGGACATAGGTTTAAGGAGAGAGAAAAAAGATTTAATAGGAACCTGAGGGACAATATTTTCCCAGGCTGCAAATGTCAAAGTCTGGAGGGCATAGCTTTAAGCACCTGTCCCACTTGGCGATATTTTTCATCGACAGCCGAAAAATAGGCTGTTGCCTCATGGTCGTGGCGTAACGGTGGCTGACACCTGAGTTGTCATGAGCTGTCTCCACAAGTGGCGTCACTTTTTTCTTGTCGCTGCTGGATTTTGAAATGTTCAAAACCTTGCAGCGACAGTGGGCTTGACGTTGCCTGACATTGCCTGTTGTCTCCTGTAATAGGTTGCCACCAGGATGATGTATGATGTCGCAAGGTCATGACCTCAACGAATTCCTTTTGCGACAACCTGCGTCACCATACGTCATCATACGTCAACCAGCGACAGTGCCTGCGTCAAGATACGGATCAAACTGACATTACTTGTCTTCTGTTGTCTTCAGGTGTCGCAGACAGCTTCGTAGCTTGTCGTATCTTCCCGTATCATGTCGCAGCTGGACGTATGTTGACCTCGGTTGTCGTTGTTTGACGTCTGTGCACTCGCAGGATGTCGCACGTTGTCGTATGTTGTCCCTGTTATGGTCGTCCTAGGTCCCGGAAAATTGTGACGCCGGATGACGTAAATGGTCGCAACTTGACGTCATCTGTATCGTAGCTTGTCGTAGCATGTCGTACAACTTGACGGTTTTACAGCGTCCTGGTACGTCAGTCAAGATGCCGGCAGTCGCCAAAAAAAAATCGCTAAAAGTGGGACAGGCCCTTTAAGGTGAGAAGGGCAATGTTTAAAAGAGATGTGCGAGACAAGTTTTGTTCACAGTTGTTGCCTGGAATCCACTGCCAGGGGTGGAGGTGGAGGCAGATGCGATAGTCATTAGGTCATAAGTGATAGGAGCAGAATTAGGCCATTCAGTCCATCAAATCTACTCAATCATGCCCGATCTATCTCGCCCTCCTAAAGCCCCTGTCCCACTTTCATGACCTAATTGGCGACCTCTGCCGAGTTTGCCCTTGACTCATACTCGCAGCATGGTCGCCACGAGGTCGTAGGAGGTCGTAGGAGGTCTTCATAACTCTTCCTCATACTCGTGAGTGGTCTCCGCGTACTAGTGACCTCAAGTAGGTCGCGCCGTTTTTTCCAGCCTGATAAGAAAAATGACCACGAGTTAAAAAAAAAGGTTGGTAAGGAAAAAAATATATACTTTTTACTCATAGGTAGGTTGTAGGTAGGTCATAGTAGGTCGTGATGGTGGTCGTAGGTAGTCGTAGGTAGTCGTAGGTCGGTAACTGGCCTGAGAAAAAAAATACAAACATGACATCATTTTCCACTCGTAGCTGGTCGTAGTCGGTCTTAGGTGTGGAAGACTGAGGTCGATGGGGGTCTTAGGGGGTCGTAGACATAGTCGTAGGAGGTCGTAGGAAGTATATTTACTTCGGAGAGTCAGCACAACATTTTTTTCAACTTGTCTAGGGTCTTCTAAACTCGTGGATTAGGTCGTCCTTCTCCCCATAACCTCTGACACCTGTACTAATCAAGAATCAATCTATCTCTGCTTTAAAAATATCCAATAATGGCCTCCACAGCCTTCTGCGGCAAATAATTCCACAGACCCACCACCCTCTGTGGCATTTAACAGGCGTGTAGATAGGTCCAGGTATATGCTGGAGATGGAGGGATATGGCTCATGTGCAGGCAGAGAAAATGTGTTTAACTTGGCATCTTGTTCTGTGTGAACTGTGGGCTGGAGGAACCTGAGGGGCAAATTATTCACTCAGATAGTGGTGGATAAATGGAACCAGCTGCCAGAGGAGGTAGTTGAGGCAGGTACTATATATAACAGCACTTGGGCAGGTACACGGATGGGAAAGTTGGAGGGATATGGGCCCAATGCGGGCAGGATGGATGAGCTTAGATGGGGCATCCTGGTCGGCATGGATTATTGGGCTGAAGGGCCTGATTCCCTGCCATAATACTCGTGACATTTGAGCTGAGAGTTTTCACCCAATGCATCGATGGAAACTGGGGCAGATGGTCAAGATGGTGACATCCTCTCCTGTCTGAGCAACACTGGTCCAACCAGGTGGTAGAAGAAAGTTCCACCCCTCATAGCAGACCCTACTGCAAGAATCAGATCTCCTTAAAAGAGCAAAGACGTCGATGTTTGCTGAGTGTCAAAGTTTCAGCGGTTGGAGTCAGACAAAGTTCAGTAAAATCATTTCTTCATCCACCTCCACTCCCCTCTTTACTTAAAGGAAAATAAGACAGCAGGAAGCACTAAAACCTCCTAACTTGGCCAGATGGTAATCGAATAGTGAAAGGCCTGGATGAAGTGGATGTGGAGAGGATGTTTCCACTAATGGGAGAGTCTAGGACCAGAGGGCACAGCCTCAGAATAAAGGGACGTACCTTTAGAATGGAGTTGAGGAGGAATTTCTTTAGCCAGAGGAATAAATTCCTGTAGAATTCATTGCCGCAGACGGCAGTGGAGACCAAGTCAATGGGGTATTTTTAAAGTGGAGATTGACAGATCCTATGACTTACGAACTTGGTTTAATATTTTTTTGATTAGAGATACAGCACAGAAACTGATCCTTCGGCCCACTGAGTCAGCATCAAGCAGCAATCCCAATACACTAACACTATCCTACACACACTGGGAACAATTTACAATTTTACCTAGCCAAATTAGCCTACAAACCCGTCTTTGGAGTGTGGAAGGAAACTAGAGCTCCTGAAAAAACCAACGCAGGTCATGGTGTGTACGTACAAACTGTATACATACAGCACCCGTAGTTAGGATCAAACCCGGGTCTCTGTAAGGCAGGCACTCTACTGCTGCCTCAACTACAGAGGCTGGGGAGGCCGCCAATGGATATATTTAAGGCAGAGGTAGATAGATAACTAGATTCTTGATTAGTACAGGTGTCCGAGGTTATAGGGAGAAGGCAGAGAACGGAGTTAGGAGGGAGAGACAGATCAGCCATGATTGAATGGCAGAGACTTGATGGACCGAATGGCCTAATTCTACTCCTATCACTTATGACCTTATGACCTTATGAGGTAAATCAACATTTCACTGTTGTCCTGCTTAGTTTCAGCATTTTGTGTCTTTCTCCAGAAGAGATTTCTAGCTGTTATATTTAATGCAGATGGTCATTTCGATTTGCATTTTAGATACCACTATCTCTCCGGTGTCTTCAATTACAAGAAGCAATGGATCGTTAATGCACCTTACACATATCCCTCTACGTTAGGTCGATGCCTGCCTCAAACTGCTTTAGCTGCGTCGTCAACAGATAAGATAACCAAGTCCTTACCTCATAGCACCCTGATCACTGCTCAGATGACACACACAAGCAGCTGCATTAACAGACATGCTAATAATCTCTCTCCAGTCACTTTTCATAACGTTGGCTTCCTCTCTCCATTGGGCAACTGACTGATTTACTCACACTCTCACTCCACGGGATGTCTCAGGCTAACCACAGCAGAGACTGCCAGCCAACTGTCTGTACAAAAGGGACCGAACCTTGAACTTCAGCCAAGGCGACCTCCAGGGAAACCTTCACATAACCGGTGGTATCACAAGATGAAAATTTCACCATCTTATAATTGGAGCAAACGTTATAACTATAGAGTGCTTTTGCGATATTAGGCATGAAGGGCAAATTATTACAACTACATAGGGCTTTTTTTTAAATGTCATTTAGCAACGAAAAAATCAAATTCTCTTGAAAATTAATAATAATTGGGAAAACGATCCCAAACGCAGCCAAAGAAATCAAAATGTTCAAGCTCTCCAAATAGGGCAAGTAATAAATGTAACAAGTAATAACTGTTATGGGTTTATTTCAGAAAATTAAAGGACATTAATAAAGATATATTTTATATATTTGTGGCAAATTTCCTGAATGTGAATATAATTAACATCAACGCCCAATATGCTTTCATCTTCCTTGAAAGTTAATTTTTCCATCATTTTATTTCATTTGGGAGCAGCACAGTGGCGCAGCGGTCAAATTGCTGCCTCCCAGCTCCAGAGACCCGAGTTTGATCCTGACTACGGGTGCTGTCTGTGCGGAATTTGCACGCTCTCCCCGTGAACAAGTGTGTTTTCCCCGTGTGCTCCGGTTTCCTCCCACAATCCAGACGTACAGGTTAGTAGGTTAATTGGCTTTGGTAAAAATTGCTCCTAGCATGTAGTTAACAGGTGATCGATGATCGAAGCAGACTCAGTGGGCTGAAGCGCCTGTTTGCACGCAGTATCTCTAAACTAAACTAAACTACATTTGTGATTTGGCTTTTATTGGATTATGCAATTCTTTATCCAAAACAGAAACAGCCCTTAAATCACTCAAAGTTTATCTGTTAATCTAATGAATGTTTATGCAATAATATAATGCATTATGTAGGCTTGCATAATATATTATATTATAATATAATATTGTAATATATAATGTTCTGCAAATCATTAAATTATGACTGTGTACTATTTTATGATTCTACCTCAAAGGCTGAGAGGTCATTTACAGTATCTTTAGTTTAGTTTACTTTGGGGATCTCGCGTAGAAACAGGCCCTTCGGCCTACCGAGTTCGCACTGACCAGCAATCCCCATACATTAGTACTTTCCTACACCCGAGGGACAATTTTAGTGAAGCCAATTAACCTACAAATCCATACATCTTTGGAATGTGGGAGGAAACCGGTGTTCCTGGAGAAAACCTACACGGTCACGGGGAGAACATACAAACTCCATACAGACAGCATCCATAGTTAGGATCGAACCCGTGTCTCTGGCGCTGTGAGGCATCAACTCTACCGCTGCGCCACTGTGCTGCCACGTCTGTGGAAGAAAATTGTGGCAATTTGATCTTTCCCAATAATCTTCCTTAAAGATAGGGGGCATTAGGAAAGGGCATTAAGAAGCTTGCAATCAAAGTAACCTTAAATAGCTTCAGAGGAGCTGCAACCAAATCTGTTTATAAAACAGCATGATGCACTTGGCCGTCAAGAATAAACAGATTATCAATGCATGAGTCACGAAAAAAAGGATTGCTGCTCAAATATATTTTGTACAAGATACTGCGCACACACAGAGAATCTCATTCAGGTCAAGAACGTTTTATTGTCATATGTCCTCGCCAGAAGAATTAAATTCTTACTTGCAGCAGCACAACAGAATGTGTAAACATAGTACTCTGTAAACAATATAATAAACGAGAAAACGTTCAGTGTGTGTGTGTATATATATACTGTATATATATATGAGTGTGTGTGTGTGTGTGTGTGTGTGTGTGTGTGTGTGTGTGTGTGTGTGTGTGTGTGTGTGTGTGTGTGTGCGCGCATGTATGTGTGCGTACAATATATACCTACATCTATACCTAAAATCGATGTAGTTCAGGGCTTATTTGGAGGTTGTAGTGTTTAATAGCCAAATGGCTGTAGATATGTTGATATATGGACATATACATACATATATATCTATATATAATAGTGCCAAAAGGCAAAACCAATGCCCCAAAATCTATGCAGTTCGGAGCTTATTTGGCAGTTGTAGCATTTAACAGCCAAATGGCAGGAGTGAAATGAAAGCGTGGCTAGGGTGGTGTGGGTCTCTGATGATGCTGGCTGCCTTTTTGCCTCAGTACAAGAAGTGGTTTGTTTCTGTAGAGTGGATCTTCAAAACAGAAAGCCCTTGAAGAGAAGGGGCCACTTCACTGTGGGAAAAAACCTCCATTATATCTGCTCTGCTTTGTTAACTTTCACTGCATGTATTCTCACTGTTGCTTTCAGCACCTGAAAAATTAGTGGAAGGATGTGACTGATTATAGTGACTGTGTAGACTATTCTGCAGCTTGTTCTAAAAGGGATACTCAGCAGAACAAGCTTTTTTTTTCTTTCATTTTGTGCTGTCGGCATGAATAATTACCTACCTGATTTCTGAGATGCAATTGAGTAGCTTCCACATTAGAAAAATCCAAAGATTGATAGACCCCTTGGTCCGAAAGGATTAGTTTGCTGTTGTAATTTCACAGAGTAGGTCATCTAAATAGCAAAATGCGACAAAGTTTAATTCATCCTATTTTAAAACCCAGGTATTCCTACCTATTAGACATAACCTAAAAAAATGAGTTAGCTTTCATGGCAGTTGGGCCATACACTCCCTGCTGCATGTGTGTGATTACCGTTTGTACGCTTATATCGTTATATATTTACATGAATACACATTTACTCAGCAATTTAAACTTGGATAGGGTAACTTTTTTTTGCACAATTTAAATGGCAGCAAGAGACCATCAGATAATGTGCGTGAATAGAATTTGAGTTACTCAACCAAAAGGTAGAGTTGCTGCCTTAAAGTGCCAGAGATCTGGCTTCAATCCTGACTATGGGTGCTGCCTTATGGAGTCTGCATGTTCTCCCTGTGACCAGGTGGGTTTTCTCCGGGTGCTGCGGTTTCCTCTCACACTTCAAAGACAAGTACAGGTTTGTAGGTTAATTGGCTTTGGTAAAATTGTAAAATGTCCCTCGTGTGTAGGATAGTGCTAGTGTACGGGGCGATCACTGGTCAGCGCAGACTCGGTGGGCCAAAGGACCTGTTTCCGTGCTATATATCCTTTGGTTCTCGATTCCCCTTACCCCGGGTAAAAGACTATGTACCTTATCTATTCCCCTCGTAAAAAACCTTATCTATTCCCTTTGTGAACATATACACCCCTATGAGATTGCTCCTCGTCCTGCTGCGCTCAAAGGAATATAATCCTAACCTGCTCTACCTCTACCCATAACTCAGGCCCTCAAGTCATGGCAACATCCTCGTAAGTCTTTCAGCTTAGCAGGCCTACCGTACCAGGGTAGATGGAAAATTATGTGAGGGCTTTGGAAAACTGTAGAAAAAAAATACATAAACAACATCTAAATACATCATAAATGCAGCATACAGAGCAATATGTAATGCAAGGGATATTTTTCTCAAGATATATCAATCTAGGAACTGTAATGCAGGAGGGAAGGTGACATGTATTCTACAGAGGTTGGATAAGGTATTACCAATACAATTACTTGTTTGTACCAAGCATACAATACCTTCGTCTGTCATATGTACACCACTATAAATTTAAATTTTGTGTTGCCATCTAATCATTGAAAACTTTTGAACATATCCATCTCAATCTGAAATATGACATAAAGTGCTCGAGTAACTTAGTGGGTCAGGTGGCATCCCTGGGGAACATGGATAGGTCATGTTTCGGGTCAGGCTACTTGTTCAAACAAGAGAGATTTCAGACATGTGAAGATGGGTCCTGACCTAAAACAACCCGCTAAGTTACTCCAACACATTGTATCTTTTTTTGTAAACCAGCATCTGCATTTCCTTGTTTCTAGCTTTCCTCAAACTGAAATAGAAAGTTTTAGGCATATCCCATGAAGTTTGATTGATTGATTGAAAGGCACAGCATGGAAACAGGCTCGTCAATCCTCTGAGTCCATGGAATGGGCCATCGATCACCTGTTCACACTAGTTCCATGTCATCCCACTTTCTCATCCACTCCCTACAAATTAACCTACAAACCCGCACATCTTTGGAATGTGGGAGGAAACCAGGGCACCTGGAGGAAATCAACGCGGTCACAGGGAGAATGTGCAAACTCCATACTCAGACAGCTTCCAAGGTCAGGATCGAACACAGGTCTCCAGTGTTGTGAGACAGCTGCTCTACCAGCTGCACCACAGTGCACTAATTGTGCACAGTTAATTGTGCTAAGCCAATTAAATTCTGGATTTCAAAATTCATATGGACTTAAAGGAAAATAATATTTGCAAAATTATCCTTATTTAATAAAAAATAAAACTCTCTAACAACTTGGATAATTTGTCATTTATTTATCTTTATTAGACGCAAAATGCGAGCTGTACATTATTTCTTTGCGTTAACCATATTATATAAAATAATGGAAATTAAAGCACGTTCAAGGCAATATACGAGATATATAAATTGCTTCAATAATACGATGGCTTTCAAAATAAAAATAATCTACGCTAACAAAATAATTAATACAGATTTTATGAACTGATTAATATGGTTCATTGCAGTCTCTAAGTGACACTACAAGCTTTATGAATTCAGCTCCATTTCCCCTAAACAGCTGTACAAACTCACTGATAATGCTACCCTGTAGCTAAACATCTGGAAAGAGATGGAATGCCGGCATACTAAATAATTTCCACCTTCTTATGGACAGATGGTTATAGGAACTAATTAAGTAATTATATTTTTAAGAAACCTTTAAAAAAAATTAACATTACTCACTATTTGGAAACTGGAGGCCTGCACATTTCAAATACTTTGTCCAAATCCATTAAGATTGTATATTTATAATTCCACAAGTTAGCTTGTTGCTGTTGACGTAATGCATGACCTGCGGTGGGTAGGAAGGAGACATGATTATACCTTGTTGGATTCTTATTTGGTCCACTATTCAGGACTAAAATACATTAAACATGTATACTTTTTATGAACAAGTGAAAAAATGTTGAAAATACGAATAAATGATCATGCCTCTGAAAATAATTATTTTTGATATAAAATGTACTTTAATCAGCTTTTCCAATGACAGAGATGAGATGAAAGTGAAGATCTTGTGAATACCGAACCGTGACTTTCACTAAAGGTGTCTCTATTCTGAGACAATCATTATTTATTTAAAGTTTCCAATCAATTTTCTTGAGAGTATGGCAAATTTTTATGATTTATTTATTTGATTGTTTGACTGTTTATCTATCTATCTATCTATCTATCTATCTATCTATCTATCTATCTATCTATCTATCTATCTATCTATCGATCTATCTACTTATTTATCTATTTATTTGCTTGTTTGTTTGTTTGTTTATTACTTTATTATTCATTTTAAAGGTTTGATGCGTGCATTTTATAATCACGCTATTGTTTTCTAGTGTATTATCAGGGCCACCACATCATTAATACAATGCTGATGACCAACAAAGAAATAAACTAATTTAAATTCCGCATCGATAACTTTAACAGTTCCACTTGCTGTAACATGTGTCGAATTGTGCTCACTGCCTTCAGCATTCTTCGAGCACTGACAGAGAGAAAGAGAGAGAGGGAGAAAGGGAGAGAGAAAGAGAAGAGAGAGAGAGAGATAGAAAAAGAAAGAAAGGAAAGAGAGATAGAGAGAGAGAAAGAAAGAAAGGAAAGAGAGATAGATAGAGAGAAAGAGAAAAGAAAAGAAAGAGAGAGAGAGAAAGAAAGAAAGAAAGGAAAGAGAGATAGCGAGATAGAGAGAAAGAGAAAAGAAAAGAAAGAAATGGAGAAAGGGAGAAAGGGAGAAAGGGAGAAAGGGAGAAAGAGAGAAAAAGAAAGAGGGAAAGAGAGAAAGAGAGAAGGCAGAAATAGCTCGTTCTGATCCAGTCAGGAAGGAACGGCAGGTTGTGTAAAGTTGGGGAATTTGCTGTTGCCTCCTGCAGCAGCAGCAGCAATGTGCCACTGGTCAGTCTCTGGAGGGAGATGACTGCGGGCTATTCCCACAGCACAATGTTGTTTTGAATAAATATAATGATGTCTCAATTCTGAGAATAACAGCGGAATAAAAATGTATAATCACTGATGAATATTTAAAAATAGAGTCTTCGGAAAAACTATTTCAGGGGAGATGGAACGTAGCAATCAAACATGCACGCTCACACTGACATTTCAAGTACTCTATACTTCGGTTTGTCAGGTCCAGATTTATGAATCCTGCATTGCCCTGATTTTTATTTGATATTCTAAGTGCATATTGGTTTAAAAGTATAGTGAAGTTGAAACTTAGAAAGATATTTTTGATCGTCATTTGTTCCTTCTATCTGCTGGATCCTACTGTCCAAATAAAGACCTCAGTGTGAAGAAGGGTCCCAAACTGAAACATCTTCTGTCCATTCCTTCCACAGGTAGAATATAGAATAGAACAGTGTAGGAAAGAAGTGCAGATACTGGTTTACACCAAAGATGGACAAAAAATGTAATCTACAGAATATTAAGTTTACATACCTGTTGTGTTGCAGCAAGTAAGTCTCATTGTTTCGTTTCGGGACATATGACAATCAGACGTCATAGAGAACAGACCCTTCAACCCACCAAGTCTGAGCCAACCAACAATAACCCCATACACTACACACTAGAGACAATTTACAATTTTACCTAAGCCAATTAACCTGCAAACCTGTACATCCTTGGAGTGTGGGAGGAAACCGGAGCCTCCAGTGGAAATCACACAGTCACAGGGCAGAGTGTACAAACTCCATACAGACAGCATCCACAGTCAGGACTGAACAATGCGAAGGAATTTCTCTCGTCAGAGGGTGGTGAATCTGTGGAATTCATTGCCACATACGACTGGGGAGGTTGTCAATGGGTATTTTTAAGGCGGAGATTGACAGAATCTTGATTTGCAAGAGTGTCAGGGGTTATGGGGCGAAGGCTGGACAATGGGGATGAGAGGGACAGATAGATCAGCTATGATTGAATGGCGGAGAAGGCTCGAAGGGCCGGATGGCCTAGTTCTGTTCCTAGAACTTGTGAACTTATGAACCCGGGTCTCTGGCGCTGTACGGCAGCAACTCTACCGCTGCGCCACTGTGTGCTTGAAATCTGAATGTCTTTATCTGTAGCACGTAGCAAGGTGGAGTATGGCTCCACTGTGGAGTGCTTCATTCCAGGGGAACAAGTTGCCAATGTTGCCACTTTGGCCTGCTGTTTTTATCAGCCTGTGTCAGAGTCCTGTGTGACCGCATGGAGCGTTACAGCACAAATTACTGCTGGGAGTGTGTGGGGCATGCAGCTGGTGGAGAGCACAAACTACAGGGGGAATAAGAGGCGATAGCAAACATAAATAATAGATGGATAATAATTGTGCATGAGCCAGTCAAAGGATACCTTTGACCTATCAGCGCAAAACATCCTTCTAAATGCAATACCAATAATTTCAGGGAGAATCGAATTGAAAAAAAAGTAAAATATTAAAATGAAACTAATTTTCCATGATCTATTTTTAATTTAAGAACCAGTTGTCCCTTCTCATCTGCACTGAAACCTTTTCAAAACGAAAATGCCACCTGCGATCAGTTTTCAATAAATTTGCAATCAAAGTAGGGAAAATCATTAGAAAATGCATTGTTTCCCACAGAATATTTTCTGGTCCTAAAGCTCTGCAGAAGGGAGTATAGCATACACTCAAGCTGGAGTGAATAGACCTTACAAGTTTATGGTTTGTTTCCATAGAAATACATCGATCAGAAAGTAATTTCAGTTAATATTCCTTTCCAAGACAGTGCCATTCTTGCGTAGACTAACTGTGCACCTTCCTCTCACTATTGTTTTCATCTTTTGTTAGGCTCAGTAGGTTTCCTAACTGGCAGATTGTATTGAGTAAATTCAAACTGTCACTTCATATGCCTGAAGGATGGCTCAGGTACAACACATAATAATAAAAGTAAAGTAGGATAAAATAATCTTGTCAAAGCAGTAAAGCGCATTGCTCGAAGTTATATCATTCAATCAATACACTAATTCCACAATTTATACTTTTCTGGATTGGATGGGAGAGAGAGCCTGATATGGTATTTCTTGCCTCAGTGACCAACTTTGACCTTCTCCATAAGTGAACCCAGGATTTGTGTGCATTTCGCTGGGTAGGGGGGAAAAATGCCCCAAAAAATGCAAAAAGTAAGTCATTGACATTTGAGGACAAACCTAAAACCTTACATTGTTAAATCTCCAAAACAGACAGGCTACAAAGTTGGATGCAAATAGTTTACTCAATTTCTGACCACATTATCTTCCACTCTTGCTGTGAAATAAATGGCTAACAATAAACAAAAGGTCTAAGCAATCCATTATTTGTAAAATCAAATACTAGAGGTGAGAGGGGCAAAGTTTAAAGGAGATGTGCAGGGGCGTATTTTACACGGAGGGTGATGTGTGCCTGGAACACACTGCCAGAGGTGGCGATTGAGGCAGGTACGATAGTGGCATTTAAGAGGCTTTTGGATAGGCACATGGATATGCAAGGAATGGAGATGGATTATGTGGAGGCTGATAAGAATTGGTCTTGGCATTATGTTCGGCACCTACATTGTGCGCCAAAAAACAAGTGGCACGTTGGAGTTTGTACATTCTCCAGGTGACCGCATGGGTTTTCTCCGGGTGCTCCGGTTTCCTCCCACATTCCACATTAATCAGCTTCTGTAAATTGTCCCCAGTGATAGAACTAGTGTACGGGTGATTGATGGTCAACATGGACTCGGTGGGCCGAAGGGCCTGTTTCCACACTGCATCTCTAAATTAAACTAAAGTAAAGTAAACTAAAGTAGACTAAACTAAACAACCAGTTCTTGTGCTGTACTGTTCCCTGTTCTATGATCTAAAAGTCTGAAACATGCAGCACCTATTAAATTCTGCTTTCTTACAGTCACTAGACATTTTTTCACCATCTTGGTGCAAGTCATGTTCTATAATACAGAGTCTGAATGTTGTTTGTTCAACATCATAGTGACACGAAGCCCTTTACAATTGAATTGCACATATTTGTATGTTTGAGACGCTCTGCTTGCTCTCTGAATGCAAAGTAAAATGGCTGAGCCAAAGCTAACCCTTTTAAAGACCAAATTCAGTCCCAGAAGTGTTTTAATTTGAGTTCCAGCGCATCGTAGTCAATCATGTGTTAAAATGCACTGCTGTTGGAAATAATTGATTGGTACTTCAAGATATGTCACCCATTTGAGAGAAAAGAGAAGTTAACTAAGCGTGTCTGATGGGTGTTCGAGAATGCAAGAACTGAAAGGAAAATCACTAATGAGTTAAAGTTTAACAAAACAAGTGTGCGTTGAGACTTTCCTATGTTTTCATCGTGGGAGATGCAGGGGAACTGTGGAATGGGAGGAGAGCTAATGCAAAATGCATTAAAAAGAAAAAGAAAATAGAACAATTTATTACATAAATTGAAATATGTTGTGGAAATGGACTGTTTGCTTCCACTCATCATTTTATTTATTTGCCTTCAGTAGAACGCAAGCCAATGGGGAAAAGAAAATAGTGTACTGGATGGAACTAACAGTGAACAGGCGATAGATTAAAGGGCACCTTTCATAAAGCAGTGATGAAATAGCTGCTTAGGAACACATATAACAATGATTATAATACAATGGACAGCAATAAATAATGTAAATTAACTGGAATATACAAAATATAAAATTCATACGCACGATTAAATACCTAGGAGTTGTACAATTAATAAGTTCAGGTTACAGAGTGCTAAGTGTTTTCACAGTAGCTTAAAAGAATCATTGCCAATTAGTAGATTTAAAAAGAGAAAGAGAGGGGGGAAAAGTGAACGAGAGAACGGCATGTGCGGCAGTGTGTGGAAGACAAATTAGAAATGGCGAGAATCTCGCTGAATTAGTAACAGGATTAGGGGAGGAAATAATGGCCAAAAAAAAGGGGAAAGTTTGGACCTGCAAGATTTAAGAGACTGCTCGGCAGAGATGAAAATAAGAAAGGAAAAGGAGCTGTGTGGAACATTTTGTACTTTTACTGCCAAATTGGTTTAAATGAAGGTCAGTCTTGTCCAAATTACATGCAGGTTGGATTGATTCAAGTACAGTAGCTCCTCAGTTGAGGCTGCTTCCTTGATGTTGCTCAACTTGCAAGGACATCAATCAAATGAGGACATCAAATTAGGATGTGGGGCATAAGAGAACGGTGAGCTGTAGGACGAGAATTGAAAGAAAATGATTAAATCGTGTGCTTTTCACATGAATTATACCACCCTTGCATGGTATAGAGAATATGAAAAAGGGCTTCTAATAGGAATTGATTTCTTCAATAGATTGGCGATTAACGTAAATTAAAAATGTTTAGTTCTGTTTTGTTTAGAGATACAGCGTGGAAACAGGCCCTTCAGCCCACCGAGTCCACAGCGACCGGCCATTTACTTTAGCATTATCTTACACAAATTTGGGACAATTTACAATTTTACTGAAGCCAGGAGTGTGGGAGGAAACCAGAGCTCTCGAAGCCAACCCACATGGTCAGAGGAAGAATGTACAAACTCCTTGCAGACAGCACCCGTAGTCAGGATCGTACCCTGTTTCTGGTGCTGTAAGGCGGCAACTCTGCCACTGCGCTTTGGTTAATTAGTAATAAAGCATATTTATAATGCTAAAATAATTAATAGTTTAGTTTAGTTTATTTAGAGATATAGCATAGAAACAGGCCCTTCGGCCGACCGAGTCCATGCTGACCATCCATCACCCATTCACACTAGTTCTATGTTATCCTACTTCAGCATCCTTCACACTAGGTGCAGTTTACAGAAGCCAATTAACCTACAAATCTGCACATCTTTGGAATGTGGGAGGAAACTGAAGCACCTGGAGAAAACCCACGCAATCACAGGGAGAACGTACAAACTCCACACAGACAGCAACCAGAATCAGGATTGAACCCGGGTCTCTGCGGCTGTGAGGCAGCAACTCTACCAGCTTTTACTGTACAAAACTCAGGATCACCCTAGATTAGCATTCAAGCGGAGAGCAATCAGAACAGCCAACTTAGAGTCATATAGTCATAGTCATACAGTGTGAAAACAGGCCCTTCAGCCAAACTTACCCACGCTGACCAACATGCCCTATCTAGTCCACCTGTCTGACTTTGACCCATGCACCTGTCTAAATGTTTCTTAAACATTGCATTAGCACCTGCCTCAACTAACTCCTCCAACAGCTTGGTCCATACACCCGCAACCCTTTGTGTAAAAAGGTTGCCCCGCGGATTCCTATTAAATCTTTCCCCCCACATCTTAAACCTGTGTCCTTTGGCTCTTGATTCCCCTACTCTGTGTAAAAGACTCTGTACATTTACTCTATCGATTCTTCTCATGATCTTGAACACCTTGTAAACTTATTTTGAAAGAGTAAGTCACTGGAGAACTGGACAAGTATTGCTTGTCAAATTGCAGTTTACTCCATTTACAACGGTTGAACCATTGCTCAGACTCAAATAAAAATAACATGAAGAGAAAGCACCTTTTAAGTATGGAAATCTGTTCAGCACTTTGCCTTTATTAACAAGGGGTGGCATGGTGGTATATCGGTAGTGTAGCTGCCTTACAGTGCCAGAGACCCGGGTTTGATTATGACTATGGCCTTTGTCCGTACCGAGTTGAGTTTGAGTTTAGTTTATTAGCAAGATTAAATGAGAACTTACCAGTTTGAAGTTTGATCTTGATTTTATGAGGAGTTACGTTGGTGATTATGTGAAAAACCCCGTCTACCCGCATGCGCGTCAATCTTCAAAGCAGCGGCATGAAATCACAAATAACAATCACCGAAGTGACATAGTAAGATGCGTGACTCGCGAACTACCAGATGATCTTTATGAGAGAGGGTTGGGCGTGGCGGGCACGTAATCACCAACGTAACTTCTCATAAAATCAAGATCAAACTTCAAACTGGTAAGTTCTCATTTAATCTTACTATTTTACTTCGGAGTCACGTGAGTGATTCTGTGAAGAGTTCAAAACTTTGTGATTTTATGCGGCAGATCCAAATCTCGGCGTCTCACTGCATCGATTGACTCAGGATGAGTGAATAATCAAAATGCATTAGCATGATATTGATTCAAATGTATTCATGGTTTACGTTAATAAAGAAATCAATAGCAACCCCTGTAACTCAGGGGAGGCTAAAGTGGACGCAAACAGAATGGGCAAAACCCTGGGTCAGTAACCGGCTGATGGAAAAAAATTTAAAACCAATTTAGTTGACCATCCTGCGGTCGCGAGGATATGGTCGATGGGCATGTCCATTACCCTGGCTGCTGACGTTGATGCTGACCTGGTGGAATGAGGTATACAATCGTCAGTGTTAATACCCGCATAACCCAGAACCTGCTGCATTTAAGACTCAGCTAATGAGGCAAAAAATGGAGGAAGACATAAAAGAACATTCCTCCTTTTGTAGCAAGAATATATTTCTCCGCACTGTTGTGCCACATATTTTTGCAATCAGTGAATAAATATGCACCAACATGTCGATATTCAATGTAGTATTGAACCATACTTTCATAATACTTTGAGATCCAATACCTATTCTGTGTCGTCATCGATCTGAACTGGATGATACACCAGTGGCAAAGGAGATTAGGTAATTATTACAGGATACTTTTACTTGATTGCCATGTGACTAACATATGTCACCATCGTAGAGCAGCAACTTGAAATTGAGCATGTAGAATATGTATATTCGCTCAATAGCCCCTTACCCATGGGGTGCATCTAGTGTATATATTTAGTTGATACCAACAATTGAAGAATTGGTAACTCATGCAAATCTCCAATACCTCCAACTAGAGATGGTATCGGAACTTCTCACCTTAGAGTCCTTAGCATCAGTTTGTAATAACTGAATTCGACCGACCAAACTACTGGAGCACGTTTCAAGTTAAAGTTCAAATGAGTTTATTGTCATGTTCAGCAATGCTGAATACTGTTTTTTCATCATTGTGACTGAGGTAGCTTCAGCTGACAATAGCATAAGGTTGTTAACAATGGTGTAATTGTCCTTTGAGAGGTTGCTACTTACACAATATCAGTTCCTTGATTTGCGTAACTGAAACACAGCTACTATATTGCCAATTACTCTTGATGAAAATAAAAGTCAGTTGTATAACAGGTTGCTATTAACTCCACAGGGCAGTCAAGGCTAATTAATAATTAAAGGTAAATCCCAATGACCATAGAACAGTTAATCCCATTCCGCAATGCTTTACTGTTATAGTACAGTTATATTGTCTTTGATAACCTTGTAATGGGATTTGCATAGCATGCATCTTTGAGACCCTTATGAATCTGTTGATAGTCAGGAAAATGTTTTCATATTCGGAAAGTTCATATGTCCGACACTCTCCATTTTTCATAATAACATGCCACTCCTGCCTTATTCCATGGGTGGTTTGCATGAGAACTTTGGCCCGATTTCTGAACCTTAACTTTAAAAAATAACCCTGACCATAATCCAAACTTGCTTGAAATGCTACTAATGGGCCTCAACCAGATGTTTTTATCCTTTGTGTGTTGTACAAACAAATGTAAATATTACAATTTGTGAACGGTGCACTTACCCATGTTTTGGAAGTGCTAGACCCATTATGTTGAGTGGGGTTGGAAGGTGCATGGAATTTCTGAGCTATCATGCTGCCCCCAGCTCCAGTGAACCGCCTACTGCCGATGAGCGCCTGGGGTGCGTTCTGAACGATGACCTTTGCCCGCCGTTGGCCTTGATTGATTCGTCTGCCAGGTTTTCTTCCCCTGTTGAATAGGCCCACCTGAATAACAGATTCGGTGGCTGGCTCTCACATCCCCCTGTTGACGCTGTTCACTGCCGGCACATATGTGCTTCGGTATGTACTATTGACTTCTTTAGAATTATATCTTGTTATATAATAGTCAGTTATATCTTGACCTTTTACTCTTCCCTCCTCAGAGAGGGCGATTCGTAGGCAGCCCTAACAGGCGCTGTAGCAGGCCGCACGATACCTATACTGATAAGAACCCATTGGACCCATACCCGAATAGAATATTCTGCTGGGATAGCAACTTTGTTGTCAGGAAAAAAGGTACCTCTGACACGTGCCCTTCATCCCTTGGGGTATGCCCCACGGCCATACCCTGAGACTCAGTGTCAGCAGGATACTGACCTGTCTTGGTCTCTGCCTCCAAGAGGGAGACCTGTAGCAGCTCTGTCAATTGGAGCTGCTGGTGCGGCCTGCAGAGGTGGAACTTCTGTCTCAACCTACCATCAGAGTCGGTGTCAGAACTAATCCTCATCTATGAAGGTACTATCCAACAGTTCTCTACTAGATACTGCTGGCACCTTTTTGTTAAGGATGACGCTGACACTCCTCCTGTTGGCGTGTGCCCTGCTGTAGCACTGAATGTAATAGTTGCTGCATTTGGGATAGTCATTTCAAACGCACTATCCAGCCCCGGTGAGGAATCATCCCCCGACTCCGTGGGCCTTGCTATCCAGCCCCGGTGGAGAATCATCTCCCGACTCCGTAGACGTAGCAGACTAATGTGTGAACTTGAGCAACCCTGTCCCAGGCGTTGCTGACAACGCCTCTCGTAGGCTGGCAATGTCACAAATGAAACAGCCCTGTATCAGGCGCTGCTGCCGCGGTTCTCCCGTAAGCCGGCACTTTCATACATCAAGCAGCCCTGTCAGGCGCTGCTGGCATGGCCTGTCCCATAGGCCCGCGTTATTACACATGAAGCCGCCCTATCCCAGGCGCTACTGACGCAGCCTGTCCCATATTACAGTGTAGACTCACTAAATCAAACATTTTCGTGTACAGCTTTACCTGTGAAGGGTTAAAACAATTTTTAACCCTTCACAGCAACTTGTGCTAAACAACAAGAATTTCATTGTCAGGGACATATGGCAATAACTTTTATGACTTTAACTTTATCTTTAACTTTTAACTTTAAGAAAAACACTATAACATACATTAAACTTTATTATTAAGAGAAAAACCCTTGTAGCCCAACTCACCCGAGTCCAAATAGGGCTGAACGAATCTTTTCTCACCAATTTTATTCCCTGCCTGGGGACCGACGTCTGTGAGCCGCTGACTGCACTGTCAGCGACTCTGGCGTTATTTCCTTGCCGTTCCATGGCCTCCCCACAGGCTGGGAGCCGCTGACTGCCTTGTTAGCGGCTCCTTATCTCACAACCCAATCTTTTTGCCGGTTATTCGCTTCCGCGGTCGGACTGGGTTTCCCAACAGTCCATAACCGGTACACTCGTTGGGCTGTGAAACTGGCAGGAAACCTCTGTGAAAAAGAGGCTCTTGCCTGAAAAAAACCCTGGTAAGTAAAAACGAACTTACTTTCTAGGTTTAACTTACCGTTGGCAGGAGCGCTGTCCTGCCAGCCTGATGCTTGCGCCAGTGCGGCTGAAATACTGACACGCATGCGGCCTAGACGGGGTTCTTCACGGAATCACTCGCGTGACTCCGAAGTAAAATGTCACGTGTACCAGGGTACAGTGAAAAGCTTTAGATGCATGCTAACCAGTGAATAACGTTTAGTGCAAGTTAGTTATTTGAGGCTGAGTTTGCACATTCTTCCGGTGACCGCATGGGTTTTTCCCGGTGCTCAGGCTTTCCCAAACACTCCAGAGCATACAGATTTGTAAGTTAATTGGCTTTGGTAAAAATCATAAATTGTCTCTGGTGTGTAGGATAGTGCTAGTGTACGGGATGATCGCTGATCAGTGAGGACTCGGTGGGCTGAAGAACCTGTTTCCGCGTTGCATCTCTAAACTAATCTAAACTAGCTAAAAATATGCTGCAGCCTCTTGTGTTCATTCTCACAGAAATCACAGATCTGATCTCAATGTAGTTATTGGTGACACAACATTCAGAGTCTGTGTCAGATGATTTTTGTTTGAATTCGTAAAATTTAGAAGAAATTAAGTTTGGAGATTGTTATTGCTATTGGAAGGGTGTCATTAAGCTGGAAAAGTTGCAGGGATTTATAAAGATGTTGCCTGGACTTGAGGGCCTGAGCTATAGGCGGAGGTTAGGCAGGGTATGACTGTATTCCTTAAAGCGCAGGAGGATGAACTTATAGATAGATATGGATAAAATCATGAGGGGAATAGATAGGGTGAACGCACAGTGTTTTACCCAAGGTCGGGGACTCAAGAACCAGAAGACATAGGTTTATGGTGAGAGGGGAAAGATTTAATAAGAACCTGAGGGGCAACCTTTCCACTCAGAGGGTGGTGGGTGTATGGAACCAGACGCCAGGGGAGGTAGTTGAGCCAGATACTATAACAGGTATATGGATAGGAAAGGTTTAGAGGTATATGGGCCAAACGGCAGAGGGTGGGACTAGTGTAAATGAGGCACCTTGGTCGGCGTGAGTGAGTTGGGCCGAAGGGCCTGTTTCTGTGCTGTATTTCTCTATGACTCAATGACTCAATGATATCTGTGTCACACACACTTTGGATAAAGGCAAACAGTTAACATTTAAGTCAATACAGCTGTGATCAGCATCTTGTCGATTGTTTCTTTATCATGGCACCAGGTAACTACATCTTCAATAACAAAGAATAAGTGATTTATTTTTAAAGTAATAAAATGGTATTTTAATTCTGGCTTTTGGAGTCCATAAATGAAGAATTCAATTCAAATTTACATGTACAAATCCACCACTGATTTTCACTCCGGACAAAATTACAAGAGTGCACTTGAAATCTCCCCAGGAAGTCCTCCCTGTAAATGTGGTGCCTAGGCCGGGTGAGGCAACTGATCTCAACCTCATCAGGATTTCCGTGGCCGATCGACGGGTCGAATTTGCCCACTGCGGCCAGGGCTCTGGAATTCTGGCCCTATGGGAACCGGCACATCCGTTCCCATAGCCAACTTCCGAGGCTGACTTTGCAGGCCAGTATCCCGGCCCCTCAAGGCTGGTTCGGCAAAACGAATAATACGGCAAGGTTTTGAAACCAAGGATGCTGGAAAATCGGTGGTGGACCTGTACTACTAACTGCTGGAGTTTCTCACTCATTATTTAATGATGGCAGGAGGTACAGTTAGCAGTTACACAACTAGTGATGTTATCTGAATTACCCAACATCGAACTATGGGTCTACTCATATGGGCCATTAGTTTAGAAAACTTCAGGAATTTCATGAACATCATTTAAATTAATGCTTAGTAACCAAATAGTTAAACTAGTTAAGAGATAAGTTGCTCAGTCATTTGGGCCTTGGAAAATTACAGAATTGATTTTTAAATGTGTTAATTTACCTGACCTTTACTGAGGAATGTAGCAAAGAGATTGAAGTTCGACTCAACACCCCGGGTTATAAGAAAGGAAAATCAGTCACAATACTCTCTGCCAATTGCTACCAGGGATATTTATTTAGACTTTGGAATTTAGACTTGAGAGATACAGCACGGAAACTGGCATATTGGCCCATCCAGTCCACGCCGACCACGGATCACCCCGTACACTAGCACTATATCACACTCTGGGGTAATTTTACAACTTACCAAAGCCAAACCTGTGTGTCCTTGGAGTGTAGGAGGAAACCAGAGTTCCCGGAGAAAACCCACATGGTCACAGGGAGAACGTGTAACCGTGTGGTCAGGTTAGGACCCAGGTCACTGGTGCCTTGGAGCAGTGGCTCTACCAGCTGCGCCACTGTGCCGCCCAAAACAACTTAGATTAATTACCCAGGTTCACTAATGAATAACGAGCAAAAGACCAGGTTTCAGAGATGAGAGGCGGGGTTAGAGAAAGGATAAGGCGAATCCGGCAGTAAACATAGTGGTTGAAGGACAAGTAACAAGATTTTCAATAGAGCTTGTGGAATATTCAGGGAGAGCAAGGGTGAGCAGGGAGCAGTGTTGGATACTGGTGTTGCAGTGAAAGTGATACGGTATTTGAAGGTCTTTCAATGACCCTGACCACTTAGAGTCATAGTGTCATACAGTGTGAAACAGGCCCTTTGCCCAACCTGCCCACACTGACCATGTTGCCCCAAGCACAGCAGTCCCACCTGCCCGTGTTCATAAGGTCATAAGGAACAGTAGTAGAATTAGGCCATTCAGCCCAACGTCTACACCGCCATTCAATCATGGCTGATCTATCTCTCCCTCCTAACCCCATTCTCCTGCCTTCTCCCCATAACCTGACACCTGTACTAATCAAGAATCAAGTGTTTGGCCCATATATCTCCAAACCTGTCCTATCCATGTACCCATCCAAAGATCTTTTAAATGGTGTTAGTCCTTGCCTCAACTACCTCCTCTAGCAGCTCATTCTATATACCCACCACCCTCTGTTTGAAAAGAACTGCCCCTTAGGTTCCTATTAAATCTTTCACCCATCACCTTAAACCTATGTCATCTGGTTCTTGGTTCCCCTACACTGGGTCAAAGACTGTGCATTTACCCCATCTATTCCCCTCAGGATCTTATACACCTCTATATGATCACCCCTTCATCCTCCAGCGCTCCAAGGAATAAAGTCTTAGTCTGCCCAACCTCTCACAAGAATTCAGACCCTCAAGGCCTGGTAACATCCTCGTAAATTTACCTGAACTTATTAAACCTCCTCTACTTTAGAAATACAGCATGGAAACAAGCCCTTCAGCCCACTGAGTCCGTGCTGACCATCAACCACCCGTTCACACTAGTTCTATGTTATCCCAATTTCTCATCCACTCCCTACACACCAGGGGTGATTTTTAGAAGGCCAATTAAGCTACAAACCTGCACGCCTTTTGGATGTGGGAGGAAACCCACACGGTCACAGGGAGAACGTACAAGCTTCCTACAGACAGCACCCGAGGTTAGGATCGAATCTGGGTGTCTGCCGCTGTAAGGCAGCAACTCTAGAGCTCCTCCACTGTGCCGTCCATAGTCTTGTAACCTTTTTATGCCCGGGCAGTTTTGAAGCAATGTGAATCGCGGCCATGGTGAAAGGGAACATTGCAGACTAATAGTCATCCATATGTCTGCCATGACCCATTTCCAGAGTTGTCTCTCTGTTTCTTCTGCGTCTCAGAAATCTCCAGTGGGAAGAACTGGGCTTTTGCATGGTCTTTTCCTTGACCTACTTCATTATTAAATAAGCAACACTTCCTTATTGCTAGCTGGTGAAGGGAAATGCTTGGGTATAATGTTGAAAAATTAATGCATGAATTTATAGCAGGAGTAGACAATAAGATAATTGCACAACATCTTCATTTTAATTATTTGAAAAGGTTTTGTTTAATTTAGAGATACAGCATGGAAACAGGCCCTTCAGCACATCGAGTCTACGCTGCCCATCGATCACCCGCTCACACTACTTCTATGGTGTTTCACTTTCTCACCCGCTCTCTACACACGAGGGCAATTTACAGAGGGTCAGTTAACCTACAAACCCGCACATCTTTGGGATGTGGGGGGAAACCGGAGAACCCGGAGGAAACCCACACAGTCACAGGGAGAACATGCAAACGCCATACAGTCAGCACCCGAGGTCAGGATTGAACACGGGTCTCTGACGCTGTGAGGCAGCCGATCTCCTAGCTGCGCCGCTGTGCCACCCCATAATTATATCCAAAATGTCCATCCAAAATTAAAAAAACATGCACTTTTTTTCTCTGTGAAAGGAGCTGATAATGATGCGGTTAATATTTGAGGAATGTTCTCTTTCTCTGCAATATTTCGAAATCTAAATACCAAGGGATCAATGATCGTGCATGTAGAAAAACATGTAGCAATCTTTACCTATAAATGAGTTTGTTTTCACTTATCTCTCTGTGCTAATTGCTCTTAAGTTTATCTGTTCTACAATTAGGGATTGCTATATCCCAGAGAGCCAGAGAGAGCCAGAAACGCAGATCAGAGTGAGTTTTCCCAGAGCGATTTACAGCCCTTAACAGTTGTCTGAGTCTACAGTGCGGCAGAGACAATGATCTTGCTTCTTCTTGGGATCGATGTGGCAAACTTTCATCTAATTTCAAGAATACTTATAGAGTCATACAGTGTGCAAACAGGCCCCCTGCCCCACCCAACTTGCCCATAGTGACCAACATGTCCTATCTACACTAGTCCCACCTGCCATTGTTTGGCCCATATCCTTCTAAACCTATCCTATCCATGTACGTGTCCAAATGTTTCTTAAATGTTGCAATAGTACCTGCCTCAACTATATCCTTGCTCCATACACCCACCACCTCTTGTGTGAAAAGGTTACCCCTCAGATTCCTCTTAAATCTTTCTCCCCTCACCTTAAACCTGTGTCCTCTGGTTCTCGCTTCCCCTGCACTGGGCAAAAGACTCTGCGTTTACCCGATCAATTCCTCTCATGATTTTGTACACCTCTGTAAGATCGCCCCTCATCTTACAGAGATTGTTGCACACAAACACCACAGTAATCAGAGACTCACAATCATTGCCACAAACGTTGACTAGAGTCATAGAGTCATACAACTCGGAAATAGGCCCTGCGAACATGTCGACCAAGATGCCCCATCGACGCGTCCCATTTACCCACACTTGGCTCATATTCCTCTGAACCTATTCTATCCACGTATCTGTTCAAGCCTCTTTTAAATATTGGGGGTGGCACAGTGGCTCGGCATTAGAGCCCTAAAGTTCAATCCTGACTACGGGTGCTGTCTGTATGAAGATTGTAAGTTCTCCCTGTGGCCGTGTGGGTATTTTCCGGGAGCTCCGTTTTCCCCCCACCCTCCAAAGACACACAGGTTTGTAGATTAATTGGCTTTGGTAAAATTGTAAATTATCCTTAATGTGTAGGATGGTGTTAGATAGTACGGGGTGATCGCTGGTCAGCGCAAACTCAGTGGGCCAAAGGACCTATTTCTTCACTGTATCGCTGAAGTAAAAAAGTCTAAAGTTATAATACCTGTCTCAACTACCTCCTCTGGTTTACACCTGCCACCGTCAGAGTGAAAATGTTGCCCCTCAGATTGCTATTAACTTTTCCCCCCCCCTCACCTGGTTCTTGATTCCCATACTCTGGATTCTCGTCATGATTTTATACACATCTATAAGATCACACCAATTCCTCCTGCGCTCCAAGGAATAATGTCCTGGCCTGCTCAACCTCGCCCTATAGCTCATGTCTATGTCTGGCAAGATCTTCTCTAAATCATCAAGAGAGTCAAGTCAAGAGTGTTTTATTGTCATATGTCCCAGAGAGAACAATGACATCCGTACTTGCAGCAGCACAACAGAGTATGTAAACGTAGTACACTGTATATACACACATATACATACATACATACAAACATACATCTCTGCACTCTTTCCAGCCTTTAGACGTTCTAGGTACAACAAAGACTACTGAAGCAAACTGCACAGTCTCCTCATCTGCAGAGCTTTCATAAATCATTATCACTGCCACTTCTGCCCATTTAAGGTGAGGGGGGAAAGAGTTAGAGAGATCACAAGAGGAATACTTCGGGCAATTGCACAGAGTCTCTTGCCCAGTGTAGGGGAAACGAGAACCAGAAGGCATAGGTTCAAAATGAAGGGGGAAATATTTAATAGGAATTTTGAAGTTTAACTTTTTCACACGAAGGGTGATGGGTGTATGGAACGAGCTGCTGGAGGAGGTAGTTGGTGCAGGGCCTATTGCAACATTTAAGAAACAATTAGACAGGTACATGGAAAGGGCAGGTTTAGAGGGATATGGGCCAAACGCAGGCAGGTGGGACTGGTGTAGATGGGACATGTTGGTCAGTTTGGGCAAGTTGGGCTGAAAGGCCTGTTTCCGCACTGTATCACTCTATGACCCCGTGACTCTTGGATGCTGGCTCAGTGTACTATTCCAATACACTTGTACTGAATCTAAGATGTGCTTATGTATAGTCATATTTTTACAGAACTGTATGAAAAAAAGAATTTCACTGTACCATGGGGTCAGGCAGCATCTCTGGAAAACATGGATAGGCAACGTTTCGGGTCGGGACTCTCCTACAGACTAGGTTTGTAGGTTAACTGGCCTCTAGTGTGTAGGGAGTAGATGAGAATGTGGGATAACATATAACTACTGTGAATGGACGATCAATTGTTGGTGTGGACACGGTGGATCGAAGGACCTGTTTCCATGCTGTAGTTTAGTTTTACTTTAGTTTCATTTATTGTCATGTGTACAGTGAAAAGAGTGAAAAGTGTATTTGTTGCATGCTATCCAGTCAGTGGAAAGACTATACATGATAACAATTGAGCCCTCCACAGCGTACATATACAGGACAAAGGGAATAACGTTTGGTGCCAGACAAATTCCAGGCATCAAAGCAAAGGAACCTGAACCCAGCTTCAGGTTCCTGGGGGTCAACATCCCCGATGACCTCTCCTGGACCACAACACATCCTCGTTGATCAGGAAGGCTCACCAGCGTCTCTTCTTCCTGAGGAGACTTAAGAAGGTCCACCTGTCTCCCCAGATTCTGGTGAACTTCTACCGTTGCACCATCGAGAGCATCCTTACCAACTGCATCACAGTATGGTACGGTAACTGCTCTGTTGCCGACCGGAAAGCTGTGCAGAGGGTGGTGAAGATCGCCCAACGCATCACAGGCTCCTCACTCCCCTGCGTTGAGTCTGTCCATAGTAAACGATGCAGCATCGTCAGGGACAGCTCACACCCCAACCACAGACTGTTTACCCTCCTCCCATCCGGGAGACGCTACAGGTCCCTCCGCTGCCGGACCAGCAGGCTCAAGAACAGCTTCTTCCCTGCGGCTGTCACACTTCTCAACGCTGCACCTCAATGACTGCCTGTCTCCACCCCTCACCCCCCCCCCCCGGACTATCCAATCACCAGCAAACTGCACGGACACCACTGCATATGTATATGTATCACTTGTTTATTCGTAGGTTCGCCCTTCGGAGATACCAACTGCATTTCGTTGTCTCTGTATTGTACACTGCACAATGACAATAAAGATTGAATTGAATTGAATTGAAGATGGTACAATATAAACTAAATATTAAAATGATGCTAAAGGCATGAGTCATGCATTGTCAGTCACCATTAGATGGCGGTGCATAAAGAGTTATACACGTTACAGTCGGCACGGACTGGAAGGGCCGAGAGGGCCTGTTTCCGTGCTGTAATTGTTATATGGTTATATGGTTATATGGTTACTCCCGTAAATAATATCAGAAGCAATTCTTGGTGTGGCACAGTGGCACAGTGGTAGATTTGCCGCCTTACAGCGCCGGACACCCAGGTCAAGTTCAAGTTCAAGTGAGTGTATTGTCGTGTGTCCCTGATAGGCCAATGAAATTCTTGCTTTGTGTCAGCACACAGAACATAGAAGGCATTTACTACAAAACAGATCAGCGTGTCCATATACCATATATAAATATATACACACATGAATAAATAAACTAATAAAGTGCAAATAACAGATAGTGGGTGATTAGTTATCAGAGTTTTGTCCGAGCCAGGTTTAATAGCCTGATGGCTGTGGGGAAGTAGCTATTCCTGAACCTGGTCGCTGCAGTCTTCAGGCTCCTGTACCTGCTACCTGAAGGTAGCAGGGAGATGAGTGTGTGGCCAGGGTGGTGTGGGTCTTTGATGATACTGCCAGCTTTTTTGAGGCAGCGACTGCGGTAAATCCCCTCAATGGAAGGAAGGTCAGAACCGATGATGGACTGGGCAGTGCTTACTACTTTTTGTAGTCTTTTCCTCTCCAAGGCGCTCAAGTTGTTGAACCAAGCCACGATGCAACCGGTCAGCAAGCTCTCTACTGTGCACCTGTAGAAGTTAGAGAGAGTCCTCCTTGACAAACCGACTCTCCGTAATCTTCTCAGGAAGTAGAGGCACTGATGAGCTTTCTTAATAATTGCATCTGTGTTCTCGGACCAGGAAAGATCCTCAGAGATGTGCACGCCCAGGAATTTGAAGCTCTTGACCCTTTCAACCATCGACCAGTTGATATAAACGGGACTGTGGGTCCCCATCCTACTCCTTCCAAAGTCCACAATCAGTTCCTTGGTTTTGCTGGTGTTGAGGGCCAGGTTATTGTGCTGGCACCATATGGACAGTCGCTCGATCTCTCTTCTGTACTCCGACTCATCCCCATCAGTGATACGTCCCACAACAGTGGTGCTGTCAGCGAACTTGATGATGGAGTTCGCACTATGACCGGCTACGCAGTCATGAGTATAGAGTGAGTACAGCAGGGGGTTGAGCACGCAGCCTTGAGGTGCTCCCGTGCTGATTGTTATCGAGTCTGACACATTTCCACCAATACGAACAGACTGTGGTCTGTGAATGAGGAAGTCGAGGATCCAATTGCAGAGGGATGCGCAGAGACCTAGTTCTGCGAGTTTGGTAACCAGCTTGGAGGGGATGATAGTATTAAATGCCAAGCTGTAATCGATGAATAACACCCTGACATATGAGTTTTTGTTGTCCATGTGGTCCAGAGTGGAGTGGAGGGCCAGCGAGATCGCATCCACCGTTGATCTGTTGTGGCGGTAAGCGAACTGCAGTGGGTCCAGGTTTTTGTCGAGGTAGGAGTTGATTTGCGCCATGATCAACCTCTCAAAGCACTTCATCACCACAGGCGTTAGTGCCACTGGTCGATAGTCATTGAGGCACGTCACCTTGCTCTTCTTGGGCACTGGTATTGATGCCTTTTTGAAGCAGGTGGGAACCTCAGACCTCAGAAGTGAGAGGTTGAAAATGTCCGTAAAAACTCCAGCCAGTTGGTCCGCACAGGTTTTTAGAACACGACCAGGTATACCATCAGGCCCAGGCACTTTTCGAGGGTTCACCCCTCATAAGGTTCGATCCTGACTACGAGTGCTATCTGTACGGAGTTTGTATGTTTTTTCCTGTGACCACATGGGGTTTTCTATGAGTCCTCCAGTTTCCTCCCACATTCCAAAAAAGTACAGGTTTGTAGGTTAATTAGCTTTGGTAAAAATTGTAAATTATCCCTAATGCGTAGGATAGTGCTAAGGTACGGGGATCGCTGGTTGGCGCAGACTCGGTGGGTCAAAGGGCCTGTTTCTGTGCTGTATCTCTAAACTAAACTAAAAATTCAATTGGCTGATCACTCAGTATGATTTATAATGGATTAGCTAACAGAGCGTATGTTGTTTCCTGCACCATAACCTTTCTTCAAACTGTTCAAGCTGTTACTTTTGACTCAGAAATACAATCATCAACATTCAGTTTAACAGCAAGTCCCAATTTGGCCATCCCATCCATCAAAGGACTGCATGAGCAGGTCCGGAGACTCTATCCAATACCCCAAGATGTAGTGACCTTCATGCTTGTACCATGGCTGACATTCTCCACTGGGCCTAACCTCCAGCACAATGCATAGTCCCCTTCCCAATACAGGCTGCATGCTTTCAGTTTAGTTTAGTTTAGTTTAGTTTAGTTTAGTGTAGTTCAGAGATACAGCATGGAAGCAAGCCCTTCGGCTCACCGGGTCTGTGCCGACCAACGCTCCCCATACACTTCTATGCATATTCTATGCATTAGGGACAATTTACAAGATGCAGTTTGGAGAAGCCAATTAACAAAAAAACCTGTACGTCTTTGGAATGTGGGAGGAAACCGGAGCACCCATGTGGTCACAGGGAGAACGTACAAACTCCATACAGGCAGCACTCGCAGTCAGAATCGAGCCAAAGTCTGGCACTGTAAGGCAGAAACTCTACCACTGCCCCCACCGTGCCGCCCCACCGGTTTTCTCAGAGATTAGTTTTTATCAGTATTTCTATCTAAGCAGATCATTGATCAATTAGTGGGTTATTTACTGGCGGGCACCATATTGTTAATTCGCTTCTCTTGTATGTTATAGTCCCTCTTTTTAAAAAGTAATTAAGTGCAGTCTAAAACATAGTTTAGTTTGGTTTATTGTCACGTGTACCAAGGTATATTGAAAAGCGATTTTGTTGTGTGCTATGCAGTCATACATGATTACAGTTGAATCATAAATGCATATATAATCAGGCAGTGGAAAGATTATTCATGATTATAATCAAGTCATCCATAGTGTACAGATACAGGACAAAGAGAATAACATTTAGTGCCAGATAAAGTCCAGTAAAGTCAGATTAAAGATAATCCAAGGATGTCCAATGAAGTAGATACTGCTCAAGACTGCTCTCTGGTTGGTGACAGGATGGTTCAGTTGCCTGATAACTGCTGGGAGGCAACTGACCCTGAATCTGGAGGTGCGTGTTTTCACACATATCAATGAGATACAATGCCAAATGAATGTTTACATTTCTATTCATTCACTGCAATAACTTTTTGTTTATTCTAAAATCATGCAAGTGAAATTGCACATTGGCGCAGCAGTAGCGGTGCTGCCTTACAGCGCCAGAGATACGGAGTTTGTACATTTTCCCTGTGACCGTGTGGGTTTTCTCCAGGTGCTCCAGTTTACTCCCACATTCCAAAGAAATGCAGGATTGTAGACTAATTTGTTTTTTGTAAAATTGTAAAGGGCCTATTTTTTAGGCGACTAGGCTGTCGCCACATAGTAGCCGGAGTGTCGCCTGTAAGGTCGTGAGTAGTCTCCTCAGTCGCCCAAAGAGTCATAGCATCTTTCTGGTTTCCACTGGATTTTCAACATGTTGAAAATGTTTCAGTCGGCGACAGTGGGTTTGATGCCAGTGAGTGTAGCTTGACTTTTCCTGACGTAGGTGCTGTCGCAGTTGTCGCCAGGATAACGTAGGTTGTCACCAGGTGACGTAGGTTGTCGCCGGTGCTGACTTCGGTTTCAAATTTTATGTCGAATGGGGATCCAGTCGCCGGTTTTTCGGCGACCTGCTACGACCATGACAGTCGCCGGCAGTCGCCTAAAAATAGCTTAAATGGGACAAGCCTTTAAATTGTCCCTAGTGTGTAGGATAGTACTAGTGTACGGGATGATTGCTGGTCAGTGCGTACTCAGTGGACCGAAGGGCATGTTTTAGCGCTGTATATCTAAAGTAAATTCTATGTGTTTTCATCCCTCATTTTTAAAAGTAATTAATTGCAGCTTCAAACACATCAATGAGATACAACGCCAAATGAATTATTTACTTATTTCTATTCTTTCCCTGCAATAACATTTTCTTTATTCTAAATCGTGCAAGTGAAATGCTGAAAACTTTATTGAGAATCATAGCCAATTCACCATTAATCATAAAAGACTTTGCATAAGAATGGAAAGTCAATAAAACAAAGCTCTTCGTGATTAGTGCAAGATTTTCCTCCCAATGCATTAGCAATTACTGGCAATTTGTTAGCCGTTAACTGCCCACCATGCAAATTGTTCGCAGTTCCAATTTTCATCATGTTTTTGACAATGATAAAATTGTATCTATCAAGGAAGCAAAAAGACTGTGTTAAAGAGATGGGTTTTTCAGTGCACCGAGCACTATCTAATTTCCACCCTACGCCACATTGTTAACTGTAAAATAATGTTGCTGGGTGCATTCAAAAAATGTCTAACCATGGAAATGAAGAAGGAATATTTAATGGCCAGTTACTGTCTGCCCTGGGGAATACTCTTCCTCATATGAGCAGCTCACTCTGTGTTCATTTAATCAGACCCAGGAACAGAGTAACAAACAAACGGGTCTTCGTTTGCAAAAAAATTCCAGCCGCTTGCGTCAGCTCCAAAACAATGCATGAACACAGCCCCGTAACCCAGATAATCCAGCATCTTCTACCCATAAAGGACTGCTTCGTTAACTGATTCATCTTCACATGCAGGCCACCCGCTCGCAGGGAGTCACGTCAAAATGGTTCAAACTCCCTATTCCATTCCCGATTAATTACCAATGCATCGGGTAAAATTTTAAATCCCACGTCGCTGTTAAAAAAAGAGACACATTCGTGAGATTGCTAAATAAACCAACCTGACATCCTTGCTTTCCTTCCGAAGATTTCTCTCATCAACAGACATTTAAAATCCATTTTCGATTGGTCAAAACTGCATTTCCTTTCTTGCTCTGCATACTAATTCATCAGTAATTTAGCCTAAACTTTGACAATTGCACGTTATTTAGGTTATCAACTAATCACTAAAATCAACCCTCTTTTATGAATTCATCAACATTAAATTTTCATAATGATAAAAGCCCTGTGATCTGTGAGCCATTGGTGAATGGAATGACTTTCTGAATAATTCATCCCAGTGTTGCCTTGCTAAGAACTATAAAGTAAAACTGAACTGTGAATCAGTTAGTACTGGAAATCAGCCTCTAGGGAATTGTTACTGTTCTCCTTATCTCAGCTTGCCCCTGGGACCCTTGCAAACCCTCTCTTAATATGAGTCAAGGGGCAAAATCTGAACACAAACATCTTCATGAATGCGCTGTGCTATTTCTACCACAGTTATACTCCTATCAGTTCCTGAATGGTATGTTTTTAATATTCATGTTCATTAGTCATAGGAGCAGAATTAGGCCATTCGGCCCATCAAGTCTACTCCACCATTTAATCATGGTTGACCTATATTTCCGTCTCAACCCCATTCTCCTGTCTTCTCCCCATAACCCCTGACACCCTTAATCATCAAGTATATGTCAATCTCCGCCTTATAAACACCCAGTGACTTGGCCTCCACAGCCGTCTGTGGCAATGAATTCCACAGATTCACCACCCTCTGACTAAAGAAATTCCTCCGCATCTCTTTTCTAACGGTGCATCCATTTATTATGAGGTAATGGCCTCTGGTCCTAGACTCTAGTGGAAACATCCTCTCCACATGCACTCTATCCACGCCTTTCACTAGCCACGGTGTTGTCTGCCGCTGCTCCAACGCTGAACTGGCCTGCATCATCTTCACATGCTGGTCCACGCAGTCGGCCTCTTGGAGCAGTGCCCTGTACAGCCGAGCCCCAGGGCCTCCAGAGGACCACTCCACAGTCGATGCGGTTCACTCCTCCCCACGGCCGGTATGCTGACAGTCCCTCGGTCCGGCTCCTTCCTCTATGGGCGGGTGAGCTGGGCCTTCCGGGTGGATCGTCTGTCCCCTGTCCATGGCACTTGAGGCCCCGGTCCGCAGTGGGCACGCTGGGCCTACTGGTAGGTCTGGCTGCACCTTGCCACATTCCACACCCTCACACATCCCAAAGGCGTGCGGGTTTGTAAGTTAATTGGCCTCTGTATATTACCCACTATTGTGTAGGGGAAGGATGAGAAAATGGGATAAGATAGAACTAGTGTGAACGGGTAATCAAAGGTCGGTGTGGACTCAGTGGGCCAAAGGGCCTGTTTCCACGCTGCATCACTAAAAATTAAAACTAATAGCAGCAACATCCCAGTGAGATCCAGTGCATCCGATCCAATCCTAGCATCCAGGAGTTTTTTTTTGTTTAAAGGGGGAGGGTCAGGGTCGCCCTCCTCAAAGATTATGGCGCTGCTGGACGTTGGTTCGTGTGGACGCGGCAGACAGAATCCAGCGGTAAATGGACGGGACTGGACCCTTGAGAGGAGGGAGAGGGAGTGGGGAGGGTGTGGATGGGGGAAAGGGAGAGAGGGGAGGAGAGGGAGAGGTGGAGAGGGAATGGGGGAAAGGGAAGGAGAGAGGAAGGGGAGGGGGGGGGAGTGGGGAGGGGGCAAGGATAGGTGGGGGAGAGAGGGGGAGGAGAGGTGGAGAGAGGGGGGAGGAGAGAGGAGGAAGAGAGGTGGAGGAGAGGTGGAGAAAGCGGGAGGGGAGAGGGAGGAGAGGTGGAGAGAGGGTGAGGAGAGAGAGAGGGTGAAGAGAGAGGGGGAGGAGAGAGGGGGAGAGAGTGAATGGGGAGGGGGAAGAGAGGGTAAGAAAGGGTCTGTATGAAGTTTGGGACAGAGAGGGATGAGGGTAGTTTCAAAAGCAGTGTCTCAAACTACCTGCTATGTTCAGTAGACATAATATTGCTTAAATATATAAATATGTCAAAGTTTAGTTAATATGTATTAATATTATCACCATTTATTAACTATGGCAATAGATTTGGCCCGCCATCCGCTCACAGACATGAGACCTGGCCCCTATGCAGAACAAGGTTGCCGACCCCTGACCTTTCAAAAACCTGCCATACCAAAATATTGTGTAAAAGACAGCAAATTGTAAAATAAAAATCTTAGAAGGGTCCAGATTTAAGTTGGTGGGTATATGCAACAAGCTGCCACAGGGGATAGCTGAGGTAGGTAATATAACATTTAAAAGGTATTTGGACAGGTACATGGATAGGAAAGGTTTAGAGGGATGTGCACCAAATGTGAGCAGGTGGGATTAGTGTAGGTGAAGCATCTTGATCAGCATGGACAAGTTGAGCCAATGGGCCTACCTTAGATGGGGCATCTTGGCAAGCTTAGATGGGGCAGTGTGGACAAATTGAATCGAAAGGCCTGTTTCTATGTAGAAACAAAGAACTGCAGATGCTGGTTAATACACTAAAGGACACAAAGTGCTGGAGTATGTCAGCAGGTCAGGCAGCATCTATTGGGAACATGGGTAGGTGACATTTTGGGTCAAAACCCTTCTTCAGACAAACCTGGTTCTATGCTGCATGATTCTATGACTCCATGACTAAAATAAGGTTACATTTAAAGTTACACTAAAAAGGTCTGAAGACATTTCTTCACATAAGCCACTGGTTAAAGACTATGTAAACAGTCTTTAAAGTCATTAACACTTTTAAAAGTGCATAAGTCCTCCCAAAAGTAATTATACATTTGTTTTTTCTGGTGAAAGTATTTATTGGAGTTGATAATGAGCTACAGTACATATTTTACCGTCCATCCCGGCTACACATATGTATACTGGGGTATGTACACATATCCTGGTATATATTGATGGTGCCAAAGTAGAGATGGTTGAAAGCTTTAAGTTCCCAGGAGTAAATCAGCCATGATCACAATGAATGGCGGTGCTGGCTCGAAGGGCTGAATGGCCTCCTCCTACACCTATTGTCTATGTAAATATCCCCAGCAACTTGTATGAGACCACCCATATTGAAGCAATGGCCAAGAAAGCACGCCAATGCCTTTACTTCTTTAGATGGCTTAGGAAATTCAGTACGTATGCAACAACTCTCACCAACGTCTACAGATGCACCATAGAAAGCATTTTATCGGGATGCATCACAGCATGGTTTGGTAACAGCTCCATCTAAGACCGCAAGACATGGGGGAGAATTGTGGATGTAGCCTAGACCATCACACAAACCAACGTCCCTTCCATTGACTTCATCTACACTTCACGCTGCCTTGGTGAAGCCAGCAGCATAATCAAGGACCAGCCTCACGCCGCTAACACCCTCTTCTCCCCTCTCCCATCAGACAAGAGGTACAGAAGTGTGAAAACGATTAATTGACATCCAGATTATGGGGCATTTTCTTCCCAGCTGTTATCAGGCAACTGAGCGATCCAAGCAACAACTTGAGAGCGGTCCTGAGCTGCTATCGGCCTGATTGGAAGCCCTCGGATTATCTTTAATCGGACTTTACTGGACTTTATCGTACACTAATTGTCATTCCCTTTATCCTGTATCTGTACACTGTGGACAGTGATTATAATCATGTGTAGTCCATCTGCTGACTGATAGGCATGCAAGAAAAACCTTTGCACTGTACCTCGGTACACGTGAAAATAAATTAACCTAAACTGAACTAAACTAAACTAATCTAAGCAAAACTAAAAACTAAACTAAAAGAAGTACTTCCGGAAGTGGCACGCTGCTTCGCAGCTGCAGCTCACCTGCAGTCCGTCTGTTTATTTTTCTTTTCTTTTTGTCTTTTTGTGTTTGTTTTAGTCAGAATTTTGGTTTATTAGGCTGTGTATGTGTGGGGGGGGGAAGGGAGGGAGGGTGGGAGAAACAGGGTTTTAGTCTCTCCCTTGGGGGAGGATGCGATTTTTCTTGTCGTGTCCCCCATCACTGTCTTCGTCTGTGCTGAGGCCTAATGGCGGAGCTGGCGGCCTCGGAGCTATGGCTGCATTCCAGCTTCCAGCGGCAGCGGCGGCTTCAGAGCTGCGGTGCTCCAGCGGCGGCCCGGCTTCAGAGCCGTGGCGTTCCAGCGGCGACCCGGCCTCAGAGCTGCGGTGCTCCAGCGGCGACCCGGCTTCAGAGCTGCGGTGCTCCAGCAGCGGCCCGGCTTCAGAGCTGCGGTGCTCCAGCGGCGGCCCGGCTTCAGAGCTGCGGTGCTCCAGCGGCAGCGGCGGCTTCGGAGCTGCGGTGCTCCAGCGGCGGCCCGGCTTCAGAGCTGCGGTGCTCCAGCAGCGGCCCGGCTTCAGAGCTGTGGCGTTCCAGCGGCGGCCCGGCCTCAGAGCTGCGGTGCTCCAGCGGCGGCCCGGCTTCAGAGCTTGTGGCGTTCCAGCAGCGGCTCGGCTTCAGAGCTGCGGTGCTCCAGCGGTGGTGTTCCAGCGGCGACCCGGCTTCAGAGCTGTGGTGCTCCAGCGGCGTTCCAGCGGCGGCCAGGCTTCAGAGCTGCGGGGCTCCAGCGTTCCAGCGGCTGACCCTCCTTCAGAGGTGTGGCGGTGTTCCAGCGTTCCGGCGATGGCAGCCTGGCTTCGGAGGCTCGGCTGCGGGCATAGTGGACCATAACATCGGAGGCCTGGATCGCCTCAGCGCAGAGGGAGATCAAGGAGAGAAGAAGACAAAGACTTTAAGACTTTTGCCTTCCACCACAGTGAGGAGGTGCTTGGTGAACTCACTGTGGCGGATGTTAAATATGTGTTTATTGTGTGTTTTATTTTTTATTATATGTTATGACTGCAAGGTAACAAAATTTCGTTCAGACCGAAAGGTCTGAATGACGATAAAGGATACTTTACTTTACTTTACATAAACTAAACTAAACTTCATTTCAATCTACTTAATATTTATCACCCTGACAGGCACCGATATTTAACTGATGTAAGAATGCTTCTTTATCAAAGAAGACTTCAGTTGTCTGTCCAGCCATCTCAATACACAGCTTCAAGTGCATTCATGTCTTCACAGGCATTTAGAAACTCAGGTAAATATCTTACATCAGATTATGTTTCTGCTCAATGGTTCAATGGTGTGTTATTGTCACGTATGCACTCTAGAGTGAAATTCTTTTTGCATAGCTCATACATACACGTCGCCATATTTTAGTGCCATTTACAAAAGAAAATGTCCAAAGCCCACAGTTCAGTCCGCATGCTGGATGTACTGGAGCACCACTGATCCAGGTGAGCCCAGGTAAACCCCAGGCTGCAGCAGGGCCTCCTCCATCGTCCTCGACCCACTCGGCCCGCCAACCGATATCCCTCTCCACACTCGATAACCCGAGGAGGGTGCCTCCTGCAGCTGACCTTGAAGGCGCTGGAAGCAATACCCGCTGTATCGCTTGGTTTGTAGGTTAATTGGATTCTGTAAAATATATATCCCTAGCACGCAGGATAGAACTAGTGTACGGGTTGATCACTGTTCGGCGCGAACCAAGTGAGCCGAAGGGCCTGTTTCCATGCTGTTTAGTTTAGTCTAGTTTAGTTTAATTTATCGCCACATGTACTGAGGTACAGTAAAAAGCTTTTGTTTTGTGCTATACATTCAGGGGAAAGACAATACATGATTACAATCGAGCCATCCACAGTATACAGATACAGGATTAAGGGAACAACGTTTAGTACTAGGTAATGTCCAGTAAGGGTAAAGATAGTCCACTGTATCTCTAAACTAAAACTAAAATTTGAATGATTTTAAATCCATCTTGATCTAAATCATGGTAAATCAATGACTGTTATGGGTGGTCCCAAGCTATTATTTCCTCCCTTTTGCCGTGACTTCAAAATACTTTTGATAGAAAGTAGCTGCGCCTCCAACACTTGTTCTCAAGCTGCTGCCCCCGAATAGCAGCCAATAACTGTCGAAGCTTATGGCAGCTGTAAAGTCCTCCTCTATTGTCAGATTCACAAGTTAAATATTCCAGGAGGAATTTGTTACTACAGAGTGATACATAATGGTTGAAAAGCCATACACCAATATTGCTCACAAATTGGCGGCGAGAGAACAAGGGAAGTGAAGGATGTTTTAGCACAGTAACCTATCCCTCTCTTCCTCCTGGGACTCACTTGGCCAGCTTTCATCCTCATAATTATAATAAATTTGACATTTCATAGATAATATTGATTTCTGCATTTTAGCATTTCACCATAGGTGACAGCCAAGCGTCAAGAATGAAATTTCTATTGATCTTCCGCGCATTAATCTCTCATGTGTATGTGATCATTTTTATAAGACCTTTTACAGCACATAAATCAATATTTCATATTTTCAGCTATGCCAGAGGAGTTGTCATATTTGTAAACTGTGTGCTGGCACCTGCAATCCCTTCCCAGTCACCTGCAACTGTGCAGCATTCGTCGATTCAGGGTTAAGAAAACACTTCTACACATGGTTCGATGGGAGACACAAGTTCGGAGATCTATTTAAATGAAATGCAGGGGAAGTACTTAAAAAATCGAATTTGCTTTTCTGCAAATGGAAAATTAAATATAAAGTCATGATCATACTTGATTTTTAATTCTGAACAAGGCTCTTTAATCCACTTTAGTTTAGTTTAGTTTAGTTTACAGATAGTCTGGAAACAGGCCACTCCGTGCCAATCAGTGATCCCTGCACACTGACCCTACCCTACACACACCAGCGACAATTTACAATTTTACAAAAGCCAATTAGCTTTCAAATCTGCACGCCTTTTAAGTGTAGGAGTAAACCGGAGCACCCGGAGAAAACCCACGTGGACAGAGGGAGATCGTACAAATACCATACAGACAGCACCCGTAGTCAAGATCAAACCTGGGTCTCTGGCACTGTAAGGCAGCAACTCTACTGCTGTGCCACCCTGTGCCACCCTGTGCCACCCTTCCAGAATGTGTAGGAAGGAACTGCAAATGCTGGTTTACACCAAAGATAAACACAAAATGCTGGAGTAATTCAGCAGATTAGGCAGCATCTCTGGAGAAAAGGAATAGGTGATGTTTCGGATCAAGAGTCAGGGGAGAGGGAAACTAGAGGTATGAAAATGTACAAAGAACAAATGAATGAAAGGATGTGAAAAGAACAAATCAAAGCCAGCAATAATGATCAAAGATAGGTGGAGCTCGCACAGCTCCATTGTTGGCCGTGGGGAAAGTGATAACAAGGGGATACAAACAGTGGAACTAAGCAGTGAAACGAGTAAGACGACTAGAGTGGGGGAGGAACGCAGAGAGAGGGAAGCTGGAGGGAAGGACTGCACCTACTGGGATCTTACGACTGAAATAAAGGAATAAAGCATGGCAAAATTAGGAATTATTGTCCTAAAGTTTTTGTGTAAGTGGTCCTAAATGCTATTGCTTTATTCTTTTTAACAAAATTTTCTAATGCAATATAATCGCTTACTCTAAATGTAATCAGTTTTGGTCCCTGCTGCATGGAGCCTCAATGGCAAAGTCTGTAGTCGCAATGAGTTTTGCTCCCTTATGCAGTTATGTGTTCAGATTGCATCTCAGCGCACTTTATTCAAGTAAATGACATTAGCAAAGACTGATGAAGGGTTTAAGTTATTAAACAGCCGAAAAACTCTTTGCTTTTCTGAAGTCAAAAGTACTAACATACATATATTCCTTTGTTACAATTTAACTACAAGTGAATTGATGGCCTTCATAATTTGAAATTTTGTTCTGACCCTGTCTAATGCCTTTAAGGTTTTTGGGGAATATCACTCATGCAGTAACGAATTGTTTAAAATTTTAAACACAAAAGCGACCCTTAAAAGGAGGGTATATGCATTAAATTCCTGCATTTTGTTTCTGATCCACAAAATGAGGCATCTTCTGCTTGCCATTTCTCTGCCTGATATCAGACAGTTAAAAAAAGGTGTGAAAATGAACAGAGCAAAAGTACACAGAAGATATTACTTTCAGATCCTATAATAAGATAGTCGAGCTTCTATGTATTTTTACAGTCAATCGGGTGATAAAATAACCATTCCCAGAACTGCATGTAAGCAAGAAGCATTTTCTCAGGAAAGAACGGCTATTTTGTCTAAAGAATGCCTCTCCTTTATTTATATTAAAAATTCGACCAAAGGGACCGAGACATTAACAAGTTTACATTGCTGAAATCAAACATCTGTATTGTTCCAATTGCTGGTCTTTTGTTTAAAGAGAATATTGCTCCAGGACTATGTTCTGAATAAGACAATGAACACTCCAAGAAGCAAGAGCAGCTAAAATAGCTGATCATTTCCTTCGTGACATTCCAACCAATTATTTCTTAAACACTTCCAATTCATTTTATTGTCTCCCATTCAACAAAAAGGAAATATTTTTGTCCACGCCACTCATAAAATGTTTTTATAATCGTTTGTAAAAAGTCTTGCAGGTCGCGACTGGGGCATATCTTTTGTGGCTGTGGATGACTATTTATTCCCCAAATAAGTATATATTTAAGCATGGTTATTATGGGTGTTGCAATAGATACTCCAAGGATTAATTTCTGTCACAGATGGAGTGTGCAGTGAAATTTAATCAAAGTCTATGAGCTTTAGTAAACAGAATACCCATGTTTAACATATTTTAATATATGATGCATATCTTTGACGGTGCACTCAGTTTCAGTAATTGCAACGGTGTGAACATTGTACTTCCAACAGCATTTTTCTCCCTTAGCTCATAAGTGGAAGAACCTCAAGTGGGACAGTGGGCTTTATCCTGCATTTGCACAACGCTAATCAGCTTTAAAATGCCTCCCTGATTAGTAGGATAAATAGTATAATGGCATTGTTCATTCTGCATATACCGGGAAAGTAGCGTAGATATTTGAACACGTTATTAAAAGTGATTGCAATCTTCAATGAAAGAATTGCTCCTGTAATGTTCCGTAAGTCCCACAGTTATATCACGAGTTATTGTATTCTCAAAGAAGCTTTTATCTAGGCCACGTGCAAACTGGAGGAACAGCACCTCATACTCCACTTGGCTGGCTTTAGAGATACAGAGCGGAGACAGGCCCTTCGGCCCACTGAGTCCGCACTGCCCAGTGGTCACCTAACACTATCATACACACTTGGGATAATTTACAATTTCTTTACCAAAGCCAATTAGCCTGCAAACCTCTGCACCTTTGGAGTGTGGGAGAATGGTCACATGGTCACAGGGAGAATGTACATACAACACCGGTAGTCAGGATGAACCCTGGTCTCTGGAGCTGTGAGGCAGCAACTCTACCGCTGCACCGCAGCTGTTCTTTAACTTAAAACCTAATTGCATGAACATTAAATTCTCCAATTTTAGGTAACACCTGATTTTTCCCCCTCTCTCCTTCCTGTGCTCTCATATCCTGGTGTGCAGCCAATTTTCCCACTACCCCATCTCCCTCCCCCTCTCAACTGTCCCTGTCCATGCATTTCCTTCCCTCCAGCTTTCCATTTCACTCCTTTTCTGCCTCTCTTTGTCTCCTTGTCTCATTTTTGTCTCCTCTGCTCCTCTTTGTCTCCCTTTCAGCTCTAGCCTTTGTCCACCCATCTGCCATTCAAAGCCGCCACACACGCGTCCCCTTATCTCCTGCCAGGCTTTATTTCACTTCCAGCATTCTCCCTTCCCCCTCACCATCATAATCAGACTGAAGGTGGGTTCCAATCCAAAACATAGTCATAGAGTGATACATTGTGGAACCACACTGGCCAACATGTCCCAGCTACACTAGTCCCACCTGTCCACGTTTGGTCCATATTCCTCTATGTCCGATACAGGTACCTGTCTAACTGTTTCTTAAACGTTGGGATAGTCCCAGCCTCAACTACCTCCTCTGGCAGCTTGTTCCATACACCCACCACCCTTTGTGTGAAAAAGATCCTTCCAGAGCAGCCTACCATGCGAAACCTTGTTGAGTGCCTCACTGAAATCCACGTGTACAATATCTACAATTCTGCCTTCATCTACTTTTTTGGTCACGTCTTGAAAAAACTCAATCAGATTTGTGACACATGACCTCCCACATACAAAACCATGCTCACTATCTCTAATCAGCCCTTGTCCATCCAAATGCCTGTTCATCCTATCCCCATTATGTACAAATGCCTGTACATCACCTATCCATTTCTCCAGATTAGTGTAATTTAGTGTATCATCACATGTACCGAAGTACAGTGAAAAACGTTTTTGTTGCGTGCTATCCATCAACAGAAAGACTATACATGATTACATTTGAATTGTCCACAGTGTACAGATACAGGGTAAAGGGAATATTATTTAGTGCCAGTAAAGTCCGATTAAAGATAGCCCGAGGGTCTCCAGTATGGTAGATAGGAGCTCAGGGTTGCTCTCGAGTTGGTGTTAGGACGGTTCAGTTGCTCAATAACAGCTGGGAAGAAACTGTTGCTGAATCTGGAGGTGTGCATTTTCGCACGTGTACCTCTTGCCTGATGGGTGAGTTGAGAAGAGGGAGTGACCGGGGTGAGATTGTCGTTGATTATGCTGGTGGCCTTGCAAGAGTGAAGTGTGGATGCAGACAATGGAAGGGAGGTCGGTTTGTGTGGCTATGTCCACAACTCTCTGCAATTTATTGCAGTGGAGACCCTTCTTAACAGCAAAGACCCAGTGTTTACAAGGTGAGGTCTTGTTCTCCAATCCTAAAAGATGTAATTATTGTGGCAGCACTTGCCATCAAACTAACGAGTGCAAACACTAAGAGTCCGCTTACCATTATTGTGGCATGGAGGAAGGTTTGAAACAGAGACCGTTCCTGGCAACCAACACAAAGACTGGCCTTGGCTAAACATCTGGATTGCAGAAAGTAGGAAGAATCAAAAGATAAGCGTTCATCTCAAAAACAAATTATGCCAAGTGAATGAGAGTGCTGAAACAAAGAACTGTAGATGCTGGTCTACACAAAAAGACACAGGATCTTATTGGAAGCAAAGAACCGCAGATGCTAGTTAATTGCAACTCAACGAGTCAGGCAGCATCTCCGGAGAACATAGTTAGGTGATTTTTTTGGGCAGTACATTTCGGAATAATGGTCCCGATCCGAAACGTTGCCTATCCATGTTCTCCAGACATCTGCCTTTCCTGCTGAGTGACTCCAGCACTGTGTACTTTTGAATGAGAGAGTCAGTGGATAGGAACTAGTCGGGACTTTGATGGGTTAAATAAACTCTTTCTGTGCCATAGTTTGCTGTGATTTTTTTAAACATTTGCATTGTTTAGAGATACAGTGTGGGAACAGGCCCACCGAGCCCATGCCGACAATCGATCACCCATACACTAGTTCTACCTTACACGCTAGGGACAATTTACAGAAGCCAATTAACCTACAAACCTGCACGTCTTTGGAATGTGGGAGGAAACCTGAGCCCCAGAGAAAACCCATGTGGTCATAGGGATTAAATCGCTATCTGAAAGTAATTCCCATGTTTCTCCTACAGATTGGGAAATGTAACAAAGCAGTCAGAAAACACATGCACAGAGACCAGGTTAATGTTACAGTGGAACACAAGAAACTGCAGATGCTGGTTTACAAAAAAATACACAAAGGACTACAGTAACTCAGCAGGCAGACAGCATCTCTGGAGAAAAGGAATGGGTGACGTTTCGGGTCGGAACGCTTCTTCAGCCTATCCATGTTCTCCAGAGATGCTGCCTGACCTGCTGAGTTAATTCAGCATTTTGTGTCTATCTTCAGCATCTCTGAAGAAGATGGATAGGCGATGTTTCACGTTGGGACAGGTCTTCAGAGTAATGGTCAGCGTTACTTCAAGTGGAATTTCTGGTAATAATGTTCAGGAAACAAAATCCTGTCTCTCTCCTTCATAAAAAAAAAACACGTGTCTGAACCCAGAACGTCTTTGTGTAGCCAAAATGGTGCCGGTACACACGGTTAATAATCATACGTGTCACGTGGATGGAAAGCAAAATAACGACGTTTAACATTTGAGAGGAGCCCGAACACCATTCCGCCACAAAAAAAAAGCACTGTGTTGAGATAAATGGGAAATGAATTGAGAGAACTGCTGCAAGATAATTTCTGTCCTTGTTGGAATTCTAGCCAACATGAGCCACCCACATACAATTACAGACAAATTATAACCTATACCAGGAAAATCTCCACTGCACCGATGCATCTTTAAAGGCCAATTCTCTTTTCTGTCATTGTCAAAAACATGCTCACTTGTATAAGAAAGATGGAACCATAGACCGTTGTGACCGCCTCATCGTCACTGGCCGACCGACTGCCGAACAGTGACTCAATAAGTGAAAATTGACACAAAATGCTGGAGTAACTTAGCGGGTCAGGCAGCATCTCTGGATAGAAGGAATGGTTGAGACCCTTCTACAGACTGAGAGTCAGGGGAGAGGAAGACACAGAGATATGGAAGGGTAAGGTGTGAAGATGAGACATCAATGGGGATGAAGGTCAAGGAAAATGTAGAATAGATCACTGTTAGCTAGGGGATGTTGACAACAAAGCATATAAAGATAACATTTGATCAGGAGGACAGTCAAACTGGTCAGAGAACTAGGATGGAGAGAGAGGGGGAAAGCAAGGGTAACTTGAAATTAGGAAAGGCAATATAGGGACACGTTTTGCATCTCCTGCGGTTGCAGGGAAAGTACTTGGGGAGGGAGTGGTTTGGTTGGGAAGGGATGAGTTAATCAGGGCGTTGCGGAGATATGGGCCAAACACAGGCAGGTGGGACCAGCATAGAAGGGACATGTTGGTTGGCTTGCACGAATTGGACCAAAGGGCCTGTTTCTAACTGTATGACTATGACTTTATGTAATCTGTATAATGTTAAATGAAATTAAAATCATAATTGACAGTCATCGAGTCATATAGTACGGAAACAGGCTCTTTGGCCCAACTCATCCATGCCGATCGTGGTTCCATCTAATTAATTTCATCAATTATCATTGTTTATTTAATTGACAATATGATTCACAATGATTGTATGGTGCTCTAACAAAATTGTAGAAGTCAACAATTTAAAAAGTTGCAATGAAATAGATTTTGATTAAATTAAGTGAAAGTTCTCAAGGATTCATAGCTAGTTTTGCGCCATTTTCTGTTCCAAAGATGTACAGGTTTGTAGGTTAATTGGTTTCTGTAAGTTGTAAGTTGTCAGACGGTGGGCCGAAGGGCCTGATTCCACACTGTGGGTCTAATGTCTAAAGTAAAGTAGCAGGGTAGGTAGAGGAATCAATGTCAACTGTCAAGTTTGGGTGAAACGGAGCCACATTGAGGAACGACATCGAGAGTCTGACAGCTCCAAACATCCTAACAGAGACTGAATAGAGAATATTAATGCAGAGGACAAAATCATTTTTATCATTAACAAAGGACAATGAGAGCGAAGAGAAGGAAAAAGTCTAAATGGATGGATTTTAAAAAATATATATAAGAGCTTTCATCTCTACTGATCAATTAGTTAAATTTGAGCTGGTGAAGAAGTCCATAACTTAATATATGGAATGTGACATATTAAAATTTTACATAATATACATGTAGACATCTGAATTTATGGACCGTTAAGTGACACCATTGTGGATCTTAATTTGACCCTAATTATCATCTTCAGGCAGCATAACTGTACTGTTCTAATTGAACGAAGTTCGATGTTCTAACTGCCTTCGCCACACAGTTGTTAAAGTATATCCAGCAATACTTTGAATGTGTCCAGCCAGCTATATATTTTTTAGACATCCCATCCCTCTGGACCCAAGCATAGATTGTGAAGAGGCATTGCATTATTTTTTTTTCCCCAGAATCTATATGGAACAATTTCAGTACAATTAAATGTGTGCTGACATTTAGCTTGATTTCATTTAAACTAGATTTCTACACCTTCTGATAGATACCTAAAATAAAAAGGTTAATCCATTCCCGAATTAACTGTTCCATGAAACTACTAGTTCTATTAAATGTATTAATGAACTGGTTGAATACAATGGAAATATTTCTCCTCCAAAAGAAGGAAAGAATATGGTTGAAGTTTCTTTTCTTACTTTACTTGGTCACTCCAGGTTTATCGGTTTGTTAAAATACCAGCGTTAAACAGTAGAAATTAGACTGACAATTGTTTTTGTTGATTTTATTCATGGAAAGCGCCAATCATTTTTCCATTCTCAAGTGCATAAGGCAGATAAAAAACTTTGAAAAGAAATAACTGCAGACACTGGGTATCTGAAATAAAATTAGAAAATGCTGGAAATACTTAGGTAATCAGGACACGGGCCACACAATGGCACAGCGGTAGAGGTGCTGCCTTACAGCACCATAGACCTGGGTTAGATCCTGACTACGGGTGCTGTCTGTGTGGTGTTTGCACAGACTCCCAGTGACCCAGTTGATCCGGATGCTCCGGTTTCCTCCCACATTCCAAAGACGTACATGTTTGTAGGTTAATTGGTAGGAAGGAACTGCAGATGCTGGTTTATACCAAAGATAGACACAAAGTGCTGGAGCAACTCAGCGGGTCAGGCAGCATCTCTGGAGCAAAGGAACAGGTGACACTTCAGGTCTGAAGAAGGGTTTTGACCCGAAACATCGCCTGTTCCTATCCTCCAGCGATGCCGCCTGTCTCCCGCTGAATTACTCCAGCACTTTGTGTCCATCTGTAGGTTCATTGGCTCCAGTAAAACTGTAAATTTGGCTCTCGTGTGTAGGACAGTGTTAGTGTACGGGGTGATCATTGGTCGGCATGGACCCGGTGAGCCGAAAGGCCTGTTTCCGTGCTCTATCTCTAAAATCCAAAGACACATCCATGGGCATGGAAACAACATAGAAATAAGGAGCAGTAGAAGCTTGTTAATACACGGTTACTCCTGCCTCTCCCTTCTTCAAGCTTTCTTCTCCCACCACCTACCCCATTACATTCAGTCTGAAGAATGTATTGACCTGAAACATCACCTGTCCACCTTCTCCAGAGATGCTGCCTGGCCCGCTGTGCTACTCCAGCATTTTGTGTCAGACAGGGTTAATTTTTCAGGTGAACTTTCATCAGAAGTGTTCAGATGAAATTGCAGAGAGTTGTAGATGTAGCCCAGTCCATCAGACAGACCACACTCCCCACCATTGACTCCAGCTACACTTTGCGCTGCCTCGGAAAAGCTGGCAACGTAATCAAAGACTTGTCCCACCCCAGATATTACTTCTTCTCCCCGCTCCCGTCTGGCAGCAGATACAGAAGCTTGATAGTGCGCACCACCAGACTCAGGAACAGCTTCTTCCCCTCCATTATCAGGCTTCTGAACAGCCCTTCCAATTCACCTCTACCCCATTGCAAACATTGGACTTTGTCTCTGGGACTGATGCGCTACAATGCAGAGAACTATATTCTGCACTCTGTATCTTCCCCTTTGCTCTACCTATCATACGAGTTTAGCTTGATGGAACCCGGGGTCTCAGGTGCTGTGAGGCAGCAGCTCTACCAGCTGTGCTGCAAGTGGCATGAAATCACTAAAATTGCAAACAATTGGGATTGGGATTTTATTCCCCTCTCTTTCTCTTGCAGGCGAACCGAAGCCCTCGATCTTTGAGCCCCATTCCAGCAAACGAGAGCCATCATTGATTTCCAATTGTTCGGCCCAGTGCCGAGCCATTACATTAAGGCACTGTTTGGAGAACTATTCTGCGCAGTCCCTTCAGAGCACTGAACAAAACAGGCTTCACTGGGAGCCAATACTTCTATTTAAAGAGCACAGCGTTTAGTAGGTAATTTGACAGGGCTTTAATCTGGGCCTTCCAATAGTTTGGGCAGGGTGGGGGGAGTTACAAATGAAATACCAATTAGATTGTGGGCAATTTAAAAAGCATTCCCGCTTCTGTTCAGTTCACCGATACATCTTCGCTGATTCGGAGTTTAGATCTGGAATTTACTAACGGGTTCTGCACTATTCTGCGGGTGCAAGTAATAAAACAAAGCACAATAACATAAAATTCATGTTCATGAATCTTTGGCATGTAGATAATTAGCTGTATTGAAACAGCACTGGATCTGTTATAATTGCAATAAGCATGTGAGGTGTCAGCATACACCGAATATCATTAATATATTAACAGGGCAGAAGGGGTTTTCCAACAATAAAATGTTTCAGAAAGTGGTTAGAGGCTGTTTCATAATTGATGAATGGTAAATATTCATATGAATTTGTTGCAAAATTAGGTTACATAAGTCAATTTGACTGAATTAACTACCTAGAGTTGCCTGCAGGAGTAAAGAGCAGCAAATAATGTAGTGGGATAGTGAGCATGTGTAATATTTCTCATGCCTGCATGCATGCATGATACAGCAAAGATCAGAGTAATTCACAGACACATTGTTCCATCTTCACATGCAAAATGCACTACAATTCACAGTTAACATAGAACGTAGAACAGTACAGCACAAGAATGGGCCCTTCGGCCCCTGATGTAGGTGCTGAATATGATGCCAAGTTAAACTAAACTGGTCCCATTTGTCCATGTTTGGCCCATATCCCTCTGAACCTTGCCTGTCCATCCAACAGGATGTTTTTTTATTGGCATTGATCCTATTCGGAGATCAATTTGGTGGGTTAATGTACCTGCTTGGTCTTTTTAGTTAAACCGATATAATGGAATTAAAACAACTGCTTTTCGAGATATCAAAAAAGCCGCAGATGCTAGAAATCTGCAAATAAAATCAGAAAATGCAGCAATACTCAGTACATCTGGTAGCATCTGTGGAAGGAGAACAGAGTTTCTGGTTTAGGTTGAAAACCCTTCTTCAGAACGAACAATAAAATAAATTAAACGATAAAAACGATGCCAATCTAAACTAGTCACATTTACATGCGACTACAAGCTATTTTTGCAAGCATGATACAGCAAAGATCAGAGTAATTCACATACACAATGTCCTTTCTTCACATGCAACATGCACTGCGACTCACAGTTTTTTTAGATTAGGTTAGATTAGATTAGATTGGAGATACAGCGCGGAAACAGGCCCTTTGGCCCACCGTCCGCAACGACCAGCGATCCCCGCACATTTACACTTACACCACGTATACAAACCCAAGCCAATTAACCTACACACCTGTACGTCTTTGGAGTGCGGAAGGAAACCTAAGATCTCTGAGAAAACCCACACGGTCACGGGGAGCACGTACAAACTCCATACAGACATCACAAGAACCCGTAGTCAGGATCGAACCAGGGTCACTGGCACTGCCAAGTGCTGTAAGGCAGCAACTCTACCTCTGTGCCACCATGCCGTCCTAATACATCGTTAAGATAGAACGTAGAACAGTACAGAACAGTACAGCACAGGTGACCCAAAACATCACCTCCCCTTTTCTCCAGAGATGCTGCCTGACCCGCTGATCTGCTCCAGCATTTTGTGACTACCTCCTTGGCAGCTTCTTCCATATATCTATCACCCTCATCAGCATCCGTGAAGGGAATGGGCAGAGGATGTTTCGGGTATGGACTGCTTCAGAGGGTGATAGGTTCCTGGAATGTTCTCCAACCACCCCTGGCAACACCTTCCAAGACTCATCACCTTCTGTGTAAAAGAAACTTGCCCTGCAGCTCTCTGATACACTTTGCCCACTTCACCTTAATGCTATGCCCTCTAGTCTTTGACATTTCCACACTGGGGTAAATGTGTAAGTCAAAATGGGGAGCACATGGCTAAGATATCTGACCATTGCCTCATTTTATTCTGATAGTGCAGCTATCCAAAACAAAAAAACAAAAAGGGGCGGCACGGTGGTGGAACGCTAGAGTTACTGCCTTATAGCGCCAGAGACCAAAGTTCAAACCTTGTACGTTAATTGGCTTCTACAAATTGTAAATTTTCCTTATTGTGTAGGATAGGGTTAGTGTATGGGGTAGTGGGGTAGTGTCTGGTCAGCGCGGACTCTGTGGGCCAAAGAGCTCGTTTCCACGCTGTATCTCTAAAGTCTAAAAAAATCCCTAAGTAATTATTTCAATTTAAACTAAAATTTACCAGCTATCTTTCAGCCTGCTCTTCAATAATTCTGAGTTGACTTTAAACAATTGAACAAGACATTATGTTTCCTTTGTGTAGGAATGGACTGCAGCTGCTGGTTTTCACCGAAGATAGACACAAAGTGCTGGTGTAACTCAGTGGGTCAGGCAGCTTCTCTGGAGAAAAGGAATAGGTGACGTTTTGGGTTGAGACCCTTCCTTTAGTGGCAATTTCGCATCACATACAAATGATCACTTCTGTATTCAATTTGAGATATTTTTCCCCAATTTCTCAGCTAGAAAGACATAATTCTCTCTGCTAAATGTCACCTGCATTTTTCAGAATATTCCTTATAACAAAAATAGTAAGAATGTCACAGTAAGAATTTGTCGAACTTCTGTGAGCTTTTATTAAAATGTAACACCAGCTAAATAAAACGATCAAGATAAACACGGATTTAAAATTCTCCTATTGATCAGGGTACTGAATTTTTTATTTTTGTTTTCGTCTCAAAGCTTATTTAAGATTGGTTTATCGCAAACTAATCAGTATGTTTAACCCTTCCCCGCCACACACTGTGTGAATTAAAGGACTCTCAGCAAGTAACTAAATCCCACCTGCTGTGAAGTGATGTTTGAAGTTGGCTTTTGTCTCTTATTCAACTGAATTCTGCTGAAGACTATTGAACTGTATCTATTTTAAGTGCGTTTTTTTTTCCACAGAATGTCGCGTGGGCACGTTTTTATGACTGCATAAGAAAGAATAAGGGCAGACCAAGGCGACGTGCAGGTTAATGTCATCTTAGAGCTGTAATGTTCAAATCTAACTATGGCCTTAAAATATTGTGTCTGTTCTGGTTTGGCTCCTGTCTGTCGACTTTGCTATACAATCCGATTAGGCCCAGCTAACCACATGACTGATATGACCAGTAGTCACATCCATGAGTTATTATAAACAGACATCACTTTTGATACCACGCGAGCCTTATTCTTCCCAGCCAAACTCTGCCCACATTTCTTTCCCTATCTGCTTAGTTTAGTTTAGAGATACAGCGTGGAAGCAGGCCCTTTGGCCCACCGAATCCACGCCGACCAGCGATCACCATGCACTATCCGACACGCACTAGGGACAATTTACCGTTTTGCCAAAACCAATTAACCTACAGACTTGTGCTTCTGTGAAGTGTGGGGATACACCGGAGCACCCAGAGAAAAAACCCACACAGGTCACAGGGAGAACGTACAACTCCATATACCCGTGGTCAGGCAGTGTCCACCCCTTTTTGTAATCTTGTTCGTCCTTGCAAACATGCTCTCTACTGTACACCTGGAGAAGTTCAGGAAATACTGAATCACCACAAACCCACCACTGATCACCCACCACCGATTTTCCGGAACCCTTCGTTCCAGAGCCTTTCTGGATTATCTATTTTGCCGGACCAACAGAGGTCACGGTCTCCGAGAGGAGTCCAACGGTACTGGAAAGGTCTGCCTAGATCACTGAGGAGCCAAGATACTGGCCGGCTAAGTCAGTCTCGTAAGTCAGTTATGGGAACGGATCCGCCGGCTCCGGCCGCAGGGGGCAAACATAACTCACCGATCAGCGCGGAAGTCCCAAAGAAGTTGAGATTGGCTGCCTAGATGCCATATTTTCTGGGGGACTTCTGGGGGGGGCGGGGGAGGGGAAGGTGCGCTCCCGTAATTTTGTCCAGATCAAAGAAGGTGCCGGACCAGCAGTTACCGGAAAGTCGTCGGTGGACCTGTAATTGTTTTTCTCATATCTGCTTGCAGTGTTTGGAAGCAGATTTAGATACTTTCAGGAAATTGTATATTTTGTACATGTATCAAATGATTCTAATTACATGTTTTGTATTTTTACATGCGTATGTTATTTATACCCAATGTGATTAATGTACAATGAGTATGGTCTTTCTATATTCAAGATTTCAAATTTGAGTTACCATACAGCCATACTAAGTGAAAAGCAACAAGACACACAGCCACATAAGATAAAAGTTAACATAAACATCCACCACAGTGGCTCCCCACGTTCCTCACTGTGATGGAAGGTAATAAAGTCCAATCTTCACCCTCTTTATTCTCCCGTGGTCAGGGCTGTCGAACCATCCATACTCGGGGCCATCAAAGCTCCCGCAGCCGGCGATTGAAGCCCTCGCGATGGGGTGATCAAAACTCCCTCATCGGGACGGTTGAAACTCTCCGCAGCTTGGAGCTCCCAAATCGGTCTCTAACCAGGCACTGTGGGCTCCACAACGTTAAAGTCCACAGGCCCGCGGTTGGAGCTCTCCACAGTCATTCCCCGGCAAAGGGATCATAAGCTGCACGGTGGTAAGTCCGCGCAACGCCCGTGGTTGAAGCGCCGGGTCGGTCTCCAGGAAAGGCCGCACCATTCCACAATGTTAGGCCGCAGTGGGGACAGAGATACAATACGGAAAAAAATCACATCCCTGTCGAGGTAAGAGATTGAAAAATGTTTCCCCCATCCACCCCCAGCCCCCCTTAAAAAAAACTTGTTAAACAAACATAGTCTTTAACACGTACTTAAAGTGACCCATCCCTATTTCCAATTGCTATACCATAACATCCTACATCAGAAAATTAAAATTAAATTATTCATTTTTATGATGTAGTCCATCTTCCAACTGGTCTAGATGAGAGATACATTTTAGCATATTCTGCGGAGTTAAGTTTAGTTTAGGTTATTGTTTCGTGTACAAAGGTGCAGTGAAAAGATTGGAGTTCCGGGTTCAATCCCCAGCATTTCCACATTTGCTTTTAGGACTATATTTCTAGTTGTGCAGAAGGTTAAGGGGTGATCTTATAAAGTCATATTAAATCATGAAGGGAATGTACAGGGTATGGGAATCAAGAACCAATTTAAACATTGGTTTAAGGTGAAAGAGGACAGTTTAAATAGGAATTTGCAGAAACAAGGAACTGCAGATGCTGGTTTACACAAAAAATATTAAAAGTGCTGGAGTAACTCAGCAGGCTCAACGGTTTGAAGATAGACACAAAATGCTAAGTAATGCTGAGTAACTGAGTAACTCAGCGGGTCAGGCAGCATCTCTTGAAAACATGGATAGGTGATGCTTCGGGTCAGGACCCCTCTTCAGATTATTTCTACTGTTAGAACTGAACCGTCTTATCACCAGCTAGAGAGTGGTCCTGGCCTCCCATCTACCTCATTGGACACCTTCAAACTACCTTGAATCGGACTTTACTGGACTTTACCTTGCACTCAATGTTATTCCCTTGATCCTGTATCAATACACAGTGGGCAGTTTGATGGTAATCATGTGTAGTCTTTCCACTGACTGGATAACACACAACAAATAAGCAATGGATTACTGGGGGTTGTAAGTCAGTAGTCATATCTAGGGAGTGAGAGTAAATCAAAAACACATCAGTAAAATCAGAACAATTCTTAAACTTTGCCTCAATGCTCGCACCAGAATGCTGTGTTAAAATTACTGTTGGATATTGATCACTATATAGGCTGTCCTCACTTTATGTAAGTTCAAACGTTCATAGGTTCTCGGAGCAGAATTAGGCCATTCAGCCCATCAAGTCCATCTTTCTCTCTCAACCCCATTCTGCCTTCTCCCCATCACCCCTGACACCCGTACTAATCAAGAATCTGTCAGTCTCCACCTTAAATAATATCCATTGACTTGACAACCACAGCCTTCTGTGGCAATGAATTCCACAGATTCACCGCCCTCTGACTAAAGAAATTCCGCCTCATCTCCTTTCCAAAGCTAAGTCCTTTTATCCTGAGGTTATGGCAATTTCTGCCAAGTCAGAAATATCTGTTTTATATAACAACCTACATCATATTCCTCTACATGTGCTTGGTAAGGTTTTTTGATTTCATTAAATACTGCCCAAATACATTAAATTGCCTAAATGCATACTGCCATAATCCATTAAATGCTATTCCTCAAACTTCCCATAAATAAACTAATGGAATATATACCGTATTCGATCATTAATTAATGTAATTGGCATTTTATTATCGTTATTATTAGGTTGACAAATGCTTTGAAGAAGTACTGGAGATTTTGCTTGCATTGGGATTTCCATAAGTCAGGTCCTCGGATCCCCTGTTTTTATAACAGGTACTGTAAAGTGTGAGAGATGTTACGGAGAGCAGTGTCTTTCACCATGTGTGGTTTCTGCAAGTGCATTTGATAAAAGGGTCATCCCCGATGAACAATGAATGTATTTATTGTGAGCTCGTCAACAAATAGATTTTTTCCCGAAAATCAGCTTGGAAATTTGCATCAGCATTGACCATAACAATTTGACAGTCCATACACTGCCTATTGAGCCATGAATCAATACCCAGCATGTTTCAGCACCTCGCATAGCCCTGCAGATTCAGTAGTTCATCAGAAATTAGCTTTTGTTCTTCTAAAACCTTGTTGGACCCTTACAGCTCACTGGGCTGCTGGCGTTTTGACAAACAAGTTCTTGGCTTTAAATCATTGTTTTGTCTCGGGTCTTGCTTATTTCCTTCAGTTCTTTCTGTATCACTTGTCATCAATCCATCTGCTGTCTGTCTCACTTCCCCCTCTCACCTGCTGCTATCAAATGCATCAGTTGCTTTATAATAGTTCTCCCGTTCTACACATGTCTGAATTATCGTAGCCTTTACATCCTAATTAACCATTTCAATCATCGCAGCCTTTGTTGAAACTTCCTTCTGACAGCAGAGATTTCAACGAATGTTGGAGTTCTGGTTTTAGACTTTAGAGGTACAGCGTGGAAACAGGCCCTCGGCCCACTGGGTCCTCGCCGACCAGAGATCACCCCGTACACTAGCACTATCCTACATACCAGGGACAATTTACAATTTTACGTGCAACCTACAAACTTGCACGACTTTGAAGTGTGGTAGGAAACCAGAGCACCCAGAGAAAACCCACGTGGTCACGGGTAGAATGTACAAACGCCATACAGAAAGCACCCATGGTCAGGATCGAACCAGGGTCTCCGGCACTGTGGGCAGCAGCTCTACCGCTGCACCACTGTTTTGTAGATTGCTTTAATGTGACTGTGGTCTTTCCTTGTGCTGTAATGTTATACATGTAATTTGGATTAATTATATGATACTGAACAGTATTTAATAGACACTTGGACAGGTACATGCCTGGGAAAGGTTTAGAGCGAAATGGGCCAAGCATGGGGAAATGGGACGTGCGGCATTTTAGTCGGCATGGATGAGTTGGGCTGAAAGGCCTGTTTCCCTGTTGTATGACTCTATGACTTTATAACACCATGACTCTATTTCTCTTATTCATGTTTTTTATTATTTTTTTCTTGCCACATTACACAATTACCATGTCCAAACTTATGAGTTAAAGATCAGTTACCAGAAATCTGTAGTGCTGCCTTCAACAATGTTATTCACAGAGAATTATTGTTATATGTATTATTATTATCACATGTACCGGCGTACAGTGAAAAGCTTTTTTGTTTAAGCGAGAAAACTATACGTGATTACAATCAAGCCATCTACAGTGTACAGATACAGAATAAAGGGTATAACATTTAATGCAAGATAAAGTCCAGTAAAGTCCAATTAAAGATAGTTCAAATGTCTCCAATGAGGTAGATGGTAGCTCAGGACTGCTCTCTAGTTGGTGACAGGACGGTTCAGTTGACTGATAACAGCTGGGTAAAAAGTGTCCCTGAATCTGTAGGTGTGCGTTTCCACACTTCTGTACCTCCTGCCTGCTGGGAGAGTGGAGAAGAGGGAGTGACTTTGGTGAGACTTGGCTCTGTGCAATTTCTTGTGGTCTTAGATGGAGCTGTTCCCAAACCGTGCTATGGTGCGTCCCGATAAAATGCTTTCTACGGCGCATCAGTAGAAGTTGGTGAGAGTTGTTGGGGACATGCCGAGCTTCCTAAGCCTTCTAAGGAAGTAGAGGCGTTGGTGTGCATTCTCGGCCATTGCTTCGATATGGATATCGTAAGCTCATGAATTAGGAGGCTGCAGAGTCCAATGGAACACATGTTAACCCTACATTAGTGACTTGTGTTACTGAAATCTCTGTAACCTAGAAAATATACATTCCTCTTGTAGTCTTTCAAAGTGGTGGCAGGTTAGAATTTCTTTCCATTCAATGTTAGGCTGCAATTCTCAAATGTTGCAACGTACTAAAACCTTTCCTAGAATCTTATTGCTTTTCACCTGAGCTAGAAACAGTCAGCCACCTCATTACCATTATAATATAATCTGAAGAATGGTCACGACCCGAAACATCACCCATCCTTTTTCTCCAGACATGCTGCCTGACCTGCTGAGTTACTCCAGCACTTTGAGTCTGCCTTTATTATATAGTCAGGTTTATATGACGATTAAGCAGAAGTTCACTTTCCTTTAAGGATTTCTCTCTGAAGTTTGGAAACCGTATCATAGAAATGTGTCACGAATCAGATACGCCAGATATACAGACCATCGATCACCCACACACTAGCTCTATCCTGCACACTAGGGGTAATTTACAGAGTCCAATTAACCTACAAACCTGCAAACCTGTGGGAGGAAACCAGTTCTACTGTAGTGTAGAGCTGTGCCTCCTGTTTCACTTCTGAAATTAAGTTCTCTTCAAATCTCTGTCCTAACCATTTGCAGAGACATAGTGCAGTACACAGCCACTACTGTACAGTGCATTTAACATCTCTTATTGGGGTGGCATGGTGGCACAGTGGTAGATATGCTGCCTCTCAGCACCAGAGACCCAGGTTCGATCCTGAGCTCGGGTGCTGTCTGTGGGGAGTTTGCACGTTCTCCCTGTGACCGCAGAGGGCATTTCTCTGGGTGATCCGGTTTCCTCCCACAGCCCAAAGACATGCAGGGTTGTGGGCTAATTGGTTTCTGCAAACTGTAAATTGTCCATAGTGTGCAGGATAGAAGCAGTGAACGGGAGATTGCTGGTTGGCACGGGCTCGGCGAGCTGAGGGGCCTGTTTCCACGCTGTATCTCTAAAGTTAGCCAACAGGTGAATGCTCAAAATACAACAGCTAATGAAATGTGACATGGGTTGTAGAAATAAGGACTTTAGGTGATCACTCTGTCTAACAATTTGAGGGACATTTCTCCCCCCCGTAAGGGTACATTAGTGGTCCAACTCAAGAGTCAATGGCTAGAGGTTATTTTCACAGCCAGGAATCAGTTATTGGAGTCTGTCAATTAAGACTAATTTCAATGTTTGCATTGATTGTAACGTTATACATCCTAAGGGATCTACCGGAGTCGCAGCCTCAAATAGGCAGCCAGCATCAAGGACTCACACCACCCTGGCCACCCTCTCATCTCACTCCTACCATCGGGAAGAAGGTACAGGATCCTGAAAACAATGACCTCCAAGTTCAGGAACAGCTTCTTCCGAACAACCATAGGCTATTGAACACCACAAACACCAACTAAACTCCACACTATGAACCGCCTCGGTCGCACTGGGGACCCTGTGTTTTGTTTTTGCACTATATTGTTTTTTTATTTATTGAACTGCATTTTTTCTTGTTTGTTTTTAATATTATATATTGAATTCTGTTTACAAATCTGTTCTGCTGCTGCAAGTAGAATTTCATTATTCCGTTTCAATACATATGACAATAAATCTCTCTCATCTCTCTCTCTCTCTCTCTCTCTCTCTCTCTCTCTCTCTTTCTCTCCCCATCTTTGTCCTCTCTCCTCTCCCTTGCTCTCTCCTCCTCTCCCACTCCTTCCCACCATCTCTCTCTCTCTCTCTTTCTCTCCCACTGTCTCTTTCTCTCTCCCACTCCCTCGCTCCCACTCTCACTCCCTCTTCCACTCTCTCTCCATCTCTCTCTCTCTCTCTCTGTCTCTCTCATAAAGGAACAGTGATTGCATATAATCACTAACCTGGTGGTGAGGATATGAACTCACAGACACCACTGCTCACATGCCTTGCCAAGACTGCAGGAAAACAAATTCTGTCAAAAGAATGGATTTGAGTTAGCAAATAAAGATACCCTTAAATTCTGAAAGCAGTCTCATCCAATGCAGTCCCGTGCCTACTCTATTTATTAAGGTTAAAACTAATATTTATCAACAGTGAAGAAGCTTGAATGTGCAGGAAATATTAGGAGAGTAAATCTGGTGATATGTGTCAACATTGTAATGTTAAGAGCAGGCATTTTAAGTGTTCGGGTTTGAACTGCCAACATCTAAGCAACTTATTGGTTTGGGTTTTGGTTACATGGGTACAGGGTGGCACGGTGGCGTAGCGGTAGAGTTGCTGCCTTGCAGCGCCAGAGGCCCGGGTTCGATCCTGACTATGGGTGCTGTCTGTACAGCGTTTGTACATTCTCTCCATGACCACGTGGGTTTTCTCCAGGAGCTCCGATTTTCACCCACACTCCAAAGATGTACAGGTTTGTAGGTTGAATGACTTTGGTAAAAATTGTTAAGTTGTCCCTAGTGCGTAGGATAGTGTTCGGTGCAGACTCAGTGGGCCTAAGGGTTGTTTCCGCGCTATATCTCCAAACTAAACCATAAACTAAAAACATATGTCTTGCCTTTCACCAATATTACTGCAGATTGTATCCAAGGTTATTCAGTAACGATCTGGAAACCAATATTGCAATGATAGTTCTCAATCGCCATGTATAAAAGGTTGATCCTGTATTCCCCACAACATGGCACCTCGTGAGTAACAAGTTCTTCAATCAATCTAATGTCAGTTCAATATATGGAGAGCTGCAGAATATATGCAGAACTAGGTATGGAATTGCTGAGATTTCTGACTATAAATAGGATTAGGATTAGGTTTATTATTGTCACAGGTACTGAGGTACAGTGAAATGCGTTGTTTTGAATGCAATCCAAACAGATCAGATATACTATATATACATTTTATTAAATCAAACTCAAGTACAACAAGTAGCACAAAGGGAAAGTTACAGAGTCCAGAATATGGTTCCGAGGTGCAGAGAAAAGCTTTATTTTGAATGCTGCCCCATTAAAATTAGGTAATACTATTCATAAATACAATCAATCCAAACAATAGGTAGAGCAAAGGGGAAGATACAGAGTGCAGAATATAGTTCTCAGCATTGTAGTACATCAGTTCCAGAGACAAGGTCTAATGTCCTCAATGGGGTAGCGGTGAATCGGACAGTATGCAAGCTTATGGAAGCACGGGTCAAAAGACTGATAACAGAGGGGAAGAAGCTGTTCCTGAGTCTTCTGGTGTATGCTTTCAAAATAGTAAGATTAAACGAGATCTTACCAGTTTGAAGTTTGATTGTTATTTTATGAGGAGTTACGATGAGGGATTACGTGAAACATAGAAACATAGAAACATAGAAATTAGGTGCAGGAGTAGGCCATTCGGCCCTTCGAGCCTGCACCGCCATTCAATATGATCATGGCTGATCATCCAACTCAGTATCCCTTACCTGCCTTCTCTCCACACCCCCTGATCCCTTTAGCAACAAGGGCCACATCTAACTCCCTCTTAAATATAGCCAATGAAATGGCCTCAACTACCTTCTGTGGCAGAGAATTCCAGAGATTCACCACTCTCTGTGTGAAAAATGTTTTTCTCATCTCAGTCCTAAAAGATTTCCCCCTTGTCCTTAAACTGTGACCCCTTGTCCTGGACTTCCCCAACATCGGGAACAATCTTCCTGCATCGAGCCTGTCCAACCCCTTAAGAATTTTGTACGTTTCTATAAGATCCCCCCTCAATCTTCTAAATTCCAGCGAGTACAAGCCGAGTGAAGAAGGCCGTCCCCACGCATGCGCGTCAATCTTCAAAGCCACGGTGTGGTCACAGATAACAGTTGTTGAACTAACATAGTAAGATTATAGATGACTAGAACTACCAGATGATCGTTAAGTTACGAGGGTAGGGAGCGGAGGGCGTGTAATCCCTCATCGTAACTCCTCATAAAATGACGATCAAACTTCAAACTGGTAAGTTCTCGTTTAATCTTTCTATTTTACTTCGGAGTCACATGAGTGACTACGTGAAGACTTTGAAGGTCTGTGATTTCATGCCGAGGAACGAGTCCACGCATCACAGCTGCATCAATTGACAAGGACGAGTGAGTAAAATTAATGCAGTCAAACATGACGTGTTTTAACAATAGTAATGGTTTAATAACAGAAAAGAAAAACAAACAGTGACCCCTCTCACCCAGGGGGAAACTGTGAAACAGAACTTAAAACAGAGTCAGCAAAACCCCCGGATCTGGCGACAGGCTTATTATAAAACCTCTGGTACGTCCTCTCATTCGACCATCCCACAGCCGCCAGAATTTGGGCAAGAGGTACGTCCATGTCCCTTGCTGCTGACGTCGATGCAGCCCTGGTAGAATGAGATTTAAAAATGCCAGTGTCCACTCCTGCACACGCCAGAATTTGATCCATCTAGAGATGGTCTGCACCGTAACCTGTTTGTGAGGTTTGGTGTAGCTGACAAAAAAGGAGAGTTCCGAGCCTCTCAAGCTCCTAGTGACCTTAATGTAATGGGTTATGGATGTTACGACACACACTCGTGGGTCTGAGGGATATGCCATGAAACTCAACTTGAGCCCAAGTACCCCTGGCCTGCTCTGTTTGACGAGATCCGGAACGAAAAAGGTAACATTATTGCCGGACGAACTCATGCTGTCCAGTCTGAGCTTATGTAGCGTTTGGACCCGTTGTGCTGAGGCCAGGGCCATGAGCATAACTACTTTCAATGTCAGATGATGTAGGGACAGAGATTAAATTGGTGCCCACTGATGGAGCAGCATGAGAACCACGCTGACATCCCATACATGAGTGTACCTGGGTCTAGGTGGAGTGGAATTAAAGACGCCCTTCATAAATGTAGTTATTAAAGGGTGGGACCCTACCGTGTGATGTGCTGACCCCAGCTGTAAATAATTGGACAAAGCACTGCGGGCACTGTTAATGGCACTATAACTCCGTTTGCTATCGTGATAGAGTGACGATAGAAACTCCAAGACATCAGTGATTGTAGCTGTGTGGTATGAAATGTGAGAGCGGGAATAGTACATCTCCCATTTTTTTATGTGAGAGATGTACGGTTTCTGAGTGCTCTTCCTCCAGGCCGCAGTGATGACATCAATGGTACGCTCTGAAAGCCCGAGCCCCAGGAACGGTCTCCTCGGAATCTGCAAACCAACAAATGTATACGGTCATGAAGAGGGTGGCTTTCCCCTGTCACTGGGTGTACCAGCAGATTTCTGCTCTTGGGCACTGCCATAAAAGGCTGTGTGATTAAGGCTAGAACCAGAGGGAACCAATGCTGAGTAGGCCAGTCTGGCACTACCAGAATACCAGTGGCGGAATCTTGCTGGATTTTTGCCACACATCGAGTAATGAGGCAGAATGGGGGGAAATACATGCACAAATTTACCACCCCAATATAGCGAGAATGCATCCACCGCTACTGCCCCTGGGTCTGGCTCCCATTACACATAAATTGGTAACTTGATTGAGCCGGGAAGCAAACAGATCAATATCTGGTACACCATAACGAAGGACAATATCATTGAACACTTTGTGATTTAACATCCATTCTTTGTTATCATTGAACTCTCGTGACCTGGTGTCCTCCACTGTGTTATACCTTCCTGGTAAATAGATAGCTGAAACCCAGATGTTTCTTGCAATACACCAGTGCCAGAGGAGATTGGACAACCTATCACAGGATACAGACTTACTGCCACCCATGTGGTTAATTTACGCTACCGCGGTAGTATTGTCAATCTGAAGTTGGACATGCACATGATGCCTGTTGGTACAAAAAGCCTTTAACCCATAGAGTGCACCCAACAATTCTAAATAGTTAATGCCGTGTGATTGAAGCATGGATGCTTCCTGCAGATCCCATCTGCCACCGCAGCTTGAGACAGTATCAGTAGCACCCCAACCTAGTGCACTGGCATCAGTCTGCAGGATAATTGATGGCATATTGACTAGAATTGTACCAGAGCAGCACTGAATATTGGATATCCACCATTGTAATTCAGTTAGAGCGTCAGCTGGTAGCTGCATGGGTCTATCGAAATGACCTCTCTGAAGCTTAAGTGCCTGTTCCTTTGCATGCTGTAAATTTTGGTAGTGCAAAGGCCCGAATTGAGCAGCTGGGAATGCTGCCAGTAATTTCCCAATTACCCAAGCCACATGTCTAATAGTAGGGTGATTATCAACATTGAGTTTCCTGCAGGCTTCAATTAACTCTAATTGCTTGCCCTGAGGCAGAGTCACTGACATGTGTACTGAGTTAATAGTGAACCCCAAATAGTCAATTATCTTAGATGGAACCAATTGAGACTTAACTGGATGGATAATGAATCCTATCTTTTCGAAAACGAGTTTTGTAGATGACACAGATAATTCAGCTAATTCAAAAGTCCTCCCAATGACTAAAATGTCATCCAAATATGCCATGACAATTTGATTTTGTGCTCTGAGTAACCCCAGGACTGGTTTGAGCAATTTTGTGAATAGTCTGGGAGCCAAAGTTAATCCGTTAGGCAAAGCTTTAAACTGCCAGAACTGATCCATCCAGTTAAACTTCAAAAAGTTTCTGTGCTGCTCATGAATGGCCACTGAATAGTAAGCATCTTTGAGGTTAATGCTTGCCATATAACATCCCCTGGAAAGCAGTTGTTTAGTTGTAACAAACGTTTCCATTTTGAAATGTTTATACTGCACAAAAGTGTTAAGCTCTGTCAAATCTAGGATAATCTACATCCTCCATCCTTTTTTGGCCTCGTAAAGATATTGGACTCAAACTGATAAGACTCACGCCTTGCCCTTTCAATTACATCTTTTTTGAACAAAGAGCTCTTTTTGTGCACTAATACACTCCTGTTGTGAAAACACAAAAGTACGGCCAGGTGTGTGCTAAGTAGGTGGAGGCAAGTCGGAAATGAACTCAATTTGAAAACCTTGAATACTATGCAGTATAAACGGGTTAGATGTTATCCACTGCCATTCAGGTAAGATTGCAATCTCTCCCCAACTTGTAATGTATCCATCGCAGTCGCACTTACCTTAGGATTTACTGGCGGTAGCGTCGTTGCTTCTGCCCCAGAGGTCTGGGGGGTAGGACTGCCTAAGGGTGCCACATCTTGAACATGGCCCGGCTCGGGCCCTGCCCTAAAAAAGGCCTCAGTGTAGGTTGCTCCACACCACGTCCACCATAGCTAGCGAACCGTTTGGCATGCACATGAGGGTAGGGGTACAGTCTGTGGAAAAACGACCCCTTCGGAGGCACCTTCATGAGCCCAACAGTCAGACTCTTCATCCAATTCTTTCACCTGTTTGGTCAGGTTTTCTCCGAACAGGAGGTCTGGGGGTTGAACAGTCCCCGGTTTACACAGTCCAGCAAATTTAGGGTTAATGGCAGGATGGATGGCATTTTTTCTTATACAATTAATTTCAAAATGTGCATTGCACATTAATGCCATTGCGTCCTCCTGAGTATCCGAGAGAGGAGCCCCCTCCACTGACCTTGCAAAGGCCGTGATGCCCGAGGCGAGTAGCTGGAGTACTTTTTGTAATTTAACCTCCTGGGCTCTGACGCCCCCTCCAATGTGCCCCCATATAGATTGGTTTACTATGGGGACACTCAGTGAGGCACAGTTTTGTGGAGTGTTGTACCTGGCCGTGGTCTCCTCCATCGTCTGTTCTTGCAGAGGATGGGAAGCCATGTCATTTATATTCTCAGCGAGCTCTGCAACCAATGGCTCACCAGTGAGGGCTGGGACCGCAAATCTGGATGCAATGGACAATACACCCCATGGTCCCTCTAGCCCAACTGTGCCTCCGTACTCTGGGTCTGCATAGCACTGACCTCGTACGCTCCCGTCATCTGACAAGGAGATATCACGCAGCCCTGGGTTCAATAAACTCCCCGGGCTCCGATAGCTCCATCCTTTGGAGCGTATCGTGCTGGAGTAACCTCTCCACAAGGCTCTCCAGCTGGGCCAGCCTGCTGGTAACACTGCCCTTAGGAGGGAACTCGTCCACCTCCTGGCCCGACTCCTCAGACTCCACAGAGTCCAGGGCCCTTACAGACTTTTTCGTGGCTTTTCTCCCCCGTGGAGTAGCCAAGGTGCCTTCTGGCCGCACCAAGTCTTGGTGCGGCCAATAGGCGAATTCGGCGGCCGCACGCTGCCCGCAGGCCCGTGGTCTTCCACAGCCGGTTTGGTCGTGGCTCGCCTCTTAACCTTAGACATACTCCCACACAATCCAAAGGTAAACTTATGTTGAATAAACACACTCTGGACCTGGAGCAACGTCTTCAGCTAAAGCTGTTTGAAAAAACACTTACCTGGATCTTTTAAACTTACCCGCTGGAAGGAGCGACGTGCCTGCCAGTCGGTCGCTACGCAATGCGTCAGATGTAATGACGCGCATGCGTGGGGACGGCCTTCTTCACATAGTCACTCACGTGACTCCGAAGTAAAATATCTGAGTGATTTGAACAGTGTTTAGTTTAGTTTAGTTTAGTTTAGTTTAATTTTGTTTAGTAGTGATGCATGTTATCTGGCAACTGAACCATCCTATCACCAACCAGATAGCAGTCCTATCCTCCCATCTACCTCATTGAAGACACTCGGACTATCTTTAATTGGACTTTACTGCACTTTACCTTGCACTAAACATTATTCCCTTCATCCCGTATCTGTACACTGCGGGCGGCTCGATTGTGATCAAGTAATGGTCTTTTCGCTGACTGAATAGCACGTGACAAAAACCTTTTCACTGTACCTCGGTACACATGACAATAAACTAAACTAACTATCTAAACTTACCATTTGCAAAAGCAGAGGACCTTATGATTTGCACCTTGTTATTTGTGGAACCCTCATGAAGAGGAACATGCCCTGGGTGGCCAATGACCAAGGTGCACCAATGCCCCTACAGAGTAAGATCTGCCAAGGGTTTCAAGCTCTAGTTGTAGCCAGAAGAATTTAAAAACAGAAATACATATATATAAATTTAAAATAAAATATTTTTTATAGTAACTTTGAAACACATTAGAAACTATGAACTTAAATAAAGTTTATTCATTTGTACGGTAATAAAAAGGAAATGCAGATGCTGGTTTATACTCAAGATAGATACAAAATACTGGAGTAACTCAGCAGGTCAGGCAGCATCTCTTCAGAACGTGGAGAGGTGACGTTTTGGGTCAGTTGCTGATGATGGGTCCAGACCTGAAATATCACCTATCCATGTTCTGAAGAGATGCTACCTGATCAGCTGTGTTACTCCAGCATTTTATGTCTATCTTTCATTCAAACGGTGTTGATTTTTTTATAGAGTCAGGACCACACTTACGTGAATAGGGTCAGCATGTATGCATCAGCCTACTTTGGCTGAAACCATGGAGCCAGGTGCACTCCACATTTCTAGGTTTTCTACCTCCACATTCTATAAGTGACCACCAAATCATTTGGACTTTCATATTTGAGCATGTTTGAAGCAGGGGTGACACAGTGGCGCAGCGGGTAGAGTTGCTGCCTTACAACGCCAGAGATTCCAGGTGCTGTCTGTTTGGAGTTTGTACGTTCGCCAGGTGACTACATGGTCATTCTCCAGATATTCCGGTTTCCTCCCACATTCCAAAGACATACAGGTTTGTAGGTTGTAGGTTGTCCCTAGGGTGTACAGGGTGTTTGTGTACAGGGTGATCGCTGATTTGCGCGGACTTGGTCAGACGCAGATTTAATACGAACCCGAAGGACAATTTTTTCACTTAGAGGGTGGTGGGTACATGGAAAGAACTTCCAGAATAGGTAGTTGAGGCAGGTACCATAACAGCATTTAAAAGGCACTTGGACAGATACATGGACAGGAAAAGTTTAGAAGGCTATGAGCCAAACACGAGCAAATTGAACTAGCTTAGCTGGGGCATCATGGTCGGCATGGACAGGTTAGGCCAAAGGGCCTGTTTCCATGCTGTATGATTCTCAAGTATGAAAAGCTGTTTGTCTAAAAAATTTTAAATCTCTAAAAATTTTTAAAATCTACAAGTTACAATACCAAAAATCATAACATATTTTCTTAAAATTGGATCACATGCTTAATAATTTAGAATCTAAAATTCAATTAGTATTGCTTGGCTAATCTAATACCACAATAAATTACATAGATTTTAAAATATTGGTCAATGATTCAAATTCCACTGAGCTGATTGTTTTAATAGTCAGCTAATATTAAGGATACAGAGGGAAATATTTAATAGTAATGCATTAATGAAATGTGTGGCTTTGCAAGATTCAATTTGACTTGTGTACTCAATGTCATGATGTATTTTGGACAACTTGATAGAGACAAGGGCACCATTTTTATTCTCTTAAATAAATAATCTGAAAATTGTGCTTTTTCATTAAAATTGAATCAAAGTCCATTTATTGTAATGTCCCCTTCTGGAAGGATGATGTTAACTCGATTTGGCTAAACACAAGACATCAGTTAAAGAGTTAAAACGTATAATAGATTGTTGCTATGCCTGAAAATGTACATGTAGTTTGGAATAGAGAGAGCAATTCACTTTGTATTGTTACACAGATAACAACTCCCTCAATAAAAGAGCAGCGCATAAAAACGCGAAAATTAAAGCTTTTCTGTATTCTGTGTTCTCTTAAAGTGATTTAATATTATTCTAGCTATTGTGACAGTTTGCCGTACAGATTTTCATATATTTTCTATAATGTTCCTACATATTTCTATAATGAGAATAAGATCTATACCACAGATTCAGAGATAGTTTCTCCCCAGCTGTTAACAGGCCACTGAACCATCCTCCCAACAACTGGAGAGCGGTCCTAAGCTATTATCTATCTCATTGGAAACCCTCGGACTATCTTTGATCAGACTACACTGGCTTTATCTTGCACTAAATGTTATTCACGTTATTCCCTTTATCATGTATCTGTACACTGTGGATGGCTCGATTGCAATCATGCTTTGTTTTCCCGCTGACTGGTTAGCACGCAACAAAAGCTTTTTACTGTACGAAGGAACTGCAGATGCTGGTTTAAACCAAAGATAGACACAAAAAGCTGGAGTAACTCAGCAGGTCAGGCAGCATCTCTGGAAAAAAGGAAAAGCTGACCCATTGATGTCTCGCCTGACCCATTGAGTTACTCAAGCACTTTGTGTCCTTTTTAGTAAGAATAAGCTGATCATTTTTGGATTGGCAAATTGACAATTAGACATTGCTTTAGACATTAGACTTTAGAGATGCAGCGTGGAAACAAGATCTTTGGCCCACCGAGTTTGCGCCGACCACTAGGGAAAATATACAATTTTACCGAAGACAATTAACCTACAAACCTGTTGGTCTTGGAGTTTGGGAGGAAACTGGAGCACTCGGAGAAAACCTAAGCAGTCACTGGGAGAATGTACAAACTCCGTATAGACAGCACCAATAGTCAGGATCAAACTCGGGTCACTGGCACTGTAAGGCAGCAACTCTACCGCTGTGCCACTGTGCTGCCTCAAACCTCAATTGTTGACAATCCCAATCAATGATTCGAATGAGGGGACCATGAAAACGAAATTCAGGTTTGTTGACAAAACGTCACCTATCCATATTCTCCAGAGATGCTGCGTGACCCGCTGAGTTAGTCCAGCACTTTGTGTCTTTTTTTTGTACAATCATATGCTTCAATTCCATATCTACAATGTTCTTGAAACATGATTACCAAAACATATTTCCCTTCAGCTAATTACTGCACATAAAATGTAACTAAAGAAAAGGAAAGCAAGTTTGGGGTGATGGAGGTAGGGAGTGGTCTCAATTTAACTTCTATATTTCTTTTCTGAAGATCTTTGCGTTAATATCTTCAAAAAGGCAATTTTATTAAACACAGATGATGAAATGGGTCCAGTGCACTGGTTGAAACTGCTTCATTGTAAGTACATCAACAAATGAACTAACCTCGATTGTTTAGCACAGCTTAGTCTTGTTACAGATAACCTCTAGTTGCAGGCTGACTTCCAATCCATTTGAATATTAGTTAAATGTCTTTTGTATATAAGATTATATATGATATATAAAATGTATTATATATATATATATATATATATATATATATCAAGTCAAGAGAGTTTATTGTCATGTGTCCCAGATAAGGACTATGAAATTCTTGCTTGCTGCATGTACATGTATACATATTGTACATGTGTGATAATGTATTCTATTTTTTTTTTTCTTCTGGTTAAGATCTTTATATATATGATAAATAAAAGATGGATTCATTCGTATGTGTGACAACATATACAATTATTTTAATTTGAGTTAAAATGTCTGTTGTATATATGATTATATATGATAAAATATAAAATGTTTTATACATATTTTATATATATGTGACAACATATTATAAAAGTTATTTTAATTCGTTAAAATGTCTTTTGTATGTATGATTATATATGATATATAACATGTCTTTTTTATATATTTTGTATATGTGTGAGAACATTAAAATCACTAATTCTAGCTAAGATGTTTTACATATATGATGTATAAAGGGGGTCTTTTATATATACTCTTTGTGAAATATGTGAGAAAAAAATCTAATAACGTTATTTTAATATTAGTTAAGAAGCTTTCCAATTTTTAATGTTGTCTGAACTCTATGCAGTGATAAAATAATTGACACTTTTGAAATGATAGGTTGTGCTTCAATGGTATACTGATATCGCACTGGAATTCATTGTTGAAGACAGGATAAGGCCGCATTTGTAGAAATCTGATTATATGTCATTATGACTATAGTACGGAAGTACTGGAATTTAAATCTACTTGCTTATCAAGGGTGTAGTTCATCCTGATAATGTGTCTCTTTCTGGTGAACTGTGACAGGTGCATTGCCAATTTCCTATGTTTCTCTGACCATGTATATAAGAGAGATGTGATATCTCACCTATATTAATGACATTTGGCAAAATGCTATCTTAACAGAAACAAAAAGCCAGGTTAAAATCTCAGAGTTCTGATGTTAACGAGAAATCAGGTTAAACATTTATACCTTTTCTCATCGGCATACACCAACATTATTAGATCAAAGGAACATTGTTCAATTACAAACACAATCATTTATATCATTATATCATGCAAAAAAATGCTTCATTGTTGCAATTTAGCAACAAGTGAAAAAGCGTTCCTCTACTTAGAGAAAGGGAATCAATTTTGCAAATGCATATTGTCTCAGAAAAGCAATTACAAAAAGTTTAGCATCAATATTAACATTTTTTCAATATTTTCTCCAAGTGGGTTTTCTTATGAATACATTTAGACCATTAATTTAAAGTTTATCACAATTTTTGTTTTAAGTCATACAATAGAGGCACAGTGGCATAGCAGCAGAGTTGCTGCCTCATAGCACCAGACCTGGGTTCGATCCCGACTATGGACGCTGTCTGTACAGAGTTTGCACGTCCTCCCTGCGACCATGGGTTAGCTCTGGATGCTCCAGTTTCCTCCCAAAGGTGCGGGTTTGTAGGTTAATTGGCTTCTTATCCCTAGAGTGTAGGATAGAACTAGTGTAAAGGTAGATGCGAACTCGGTGGGCCGAAGGGGATGTTTCCACGTTGTATCTCTAAACTAAACTATTCTAAACTAAATTAAACAGAATTCAGTTTCACTGCATTTGAAATGCACAACAAATACAATATTGGGCCATCGGGCGAGTGTTGGGATGAGGGGGGAGGAAACTGGTGCAAGGTCAACCAGGGTTCAGGGAGAGGCATGAGGGATAGGGTAAGGGGGGGGGGATATTGGGGGGAGAAAGAGGAGAAGGAAAGGAGGTGTTTGTAGAAGTTACCTAAAATATTCTTGGCCATTCTATGTTAACACAAAAGTATATATACAGAACCTGGTTGTCTACAGACTTGTACAATTTAGGGGCAGCATGGTGGCACAGCAATGGAGTGCAGTCTTACAGAGCAAGAGACCCGGTTCGATCCTAACCTTGGGTGTTGTCTGTACGGATTTTGTACATTCTCCATGTGACCGCCTTGGTTTGCTCCGGTTTCCTCACACATTCCAAAGATGTACAGGTTTGTAGCTTAATTGGTTTCAGTTAAACAATTGTAAAATTGTCCAGAGTGTGTAAGATAGTGCTAGTGTACGGGGTGATTGCTGGTCGGCATGTACTCGGTGAGCCGAATGGCCAGTTTCCGCGCTGCATCTCTAAACCAAACTAAAAAAACTAATTAACAACTAATATATATCCTTCTATATACCCAGGAAATTACTGGCTTTTTTGCATTCTCCCATCATTGATCTTGCAATTCATTGGCATGCAAACGATTACATCTGAAATGCAGCGATGAAATTGAACATCTCAATCAAGGCATAAGCCCAGCTGTGTTTGTTTGAGATAGTTCCTTCAAGTTTAATTCACTTCTACTTTAAGCGCACATACATTATCACTGAATAGAGATGGTGGATCCTGTTATTTACAAATGTTTGTGAACCAAACGAAACAAACGTATTGTCATTTGCATGTCTCAGATAAAACAATATACAAATATAGAACTTAGAACACTACAGCATGGGAACAGGCCCTTCGGCCCACAATGTCTGTACCGAACATGATGCCAAGGTCACCTCCTATCTGCCTGCACATAATCCATATACCTCCATTCGTACATATCGATGTGTCTATCCATGTCTCTTAAATGCCACTATTGTATCTGCCTCAGCTACCACCCCTGGAAGCACGTTCCAGGCACTCAAACCCTTGCCTAAGAACATGCCCGTACTTTCCTTTAAACTTTGCCCCTCTCATCTCAAAGCTATTCCCTCTATAATTGGATCTTTCTGGGAAAAGGGTTCTGTCTGTCTATCTATGCCTCTCATAATGTTCTACACTTCTATCTGGTCTACCCGTAACCTCTGATATTCCAGAGAAAATGATTCAAGTCTGTCTGACCTCACCCTGTAGCTAATACATCCTAATCTAGGCAGCATTCTAGTAAACCTCCTCAGCACCCTTTCGAAAGCCTCCACATCCTTCCTGTAAATGAGTTGACCAGAACTGTACACAATACTCCAAATAAATATTTATATGTGAAAGATGTAGTTGTATAATTTACAGTTGATATTTTATATCAGGTAACTTTACTACTGAGCACATGCATTAATAAAACGTAACATCTTAGGAAGTGAATAGTGTGTTTGGCAAACAATAATACTGATATCTATTGAGTGGAATTGAGTTGAGTTTAGTTGAGTTGAGTTTAGTTTATTGTCATGTGTACCGAGGTACAGTGAAAAGCTTTTGCTGCATGCCAACCAGTCTGCTGAAAGACAAGATTACAATCGAGCCATCCACAGTGTACAGATACATGGTAAAAGGAATAACGTGAATATCATTTAGTGCAAGAAATAACATTTAGTGCAAGGATGGTAACTGGGATTTATTTCAATTTGTACCGGCAGACATTACCATCAAATACTGTAGAGAAAATACAATTTTCCAAAAGGTTAAAAAAAACTGTTATTCAAAAAATAAATGTTAATACTTCAATTATAAATTAATTTTCATCCTTCAAATGTAATTAAGAACAAAATACCGGCTCCAATTCAAGCAGTATTTTTTGCCTTAGTTTCAAACACATTTGTTTTCTTTTTTAGCTGTAAACCCATTATTGCCAGTTATGACATTCCTATGATATTTTATGCTGCGCCTGTAATCTTTCCAGGTCTTGGGAACTTTATAATGTAAAGAAAGTTAACTTCACTAATACACTTAAAAATCTAACAATTAAAAGTAGAAAAGCAAAATCTTCTAAATTAATATTTTACACTTTCAAATACTAAATTAGTGATGGCATGTCAGACTAGTCACTGCAGGGTTAATTGTCAATGTTTAAACAGCTAATGGTTAAATACAATTGTTAGTGACAATCTTATTTTAATTTTTTGTTGCTTAAAATGTTTTCTCTTCAAAATCTTCATATTATAATGGAACTGGATAATTAACTAGTGGTGCTAAATCTTTGAAAGATTATAATAAATCAAATAAAAATGTTGACTTAGATAAATTGCAGTGTGTAATTATATAATTTGATATTCAATTTATTCTGCTATTCGTTTTGATAGGTCTTTGGCTGGTTCTGTTGTCCCTCCATTGTGGTGTAAAGTGTAGTTCTTTTTACTGTTGCATTTTCCCCTCTGTGCCTTTGTTATGCCATTTCAACCGACAAATCTTCGACCATTTGCTGCCATCAGACAGAAGCAGCCACTCTCACCGGACAGCACAGTGGGACTGCTGTTAATTAGTGCTACTTGGGGAAAGTCAGTCCCATTGCTCGTGTCAGCGTCTCGTTGCGAAGGCACTAGAGTCAGAGAGATACAGACAAGTAGAACACAAGCTTCTGAACATTTCTACACTTTCTTTCCATTTGAAAATAATATCAGCGTAGCTTGAAAGTTGCTACTCCTGTGCAATAACATTGCTGAAATATAAAAGTATCCCTAAATGAGAAATATATGACATCACTTTTTCTAATGAACTAATTTGTCGTAGAAATCCAGCCTTTCCTTCCATCAGTTATAAGATCCTTCCATTCACTAACGCCAATGTCAAAACAAGTGCAGGTATACATTTGTCCAGTCGTAATTTATGCTGGGCTCTATCTTTCCAGGTCTTTCAAACTTCATATTGTAAGCAAAATTGACTTCACAAGTTTATATGCTGAGAAATCTAATGTTTAAAATTAGAACAACAAAGATTTCTCAATTTATATTTTAAAATGTCAAAGGCTAAATTCCTGATGGCATGTTGGACAAGTAGCTCAGGGTTAATGGTAAGTGTTTAAATACCCAATGATTAAATGAAATTGTTCATAAGTTCATGTTCTAAGAGCAGAATTGGGCCATTCGGTCCATCAAGTCTACTCCACCATTCAATTATGGCTGATCTATCTTTCCTCTCAACCCCATTTTCCTGCCTTCCCATAACCCCTGACACCCATACTAATCAAGAATCTGTCAATCTCCACCTTACAAATACCCATTGAATTGACCCACGCCATCTGTAGCAAAGAATTCCACAGATTCACGTCCCTCTGACTAAAGAAATTCCTCCACATCTTTCCAAAGGTACGTCCTTTTATTCTGAGGCTAAGGTCAGTCCTAGACTCTCCCAGAGAGTGGAAACATTCTCTCCACATCCACTCTATCCAGGCCTTTCACTATTCGATTGGTATTGGTACTGACAATTTTATTTTATTTTCTCTTCATATTCTTGGAGAGAGTAATTAATTTAATTGACTTCACGAGTTTTACACTGAGAAAATCTAATGTTTAAAATTAGGATGGTAAAGATTTCTCAATTTATATTTTAAAATGACAAAGGCTAAATTTGTGAAGGCAGGTTAGACAAGTAGCTAAATGGTTAATGGTAAGTGTTTAAATACCCAATGACTAAACAGGATTGGTGCTGCCAATTTTATTTTAATTTCTTGCATAAATCTTTTCTCTTCAAATTCTTGGAGAGTGTAATTCATTAGTGAATCCATTCATTTTTGAGAACCAGTTGGTTTAAATAAGCTTCAATTCCTTGCTGTAATTGTTTTTAATTACATGTATTCATTCGTTCAATAATATAAATATGTTATTTAAATTTAAAGCAAAGGGCGAGGAAGCATGTTCTGTAAGAATATAAATAAAAGGGACTCTATTGAGGGACTCAAATAGAGAAGGCAAGTAGTCCGTTTGTGAGGCAGGAGGCAGAGAAGAGAAGCAGTCAGACGCAACACGTAGGGAGGAAAGAAGAAAGAAATAACAAACAAGTGGAGGGTTTCTTAAATGTGTGAGCAGAGACAGAGGGGTGTAAAATAAGGATAGGAGCAATAGGCAGTGAGGTGAAAAGTGGCAGGAAAACAAATCCAGGGCAAAAATCTAAAAGGGCCACTTTTCAACATAATTGTAAAAGGGCCAAGAGTGTTGTAAAAACAAGCCTGAAGGCTTTGTGTCTCAATGCGAGGAGCATTCGTAATAAGGTGGATGAGTTGAATGTGCAGATAGCTATTAATAATTATGATATAGTGGGATCACGGAGACATGGCTCCAGGGTGACCAAGGCTGGGAGCTGAACATCCAGGAATATTCAATATTCAGGAAGGATAGACAGAGGGGAAAAGGAGGTGGGGAAGCGTTGCTGGTTAGAGAGGAGATTAACGCAATAGAAAGGAATGACTTTAGCTTGGAGGATGTGGAATCGATATGGGTGGAGCTGCGAAACACTAAGGGGCAGAAAACGCTAGTGGGTGTTGTGTACAGGCCACCTAACAGTAGTAGTGGAGTTGGGGATGGCATCAAACAGGAAATTAGAAATGCATGCAACGAAGGTAAAACCGTTATAATGGGTGACTTCAATCTACATATAGATTGGGTGGAATCAAATTGGCAGGGGTGCTGAGGAAGAGGATTTCTTGGAATGTATGCGGGATATTTTTCTAAACCAACATGTGGAGGAACCAACGAGAGAGCAGGCTATTCTGGACTGGATATTGAGTAATGAGGATGGGTTAGTTAGCAGCCTTGTTGTACGTGGCCCCTTGGGCAAGAGTGACCATAATATGGTTGAGTTCTTCATTAGGATGGAAAGTGACTTTGTTAATTCAGAAACACGGGTCCTGAACTTAAAGAAAGGTAACTTTGAGGGTTATGAGACGTGAATTGGCTAAGATGGACTGGCAATTGATTCTTGAAGGGTTGATGGTGGATATGCAATGGAAGGCATTTAAAGACTGCATGGATGAACTACAACAATTGCTCATCCCAGTATGGCAAAAGAATAAATCAGGGAAGGTGGCGCATCCGTGGATAACGAGGAAATCAGGGATAGTATCAAAGAAAAAGATGAAGTGTACAAATTAGCCAGAAAAAGCAGCCTACCAGGGGACTGGGAGAAATTCAGAGACCAACAGAGGAGGACAAAGGGCTTAATTAGGAAAGGGAAAATGGAGTATGAAAGAAAACTGTCAGGAAACATAAAAACTGACTGCAAAAGTTTTTATCGATATGTGAAGTGCAAAAGATTAGTTAAAATAAATGTAGGTCCCTTGCAGTCAGAAACAGGTGAATTGATCATGGGTAACAAGGACATGGCAGACCAATTGAATAACTACTTTGTTTCTGTCTTCACTAAGGAAGACATAAATAATTTGCCGGAAATAGCAGGGGATCGCGGGTCAAATGAGATGGAGGAAATGAGTGAAATCCAGGTTAGCCGGAAAGTGGTGTTGGGTAAATTGAATGGATTAAAGACCGATAAATCCCCAGGGCCAGATAGGCTGCATCCCAGGGTACTTAAGGAAGTAGCCCCAGAAATAGCAGATGCCTTAGTGATAATTTTTCAAAACTCTTTAGATTCTGGATTAGTTCCTGAGGATTGGAGGGTAGCTAATGTAACCCCACTTTTTAAAAAGGGAGGGAGAGAGAAAACGGGGAATTACAGACCAGTTAGCCTATCATCGGTAGTGGGAAAACTGCTAGAGTCAATTATTAAAGATGGGATAGCAGCGCATTTGGAAAGTGGTGAAATCATTGGACAAAGTCAGCATGGATTTACGAAGGGTAAATCATGTCTGACGAATTTTATTGAATTTTTTGAGGATGTAACTAGTAGAGTGGATAAGGGAGAAGCAGTGGATGTGTTGTATCTGGACTTTCAGAAGGCTTTCGACAAGGTCCCACACAAGAGATTGGTATACAAACTTAAAGCCACCAAACTTGGTGGTTCAGTATTGATGTGGATAGAGAACTGGCTGGCAGACAGGAAGCAAAGAGTAGGAGTGAACGGGTCCTTTTCAGGATGGCAGACAGTGACTAGTGGGGTGCCGCAAGGTTCAGTGCTGGGACCCCAGCTATTTACAATATACATTAATGATTTGGACGAAGGGAATTAAATGCAACATCTCCAAGTTTGCGGATGACACAAAGCTGGGGGGCAGTGTTAGCTGTGAGGAGGATGCTAGGAGGCTGCAGGATGACTTGGATAGACTGGGTGAGTGTGCAAATGCATGGCAGATGCAGTATAATGTGGATAAATGTGAGATTATCCACTTTGGTGGCAAAAACAGGAAGGTAGACTATTATTTGAATGGTGACCGATAGGAAAAGGGGAGATGCAGCGAGACCTGGGTGTCATGGTACACCAGTCATTGAAAGTAGGCATGCAGGTGCAGCAGGCTGTGAAGAAAGCGAATGGTATGTTGGCATTCATAGCAAAAGGATTTGAGTACAAGAGCAGGGAGGTTCTACTGCAGTTGTCTTGGTGAGGCCACACCTGGAGTATTGCGTACAGTTTTGGTCTCCTAATCTGAGGAAAGACATTCTTGCCATAGAGGGAGTACAAAGAAGGTTCACCAGATTGATTCCTGGGATGGCAGGACTTCCATATGAAGAAAGACTGGATAGACTTGGCTTGTACTCGCTGCAATTTAGAAAATTGAGGGGTGATCTCATAGAGACTTACAAAATTCTTAAGGGGTTGGACAGGCTAGATGCAGGAAGATTGTTCTCGATGTTCGGGATGTCCAGGACAAGGGGTCACAGTTTAAGGATAAGGGGGAAGTCTTTTAGGACCGAGATGAGAAAATCATTTTTCACACAGAGAGTGGTGAATCTGTGGAATTCTCTGCCACAGAAGGTAGTTGAGGCCAGTTGGTTGGCCATATTTAAGAGGGAGTTAGGATGTGGCCCTTGTGGCTGAAGGGATCAGGGGGTATGGAGAGAAGGCAGGTACAGGATACTGAGTTGGATGATCAGCCATGATCATATTGAATGGCGGTGCAGGCTCGAAGGGCCGAATGGTCCTGCTGCTGCACCTAATTTCTATGTTTCTATGTTTCTAAAAGGTTTGTAGGTTAATTGGTCCTCTGTAATTTGCTCCTTGTGTGTAGGGAATGGATGAGAAAGTGGGATAACATAGAACAAGTGTGAATGGGTGCAAAATGCTGGAGTAACTCAGTACTGGAGAGAAGGAATAAGAAACGTCACTCATTCCTTCTCTCCTTAGATGCTGCCTAGCCCGCTGAGTTACTCCAGCATTTTGTGTCTCTCTTCGGTTTAAACCAACATCTGCAGTTCCTTCCTTCACATAGTGTGAATGGGTGATTGATGTTGGGCATGGACTCGGTGGGCCGAAGGGCCTGTTTCCACGTTGTATCTCTAAGCTAAACTAAACTATATATTATGACAATGCTTTGGAGAATTTTACACTCCATGGGTATTTCTCTAAGACAGTGGTTCCCCTGCCTGTGATGTGGTGATAACACTCTCTGGTGAAACAAAAACAGTCATGGGTCTCTTACTAGTTGCTATGAAACCCTTGTTCATTTGCGTTAATGCAAACGAGAAGAGCTTTGTGGTGGGGGACAGGGTTACAGGCTAGACCAGAATGTATGAATTTCTCTGGCGCTGATCAGACCGAGGAGTTGTACATTTATATTTTCAATCACCGGTAATTGTTTTCCGTGAAGTAGCAGCCGTCATCTGTTGCCTGTTATTGTGTCTTTAGGAAGACGGTACTGCCATGTAGCTGCACTTTTGTGGCTGTCTTCTTTCCCAGGATAAATGAAGATGAAAAGAAAGGCACTTGGAAGCATAGCAGACACAGCTTTCTGTGATTCATGATACCTTCCAGGCAGCCTGTTAGCCTGCTTTCACTCTTTTTGGAAGAATAATGGATAGTTACAACATGTACGATGACATTGTCAAACCATCTGCAAATGCTGATTATACTGCTAAATATTGATCCCTGCTTCAAGTGTCAGAATCCTTTTTTCTTTTAATTAGCACGTCCCTTAGTACCACACCAGTACACACTGCGTACATGATATCTCAGGCACCGATACTGGCAAATGATTGCGACCTCTTATCTCCTTTATCTACTGCCTTTTGAATTGACTTCAGATGTCAGTCCTGCCACGCCAATGTTTGATAATTAAAGTGTGGGGATAAAATGAGTGATTTTATTTCCTCACTCTCCCTGTCTCCCTGCCTCCCCCTCAAACTCCCTCCCGCTCACACTCCCTCTACTCCTCCCTCTCTCCCTCCCTCTCCATCTCTCTACCTCTCTCCTCTCTCCCACTTTCTCTCCCCCTCTCACTCTCTCCCTCTCTCCCTCTCTCTCCCTCTCATTCTCTCTCTCATTCTCCATCTCTCTAACTCTCTCGTGTCTCCCACTCTCTTTCCCCCTCACTCTCTCCCTCGCTCCCCTCTCCTTCTCCCCCTCTCTCTCACTCCCTCTCCATCTTTCTATCTCTCTCCTCTCCCTCTCTCCCCCTCTCCCCCTCTCCCCCTTCCCCCTTTCCCTCTCTCCCATCTCTCTACAGGAATGGCTTCCCGCAGAGGATCTAGGGGATGTAGCTGGATGCCGAGGCAGGTTGCTTTTTGTTCTGTTTGTTTGTTCCATGCTGAGCAATGTCAGGCAGTGACCTGTAGCAGAGTGTTGCATAGACTGGAGGCTTGCTCACCCAATCAAAGACAAGTTTAAAATGAACACTGGTCCGCTCGTTCCCCCATGCAGAATCTGGGAAGGGCAATTTCACGGATGTCACCGCCTTTGACTTAGCAGACTGAAATCTTTTTATACCGCAGAATTTTTTTCTCTCTGGGAGAATGGAATCAGAGACCTCTGTAATGTTTAAGGTGATTCGAACTTCTAGTTGCGTACAAGGCAGCGGAATTCAACAGTTCCACTTTTAGTTTAGTTTGGAGGTATATTATGGAAACAGGCCCTTTGGCCCACTGATATGCATGCTGATCATTGAGGTCGGGATCGAACCCGGGTCTCCCAAGTTGGGCCAAAGGACCTGTTTTCTCTATCACCCCAAGAAGTGTTTAAAATGAAGGGGGAAAAGATTTAATAGGAATTTGAGGGGTAACATTGTCACACAATTGGTGGTGGGTGTATGGAACAAGCTGCTGGGGAAGTAGTTGAAGCAGGTGCTATAGCAGTCACGGAGGTGCAGCGGTAGAGTTGTTGCCTTATGGCGAATGCAGCGCCGGAGACCCGGCTTCGATCCTGATTACGGGTGCTGTCTGCACGGAGTTTGTACGTTCTCCCCGTGGGTTTTCTCCGAGATTCCACATTCCAAACATTTACACATTCCAAAGACGTAGTTTGTAGTTCAATTAGCTTGGTAAATGTAAAAATTGTCCCTTGTGGGTGTAGGATAGTGTTAATGTACGGGTATCGCTGGTCGGCGCGGACCCGGTGGGCCGAAGGGCCTGTTTCCATGCTGTATCTCTAAACTAAAACAATGTTTAAGAAACAGTTGCATGGATAGAATAGTGGGACATGGGCCAAACACAGGCAGGTGGGACGTGTAGATGAGGCATGTTGGTCGGTGTGGGCAAGTTGGACCAAAGAACCCGTTTCCACGCTGTGTGACTATTATTCTAAATGCCTGTAGAACTTATGACTCTGTCATAGAATTTAGCTCATTAAGGGAATTGAATTTTTGCAGATTATGAGGGCTTTCTGCACATTTTTTATTGCAGACATTTCTAACTGCCCCAAACTAAAATTAAAACTGATTTTGTTCCTCTTTTAATCAGTATCCCACATATCATATGTATGCCATGACTCTGTGGCACAGCGGTAGAGTTGCTGCCTCACAGCACCAGAAACCCGCCTCTGATCCTGATCTCGGGTGCTGTCTGCGTGGAGTCTGCAGGTTCTCCCTGTGACCACGTGGGTTTTTTCTGGGTACTTCCTCCCACATCCCAAAGATGTGCAGGTTTGTAGTTTAATTGACCTCTGTAAATGTTCTCTACTCAATAAGTAGATGTGAAAGTGGGATAACATAGAACTAGTGAACGGGTGATCGGATGGTCGGCTTGGATGCAGTGGGCCAAAGGGCCTGTATCCATGCTGAATCTCTAACATGAACTTGTCCATGCTGACTGAGATACCCAATCTAAGCTAGTCCCATTTGCCAAATCTCCCTCAAACCTGGATTTGAGGGTTAATTGCAATAAAGAGAGGTTGAACAGACTTGGTCTGTTTTCTCTGGAATTTCAGCAGCTGAGGGTAGACCTGAGAGAAATATATAAAATAATGAGAGGCATAGACAGGGCAGGCAGTCAGATCTTTTTTTCCCAGGATGGAAATGTCATAAACTAGAGAGCACAGCTTTATGATGTGAGGGGCAAAGTTTAAAGGAGATGGGGGGGGCAGGTATTTTTTACACAGGGGGTGGGTGAGTGCCTGGAACGCACTGCCGGAGGTGGTGGTGGAAGCAAATACGATAATGGTGTTTAAAAGACTTGGATGGGCACATGGATATGCAGGGAATGGAGGAATAAGGATCACGTGCAGGCAGAGCAGAGCGGGTTGGCATCATGTTCAGCATGGACTTTGTGGGCCAAAGGGCCTGTTGCTGTCCTGTACAGTTCTATGTTCTGTAGTTTATCAGTTTAATTTAGTTTATTATTGTCACATGCACCGACGCACAGTGGAAAGCCTTTTTGTTGCATGCTATCCAGTGAAAAGATTGTGCATAATTACAATCGGTCGTCCGTAGTGTACGGATACAGGACTGAACTGTATTGAATTATTTTACACTATTTTACAGAATTGCGCGCAGAAAAGAATGTCACTGTACCTCGGTACATGTGACAATCAGGTACTATTGAACCGTTGAAACATCTCGGTGATTCTAATGCAGAATTCACTGTTAAAATGTGGAATTAGGTCATCTCCTACATATTGAAATACAAAACAGCCATAGCGACCCACTCCATAGTAGGGAAACAATAGGGGTTCTTTTTTTATCAGGAAATTCTAAATGATGTTCTGTTCAGCAGTTCATTACATACCATTCCATACCTTGTGTCAAATGATTTCTTCCTGTTCGATTGAAGGGTATAAATTGTGGTCACAGTGTCAGAGCTACAAATTAGATTCGATATTTATATTTGACTAATAATGAATATTTTAATGGGGTTTCTAGCATGAAGAATGACTTGGTAGCCACATCACAAACACTGTCTTGAACCTCTACAGGTATACAGTGGGGAGCACACTGACTGGTTGCAACTCGAATGCCCAGGAACGAAGGAGATCACAAAAAAATGGTGAGAAATGCGCAGGTCCAACACGGGTACTGACCTTCCCACCATCGTAGGGATCTACAGGAGTCACTGCCTCAAAAAGGCAGCCAACAACATCAGAGACCCACACCACCCTGGCCATGCTCTCATTTCACTACTGCCATCGGGAAGAAGGTACAGGAACCTGAAGACTGGAACATCAAGGTTCAGGAGCAGCTTCTTCCCTACAACCATCAGGTTATTAAACGCTACAACCTCCAAATAAGCTCCACACCACATAGACTTGGGGCATTGTTTTGTCAGCATTATTATTGTTTGTTATTATTAAGGTGGATGAGGGGGTGATCTCATAGAGGTGTACGTATACAAACAGGGGAATTGATAGGACGACCAGGGTGGGGGAGGGGGTGAAAGAGGGGAGGGGGTGAGAGAGGGAATGCAGGAGTTACTTGAAATTAGTGAAATGAACGTTCATACCATTGGGTACTAAGCTGCCCAAGTGAAATATGAGGTGTCCCTCCAATTTGCATGTGGCCTCACTCTGACAGTGGAAGAGGCCCAGGACAGAGAGGTCAGTATGAGAATGGGAAGGGCAGTTAAAATGTTTGGCAAGTGGGAGATCACACAGGCCAAGGTAGACTGAACATAAGTGTTCAGCGAAACTATCGGCCAGTCTGTGCTTGGTCTCGCTGATAAATAGGAGCCCACACCGAGAATACCTAGCTAAAACTGGTGAGTTCTCTTTCTTGTATCTCACACATGTTCAGCTGGAATTTAAAAAGAGAGGTATAACTAATATATTGAGCTCCAAACTAAAATCTCAACAATGCATACTGCCTACCACCATAATCTGCCCACTCTGCATATTTCTAGTAGATGTCAGCTAGAAGGAGAGATTCAACAGACTTGGGTTGTTTTCTCTGGAATGCCAGAAGTTGAGGGGGAGATCTGATAGATGTATGTAAAGGTATGAGAGGCATGGTGGAAATATCAAAGAACAGAGGGCATACAGTAGCTTTAAGGTGAGAGAGGTAAAGTTTAAAGGAGATGTGCAGTTTTTTTACACAGAAGATGGTGAGTGCATGGAATGTGCTGCCTGGGGTGGAGATGGAGATGGATACAATATGGATGTTAAGAGGTACTGGACCAAGTGAGGCCCGTTGGGTTGCGGTGGGCGGGGGGAGCGACCTGCTGCGTCACACACACACTAACCATCCCCCCCCCCCCCACATACACACACTAACCACCAGCCCGCCACACACACACACACCACCCCCCCCACACACACACTGTAACCATCCCACCCCCCACACACACACACACTAACCACCACCCACACAACACACTAACCATCCCGCCCCCCACACACACACCACCACCCACACACACTAACCACCACACACACACACCACCCACCCCACACACACACTACCCCCCCACCACACACACACCACACACCCCACACACACACACACTAACCATCCCCCACCACACACACACCCCCACACACACTAACCACCCCCCACACACACACACCACACCCACCCCCACACACACACTAACCACCCCCCCACACACACCACCCCCACACACACACCACACACACACACTAACCCACCACCCCCCACACACACACTAACCATCCCCCCCCCACACACACACACTAACCACCCCCCCCACACACACACTAACCACCCCCACACACACAACCACCCACCCACACACACCACTAACCACCCCCCCACACACTACCACCCCCACTAACCACCCCCCCCACACACACACACTAACCACCCCCCCCACACACACACTAACCACCCCCCCCACACACACACACACCACACCACCACACACCCCCCACACACACACTAACCACCCCCCATACACACATAACCACCCCCCCACACACACACACACTAACCACCCCCCACACACACACCCCCCCACACACACACTAACCACCCCCCACACACACACACACCACCCCCCCACACACACACACACACTAACCACCCCCCACACACACACTAACCACCCCCCACCACACACACACACACACACACACACTAACCACCCCCACACACACACACACTAACCACCCCCACCCCACACACACACAACTAACCACCCCCCACCCACACACACACACACACACACTAACCACCCCCACACCACACCACAACACCACTAACCACCCCCCACACACACACACACACCAAACACTAACCACCCCCCACACACACACACCCACACACTAACCATCCCCCCCACACACACACACACCACCCCCACACACACACTAACCACCCCCCACACACACACCCCCGCACTAACCACCCCCACACACACACCACACTAACCACCCCCACACACACACACACTAACCACCCCCCACAACACACACACACTAACCACCCCCCACACACACACACACATAACCACCCCCACACACACATAACCACCCCCACACACACACACTAACCACCCCCCACACACACACACACATACCACCCCCCCCCCCCACACACACACACACTAACCACCCCCACACACACACACACACACACACACACAAACTAACCACCCCCCACACACACACAATAAACCCCCCACACACACACACACTAACCATCCCCACCACACACACACACACACCATCAACATACACCCCCCCACACCCCACACCACACACACACACACACACTACCACCCCACACACACACACACCCTAAACCACCCCCCACACACACACACACTAACACATCCCACACACACACACTAACCACACACACCCACCCCCCACACACACACACACACTACCACCCCACACACACACCCACACTAACCACCCCACACACACACCCACACTAACCACCCCACACACACACACTAACCACCCCAACACACACACACACACTAACCACCCCCCACACACACAACTCACACACACACACACACCCCCCCCCACACACACACACTAACCACCCCACACACACACACACACACTAACCACCCCCCACACACACCACAACACACTAACCACCCCCACACACACACACATAACCACCCCACACACACACACACACACACACACTAACCACCCCACACACACACACCCACCCACACACACACACACTAACCACTAACCACCCACTAACCACTAACCACCCCCCACACACACCCCCCCCCACCACACTAACCACCCCACCACCACCACCTAACCACCTCCCCACACACACACAACACTAACCACCCCCCACCCACACCCACACACCACACACACACACACACTAACCACACACACACCACAGACACACACTAACACCCCCACACACACACACTAAACTAACCACCCCCCCCACACCAACACACACCCATCCACACACACACACATTAACCACCCCCCACACACACACACTAACCCCACCCCCCCCCCCCCCCCCCCCCCCACACACACACACACACACTCACTACCTTCCCCCATGATTTTATATTAATATCATTCATTTGCTCCTTTTGCCCCGTCCCCCCACCCTCGCAGGGTGAACGTGACACACCACTAGACACAGAGAGGGCAGAGACACAGAGAGGGCAGAGACACAGAGAGGGCAGAGACACAGAGAGGGCAGAGACACAGAGAGGGCAGAGACACAGAGAGGGCAGAGACACAGAGAGGGCAGAGGCACAGAGAGGCATAGACACAGAGAGGCAGATGCACAGAGAGGGCAGAGACACAGAGAGGGCAGAGACACAGAGAGGGCAGAGGCACAGAGAGGGCATAGACGCAGAGGGCAGAGACACAGAGAGGCAGAGGAGGGCACAGAGAGGGCATAGACGCAGAGGGCAGAGACACAGAGAGGGCAGAGACACAGAGAGGGCAGACACAGAGATGCACAGAGAGGCATAGACGCAGAGAGGGCAGATGCACAGAGAGGGCAGAGACACAGAGAGGGCAGAGACACAGAGAGGGCAGAGACACAGAGAGGGCAGAAACACAGAGAGGGCAGAGACACAGAGAGGGCGGAGACACGAGAGGCGGAGACACAGAGAGGCATAGACACAGAGAGGGCAGAGACACAGAGAGGCAGAATCACAGAGAGGGCAGAATCACAGAGAGGGCAGAGACACAGAGAGGGCAGAGACACAGCAGAGACACAGAGAGGCAGAACACAGAGAGGCAGAAACACAGAGAGGGCAGAGACACAGAGAGGGCAGAGACGAGAGGGACACAGATGGGCATCGACCGGAGAGAGCGACCCAAGAGAGCGACCCGAGAGAGAGAGGGGGCAGAGAGAGAGAGGGGGCAGAGAGAGAGAGGGGCACAGAGAGAGAGAGCGGTAGAGAGAGGGGCAGAGACGGGGAGATGAGAGGGGGGGTAAATGGGGGGAAGGGGGGAAAAGGGGAAGAGGGGGGAGAGGAGGGGAAGAAGGGGGAGAGGAGGGGGGGAGAAGGGGAGAGGGGGGGGAGGGAGAGGGAGGAGAGGGGGCAGGGGGAGAGGGAGGGGGGAGAGGGGGGGGGGAGAGAGGCCGGGGGAGGGAGAGAGAGGCCGGGGGAGGGGTGAGAGGAGGGGGAGGGGGAAGGGGTGAGGAGGGGGGGAGGGGAGAGGGAGGGGGGAGGGGAGGAGGAGGAGGAGGGGAGGTGATAGGAGGGGGAGGAGGAGGGAGGAGAGGATGGGGGAGAGGAGAGGGAGAGGGAGGGAGGGGGAGGGAGGGGGGGGGAGGGCGGGAGGGGAGGGGGGAGAGGGAGGTGGAGAGGGGAGGGGTGAGGGGGGGGGAACGAGAAGAGAGAGAGAGAGAAGCCGACCAGCGACCCGAGAAACTTGACGGCTTCAGTACAGGGCCCGACGCTCGTTCTTGCTGAGTCTTTTTGAGCGGGGGGGGGACAGAGAGGGAGCAGCGAGTGGCAGGTGGCGGGAGGCAGCCGGCTGGCGACCAAAGGACTGCGAGTTCAGCGACTTCAGTGCAGGGCCCGACCATCTCCGGCAGCGTCTTTTGTATAACGGGGGGGAGGAGGGAGAGGTGGGGGAGGGGTGACATCACTCGCAGTGTGAGGAAGGGCGCGCAGACACATTGTGACATCATCAGCGAAAGACAGTCGTTTTTAAATTCAACATTTTGTCAGATTTTTGAACATTTTCAGTAATAACTTGAGAAATAAAGCCTGCAATTTTCAGATAAGGTGATTTTGGACTCCACGGGAAAAATCTCTACCGGAATATGTAAAAATATTATCATTACCGCGTCATTTTTTTGCGAAGATGTGATTACACACAAACGCACAAACAAATGAATACACATCCAAGCTCAGAGTTTTATAAGTATAGAGATGTGGAAATGCAGGCAATGGAGGGAGGTGGATCACGTGCAGGCAGATGAGATTAGTTCACCTTGGCATCATGTTCAGCACAGGCATCATGCGCTGAAGGGCCTGTTTTTGTGCTGCATTGTTCTATGTTCTATGCAAGTACTGCACGCTAATGCCTTTAGCAAAATGCCAACCAGTACAGTTAGGTACATATACACATTTGAAGTCCTTTTGGTCCATTGCCCCTAATCAAAGGGGACTTCTCCCTAATTTCACTTGGGCAGCTTACAGCCCAGTGGTGTGAATATTGATTTCTCTAACTTCAGGTAGCCCCGGCATTCCCACTCTCTATCGCTCCCCCACTCAGGTCACACTAGCTTCTCATTTTCAGCCTAGAAACCAAAGATCCTATAGCAGAGCAAGATGGACCACTCCCGCTAAATGCAATGGGCTGACGTGTAGTACGCAACGGAACGGAACGTGGACCTTTTTTTCATCCATTTCTGTAACCGGACGCAACCCATCCCGACCTGACCCGACGTGCAGTGTAATTAGTGTTGAGGGGGAACAGTTTGTGTTAATAAATTTAAATTCTGAAAATGAGAAGATTTTTACCAAATAACTTTTATTTTTATGAGGATGTTTCCGTAACCGGCTTCCGTCTACGCACTATTATTCTATGGGATCTTTGGTGCGGAGACGGAAGCCGGTTACGGAAATGGGGCCTTAAATCACCCATGAATCTGCCCATGACCGTATTACGTTTTTTTCGTCGAGTGGACTATCTTGCTCCGTTAGAGGATCTTCGCTACAAACAGCTTACAAACGCCTGTTTCCTTTGTCAACGTTACTTTTTTGCGTATCTTTTATTTATTGTTCTTCATCTCTCCACATCATCGTCTATATCTCTCGTTTCCCTTATCCCTTAACCAGTGTGAAGAAGGGTCTTGACCTGTAACATCACCCATTCCTTGTCTCCAGAGATGCTGCCTGAGTTACTCCAGCTTTTTGTGTCTATCTCCCTAATATCGCAATCTTTAGACTTAAGACTTTAGAGATACGGCGTAGAAACAGGCCCTTCGGCCCATCGAGTCCGAACCAACCAGCGATCACCCCGTACACTAACACTATCCTACACACTAGGGACAATTTACAATTTTACCGAAGCCAATTAATTTACAAACCTGTACATCTTTGGAATGTGGGAGGAAACCAGAGCACCCGGAGAAAACCCATGCGGTCACAGGGAGAACGTACAAATTACTTAAATTCAGCTCCAAAATAAATCAGAGAAAAAGTTTATGAAGGGGATTATGAACATAGTGGAATCTGGATCTTCGTAAAGGCAAGGTTTTACTTTTTTTAAGTGCTCCATAGAGCTGAAAGTTTGGTATTTAGCCAAGGCCACTCCACCATGGAAAGAATTATTATGCTGAGAACTTAGAACATTTGTCTAAGTCAGTACTATTTTGAAAAAAATATAACTCAAACTTCAATTGTAAGTTTATAAGTTAAAATAACAAAACATTTCCATACGTTGAATATATTTGTGCAATTGTTGTTTGAGGACAGAGAATATAAGTTCTATTCATAGTTTTGAAATATGTTGGAGAAATAAACTGATTTCTATACATTCAACTTTCATTTTAACGGACCTCTTTATAATGGGCGCTCAGTTATAGCGGGCGGACCTGCCAATGCAGCCCAGACCATCACACAAACCAACCTCTCTTCCATTGACTCCATCTACACTTCACGCTGCCTCTCACCCCAGTCACTCCCTCGTCTCCCCTCTCCCATCAGGCAAGAGGTACAGAAGTGTGAAACATATACCTCCAGATTCAGGGACATTCTTCCCAGCTGAACCATCCTATCACCAACTAGAGAAGGTCCAGAGCAGGAACGTGCAGAGCCTCACCTGTCATACTCCCAATGAAAATAGCTGTTAAGAAAAGTAAAGGAAAATAATAGTAAGATAAAATAGATATAAAGATTTTACCACTGATCTGTTATAAATGTCATTTCTATATGAATCCAATCATTTTTTATAGTCAAAATAGCCAAATTTTCGCAGCTCCGCTGCAAATACAAGGAGAGATGAGAGGTGAGGCAGCGACGAGCTGAGCCTCCCCTCTGATTGAGCAATGCCTCAGAAACTGCATGGAGCGTGGGCAATAAGCGTGTGCCTGTTACTATCTCTATGTACGTGACCAATGTAATGTTTGTAATCCCCTTCATTACATGTCCTCACCTTCCATAGTCCAGGTAACCTATTTCACATGTAAATACATTAAATTTAGGCTCGCTGGTCTCTTCATAAAACTGCAATGAAAAAGCACCAGGGGAGGCAGCGATCACATCTGCCTCACTGAGGGGGCGTGTCTTGAGCCCAGTGGAGGGAGAGCGGTAGGCTCAGCCCACGTAATTGACGCTACCTCACTCTCCCTTCCTCTCCACGTTAGCTGAGCTTCAGCAGCGGCGGCGCAGTACTGGATTCCACCGCTAACGGCGCTGACTTTCCAGCCGCTGACTGGTAGGTTGATTCGTTGATTTGTAGTGGCCGATTCGGGGGCTCTGGGCCGCTGAGAGCTCCCAATTCAGCCCCACGCTGGAGTAATCTACTCTCGGCTCAGGACCCCGGCATCCACTCATGCCACCGGCCCTCTCCCTCCCTTCTCTCCTTCCCTTCCCTCTCTCCCTTCCGTTCCCTCCCTCCCTTCCCTTCTATCCTCCTTCCCTTCTCTCCTTCCCTCCCTCCTTCCTCTCTCTCTTTTCCCTTCTCTCCTTCCCTCCATTCTTTCTCTCCTTCCCTCCCTCCCTCCCTTCTTTCTCCCCTCTCCCTCCATTCCCCCCATCCCTCCCTTCCTCCCTTCTCTCCTTTCCTCCCAGATACATCATGCACATACAACTAACACACACACACACAACTATGTTAGGATGGGGCAGATGCCAGTGCCTCCCCAGCCATTGACCTCGCTGCACGTCACTGGTCCTGAGCTATCATCTACCTCATTGGAGACCCTCTTGGACCTCAGATGGTGCCTACCTGCGACGACATTTTGCGAACGGCACAATACAGTATTTGTGAACTCACCTGCATCAGATAATCCACTGAAATCAACGCTGTAAGTAGTGAGCTGTTAACGCATTTAAATGCTTTAGCGCTACTAAGAACCCCCGATGTTAGTGGCGGTAAGGGAATCCCCGATCAGAGGGGAATCCCCAACCTTGCGTAGAAACGCAGGTACAGCAAGAACCTTACCTGCAAACACTGGGGAGGCCTTCATGGAGTCCAGAATCGAGGCCGTCGGGGAGGATCCCCCAGCAGCATCGGAGCTGGACGTGCCGACTGTATGGGAATTCCCTGACCTCGCGGAGACCCGTACGTACTGTACCTGTAAACAGCGAGGAGGGCTCCATGGAGTACGGAAACGTGGCCGTCGGGCAGGACTACAGGTCCGACTGAAGCAGAGGGGACTTCAGCCCCCTCTCCCTACTATCCTACTGGCCAACGTACAGTCTCTTTAAAACAAAGTGGAGGACCTAAGGGCAAGGCTGCTTTATCAAAGGGAGCTGAGGGAATGCTCTGTGTTCTGTTTCAAAGAGACGTGGCTCACCCCCAACTCCCCAGACTCAACGGTCCAGCCTGAAGGGTTCTCCATCCACCGCATGGACCGTACGCAGGCATCTGGGAAAGGGAGGGGAGGGGACATCTGCCTCGTGGCCAGCTCTGCGTGGTGCTCAGACGTGGCAGTCCTGTCCAACTCCTGCTCTCCACACCTCGAACATCTGGCGGTGAAGTGCCGTCCCTTCTACCTTCCGAGGGAATATACCTCCATCATCCTGATCGCAGTCTACATCCCACCCCTGGCAGACGTCCGTCTGGCACTGGAGGAGCTGCACGCCGTGGTCAACACCAGACGTCTTACCCCGAGGCATTTACCACCATTGCTGGGGACTTCAACAAAGCAAATCTCAAGAAATGCTCCCCAACTTCCACCAACATGTCTCCTGCTGCACCAGAGGACCAAACATCCTCGACCACTGCTACACCACCATCAAGAATGCCTACCGCTCTATCCCTCGCCCTCACTTCGGTAAATCCGACCATACCGCGGTGCTGCTTCTCCCTGCCTACAGGCAGCAATTAAAGAGCGCACCCCCAGAGTTGAGGACAGAGCTGTCGGTGGGGGGCAGAGGAACTACTCCAGGACTGTTTGGAGTCTGTAGACTGGGCAATGTTCAGGGACTCGGCAACGAACCTGAATGAATACGCCACAGTCGATACAGACTTCATTAAGAAATGTGTGGAGGACTGCATCCCTACAAAAACCTTCCGAGTGTTTCCCAATCAGAAGCCTTGGATGAACTATGAGATCCGCTTTCTTCTGAAGTCCAGACACCGGGCATTCATGTCGGAAGATACTGATGACTACAAGAAGATACGACCTTAGTAACACCATCAAAAAGGGCAAAAGAGATTTCTGCTCCAAGCTGGAGGATGAGACTGATGTTCGGCAGCTGTGGCGCACGTGTCAGCGAAACGTTACTCCCCGATAAGCTCAATGCGTTTTACACACGCTTTGATAGGGAGATCACTGATGTGCCTTCCTGATGCCCCATTCGCTGTGATGGTATTTCGGTCACAGAGGTTGACAGAAAATCCTTCAGAGGGGTGAACCCTCGGAAAACGCCTGGTCCTGATGGCATACCCGGTCGTGTTCTAAAAACCTGTGCGGACCAATTGGCTGGATTTTGTATGGACATTTTCAACCTCTCACTTCTGAGGTCTGAGGCTCCCACCTGCTTTAAAAGGGCATCAATAATACTGGTGCCCAAGAAGAGCAAGGTGACGTGCCTCAATGATTATCGACCAGTGGCACTAACGTCTGTGGTGATGAAGTGCTTCGCGAGGTTGATCATGGCGCAAATCAACTCCTACCTCGACAAAAACCTGGTCCCACTGCAGTTCGCTTACCGCCACAACAGATCAACGGTGGACGCGATCTCGCTGGCTCTCCACTCCGCTCTGGACCACTTGGACAACAAAAACTCATATGTCAGGCTGTTATTCATTGACTACAGCTCGGCATTTAACACAATCATTCCCTCCAAGCTGGTTACCAAACTCTCAGAACTGGGTCTCTGCGCAACTCTCTGCAATGGGATCCTCAACTTCCTCATTCACAGACCACAGTCTGTTCGTATTGGTGGAAATGTGTCAACGTCGATAACGATCAGCACGGGAGCACCTCAAGGCTGCGTGCTCAGCCCCCTGCTGTACTCTGAAGATCTCTCCTGGTCCGAGAACACTGATGCAATTGTAAAGAAAGCTCATCAGCCCCTCTACTTCCTGAGAAGATTACGGAGAGTTGGTATGTCAAGGAGGACTCTCTCGAACTTCTACAGGTGCACAGTAGAGAGCTTGCTGACCGGTTGCATCGTGGCTTGGTTCGGCAACTTGAGCGCCCAGGAGCGGAAAAGACTGCAAAAAGTTGTCAACGCTGCCCAGTCCATCATCGGCTCTGACCTCCCCACCATTGAGGGGATCCATCGCAGTCGCTGCCTCAAAAAGGCTGGCAGCATCATCATGGATCCACACCATCCTGGCCATTCATTCATCCCCGCTGCCTTCAGGTAGAAGGTACAGGAGCCTGAAATCCGCAACATCCAGGTTCAGGAATAGCTACTTCCCCACAACCATCAGGCTATTAAACTCAACTCAAACAAAACTCCGATCATTAATAGCCCATTGCACTTTATCTGTTTATTTATGTGTGTGTATATGTATATATATATATATATATATATATATATATATATATATATATTCATTGGTATATGGTCACACTGATCTGTTCTGTTCTGTTCTGTTCTGTATTATTTATGCCTACTATATTCTGTTGTGTTGAAGCAAAGTAAGAATTTCATTGTCCTATCTGCGACGCATGACAATAAACTCTCTTGAATATTGAATCTTGAATCTTTAGACTATCTTTAATTGGATTTCACTGGACTATCTTACACTAAACATTATTTTTGCATTTATCTTGCATTTATATACTGTAGACGGCTTGCTTGTAATCATGTAAAGTCTTTTTGCGGACTGGATAGCACGCAACGAAAGCTTTTCACTGTACCTTGACACATGACAAGAAACTAAACTTAGCTAAACTAAAATTAAAAACCTTCATAGCCAGGCCGGCCTGCCAACACCACCCCGGCCGCACCGCCTCCCCGGCCACTTCCAGGCCCCGCCTGCCGTTGGCACCGAACCTTACCTGCACTCCGGCCGCTCACGGGCAGTGACCATAAACTCCGCTGATCCTCACCTCTCCCCCAGCCGCCAGCACGCCAGGGGCCGTCAACTCACCTGGATTCCAGGCCCTGTCCAGAACTGAGAGTCTGAAGAAGGGCCTCGACCCAAAACATCACCTATCCATGTTCTCCAGAGATGCTGCCTGACCCGCTGAGTTATTCCAGCACTTTGTGCCCTGTAGTGCATTAACCAGCATCTGCAGTTGTTTGTTCTACTAACAACTGATCGGTCCTTACTCGGTTATAGCGGACAATTGGCTATAACGGACACTATTCCCCACCCCCATATAGTCTGTGATCGGGAGGGTTTACTGTACTGTCAAAAATATTAAGCATTATTTTAAAAATCAGTGTTTTTTCACACAAACCATTTACAACACCAAGAAAAACTCACAGGACCTGTTTAAGTACAATAAATTTGAAGGATTTTAGTGTAAACTCTTACCATTAAATCTGGTCAGGGAACACAAGACAATCAGATAGTGTGCATTAAGGTTTGTTTGATGAATCTCTCCACGGTTTCTTGGGGATAGATTACATTAACGCATTCCCTTTTAGATTCTAATCCAGGCTTCATTTGATTTGGTGTAGCAATGGTTTAGAGCTTAAAAAGGCCAATGTATACAATCATCGATAGGCAGTGGTACAGGTGGTGCCGTTACTTACCACAAACCAATCTTTTGTACTTCTGTGGCCTTGATTTTTTTTTGTGTGGTAAATAGCAAAGCTTCAGGGTTTCCAGTGCTCATTTTAATTGGTTTTCTGCTTGAACTTTTAAAAAACTGTTATGTCAAAATCCCATCAAGATTTTCCCTCAAAATTTAGCTGTGGGCCTTATTTTCTGACGTGCCACTTGTTTGACAAAGTTGTTGATGTAATATCTTAAAGGCAAGTAATGCATTATTTCTGTCCATAATATTAATACAGGAACCATGACCTAATGATATATAAAACATCTGTTATATTTATTTCCCATTCCTTCTGTTCTCCATTAATACAAAAAACTATTTCTAAGTGAATTTTGATTGATCTACCTACATTTATAACCAACAATTATTTATTCTTAGTTTAGTTTAGTTTAGTTTAGTTTAGTTTAGAGAGGCAGCGTGGAAACAGGCCCTTTGGCCAACCGAGTCCATGCCGACCAGCAATAACCCCGTACACTAGCACCGTCCTACACACTCGGGACAATTTAAAATTATACCAAGCCGATGGGCACAGTGGTAGAGCCTTACAGCGCTTGCGACGCCGGAGATCCAGGTTCGATCCCGACTATGGAAGCTGTCTGTATGGAGTTTGTACGCTCTCCCCGTGACCGCGTGGGTTTTCTCGGTTTCGGTTCTCGGTTTTCGTTTTTTTTCCGGTTTCCTCCCACACTCCAAAGATGTACAGGCTTGTTGGTTAATTGGTTTGGTGTAAATGTAAATTGTCCCTCGTATGAGTCGGGGAGCATTAATGTGTGGGGATCGCTGGTCGGCACGGACTCGGTGGGCCAAAGGTCCTGTTTCCACTCTGTATCAATAAGCTAAACTAAACTAAGATAATTAACCTATAAACCTGTTCGTCTTTGGACTGCGGGTGCTGTCTATACAGAATATCTACGTTCTCCCTGTCATTGCCTCGGTTTTCTCCGGGTGCTCTGGTTTCCTCCCACACTCCAAAGATGTGTAGGTTTGCAGGTTAATTGGCTTTAGTAAAATTGTAAATTGTCCCGAGTTTGTAGGATAGTGCTAGTGTACAGGTGATCTCTAGTCATTGCTGATTTGGTGGGCTGAAGGGCCTGCTTCCACATTGTATCTCTAAAGTCTAAAGTCTATGACTCTCATATGAGTATTTTATCTTATTTTCTTGGATGGTTTTAAGAGATATGGGTTAAAGAAATGCAAATGGGACTAGCTTGGATGGGGCATCTTGGACGACATGGAGGAGTTTGCGTGCTGTATGACTGTGACTCTATAAATAATGTCACCTGTATACTACATGTGACAGCATTTTAAATATCCTTATAAAACACACAGAACATCTATTACTACAGTGATTCAGTACTGAAGGTATGAAGAAGGGTCCCGACCCGAAACGTCACCCATCCTTTTTCTGCAGAGATGCTGCCTGTCCCGCTGAGTTACTCCAGCACTTGGTGTCTATCTTTTGTATAAACCGGCAACTGCAGTTCTTTGTTTCTGTGATTCAGTACTGCCAGCTATGAGATGAGTCATGAACTTTTATCAGTATAATTAATTTTACATATGCTGGTAATGTTGAATTTCATGAACACAAATGTTTTGACAGGATTGTATGCATATTCAAGACTCCTTTGTGTCTGACACTATTTCGAATACACCATTTGTCTGACCCAGTGTTTTCCTTGTAGACAAAAAGGTGCCTGTAATTAATTAAAAAATTAAGCTACATTTATCAAGACTTTTTTTTTCCTAAAAAACTCCCTCTACTTCTGGATTCGGGAGGGGGGGGGGGGGTATTAGCTACAAGGAGTGGCTGGACAAACTTGGGTTGATTTCTCTAGAATGCATTAGGTTGAGGGAAGATCTGACATTTGTTAGCAGAGGCATAAATGGGGCAGACAGTTAAATGGGACATGAGGAACTGCAGATGCTGGTTTACCAAAAAAGACACAGTGCTGGAGTAACTCAGCAGGTCAGGCAACATGGATAGGTGATGGGGTTTTTTTTTTAAATCAGAACCTTTATCCCAGGATGAAAATATCAAGGACTAGAAGGCATAGCTTTAAGGTGAAAGGGGCAAATTTTAAAGGAAACTAGACCAAGTGCAGACCCGTTGGGTTTGCTCCCCCAACACACCCGTCCTCTAACCGTAGCCCCCACGGGAGGCGTTGGGGGCAGAGGGGGAGAGGGGTAGAGAAGGAGCGGGGGGGGGGGCAGAGAGGGAGGCGGTTAGAGTTTGAGGGGTGGGGGGGCGCGTCGTCACAAGGGAGGGCTGGTTCCCGAACGCAGTACACCCTCGCACCCGGCTCCAGGCTCCAGGCAGGGCCCGAATACGAGGGGGGAGTGGTCAGGGGGATCGGTGACATCACCTGTAGCGCGAGTATGAAGACAGCCGCTTTTTTTCAACGTTTTTTCAGATTTTTGAACATTTTTATTAATTCGAGAAATAAAGGATGATTTTTCCGATAAGGTGTGATTATACAAAAACAAACACACACACGAATAAATATGCACACATCCAAGTTCAGACTTTTAATAGGTATATGATGTGCGGGGCAGGTTTTTTTACACAAAGGGCGGTGGGTGCCTGGAGCACACTGCCAGGGGTGGTGGTGGACACAGATACGATAGTGGCATTTAATAGGCTTTTAGGTAGCAACATGGATATGCAGGGTATGGAGGGGTGTGGATCATGTACAGGCAGAGAAGATTACTTTAACTTTGACATCATGTTCAGTACAGACATTGTGGGCCAAAGGGCCTGTTACTGAGCAATGTTCTATACTTTGTGCCTGATAGTATTGTGAATAAACCTTGTAGACAAAAAAAGATGCCTGTATGCACATCAATTAAAAATTAAGATATATTGATCAACATTTTTTTTCCATCAATATACCCCAATCTTCTGTTTTGATATTGTGACCAATAAACTTCTAATTTAATAGACTAATAACAAAATCAACACAATTGAAAAAAAATTGAAGTCTAGTTTTTAACTGTTTAGAGCACACTGTGCCTGCATGAAAATCACAAAAATCACTGGTCTGAGCCCAAAAAATTGTTCTACATCATTAACCATTGACAAAACTCAAGAGAGATACAAGGAACTGCAGGTGCAGTTTGTAAAAAAAAAAAACGACAAAGTGCTGGAGTAACTCAGCGTGTCAGACAGCATCTCTGGAAAACATGTATAGGTGACGTTTCAGGTCGGGGCACTTCGATGGAAGAAGTGGAAGAAATCTTGAAGAGATGTGCGTGGGACAAAGCCTGGCAAGTGATAGATGGATACAGGTGAGGGGGGGTTTTAACGGGCAGATGGTTGGACAATGTTATGTCGTCCAGAGACGCTGCCTGGCCCACTGAATTACTCCAGCACTCTGTAGTTATTATTTAATTAACAAAACCGAAAGCTGTTTTCCTGAACTTAATGTACTGGAAGTTCAATCACCAAAGGGGTTAATTGCAGTTGGTTTTGAATTTCCACTATTCCAATATAAATGATGGTTATAAATTATACAAGGGAAAAAAAATCAAACATCTGGAAATCTGTTGCATAATTATGTGATGATTACATTTGACTGAATGATTAAATTATTTCAGGAACTGTTGATGATCTAATTAGGAATGATACACCTGTAAATGGATGAGAATACTATTGCCTGTTATTGGCATTGGGTGCAAGATGCCTGTGTTTATTGGCACAGAAATTTATTGGATTGCCGCCTGGATTAGCGGGTTTCAGCTACAGGGAGAGGTTGGACAAACATGGATTGTTTTCTCGGGACCATTGGAGCTTGAGGAGATACTTGATAGAAGTATATAAAATTAAGAGAGGCATAGATAGGGCAGACAGTCAGAACCTTTTTCTCAGGATGGAATTGTTCCAACACTAGAGGGCATAGATATAGGTGAAAGGGGGAAAGCTTAATAACGTGTGGGATACATTCTTCACACAAAGAGCGGCCTGGAAACGCATTGCCAGGGGTGGTGGCACTTAGGAGGCTTTTAGATAGGTGCATGGAAGTACAGGGAATAGACGGAGATGGATCATATACAGGCAGATGGGACTAGCATCATGTTCAGCACAAACATTGTGGGCAGAAGGGCCCATTCCTGTGCTGTACTGTTCTATGTTATATAATACTGAAGTAGCCAGTGCTTGCAGCAAGCAAGATCTTGGTTGAGCATATTGGTGTCATCTTTGACCAGAAAGTTAAGTAGACCAAACGCATAAATATTCTGGCTCTTACAAACAGGTAAATGGCTGGATATACTAGGAAGAATGATTCACGTCTGACTTACTTTAGAGATACAGCGTGGAAAGAGGCCATGCCGTCCATCGGTCACCTGTTCTCATTAGTTCGATGTTATCCCACTTTCTCATCCACTCCCTTACACATTTGCAGCATTTTACAGAGGGCCAATTAACCTACAAACTCACAAGTCTTTGGACTGTGGTATGAAACTGGAGCACCCAGAGGAAACCCACACGGTCACAGGGGGAACATGCAAACTCCACACAGACAACACTCAAGATCAGGATAGAACCTGGACCACTGGTTCTTCTCAAAACTTCTCAAGATCTCCTCATTATCCACACAGAACACTAGAAGTGTGACAAAATACTGGCCAGGGCATGAATAAATGCAGTTCCAATTATGCTCCAGTTTAGTTTTGTTTTAGTTCAGTTTACTTTAGAGATACAGCGTGGAAACAGGCCCTTCCATCCACCGAGTCCATGCTGACCAGCGATCACCCCGTACACTAGCACTATCCTACACACTAGGGGCAATTTACAATCTTTACCAAAGCCAATTAACCTACAAACCTTTGGAATGTGGAAGAAAACTGGAGCACCCGGAGTAATCCCACGCAGGTCACGGGGAAACATACAAATTCCGTACAGACAGTAACCATAGTCAGAATCGAACCTGGGTCTCTGTCACTGTAACGCAGCAACTCTACCCGCTTGCACCATATTATTTTGTATAAAATACAAAATGCACTGCATTTATTTATTAGAGCTGCCCTACGCCAAGGCAATAGCATCAAGAAACATCACCACCTGTCGCTTCCATTAAAATTATATCCCTTCTTGTCTTGTATATCAATCAACATTCCCTCATCATTGCTAGTTTAAATACTACAGCTCTCTATCTAACTATACTGTGGGAGTATTATCACCACAAAAACAGTAACGGTTCATGAACAAACCCAGGAGTACTTTCTCACACACAATTACCCAAGAGCAATAAATAATGGCCTTGTCTTCAACGCTCACCTTGTGTGAATGAATTATAAAAATAAACAAGAGAGCAGTGGGAGTAGCATATATTTGGCTGGAACATATCCATCAGGACTCTCACCATCTCTGGAGGACATGGATAGGCAACGTTTCAGGTCAGGACCTGTCACAGAAGAGTCAGAAGAAGGGTCCTGACCTGAATCATCACCTATTCATATCGTCCAGGGATGCTGCCTGACCCGCTGAGTTACTCCAGCACCTGGTGTTCCACGCAAGGCTCCATCATCTGCATGTCCTTGTGTCTCCATCAGGACTCTGCCACTTCTGAATCCTAGAGGTAGTGGTAGGTGTAAACCTTCGACCCTGGCCCCACTGATATGATTCAGAATCAGATTCACATTTATTGTCACATGCACCAATTAAGGTACAGTGATATTTGAGTTACCATGCAGCCATACAATTAAAAGAACGCAACACAATTAAAAAGAACGATAAAGCTTAACATAAACATCCACCACAGTGATCACTGTGATGGAAGGCAATAAAGTTCATTCATCTTCCTCCTTTTGTTCACCCGTGTTTGGGGCCTTGACCCTCCGCAGTCGCCGCTACGGATGGCCCGATGTACAAGCCCTCTCGTCGGGATGATCCAAGCACCGACGTCGGGATGGATGGAACACACTTGGAGTGCCCGAATCGGTCACTTTCTTACCGGACACCGCGGCTTTTCGATGTTTTAGGCCGCAGGCAGACCAGCGGTCGGAGCTCTTCTCCAGCAATCCCCGGGAAGGGATCCCTGGCTCTGGGATGGTAAGTCCACTCCACGCCTGCTGCTATGAAGCTACAAACAGGGAAATCGAACAGATTCCACCCAACATAGTCTTCATCGACTCCAGCAAATCTCTCGTTGACCCTATTACTAACAATATACAAAAGTCAATCACTACACTACACGACAAATAATTTCTGCTGGATACATGGCCAGTTTCACAATTTGTCTAAAATGTTTAAAAATGTATAGGTCCTTCCTTCCTTGGAGATGGCAGCATAGTGGAGCAGCACTGCAGTTGCTGCCTCACGGCGCCAGCAACCCGGGTTCGATCCTGACTATATGTGCTGTCTGTGTGGAGTTTGTATGTTCCCACATGACCGTGTGCTCCGATTTCCTCCCACACTCCAAAGACATGCAGGTTTGTAGGTTAATTAGCTTCGGTAAAATTGTAAATTGGCCCCAGTGTGTGGGATAGTGCTGGTATACGCAGTGATCGCTGGTTCACGCGGACTCGGTGTGCCAAAGGGTCTGTTGCGTGCAGTATCTCTAAAGTCTTATGTCTACTTCTGCGTAACGTAACAAACGATGCTGAGAAGAGCCAGTGCTAGTCCCATACCGACACCAATGCAAACTACTTTCCATCTGTCTGTACACAAGAGTGCCAGTGTATCTCAGGGAACAGGCACTGATCTGACAGCAACGTGTAAATTGCCTGGGGTAAGCTGTCAAATATGATTTGAATTTGATAGTACATACTGTATCATCCAGATCTATAACAAACTGAGTATCAAAAATACTCGGCCTCTCTTTGTATTTCTTGTTTGTTTGACACAGCGATTCATCCCACCTCAAAAAACATCTAAGGAAAAACTATGCGGCGGCAAAGTGGCGCAATTAAATATTCCCATCCATTTTATCAGATCTCCTCATAGTTTAGTTTATTATTGTCACCTGTGCTGAGGTACAGTGAAAAGTTTTGTGTTGCGTGCTATCCAGTCAAAGAAAAGACTACATGACTATAATGAAGCTGCCCACAGTGCATAGATAAAAGATAAAGTGTATAACATTTAATGCAAGATAAAGCCTGATAACATGGCCTCCTCACTTGCAATCTCTTTAACCTCCCCTCGTATTAACAACTCTGAGACATTGGCAGTTGTATCATTAACTGAAAGCATTTGAGCTTTAAACAGTTAAGGGGCTGCCCCACTTGGACGACCTAATGCACGAGTTTAGAAAACCCAAGACAAGTTGAAAAAAATGTCAAGGTCGTGTTGAGTCGCCAAAGTAAAAGACCTCCTACGACCTCCTACGACAATGTCTACGACCTCCTACGACCCCCCTCGACCTCAGTCTTCCACACCTAAGACCAACTACGACTAGCTACGAGTGGAAAATGATTACATGATAAAATGATGTCATTTTTGCATTTTTTTTCTCAGGCCATTTACCAACCCACGACTACCTACGACTATCTACGACCTACCTACGACCTACCTATCCATTTTTCCCATGCAAACCTTTTTTTTCGTGGACATTTTTTATCAGGCTGGAAAAAAAATCCGCGACCTACTTGAGGCCACCAGTACGTGGAGACCACACTCGAGCATGAGGAAGAGTTACGAAGGCCTCCAACGACCTCTTACGACATCGTGGCGACCATGCTGCGAATATGAGTCAAGGGCAAACTCAGCAGAGGTAGCCAATTAGGTCGTGAAAGTGGGACAGGGGCTTTAAACCTTCTTTCTTTCCATTAACCTAAAATCTACTTCTGATTAGCTGCTAGTCAATTATTCCAAAGTCTAATCAGCTTTGTTTTTTTTGATATTCCTATGTTGGCCTCGCCAACAGTCTGTCTGTCCTCTCTTCTGTTTTTGTTATTTCAACTATGTGGTAAAGAGTATGTTTTAGTGTTCCTTGGTTTGCTTTATGTGGGGTGGGGGGTAGAGGACGGGTGATGGAGGAAACTTTTTTCAATCTCTTACCGTATTGTATCTCCGTCCCCGCTGCGGCCTAACATTGTGGAGTGGGGTGGCCTTTCCTGGAGACCGACCTGGCGCTTCAACCGCGGGCCTGTGGACTTTAACGTCGTGGTGCCCGCGGTCCCTGGATAGAGACCGATTCGGAGCTCCACGCCGCGGAGAGTTTCAACCGTCCCCACGAGGGTGTTTCGATCACCCCGACGCGAGGGCTTCGGATCGCTGGCTGCGGGAGCTTTGAAGGCCCCGACTGAGGATAGTTCGTCAGCCCCGACCGCGGGAGAATAAAGAGGGAGAAGATTGGACTTTATTACCTTCCATCACAGTAAGGAACGTGGGGAGCCACTGCGGTGGATGCTTATGTCAACTTTTATTTTATGTGGCTGTGTGTCTTGTTGCTTTTCGTTTAGAATGGCTGTATGGTAACTCAAATTTCACTGTACCTTAATTGGTACATGTGACAATAAACTGATCTTGAAACCTTGAACTCCTTGGAGCAATTTGCTATGTTCAAGAGCTTTATAAATATATTGTTTATTATAGAATATAGAACAGTACAGCACGGGAACAGTTCCTTCAGCCCACAATGTCCATGACAAATACGATGTCAAGTTAAACTGCCTGCACGTGATTCATATCCCTCCATTCTCTGCATATCCATATGCCTATCTAAAAGCATCTAAAACACTATTATTATATCTGCCTCCACACCCCTGGCAGCTCGTTCCAGGCATCCACCACTCTCTGTGTAAAAAACTTGCCAGTGCATCTTCGTTAAACATAGCCCCTTCACACCTTAAAACCCCCTAGTCTTTGACATTTATACCCTTGAGAAAATAAATAATCTGAATAATATAGTGTCTTGATTTTTGGTAAATAACCACTAAGAAATAGGCGGCACAGTGGCCAGAGAGCCGAGTTTGATTCTGAGTATGGGTGTTGCCGGTGTGGAGTTTGCACGTTCTCCCTGTGACCACATGGTGCTCTGGTTTCCATCCACATCCATAAAGATCACACAAACCAACCTCCCTTCCATCGACAGTTTCTTCCCAGCTTCCCAGCAACTGAATCATCCTAGCACCACCAGGGAGCAGTGCTGAACTACTATCTACCTCTTTGGTGACTATCCTTGATCAGATTGTGGTGGATTTACCTTGCACTAAACATTTTTCCCTTATCATTTACACTGTAAATGGATCAATTGTAATCATGTATTGTGTTTCCGCTGACTGGTTAGCACGCAACAAAAGTTTTTCACTGTACCTCGGTACATGTGACAATAAACTAAACTGAACTGAGATGTGCTTGTTTGTAGGTTAAATTGGCCCTCTGTAAAATTGCAGTGTGAAGAAAGTGGGATAACTTTGAACGAGTGTGAACGGGTGATCGACGGTCGGCATGGACTAAGTGGGCAGAAGGGCCGGTATCCATGCTGTATCTTTCAATCAAGCTACATTGTTGCTAATTATAATTCATAAACCATGTTGTAATTCAATAACACTAACACGCATCAAACATTTTGAGTATTGTTTTATGAATATAGCAGTACAGATTCAAGGTGCTAAACTGTAACATAATACTTAATTGTGCTGGTAACATGAAATAAATTATTTTCTGTAGTAGTTTTGGCTCCTGATAAATCTTGCGAACTATGAGTAAATCTTATGAACTATGACTAAATTTTGTAAAATTATTGAGTGTACAGTAAGCCCTCATTATTACAGGCCTCTTTATCACGGACTTTGCTTATAGCAGACGGACCTATCGGCTTTCTGCCGACACCACTGCCGGCCTACACAGCCTCCCCGGCCACTTCCAGGCCATGTCTGCCGCTACCACCGGCCCTTACCTGCACACCGTCAACGACCATTGACTCCGCCGATCCTCGTCTCTCCCCCGGCTGCCGACAGGCCAGGGCCGGCACTCACCTGGGTCCCACGCCCAGTCTGGACCGAGAAGGGTCTGGACCTGGTCTGAAGAAGGGTCTAGACCTGAAACGTCACCGATCCATGTTCTCCAGAGATGCTGCCTGACCCGCTGAGTTACTCCAGCACTTTTGCCCTTTTGTGTATTAACCAGCATCTGCAGTTCTTTATTTCTTCTACTTACAGAATGATAATCCCTTACTCAGTTATAGCGGACAATCGGTAATAACAGATACCATCCCCCACCCCCTTTATGATCTGTTATAGTGAGGGTTTACTGGATTATGAATAGAATTATCTAAAAGAGAGCACTGTAACCAATAGATAAAGGGAAGAAGGGTTCTGACCCAACACGTCGCCTATTCCTTTTCTCCAGAGATGTTGCCTGACCTGCTGAGTTACTCCAGCACTTTTTGAAGGGCAGCATGGTGGGTTGCTGCCTTACAGCGCCAGAGCCCCAGGTTCAATCCTGATTACGGGTGCTGTCTGTACGGAGTTTCTATATTCTCCCCGTCTTCTTCTTGCTTATGGCGTGCACAGCCTAAAGTTGTAGAACAAGTGGCATGAAACACTACATCTATTTGTTTGCGCACGTCGGGTTGATTGCATTAGTTGAAACAGGGTGGACCACGTGATGGTTGCAATCTCTCATCCCATTCTCCCTGTGACTGCATGGGTTTTCTCTGGGTGCTCTCATTTCCTCCCACATTCCAAAGACAAACAGGTTTGTAGGTTAATTGGCTTCGGTAAAAATTATAAAATTGTCCCTAGTGCGTTGGATAACGCTAATGAACTGGTCGGCGCGGACTCGGTGGCCGAAGAGCCTGTTTCTGTGCTGTATCTCTAAACTAAACTAAACTAAACCTTAATATTCAGATGAGGTCAATGGGAAATATAATCTGTTGCTTCAATGGTTCAATGACACTTTATTTGTCACATGTACAGGTACAATGAAAATGTTGTAAACAGTTCAGTACAATATTACTATATATAAGTGTTAAAAATATATCTGAGATTAAGCATCTCAGATACAGTACAAGTGTATAACAGTAGCACACTGAGTTAGTATATAGAGTCGCCAGTCTTTGGAGCCATTTTCAGGTCCCAGTTGTTGTAAGTGCAGGGTTCTGTTGTTTAGTTTAGTTTAGTTTAGTTTAGTTTTGAGATACAGCGTGGAAACAGACCCTTCGGCCCACTGAGTCCACGCCGACCAGTGATCCCTGTTACACTAGCACTATCCTACCCGCTAGGGACCATTTACAATATTTACCAAAGCCAATTAACCTACAAACCTGAACGTCTTTCAAGTGTGGTAGGAAACCGGAGCACCTGGAGAAAACCCCGCGCGGTCACAGGGAGAACGTACAAACTCCGTGCAGACAGCACCCGTAGTCAGAATCGATCGATCCTGAATCAATCCCGCATCTCTAACGCTGTAAGGCAGCAACTCTGCCGCTGCACCACCGTGTCGCCATGTACCATTTCTTTGTTGGTGTATTCTACAGCGACCGGAGTAACTACTGAGACTGCGACATACTTGTTTAAAAGGTGACATGAAAATGCTACGGCCAAGTTATATTAGCTAGAGTCCAGTCATCCGAAAAGTCATGGCCTCATCATTCATGGTGGACAGAACAACCAAAAGTCTCCCAGGTTTGTATTCCAAAATCGGAATGAAAACAGCGTCTTTATTCCAGTTGAGAGTATATATGCTGTACACTAAACCCTCCGTTAATATCCACTCTTTACCTCCGGGCATTTATGGCTCTGCTTTCTGGTTCAGTAACCAGTAAGCAGAAGGTTCATTAAAACTAATTGAATCGGAAACATGTCTACCATGGGAAATGTTAACTCTTTCTGACCCTCTTAGAGAAATCTCTTTTTTGTTGTCGTCGCAGTGCCTTTGAAATTAGGATATAGTGCAAAGTTTAAAATATATTGATCCTAAAACAAACACTTAAGATGGCCAGAGACTTCTCTTGTTGCCTGCTCGCACAAATCAATGGCCCATAATAGGCATTTCTCGCCTGCAAATGAAAGTAAATATTTATGACTGATTTGACTGAGCTTCAATATCAGTCAATGACATTTTATGAGATCTGTGCAAGTCATTAACCCCCCTTTACTGATGTTATCCCTTGTTGTTAATGGACATTACAAGAAGTGGGGGGAGGGGGGGAGGGGGGGAGGGGGGAGGGGGGTGGAGGGGGATGGAGGGGGGGAAGAAAGTAGAGGGATATTGGTGCAAGCTTTTTCAACCTCGCATCGTTCTTACCCTATTTGTTCATTCCATTCATTCTCTGATTCATGGCTGCTAAATTGATTGTCCGTTTAGTCATATGAATGATAAAGTGGCCGCGCCAATAAGATTGAAAGCACCCATTAATTTCTAAGGAGGGCAAGTCTCTAATTCAACCATGACCTGAAATGTTGCCACTTTATTTAGCTTTATTTTTTAAATGCAAAAGAAAGATATGTGGACAGTGTGCACCGTCAAAATGACAGTAAATTCTTAATGCAGCCAACAACTGTGTTAGCATATTCCTTTCTTCAATTGATCATCAGTATTGGTGGAAAATGGGAATGGACCTCAATTCCTAGTCATTTTAATTAAAGCTTCATTTAAATTAATCTAAGCCATCTCAAATCCCTGCTGCTAAACAAAATGTCAAAATGTTTGCTGGAATAGATATAAGAAAGAAAGAATCTAACACAAAATCGGCAGCGTCTTGTTAGCTCAACAATTGGCATAATGCTCAAATGTGGTTCAACTTTGATGAAAAATAAACAACTGTAAGGTAACTTGATAATGGATTGATTCCATAAAAATATTAGGAAACTTACTTAGTCTTTGGAAATAAATTATTAAGTAGTTATGGCATTATGTCGTGTTGACAGATGGAAATAGCATTGCACCAAAGCATTTTGGGATGCATTGATGTTAGAAAGATCCCTAAAACCCATGAATATCAAATTGCTTCTTGAAATAATATCCTCCAGAAAGAAATCTCTCCAAATTTACTTTTGGGAAGATGTCTTATATTTAATTATCACAGACTTGTGATAATGATCGTTTTGCAATTGCTTTTTGTTTTCTTTTGAAAGTATAATTACAGAAGTATTAAACAAAAAGAAAGCTTTTTGATAACTGATTTATTGTCGAAGTGTTTGATTTTCTAATTATGTCTTTCATCATATTCCTGCTGGAACAGAGAGAAAGACAATTGATCATTAGCTTCCTTTATTCCACCAAACCATTTATAACGTTCACTATTACCATAGAAGATAAATCAGATTCAGTTGTGATTCAACAGCAAAGCAAGACAGCTGAACACATGCCTGATGTGAAGTCGTTTGCTGGCAGTAACACTTCTGACTGAGTTCTTTCAAGTTTGGGTTAAGGTGCAATTGGAAATATTTCTGAAGAAGGTGCCAGGAGGTGAGAGGGGCAAAGTTTAAAGGAGATGTGTAAGGGGTAGGATTTTTTTACACTGATGGTGGTGGGTGCCTGGAATGCACCACTGGTGGCGATGGTGGTGGCGGATGCGATAATGGTGTTTAAGAGGCTTTTAGATGGATATGCAGAGAATGGAGGGTTATGGATCACGTGAAGGCAGAGGAGATCAGTTCCACGACATCTTGTTCAGCATGGACATTATGGACTGAAGGGTCTCTTCCGGTGCTGTACTTTTCCATGTTCTATTTAGGAGCTCTGAGCACATCTAGTGTAAGATCAAACTCCGCGCAATGATAATACCGATCTCTGCCCAACTTGCCAACTTACTCTAAGCTTTGAAATTATGTGAGAATTTGACACCAAGTGAATTAAAGGACAATTTGTATGACTTAGCAGTGTTAAAACAGAGAGACAACTAACCAATCATATCAACAGGGACACCGCAATAAAAAGAGACACAGCATTTGGAAACAGATTTGCGTCACTCTCATCCATTTTGATACACCTTGTTTAATTAGAGTCATACAGCATGGAAACATTGCCCACATCGACCAACATGCCCCATCTACACTAGTCCCACCTGCCTGTGTTTGGCCCATAGCTCTCTAACTCTGTCCTATCCATGTACCTGTCCATAACTTTATAAAGGTTGGTATAGTACCTGCCCCAACTACCTACTCCGGCAACCCACTCCATATTTATTCCTTTCATTTACCCAGAGGAGGGGAATCAAGAACCAGAGGATATAGTTTAAGGTGAGAGGGGAAAGATTTAATAGGAACCTGAGGAACCTCATTTTTTCACTCAGTGAGTGGTAGGTCCCGGTAGTTACATTTTATTTTTGCTTATGTTTTGCTTGATAGTCCTGGAAGTAAAGGCAAAGAACCGACTACTTTATCTTCTTAATACTTTTATGAATTAGCTGAAGGCTGCTTATGATTTGCTCTAACTTCGACAATTACCATTCTATAATAAATGCCATATCTCCTGTGGGATTTATTGCAGAGTTTGAGTCCTTTTAGTCTATCTGGGACATCCATCTCAGTTTTATCAAAGTCATTAATTATGCCTGGAATAACTATACAGGATACGTTTTTCATGTGGCCCTTTGTGAATACTTGCCTACGTTGTTTACTACCCTGTGCTGTACCAAGGTCTGTTTATATATTTAATGGTTCTCACCTTCTCTGTTATTATTGAAACACTAAATGGCTTGTTAGTCAATCGGTCTGAAGAAGGGACCCAACCTGAAACGTCGCCTATCCATGTTCTCCTGAAATGCTGCCTTGCCCACATTAATTACTCCAGCACTCTGTCTTCTTCAGCTCGCTAGTATTCTCTGCACCTCCATACATTTCCAGTTCCCATCATGGTCCTTATGATCATGTTTTAACAGGATAATAAGCATTTATTTTTAAAGTGCCAGTATGTGCAAATTCCCGCAACAATCTCAGTTCATGGAAGCCCTTTGCCCTGTTCTTCTGGCAGAAAGCAAAGGTGAAATAATGCTTGAATTACGCGTGTTCATATCACAGCTAAGTAACGATTCAATCTCATCCCGTCTCATCCAGGGCAGCATGTACTTCAAAACTAGATACTTGCACATAGAAATCTGACATTATGTTACTTCATCTGAAGAAGGGTTCTGACCCGAAACGTCATCTATCCCTGTTCTCAGGAGATACTGCCTGACCCACTGAGTTACTCCAGCACTTTGTGCCTATCTTCTATTCTATTACTTCAGTTGCTTTGCTTTTTTTATTGATTTCGCAGATAGTATCCACACCTTCGCACACACACGCACACTCTCACACACACACAGACCATGCCAACACACACACACTCACACACATACACACTGCCACACACACACACTTACACACGCACACGCACTCACACACACACATAATGCACACACACCATGCACATACACTCACAAATACACACACACATGCACACACACACAAACACACACCACACGCACACACAAACAAATACATACCACGCGCACACAAGCACACACACAGCACACCGACACACTTACACACACATACTCACACACGCAACACATAAGCACACACTCATACACGCACACTCATACACTGATTCACCCTCAGACATGCACCACGTGCACACTCACACATATAATTACACACACACCACACGCATGCACACTCACAAATACACATATACATGCACACACACAAACAAACTCACACGCCACACACACTACACACACACTCACAGGCACATGCACACACACACCACACACATACACACTCACAAATACACATACAAATGCATGCATACACACACACACAAACAAACTCACATGCCACAAGCACCACGCACACACTCACTCACATGCGCACACACACATACTGCACGCCCTCACAAACATTCCCATTTTAGGAATGAGATTCATCTGGAGTTACAATTAGGTCAGTCTGAAAATGTGTCCTAACCATGTTCTCCAGGGATGCTGCCTGACCCATTGAGTTACTCAAGCACTTGTGTCTTTTATTTGTAAACCGGTATCAGCTGTTCCTTGTATCTACAATTAGGTTTAGGTTTATTATTGTCACGTGTACCAAGTTGCAGTGTAAAGCTTTGTGTTTGCATGCTATCCAAACAGATCAGATAATACAATACAGAAATGCAATCAAGTCAAACTCATGTACCACAGGTATAGCACAGGTTTGTGAACGAGAAGATACAGAGCACAGAATATAGTTCTCAGCATTGTAGCACACCAGTTCCAGAGACAAAGTCCAATGTCCGCAATGGGGATAGAGGTGATTGGATAGTACCCTAGCTTAAGGAAGGACCGTTCCAAAGTCTAATAACAGAGGATAAGAAGCTGTTCATGAGCCTGGTATCTTCTGCCGGATGGATGGATGGATGGAGGGGAAAGAAGGAATGACCGGGGTGGGACAAGTCTTCGATTATGTCTTGTATTTTATCACCAAACAAAAATTCATGGGTCAATGATACTTTATTGACATGTTCCTTCTTTTTGCGTACAGTTCAGTAAAAGTCTTGCTTTACAAGGGCACAATCTTACTCAGGTACAAGAACAGTGTACGGTGGCACAGGGGTACAGGGGTAGTGCTGCTGACTCGCAGCTCCAGAGACCAGAGTCCGATCCTGACCTCTGGTGCTGTTTGTATGTAGAGTTTCTACGGTCTCCCAGTGACCGCGTGGGGTTTCTCTAGATCCTCCAGTTTCCTCCCACATCCCAAAGACGGGCAGGTTTATTGGTTAATTGGACCTCTGTAAATTGGCCATAATGTGCAGGAATTTCATGCGAAAATTGAGAGAACATAGAACATGGGTGATCAATGGTCGGACTTGGTGGGCCAATGGGTCTGTTTCCATGCCTTATTTAAACTAAACTAAACTAAACTAATGGTCTTTTCACCTGCAATCAGTACAGTGGAAATATACCATGAATAAATTGCAAGGCAGCGGTGGAGTTGCTGCCTCACAGTGCCAGAGACCAGGGTTACATCCTGACCTCAGATGCTGTCTGTCCGTGTGTGAGTTTGCACGCTCTCCCTGTGACTGCGCGGGTTTCCTCTGAGAGCTCAGGTTTCCTCCCACATCCCAAAGACGTGGGGGTTTGTAGGTTTAATTGGCCTCTGTAAATTGCCCCTAGTGTGTAGGGATTGGATGAGAAAGTGGAATAACATAGGACTTGTGTGAACGGGTGATTAATGGTCGGCACGGTGAGCTAAGGGCCTTTTTCCATGCTGTATCTCTAAATTAAACTAATATAAAGTAACTACAGGGTCATTATCACCCACAATTTTACTTCCGAACAGACTTGACCCATCATTTACATGCTAATTTTCATGACTTTGAATGTTTTTCAGGTGAAGTTGACATAAAATGAATGAATTCTGAAAATCTGCGATGGTTCAACAAGATTTGTTAAAAATGGACTTCAAATGGCGCAGCTTCATGTAAACGCAGGAACCTGTAATGTTCTGAACGTTAGCCTTTTTGTTGGTAGTGCCATTAATTTTTCCCCCTTCCCATTTCTTGCTTATATATCCATTTTTTAGAATGATAAACCCATAGTCAGTCAGACAGCATGGAATAAGACCATTTGGCCTAATGTAGCCACGCTGACCAACGTGCCCCATCTAGACTAGTCCCACCTGCCCACGTTTGACCCATATCCCTCCAAACCTACTGTATCCATGTCCCTGTCTAAATTACCTCCTTCTGCAGTTCGTTCCATATACCTACCATTCTTTGTGTAAAACAATTGCCCTTCAAGTTCCGATTAAATCTTTCCCCCATCCTCGCCTTAAACCCATGTCCTCTGGTTCTTCATTCCCCTACTCAAGGCAAAAGACTCTGAGCGTTCACCCGAACTATTCCTTCCATTATCTTATACACCTCTCTAAGATCACCCCTCATCCTCCTGTGCACCAAGAAATAAAGTCCTAGCCTGCTCAACCACTCTCTGTAGCTCTGGCCCTGGAGTCCTTCACTAGTGAGAATGAAAGGGTAGTCATCCATTGTCTCCACAGACATCCCATGCAAATACCTAGCCATAGTACGCATGACATGCGTTGCATTTTAATTGGGTACGGTATGAGAATTTCATTCTTGAAACACCAGCCATCAGGTGAACCTACATACTCATTACGTAAAGTGCAAATGACTATCAACTTATGTTGGCACTTAATCAGAAAAACCATACCTGTGAAAGAATTTATCTTAAAAATTACACCACCAGCTATAAAATGTCCATATGAACTGGATATTTAAATTTTACCTGATATGGAGATATTTTTAAATTGATGCATTATCAATGGTGATATCTCTGTTGGGATTATTTCGTAATGGTGCTAATGCAAGGATCCCGAGGGTGCTCTGTTCCCTCATTAGTGGACACAATTATCATCATTATATCCCCACTTCGCCAAACCACTCTGCCAGACCCCAGTCTAATTGCTATTCAGACCATGCCACAAATCTTTGCTTCAGATAGCAAGCCCAGAACGTATTCTGGTAAACAGCTTATCATTGCCATCGACACATATCCATTCTCAGCACGCTCCTGACTTTGCAAAGTTATAGCATCAAAGTCATTGAGTTATACAGCGTTAAACAAGCCTTTCGGCCCAACTGGCCCACACGACCAACATGTCCCATCTACATTAGTCCCACCTGCCTGCTTTTGGCCCATATCCCTCTAAACCTGTCCTATCCATGTACCAGTCTAAATGTTTCTTAAACTTTGCTATAGCCACTGCCTCAACAACCTCTTCCGGCAGCTCGTTCTCACACCCACCACCCTTTGTGTGAAAAAGTTACCCCTCAGATTCCTATTAAATCTTTCCCCCCTCACCTTAAACCTATGTCCTCCAGTTCTCGATTCCTCTACTCTGTGTTTCTACACAAACTATTCCTCTCAAGATCACCCGTTATCCTCCTGTACCCCAAGGAATAAAGTCCTAGCCTGCTCAACCTCTCCATATAGGTCAGGCCCTCAAATGCTGGCAACATTCTTGTAAATCTTCTCTGCACTCTTTCAGTTTGACAACATCTTTCCTATAACATATGGTCCTATAATACCATCTACCTCATTGGAGACCCTCGGACTGTCTTTAATCATACTTTGCTGGACATTATCTCACATTAAGCATGAGACAGTGACCCCATCTGTCTCCATTGACTCCATCTACACTTCACGCTGCCTCGACATGGCCACCAGCATAATCAAGGACAAGACTCACCCGGGTCAATCTTTTTTCTCCCCTCTCCCACCAGACAAGAGATACAGAAGTGTGAAAACGCAGACTTCCAGATCTACCTCATTGGAGACGCTTGCACTGTCTTTAATCGGACTTTACTGGACCTTATCTTGCTCTAAACATTATTCCCTTTAATCTGTATCTGCACACTGTGGACGCCATGATGATAATCATGTATAGTCTTTTCGCTGACTGGATAGCACGCAACAAAAAGACTTTTCACTGTACCTCCTAAGTGCCCCTGTCCCACTTAGGAAACCTGAACGGAAACCTCTGGAGACTTTGCGCCCCACCCAAAGTTTCCGTGCGGTTCCCGGAGGTTTTTGTCCTCCGGCAACCACCTACAACTGGCATCGCAACCGGTTTCGACTAAAAAATTACCGATTTTTAAAATTTCGACCAGTAGGGAGACTGACAAAAACCTCCGGGAACCGCACGGAAACCTTGGGTGGGGCGCAAAGTCTCCAGAGGTTTCCGTTCAGGTTTCCTAAGTGGGACAGGGGCATAAGTCCAGTACCTTTTTATCTTTATGGTTATTTTAAAAATAGAATGATAAATGAGATTCAATTTTTTGCTTTGATTGGAAAAGTTGATATTCTCCAGACTAGTTTAAAAGTTGCTCTATGTGAAAGCAAATGTATTTGTTTTGACAAAGCTTTGTATTTCATATATTTATAGTGGATTAGTTTTAACAATAAGAAATCTGTAAGCTTTTTATTTCTAGTAGCTGAACTGGTTAAATATACGTACCATTAGCCTAGAACTATGGGCGGCACAGTGCCAGTCATTAACCAGTCAATTGGACACATCGTTAAGACTTTTCTGCTTTAATCTTGCACTAAAAAGAATTTCTTTGTGCTCGTTGTTCACCAAATATTCCTCCACCTGCACTTTTTTAGCTGAGTTTAATTTAGAAATACAACGCAGGAACAGGTCCGTCAGCCCACCGAGTCCGTGCCGACTGGCGATCCCCCGTACATTAGCACTATCCCACATACTAAGGACAATTTATAATTTTACTGAAGCCAATTCATCTACAAACCTTATGTCTTTGAAGTGTGGGAGGATCCGGAGAAAACCCACGTAGACACAAGAATCCAATGTCAACCAACGATCCCCACACACTAACACTATCCTACACACTAGGGACAATTTTACAATTTTACCAAGCCAATTAGTCTACAAACCTATACGTCTTTGAAGTGTGGAACAAAGCCAGAGCACCCGGAGAAAACCCACACAGTCACTCGGAGAACGTAAAACTACGTACAGACAGCACCCGTAGTCAAGGTCAAACCCGGTCTCTGGTACTGTGAGGCGGCAACTCTACCGCTACACCACTGTGCCACCAAACTAGTCTGTGTGATAAACTAGAATCACATCAAGTGGGTTAGCCAGATAACAGTCCCAACCAAACGCTCCTGCTGCCTGAGGGCCTGAGCCATGGGGAGAGGTTGGGCAGGCTAGGACTTTATTCCTTGGAATACACGAGGCTGAGGAGTGATATTACAGTATAAAATCAATTGATTGAGAGAATGCACAGAATCTTGTACGCACGGGTCGGTGAATCAAGAACTAAAGGGCTTGGTATTAAATGAGAGAGAGGAAATAATTAATAGGAGCCTGAGAGGCAACATTTTCCCACAGGGGGTGGTAGGTTTATGGAATGAGGTGCCAGAGTGGTAGTTGAGGCACATACAATAACAGCATTTAAAAGGGAGGTGTGTGATTAGGGAAGGTTTAAATGGATATGGGCCAAAAACAGGTAAATGAAACTAGCTTAGGTGGGGCATCTTGATTGGCATGGATGTGTTGGGTTGAGGGGCTTGCATTTCCATGCTGTATGACTGTATGACTCAAAAGGGAATCGATTTGAGTGGAAAATAAGTTGTTTAAAGACAGAAGCTGTTTTCCATTAAAAGTAGATTCTCACCCCAAATTTCCATCCATAGATGCTGCCTGGCCCACTGTGACCCTCCAGCAGTTAGATTTTCACATTTAATTCCATTATATATTGTGTGAAGAAAATCGCCTGCATATGTATATTCCCTTTATCATGTATCTGTACACTGTGGATGGCTCGATCGTCATCATGTATTGTCTTTCCACTGACTGGAGAGCATGCAACACAAGCTTTTCACTGTACCTCAATACACGTGACAATAAAGGAAGGCAAATGCAATGCTAGCATTTATTTCAGGAGGACTCGAATATAAAAACAGGAATGTAATGCTGAGGCTTTATAAGGCGCTGGTCAGACCACATTTGGAGTATTGTGAGCAGCTTTGGCCCCATATCTGAGGAAGGATGCGCTGGCATTGGAGAGGGTCCAGAGGAGGTTTACGAGAATGATCCCAGGAAAGATTGGGTTAACATATGATGAGCGTTTGACAGCACTGGGCCTGCACTCGCTGCAGTTTAGAAGGATGATGAGGGACCTCATCGAAATTTACCAAATAATGAAAGGCCTGGATAGAGTGGATGTGGAGAGGATGTTTCCATTAGTGGGAGAGTCTAGCACCAGTGGCCACAGCCTCAGAGGAAAAGGACGTACCTTTAGGAAGGAGATGAGGAGGAATTTCTTCAGTTATATGATGGTGAATCTGTGGAATTCATTGCCATAGAAGGTTGTGGAAACCAAGTCGATGGATATTTTTAAGACAGATTGATATATTATTGGGGGTACACAAAATGCTGGAGAAACTCAGCAGGCGCAGCAGCATCTATGGAGCGAAAGATATTATTGATTAGGACAGGTGTCAAGGGTTGCGGGGAGAAGGCATGAGTTGAGAGGGAAAGATAAATCATGGGCAGCATAGTGGGGCAGCAGCAGAGCTGCTGCTTTACAGCACGACAGATCCGGGTTCCATCCTGATTACGGGTGCTGTCTGTGCGTAGTATTACGTTCTCCGAGTGACTGTGTGGGTTTTCTCCAGGGGCTCTGGCTGTGTTCCACACTTCAAAGACGTACAGGTTTGTAGACTAATTGGCTTGGTAAAATTGTAAAATTGTCCCTAGTGTGTAGGATAGTGTTAGTGTGTGGGGATCGTTGGTTGACGCAGACTCGGTGGGCTAAAGGGCCTTTTCCCGTGGTGTCTTTAAACTAAACTAAACTAAACTAAAATAAATTTGATTATAACCTTTCTCATATTCCCTTTATCATATATCTGTACACTGTGGGTGACTCAACTGTAATAATCGGTTGTCTTTATGTTGATTGGTTAGCACACAACAAAAGCTTTTCAGTGTACCTTTGCACATGTGACAATAAAATAAACTAAAATAAACTAAATTTGTATATCACCTTTCCCATTTTCAGCCCATTTCACTTCATTGACCGGCCAACTAATTAGTTCTGAAAAGTAATTACGCATGTTTCATAAACAAACTTTGACATCAATTTGAACACAATAAAATGTCAGAGATTTTATCAATGAGCGGCTAATTTATTTCTGATGGTTTTGATTGAAAGACAGATATTATCCAAGACAAATTGTAAGTGGCAAGCCATTGAAAATCCATATCCCTTGGGCAAACCTCCACTGAAACTGCTCAATGGAATATAAACCAGGAGTACATTGTTAACATATTAGCATGGATCGAGGATTAGTTAAAGGAAAGAAAGCAGTGAGGAGGATTACATTTTAAAAAACAGTTTAGGCTGTGAAACAGTTCATTTTGAGATTCCACGGGGATCCATAATTGGTCCAGAATGATTCAAAATTATATTAATGAACAGATATGAAGAAGGAATGTGGTATGTAATATAGCTGATACTACAACAATGGGAAAGTAAAACATAAAGAGTGTGTTCTGCCTCGGCAAGGCCAGCAGCATAATCAAGGCCCAGTCTCACTCTGGTCACTCCCTCTTCTCCCCACTCCCATCAGGCAAGTGTGAAAACCTATGAAACAGAAGTGTGAAAACGCACACCTCCAGATTCAGGGACAGTTTCTTCCCAGCTGTTATCAGGCAACTGAGCCATCCTATCAACAACTAGAGAACAGTCCTAAAATTTGGCTTGGACAATATCTTTCTTTCAATCAAATGTGGGCAAGGGCAGCACAGTGGCACAGCAGTAGAGTTGCTGCCTTACAGCGCAGATACCTGGCTTCGAAGCTGACTGCGGATACACAGTTTGTACCTTCTCCCTGTGACTGTGTGGGTTTTCCCTGGGTGCTCCAGTTTCCTTCTACATTCCAAAGACCAACAGGTTTGTAGGTTAATTGGCCCTCGGCAAAATTATGAATTGTTCCTAGTGTGTAGGATCGTGTTAGTGTACGGGAATCACTGGTTGGCGCAGACTCAATGGGCCGTGGAGCCTGTCTCCCTACTGAATCTCTAAACTGAACTAACCTAAAGAAGGGGGGATATATTGCAGGAAAACGTGTGATTAGTCACATTCATGGCGAAATGTTAACAATTCTGCCAAGCAGAGAAGGGCACACTAAACCAATGGAGGAGGGTGAGGCATGGAAGGAAACAAGTTGTGCGTAACCAAATGGTCACAAACAGGTTTGTCCCACTCACTCCTCCGCCGCAGAGTAAGCAACAGAAACAAGAGGATTTGGGTTGCAGTGGAGAGAACTCTGGGAGAACAGGAGGAACAGAGCACCATCTACAGGTTGTGTACAGATGACCACTTAGGCATTGCAAGATTGGCAACAGGCATTGCCTTCTAGTGAATATGTCTGCACATGCCCAACCTCTCAATGCAGTCATCCTCCACAGGTATAGAGGACCCAGGGCAAGCTGCCCACCACAAGGCATCTAGATCCAGTTATCAATCCATCCCATTAACACAGGAGTGTATGACTATGACTCTATGACTATGACTATGACTATGACTATGACTATGACTATGACTATATGACTATATGACTATATGACTATATGACTATATGACTATATGACTATGACTATATGACTATATGACTATATGACTATATGACTATGACTATGACTATGACTATGACTATGACTATGACTATGACTATGACTATGACTATATGACTATATGACTATGACTATGACTATGACTATGACTATGACTATGACTATGACTATGACTATGACTATGACTATGACTATGACTATGACTATGACTATATGACTATGACTATGACTATGACTATGACTATGACTATGACTATGACTATGACTATGACTATGACTATATGACTATATGACTATATGACTATGACTATGACTATGACTATGACTATGACTATGACTATGACTATGACTATGACTATATGACTATATGACTATGACTATGACTATGACTATGACTATGACTATGACTATATGACTATATGACTATATGACTATATGACTATATGACTATATGACTATGACTATGACTATGACTATGACTATGACTATATGACTATATGACTATATGACTATGACTATGACTATGACTATGACTATGACTATGACTCTATGACTCTATGACTAAGACTATGACTATAACTATGACTATCACTATGAGCTCTACCACAGTGCCACTGTGCCACACTAGCCCAGGTTAATTTTAAATAAGTATATAAAATTATGAGAAGCATAGAAACATAGAAACATAGAAATTAGGTGCAGGAGTAGGCCATTCAGCCCTTCGAGCCTGCACCGCCATTCAATATGATCATGGCTGATCATCCAACTCAGTATCCCGTACCTGCCTTCTCTCCATACCCTCTGATCCCCTTAGCCACAAGGGCCACATCCAACTCACTCTTAAATATAGCCAATGAACTGGCCTCAACTACCCTCTGTGGCAGAGAGTTCCAGAGACTCACCACTCTCTGTGTGAAAAAAGTCTTTCTCATCTCGGTCTTAAAGGATTTCCCCCTTATCCTTAAGCTGTGACCCCTTGTCCTGGACTTCCCCAACATCGGGAACAATCTTCCTGCATCTAGCCTGTCCAACCCCTTAAGAATTTTGTAAGTTTCTATAAGATCCCCTCTCAATCTCCTAAATTCCAGAGAGTATAAACCGAGTCTATCCAGTCTTTCTTCATAAGACAGTCCTGACATCCCAGGAATCAGTCTGGTGAACCTTCTCTGCACTCCCTCTATGGCAATAATGTCCTTCCTCAGATTTGGAGACCGGGGATCGGGGAGACAGACCAAAGCTTTCCAGGGGGGAAATGTCAAAGAGGGCAGAGCTTGAAGGTGAGAGGGGTAAAGTTTAGAGATGTGCAAGGCATGATTTGATTTTATACAGAGGGTGGTGGATGCCTGGAACCAGCTGCCGGGGGTGGTGGTGGAGGCAGATACAATAGTGGTGCTCATGAGACTTTAAGCAAGTCACGTGATATGCAGGGAATGAGGAATATGGATTAAGTGCAGCCGGATGAGAGTTGGTCTTGGCATAATGTTCAGCACGAACAATGTGGGCTGAAGGGCCTGTTCTTGCACTGTTCTAAGGTCTAGGAACAATTCTACTTATTATGAACAAAGTGGTGTTTGCGTCTGAAATTGCCACCTTCCAATGCATTGTTTGTCGTCAATTTCGAGTAAAATGCTGCCTTTCCACAATTTTATCTGCGCTGTATTTTGTTTCAATTAGCCTTGCAAGTATTATTTTCTTCCATTTCTGGAAGAATATCCATAATTAAATATTTTAATAGCTTTGGTTGTCTGCAAGTAATTGCATCGTTGAGCGTTTCAACACCGCCCCACGCAAGACAAAGACGTCTCCAGAAAGAAACGTCTCATTTTCATTGAAAATTAATAGTGAATTAGTAGTTACACAAGCAAATCACTGAGGTAATTACAAGAGTTGTTCAACTAAAGCAAAAATGAGCACAAAGGTGTATATTATTAATGGTTGTTACATATTGGGATGTCAGTGTGTTTGATAAAGTACAACTTCTGCAATCCTACATATGTGCATAACAAACAGACCTATTAGCGCCAGACCTGTCACCCTTCTAGAACTGATGGGCACCGCACTGCAAGTTTTTAAGTAGTCGAAGGATAGAGAAAAATTGGTCAAATGAAAAAAGTCTTGTTAAGACATCGCGACAGTAATGCACTTGCATTTCTTAATTTTATACAACAACGTAGATTCATGCAGTGATTTCTTTTTGTGTGATAACACAGAGTACCGGCCCCTGGAAGTAGATCACGTTATTTTATTTCCTGGACAAATGACACATGCTTATTAATCGTACACACCTTATTGTGTCCTTAAAAAAATAGCACTGGGTAATTTTTAATACGGCTTTACAAACATGAAATCAGCAAAAGTTGAGGAAATAAAAGTGATTTTTAATACAGGCATGTGCCAATGAAGCAGATTTTAATATCTTTTTGGGATAAAGCAAGAAGGGTAACAGCTATCTTACAAAAAACATTGCTCGAGGAACACAGGGGTTCTAAGGTTACGGGTAGAAGGCAGGAGAATGGGGTTGAGGGGGAAAAAAAGATCAGCCACAATCGAATGACATAGACTCGATGGGCCGAATGGCCCGATTCTGCTCCTATGTCTTTCAGACTTTAGAGTTTAGCGCGGGAACAGGCCCTTCAGCCTACGGAAACCTATTCTATGTTATCCCTCATTTTCATATCCACTCCCTGCACACCAGGGACAATCAGCTAATACAACTTTTCCCATTGTAGATGAGCCGAAAATTAAAGGTTGGTGTTGTGCCTCACATCATATTCCCCAGTAAGCAAACGTCTGATGACCTCCTTGCCTACATAAAGAATGGTTTGAGAACTAACGACTCAAGAGTTACTAAGGGGGGGAAGCAACCTCATCTTTGTCAAAAACGTTTGCCAAGTGAAGGAAGATGACGTAAAAGTGTGAAGGATGTGGAGAGGGCATTTCCACTAGTGGGAGATTCCAGGAGCAATGGTGTTGAGAGGGAGAGATAGATCACCCATGATTGAATAGCGGAGTAATCTTAAAGGGCCGAATGGCCAAATTATGAACTTATGAATAATTTAACCAAGTGTTACATCAAAGACCCCTGGTAAAACTGAAACTATAAGAAAATGCCCAAAAGGTGAGTATAGAAGTCGGGAGGTCATGTTACAGTTATACAAGATGTTGGCGAGGCACGTTTAGAGTATTGTGTTCAGCTTTGGTCACCATGTCATAGGAAAGATGGTGTCAAGCTTGGAAGCATTCAGAGAAGATTGACCAGGGGGAGTAGACTCAGAGTAGAATGGTGGAGTGGACCTGATGGGCTGAAGGGCCTTGTTCTGCTCCAATGACTTATGAACTTCTGAAGAAAATCAGGCAGGTTCTTGACATGATGATGTGACGTCCGTCAGAATGTCTCTCTGCGTTAGAGAAACAATGAAAACAACAAGCAGTCACTCTATCCCTCGTCCCTCTCTGGTGACAAGCACAGTGCCTCTTTAATAATGTGCCGTATAACTTTGATCCTGTACTCTGGGACAGTATGATTAAATATTGACTGCAGTTTAGGGCCAAAGCTGAAAACTATTGACCCAAAGATTACAGAAGTGATGACATTGTGTTTTGATGCCTGAGGCTAAAGATTTTGAAGGCATTATTCACACTTAAGGTCACTTCAGCAACTAGAGGGGCTATAGTTTACCAATTACACCCCCAAAACTGCCATCAATATTTGCTTTATTATACTCCTGAGATCAATTTATTTTAAAAACAACAAACATTTTCACCTCTTGTTCTTTGTGGAGGCAGGAACCAACTTTTCTCATTCTACTGCCCATTGACACCACACATGGGAGTTTTGTTTTAATTCTCAGTGGTTCAATGGTGCTTTTGTGGTCACATGTGTGAAGTACTAACGCAGTGAAATTATTTTTCCTGGCGAACAGCCCAGCAGAGTATTGTCATACCTCCGATCCCCAATTAGCAAGCGTACAGGAATAATCCACTGAGGCCACATGCAAGAGGCGCCATGTTTTGGTGCCATGTTCAAAGTCCAGTTCTTATGAGCGGTGCCTGCTGCAGGCAAGTCCCAGGCTGTTGTGGGCCTCCAGCCATCTCCTTCCTTGCACCCACATCCCTCTCCTCGCCCGTCCACCTCTGTTCCTCGGGGTGCCTCCCGCAGCTGATCACGAAGGTGCGGTAGGCCCGACCCCAGTTCCATCTCCTCTCCTACTGACCTCACTCCTTGCCCATCGCTTGCATCATCACCAGCTCCATCCGCCCGGTATCTGGTCTTCGGGGACGAGCAGGGTCCGGGCATGGTGGGATGCCCCCCTTCCCAGGCCGACGGTCCGTCAGGTCCAACGAGCAAAAGATCAGCTCGGCGCCTCCCGCCAATTGTGAGCATTTTGGCAAGGACAACATTTTTTTGTCCAGCCCTAATTGGTCTTGAGAAGATGCCGATCACTGACTTTTGATCTTTTGCTGTTGTGGACACCTCCATAAAGGAAGGAGTTCCTAGATTAGACCAAGCCACCTGGAAGAGAATGTGCAAGGAAAGATACATTAGTATATCTTAATTAGTAAGGGCATCAAAGGTTACGAGGTGAAGGCAGGAGAACGAGGTTGAAAGGGAAAAATAGATCTGCCTTGATTGAATGGCAGGGTGGACTCAATAGGCCTTTTAGTTTTATGGACATACTTTAGACTTTATTTTTGGGACAGCGCGGAAATAGCCCCTTTAAAACCCAAATACTTAGTGCATCCAGAAAAGGTTCATGGTTCATCATGTAGTGTTGTGTGATTTTCAAGAGCCTGACGGTTGTTGGGGAAAAGTTGTTCTTGATCCTGGAGGTCACGGTTTTCAGACTCCTGTACCTTCTTCGTGATAGCAAGAGTGAAATGAGAGTGTGGCCAGGGTGCTGTAGGTTTCTGATGATGCTGACTGCTTTCTTTGAGGCAGCGACTCCTGTAGATCTCTTCGATGGTGGGGAGGTCAGTACCCATGATGGGCCGGGCACTGTCCACCACTTTTTGTAACTGCCTTCGTTTCTGGACATTCGAGTTGTCGAACCAGGCAGTTTGCTACTCATTAGAGGCAATTCAAAGTAGCCAATTCACCTACTAATGGAAATCCTTGGGATGAGGAGGACGGCAAAGAAACCCCATATGGCCAGAACATAGATCGTAGAACAATAGAGCACAGGAACAGGCCATTTCGGCCCACAATGTCCTTGCCAAACATGATACCAAATTAAACTAATCTTCCCCGTCTGCAGGTGATCCATATCCCTCTATTCCCTACATATCCACGTACCTATCTAAAAGCCTCTTAAATGCCACCGACATATCTCAATTTTGCTTTGTTGTCATATGTACATTGAAGTTCATTGAGTGAAATTCTTTTGACATAGCTCACACATGCACAAGTCACCACATTTTGGCACCGCTTACAAAAACCCAACGTCCAGTCCACACGTTCAATGTACATAATTATATGTTTTGTGACTTGGAAGGTCCAATTTCTGAAGTTAAACACAACTTTGATTATTTACAAAGTGCAAATAATCACTGCAGATGTAGAAGGAACGTTTCTTTATATCATACCTTTTGTGCTCTTAGAATGCCGCAAATTAGTTGTAACCTATTGTGTCTGTGTAAAACTAACGTTATTTGAGCACAATTCAGGTGAAGAATTCAAATATTTGGAAGAGCATCTAAGGAATAGCTACTAACTAATTCGGTCATAACAATCACTGCCAGAGAATTCCCATACCGATGACATCTTATTCATGGTTTTACCTGTTCTGAATCAAATCTTAATACATTATAAAATGAAAACACTGAAAATCTAAAATGGAAACAGAAAATGCTGGAAATACACAGCAAGTCAGTCCGCATCTGTGGGGACAGAAACAGATTAACGTATGAGGTCAAAGACCCTTTGGTTTAGGTTTAAGTTTATTATTTTCACGGGTCGATGACTTACGTTGATGGGGCATCTTGGTCGGCATGGACGAGCTGGGTGCAAGAGCTGTTTCTGTGCTGAATAGAACATAGAACGGTACAACTCAAGAACAAGACCTTCAGCCCACACACAATGCCAAGACCTTATCTGCCTGCATATGACCCATACACCCCCATTCCCTGCATAAGTGTCTATGCACAAGTTGTGCCTATTTCTGTGCTGTATAGAGCGTAGAACGGTACAACACAAGACCAGGCTCTGACCCACGATGACTGTGCCCAACACAAATCCAAGACTGACTCATCTACCTGCACATAATCCATATCCCTCCATTCCCTGCATATCCTTATCCTTAAAGTCCCTTAAACGCCACTATCGTATCTGCCTCAACCACCACCCGTGGCAGCACGTTCCAGGCACACAAAACCATCCGTGCAAATAACTTGTCTCGCACACCTCGGTTAAGCTTTGCCCCTCTCACCTTCAATCTATGCCCGCGAGTATTTTGAGTTTTCCACCCTGGGAAAAAGGTTCTGCTTGTCTACCATATCTATGCCTCTCAAAACGTTGTATACTTCTATCAGGTGTCCCCGCAACCCCCGACTTTCTAGAGAAAACAATCCAAGTCTGACAAGCCTCTCCCTGAAGCCCCCTAATCCAGGCAACATTCTGGTCAACCTCTTCTACACCTTTTCCAAAGCCTCCACACCATTCCTGTAATGGGGCAACCAGCGTTGGGGTGGCAGGGCGGCGCAGCAGTAGAGTTGCTGCCTTACAGCGCCAGAGACCCAGATCCAATCCTGACTCTGTGTGCTGTCTGTACCGCGTGGATGTTTCCCGAGTGCTCCAGTTTCTTCCCACACTCCAAAGATGTACAGGTTTGTAGGTTAATTAACTTTGATGAGTTGTGAAATAATTACCCCTGGTGTGTAGGATAGTGCTAGTGTACGGAGTGATCACTGGTGAGTGATTCAGTGATTCAGCAGATTTGGTGGGCTGAAGGGCCTGTTTCCGCGCTGTCTATCTATCTCTAAATAACTGCTGTCAATGCTCCAAATGCAGCCTAACCAAAGTCCAACATGACTGCATCATGACTTCCTGATTGATAGAAGATAGACACAATAAGCTGGAGTAACTCAGCAGGCCAGGCAGCATCTCTGGAGAAAAGGAATGGGTGGCGTTTCGGGTCGAGACCCTTCTTCAGACTGAGAGTCAGGGGAAGGTTGAAGCGACAGATATAGACAGTGATATAGAGAGAAAGAGAACAAATGAATTAAATAAAGAAGAGGCAGTAATCAACTTAACTGACGTTGTAGGATTTAATATTGAATCCAGTAAGCGGCAGTGTGTGCTGAGATAGAAGGTAAAGTTTTGTCCCTCAACTTGCAATGGGTCTGATTGTAACAGAACTGGAGGCCTTAGACCTGTTGGTCAGATTGGGTGAGGTGATGAATGAAAGAGGCAGGTGAGGTGCAACTCAGAATCAGTTTCACTGAACACCTTTGTTCAGTCCACCTTGGCCTACGCAACCACCTAGTTGCCAAACACTTTAATTCCCCATCCCATTCCCATACAGACTTTTCTGACCTAGCCTCCTCCACTGTCACGCAAATTGGAGGAACAGCACCTCATATTTCACTTGGAAAGTTTACAACCCAGTGGTATGAATATTGATTTCTCTACCTTGCATCCCCTCTCCCTCCGCCCCTGCACCACCCTAGTCGCCCTACTAGTTTCACTGTCGTTCTGCTTAGTTTCACTGTTTGTATCACTCGTTATCACCTTCTCCACAGCCAACAATGGACCACTATGGGCTCCACGTTCGTTGATCATCTGGCTGCCATTGACTTGTCCTTTTGCACACTTTTTATTCATTTGTTCTCTGTACCTTTTCATACCGCTTTCCCCAGACTCTCAGGTCCGAAACGTCACCCATTCCTTTTCTCCAGAGATGCTGCCTGACCTGCGGAGTTACTCAGGCTACCTCTGGACTGAATACAGAGGCTCCACAAATCAATCATCCAATCTGCGTTTGGTCTCCAATGCAGAGGTGACCACATGGGCGCACACCAAATGCAGGACACTGGACTGGAAGAGGAGCAAGCAAATCAGTGCTTCATTGTGGCCACAAGAAGTGATGAGTGTTGTGGCAACTGTGAGGACAAGGGAAAGTATCTGAGGCGAGATGTGCTGGCGTTGAAAAGGGTCCAGAAGAGGTTTACGAGATTGACCCCAGGAATTAGTGGGTTAACGTATAATGCAAATTTTATTTCGGAGTCACGTTAGTGACTACGTGAAGACCCCGTCCAGTACGCATGCGCGACATTAGCGTTCATGCAGTGCACCTGCAACGAACGGGAGTTCAAGGCGCTCCCGCTACAAATTGAAAAGTCGGGCCGACAGGTAAGTTTTACCGTGGCCGTGTATATTTTCTCTGTGGTCTGCTTTATGTTCCAGGAGAATGAGCAAGACCAGAGGGAAGAAATCTGCAGCTCGCCCCCGTTCGTCTTCCATTGAGGAATGTTCTTTGGAGGGGGGGCAAGAGGCGGCAGGAATAACTACCGCGCCGAGCCCAGCACCGCTCGTGCAGCCTGAGCAGCGGGCTGGAGGTACCTGCAGCCAGAACCGGGCGGTAGTGTCCGACGATTCGGATGAAGATGCCTCACCGCTCGAGAGCGGCACAGGCAGCCGCCTAAGCCGCATGGAATGGCTTGTGGAGCAATTGCTCCAGCGAGATCTGCTGAGAGAGCAGCAGCACACTCGCCAAGGGAGTTCAGGCACTCCCGCAGTGCCCTTTACGGCACTGGCCATTGCTTCACCTTCTATTGAAGGCAGCATTGGCGACCAGGTCTGGGCTGGTCAAGAAGAGGGGTCGCTGGCTGAAGATGTCCGGAGTACGCAGGGTGTACAGGATCAGGAAGAGCTGCTGGGTGTGGTCAACCGCTACGTGGTCATTCCACGAGCGGGTCGGCCTTTAGACCCGAAACGTGCAGCCAGCATTGACCACCTGTCCTCAAAACCCCTACAAGAACAGGTGGTCAATGAGGCTCTTGAACAATATACAGCCCCAGAAAATTGTACATCATTGAATGTACCAGCTGTAAACAGCCAAATTTGGGGACATTTGGGGCAGAACATCAGGAACCTGGAGTTGAAGCTCCAGAAAATCCTTAAACTCCTGACTGCAGGAATAACAACACATGCTCGGTCCATTGATGGTGTGGACATCTCCACAAATCAGCAAGACACATTAGCTCTGCTGTGCACCACTCAATATAAGATTAACAATTTACGTAAGGAAATCATCAAGCCTGCCCTCAACCCTAAATTTGCGGGACTTTGCAAAACACCGGGTTCAGAACCTCCAATTCTGCTCTTTGGAAAGGACCTTCCGAAAAAGGTGAAAGACCTAGAGGAAGAATCCAAGACCTTTGGTCTCGTGACCGAGGTTTGGGACCGAGCAGACCTAACAAACCCAGGAGGCAGTACCCCACGGCGTCCACCAGTCGTCGACCACCATATGCGACTGGTGAAAGCTCGGGGTCAGCAACCATTCCCCGTAAGCCTTTTTTAGGCCAGGGCCCAGAGCGGACCCCATGGAAAATGCGCCACCCCCAACAACATCAACATCAACATCAACAGCAGCCCTCTACAGCCCAGCAGAGACCTCATCATCCAGCGAAGAGGCAGAAGAAGCACCAGTAACCATGGAGGTAGGTGGGTCTGGTTCCTCTCAGCATATGAGCAGTAGGGGCTCTATACTAACAGGGGAAAATTGCACGTTTTTGGATGCATGGGAATCCATCACTAATGACAAGTATATACTCAGCAGCATTCATGGCTATAAAATTGACTTTGTTCATGAAAACATTCCGCCAGTTCAGCATATACCCCAAAGGGTATTCACCCTCTCAGTCAAAGAGAAACAAGAGGGTCAAGCTGAACTGTTGAGGCTACTAGCAAAAGGTGTCATTGAAAGAACAAAACATGAACCTTTGGAATTTGTGTCTAATATTTTCACTAAAACTAAAAAAGATGGTGGATGTCGCATCATCATTGACTTAACTACTTTAAACAAATCTGTTAAGTATATACATTTCAAGATGGAAACTTTTGAAACAGCCAGACTATTGATTTCTAGAGGTTACTTTCTAGCAAGCATTGATTTAAAAGATGCCTACTACTCAGTACCCATACACAAGGGACATCGTAAATACTTAAAGTTTATCTGGATGAAACAGCTATGGCAATTTAAAGCCTTACCAAATGGACTAACCTCCGCTCCAAGGTTGTTCACTGAAATCTTAAAACCCGCTTTGGCATTATTGAGGAAACAAAAGCATATAGTCATGGCGTACTTAGACGACATTTTAATAGTAGGGAAAACCTTGGAGACAGCTATTTTGGCAGTAGCAGCCACCAAACGTTTGTTTGAAACTTTGGGGTTTGTCATACATCCAGATAAATCCAATTTTACACCGTCCACTACCATGGTCTATCTTGGATTTACGATTGATACTGTTCGCATGATTGTAACTGCCGAAGGGGAAAGCATCAGAATTGGCACTATCTTGCAGTGAACTAATGGGTAAACATCAGTCAACCATACGGCAGGTAGACAGAGTTATTGGTAAAATGGTAGCAGCTTTTCCAGCTGTACAATTTGGGCCTTTGCACTATCAAAATTTGCAAAGAGCAAAAGTGCACGCACTAAAGCAAAACTCAGGTCACTTTGAGTTATGAATTTAACTGCTGAATCCATTCCAGAGTTACAATGGTGGACAAGGAACGTTAGGCTCAGTTCCAGTTCCATAATAATCACCAACCCAGTATTAACCATTCAAACGGATGCCTGTGCTTTGGGCTGGGGAGCAACTAACATGCAATCCAGCACAGGGGGCAGATGGACTAATTCTGAATCATCTTGCCTACAGACACGGGGTATCAACTACTTAGAAATGTTGGGTGTGTTTTATGGTTTAAAAGCATATTCATCTAATACGCATCATGCACATGTCCGGTTGCAATTAGATAATACCACGGTGGTGGCTTATATCAACCACATGGGTGGTGTAAAGTCGATATCGTATGTGACAATTTGGTCAACCTAATCTGGCAATGGTGTGTCGAAAGACATATTTGGTTATCAGCAACTTACCTACCAGGTAAGCAAAATACAGTGGCAGACACCAGGTCACGCAAATTTAACGATAACATCGAATGGATGTTAAATCCCAAAGTATTTGCTGAAATTACAAAGCAATATGGCACACCAGATATCGATCTATTTGCATCCAGGCTGAATCACCAGGTACCAACGTATATGTCGCTTGGGAACCAGACCCTGAGGCAGCAGCAGTTGATGAATTCACACTGCATTGGGGGAAAATGTTCTTTTATGCTTTTCCTCCCTTCTGCCTCATCAGGCGGGTATTACGCAAGATTCAATTGGATTCCGCTTCAGGAATCTTGATAATACCCGACTGGCCTACCCACATGGTTCCCAGTGGCCCTCGACATGGCTGTCGAAACACCGTTGGAATTCCCCAGCAGTCCAGAATTATTAATCCACCCAGTGTCAGGCATTAGTCACCCTTGCCATGACAGAGTCAATCTCCTGGCTTGCAGATTCTAAAAAGACCTCTACTGGGCCTGGGACTGTCTGAGGACGCCATCAACATGATGACCGCATCCCACCGGGAGTCCACCAGGAGACAATACCTGACCAACATAAGAAAATGGGAACGGTATTGCTCCAAAACAGGAACTACCTACTCAACAGCTACAGCCACCAGTGTTGTGGAGTTTCTGGTTGGATTACATCGGGAAGGACTCAGCTACAGCGCCATCAATACAGCCAGGAGTGCGTTGTCAGCTTATTTGGTTCCAGCAGCAGGACAACAGGCTTTGGGGTCTCGTCCACTAGTGGTCAAAATCATGAGGGGCATTTTTAACACTATTTCCCCCAGACCAAGGTACATTCAGATCTGGGATATCAGCATTGTGCTGACGTACCTTAGGGGATGGCCACCACCCAGGTCACTCACGCTGGAACAACTTACTCTGAAATCAGTCATGCTCATGGCACTAGTGTCAGCTCAAAGGGTACAGTCCCTCCACCTTCTGAGGCTGGACAGCATGACAGAGTCATTGGACTGTTTCACATTCCATATTCAGGGACTGGTCAAACAAACTAGACCAGGTACCACGCCTCCAGTCATTGAGTTCCGGGCATATTCATCTGACCCACGGCTGTGTGCCAAGACCCATCTCGCAAATTACATAGACACAACATACAACTTAAGAGGGAGAGAAAAAGCCTTATGGATAAGCCACAAGAAGCCTCATGGTCAGGTGACGAGCCAAACCATTTCAAGGTGGCTCAAGCAGGTGCTTAAGTCCACGGGAGTCAATACTAATGTTTACAAATCTCACTCCACCAGGGCTGCATCTACGTCGGCGGCTAGGCGAATGGACATGCCTATGGACCATATTCTGGCCAGAGCAGGATGGTCCTCGGAAAGAACTTTCCAAAGGTTTTATAAGAAGCCGCTGGCGGAACCTGCTACATTTGCAGACAGAATTTTAGAGTCTGCAGATAATCTTTAATTTAAGCTTGGAGGAGCTCTCTGTTTTTTGTTGTCATTAATAAACCTTTTTTTGTTCACAAACAGGTTATTGTTGATTGTGATAACATACTTCCTCCCTCTAAGGTCTTCAGACAGTGAATGAAGCATGAGCTGGTACACGGTTCGGAATCACAGAGCTTTGAAGTCTTCACGTAGTCACTCACGTGACTCCGAAATAAAATAGTGAGATTAAATGAGAACTTACCAGTTCGAAGTTTGATCTGTATTTTATGAGGAGTTACGATGAGGGATTACATGCCCTCCGCTCCCACCCTCTATTATACTGGTAATTAAGTTCTTATTTTTTCTTTACTATATTTATTTCAATTGTTGCGTTTTTTCTGTGAATCCATACCGCTGCTTTGAAGAATGTCGCGCATGCATGCTGGACGGGGTCTTCACGTAATCCCTCATCGTATATCCTCATAAAATACAGATCAAACTTCGAACTGGTAAGTTCTCATTTAATCTCACTATTTGACGGCACTGGGCCTGTACTCGCTGGAGTTTAGAAGGATGAGGGGGGACCTTATTGAAACGTACCAAATAATGAAAGGCCTGGATAGAGTGGATGTAGAGAGGATGTTTCAACTAGTGGGAGAGTCTAAGACCAGAGGCCATAGCCTCAGAATAAAAGGATGTACCTTTAGAAAGATTAGGAGGAATTTCTTTAGTCAGAGGGTGGTGAATCTGTGGAATTCATTGCAGCAGAATGCTGTGGAGGTCAAGTCATTGAGTATTTTTAAGGTGGAGATTGACAGATTCTTGATTAGTGATGGTGTCTGGGGTTATGGAGAGAAGGTAGGAGAATGGGGTTGAGAGGGAAAGATAGATCAGCCATGATTCGATGGTGGAGTAGACCTTATGGGAGGAATCTGCTCCTGTAACTTATGAACTAATCGCAATACTCCAAAAGTTATAAGAAATCATTACAATTTATTATTAGAAAATGCATAAATAAACTTTACTTTAGCCTTTAGAGATACAGCCTGGAAACGGGCCCTTCAGCGCACTGAGTCCATGCCGATCAGCGATCCCCCGAAAATTTACAATGTTACCAATGCCAATTATCCTACAGACCTGCATGAACCCAGATCTCAGGGGCTGTAAGACAACAACTTTATCACTGTGCCATTGTACCGCCTTGCCCAGGTAAATAGGTTTAGGTTTATTATTGTCACATGTATCGAGGTACAGTTTGCATGCTATCCAATCTGATCAGATACACCATGCATAGATATCAATATAATTGAACTACTCTGGTGCCACAGAATGAAAACTATAATACACTTGTATATTGTGCTCCCGATAAATGTCAGAACAGATTAGGCATTCAATGGGGCAGCTGGATTGCTTCCACCCACTGCAAGCATTGCCAGGATATGATCTTTGATGTAAAGGACTAGAATTAGTTGAAACTGACCACTGTCTGGGTAATTCCTGTCATTTTACATCTCCCTCACATCAACATCTCCCCAGGTCTCGAGGAACTTTGCGACCATACTGCTGTGCTGTATAATCTAATTATTAGTCATTAACAACCACATAATGCAATCAATTCTGTCTTCTGTACCCCTACGTTTTAGCCATTTGTAAATGTTATGTCCCTGTTAGAAAACAGAACAGGTTGCAGCCTTGATAGAGAATAAATAATATAATAATAAGGGCAGCTCAGTGGCACAGCGGTGGAGTTGCTGTCTTACACTGCCTGAGACCCGGGTTCGAACTTGTCTAGATCCTGGGTTAGTTTTAACATTAATAAATTCAGAGTCATTTCATTTTTTGTAGTTGAACAGAAGTTAAATCTACATACCATTAGCCTGGAACTATGGGCAGCACGTTGGTGCAGCGGTAGAGCCGCAATGTCACGGCGCCAGAGACCCAGGTTCGATCCTAACCTTCGTGCTGTCTGTACGGAGTTTGTACATTCTCCCTCGGACCGCGTGATTTCCTCCGGGTGCTCCAGTTTCCTCCCACACTCCAAAGTCGTGCAGGTTTGTAGGTTAATAAGTTTCTGTAAATTGTCCCTAGTGTGTAGAACAAAACTAGCGTACGGGGTGATGGCCGGTCGGCGCGGACGCAATGGGCCAAAGGACCCGTTTCCGTGCATTCCTCCATCCCTTGCATATCCAAAAGTCTCCTCAACGCCACTATCGTATCTACCTCAGCAACCATCTCTGGCAGAACGTTCCAGGCACCCACCACCCTCTGTGTAAAATAATTTCCCCACACATCTCCTTTAAGCTTTGCTCCTCTCACCTTAAAGCTGTGCCCTCCAGCTTTTGATTGTTCCATCCTGGGGAAAAAGGTTCTGACTGTCTACCCTATCCATGCCTGTCATCATTGTTTATCAGTCCATTAGATAATACTCAAACTGAGTCCAGGTCCATCACCCATTTTCCAAAAACTGCTCCAAAATTACAAGAACGCACTTGAAATCCCCCCTGGAAGTCCCCCAAAAAATGTGCGCCTAGGCCGGGTGCGGCGGCCAATCTTGACCTCATCAACATCAATTGGTGGGTCGGAATTTGCCCCCTGCGGCTGGAGCTCTGGAACTTTGGTCTGGCCGGATCCGGCAGATCCGTTCCCAGAGCAGACTTCCAAGGCCGACTTTGCGGGCCGGAATCTCAGTCCCTCCGAGGCCTTGATCTCGGTTGGTCCGGCAAAATGGATAGATAATACGACAAGGCTTTGAAACAAGCGTGCTGGAAAATCGGTGGTGGGCCTGTACCTCATTAGCAAGCTGACCAGCACTACATTCTGGCGAGAGATATATGGGCTTGGCTGGAAAGAGTCGAGCTGCTACACACTGCATACATTTAGGCAACTCTAAGCGCTTTCTTCTCAGGAAGAGTGAGCCATTTGCCTACACTTAAAGGACACCTGCTCCAAATAAGGCAAACACAAATTCAGCAAATGCAGATTTTTCCCTCCTCCTTAAACACTGTGATGATAGCTTTTCACACGTGCTAGACAGGTGGCTGACCAGAGGAGGGAAGTGCTGCAAAAATGGTGACATTTCCTTTTTGCACAATGGTAATCCTTCGAGAGCTCATTCAATGAGCAATTTCTGCCGAGGTCTCGAACATAATGGGTAGGTTTACATTGTGAACTCGCTCCTATTATGCACTCGTTTCACCCACCAAAGAGTGAAGCTTTTACTTTCTATTAGTTGCGGCTGAATTTTGAACACAGAAGGCAGTGTCTACCACCTAGACATCAGGAATCAGGCTTGCGCAACTGCTGCCAAGGAATGATCATGGAGTTTTGACTGCAAACAAAGAATATCTTCCCCGTATTTTGTTTTGAGTTTGCATGCCTCAATCCTCAATCTATCAGGTCGAGATTTAGATCCGTTATTCCGCTAATTCCCAAGGATGCCATCTTTATATTTCAAGCTATATATTTTTCCCATTCCCGACTTGTGTTCCTGTGTTTGGAAGTGTACATCTATATGCTAGCCTGCTGATTATTTCCTTTGCCATACAAACTGGGAAACTGCCTTCCAGGCTGTTTTTTGCTTGCATCCAAATTTTTTTTTGTATTACAAATCATTTCCTCTCTTTTTATTTTGACATGTTCACTAGGCTGCTGGCTGCTACTGTGTTAATACTTGGCTTTACTGTCTCTGTTCTGAACTGCATTTTATATATTCCATGCATTTTATTTTTTTGTATTCTATGCTCTGGTTCTACCATGCCTGGCTGCGCTGAGTGTAAAATGTGGATTGTTTCATGTGGATTACCTGCAATCAATGTTGTGTTTTCAGAGATAGACACAAAGTACTGGAGTAACTCAGCGGGTCAGGCAGCATCTCTGGAGAAAAAAGGATGGGTGACGTTTCGGATCGAGACCCTTCTTTATTAACCAGCATCCGTAGTTCTTTGTTTCTACAAGAAAAAGTCACTGTTGCAAACGAAAACGTAATTCCTACATATTAATATTTAGTTATAAATTTAATTGCCTTGATACGTCACACATCCTTCTTTCACCAGGGATGCTGTTTGACCTGCTGAGTTACTCCAGCACTTTGTGTCTCTCTTTGGTATAAACAGGGCAGCACAGTGGTGCAGTGGTAGAGTTGCAGCCTTGTGGCGCCAGAGAGCCGGGTTCGGTCCTGACTACGGGTGCTGTATATACAGAGTTTGTACATTCTCCCTAAGACCGCGTGGGTTTTCGCCGGGTGCTCTGGTTTCCTTCCACACTCCAAAGACGTACAGGTTTGTAGGTTGATTGGCTTTGGTAAAAATTGTAAATTATCCCTAGCGTGTACAATAGTACTAGTGTACGGGGTGATCGATGGTCGGCGCAGACTCGGTGGGCTGAAGGGCCTAATTCCACACTGTATCCCTAGTCTAAAAGCCTTAAGTGAATAAACCAGCAACTGCAGTTCTTTGTTTCTATGCCTTGTATTTTCAGTCCTAATGAGCTCTGTTGATTGTGATCTAAGTACTGTTCCCTCTGAAGTATACTTAATTTTATGTCAGAACTCACATTCACGGTTATGTGTGTTACCGAGACATCCGTCAAAACCATTGCATTTCATATTTAACACTGGCTGCTTGTTTTGTCAACTGAAGTGCTTGTCAATTTTGTATTGAGGCTTTTCATTTGCCACATAGAAAAGAAATGAGTCCAACAATTGCACTTTCAACATCACCCTTTATTGAGATCAAAAATTTCAAATCAGCTCTTCCTGATTGATGCGACTTAACCACTCACCAGAAGAAATCTGGTTTGCATCCAACTAGATTTGAAGCAGTATCCAATGGAGCAATTGAACATATTGCTAATAAGTGACTGGTTGATTGATACTTTATTATCACAGGTGACATGTCACGGGGAAATTCTTTATTTTGCGTACCATACACAAAGTGTGCAAAGAGTCGCCACATATAGGTCTGAGGAAGGGTCTCGACCCGAAAGGTCACCTCCAGAGATGCTGCCTGACCCACTGAGTTACTCCAGCTTTTTGTGTCTATCTTCGCTTTAAACCAGCATCTGCAATTCCTTCCTACACACAATGAGCACACCGTTGGGTAGTGTAAGCTAGCCAGGCGCAATATGACGTGACGGGGCATGCACTTGTTGGGCCAAAGGGCCTATTTCCGTGCTGTATGACTCTATAACTCCATTACACAAAAAAGAACTGCTCTGAAACGTTTTAATAGCTTTGTTGGTGTCTGCTAGTTAGCATCCTAGTAAATTAAATACCTTTTAAGATATAAAATATGGCCACTTAAAGCTTTGCATTCAATAGAAGGGCTCAGGGTGAAGAGCCCTCCAAATCAATGCATTCTTATAATTTGATTAGGGACCCCTTTTATGGGCAGTGTGTGAATCCACAACTGCTTTGGTTGATCCCAAACTAATTGTGCTGTTATTACAGAAAAGAAAAGTAGGACCCTACATTGTTTTACTTGTTAAAGGTAAGGCACTGTTCTAACTCTTCTCACAGCTGAAGGAACGGGGCATTTTATAGCATATTTGTATCAGTTCAATTGCTCTCTGGTGCTTTACTCTTATCCTTAAGCAGTAAATGCAAACTGGTATGTTTAACATGACCACATTACAAATAACGCTGCCTCATTCTCTAGATTAGTTAGTTTAGTTTAGAGATACAGCATGGAAACAGGCCCTTCGGCCCACCAAGTCCACACTGACCATCAATTGCCAAATTGGGCCTTAATTAATCTACAAATCCACACGTCTTTGGGATGTGGGAGGAAACCGGAGCACACAGAGGAAACCCACGCGGTCACAGGGAGAACGTGCAAACTCCACACAGACTGCACCTGTAGTCAGGATCGAACCCGGGTCTCTGGCACTGTGAGGCAGCAGCTCTACCAAATATGGGGAGATGTTATAGAGGCGTACAAAATCATGAGAGGAATAGATCAGGTAAATGTACAGTCTCAAGTACAATAGGTAGAGAAAAGGGGAAGATACAGAGTGCAGAATATCGTTCTTATCATTGTAGAGCATCAGTTCAATTGACAAAGTCCAATATCCCCATTGGGGTAGAGGTGAATAGGATAGCACCCCAGCTTATGGAAGGATCGTTCAGAAGCCTGATAACAGAGGGGAAGAAGCTGATCCTGAGTCCGGAGGTGAAGGTGTGTCTAGTCTCAATTCAGCTGGTTGAATAAGTGTCCATTCAAGTTTTCAACTGTTTTGATAGATACATCACTGATCAGGTGATTGTCGGTTGGGCACTCGTTGGGCCGAAGCAGTTTCCATGCTGTGTCTTTTGGTCAGTCAAAGCCAACTCAATGCCACTTTGAGCGGTACATGAAACAAAGGAAGGGTTGGGGGTCACACAGAGGACAGCACTCCGGGGCGTGTGCTCCGCTCCTTGTTCTTACCTGTCCAATTGTTCCCTGGGCCAGAGGGAAGCAGATGAACTGCTCCTAGCCTCGGACATTATCCATGTGAAGACTGCACGTCACATTTTTGTGACAGCGAACACGGATGACATTTGCTAACGTCCTTCTTCCGTGCCTAACCGAAGCGAAGCACATGTTCCCGCGTCTCAGACTTCCGAGGACAATATGATGATATCACCAACGTTTGAAAAAAAAACCACAATGTTCCCCGTCCACGTCCCCGGTCCCACTGCCCGCTCCTTCCGTCTGGTTGCAAGGTTTATGGAAATGCTGCTGCCTCCGTTAACCGAGAACATCGTTGTAGTTAGGCTGAACTCTGTCACGAACCCAAAAGGAGTTCAGCTTCTGGCAAAATGACGATGCACAATAATGCACCAAGCCACGAGGAGAATAGAAGAGCAACGAGAAGGAACCCTGCCAATTCCAATTATAGGAGTGTAGTCTGGGTTAGAAATACAGCGTGGAAACAGGCCCTTCAGCCCACCGGGTCCACGCCGACCACCGACCACCCGTTCACGCTCATTCTACGTAGAAACAAGGAAGTGCAGATGTTGGTTTAGAAAAATAAAGATACAAAGTGCTGGAGGAACTCAGCGGGTCAGGCAGCATCTCTGGAGAACATGGAGATTCTGAAGATGGGTCCCGACCCGAAAGGTCGCCTATCCGTCTTCTCCAGGGATGCTGCCTGACCCGCTGAGTTGCTCCAGTCTTTGTGTTATCAACCAGCATCTGAAGTTCTTTTTTCATGGCTTTGACAGCACTTTTTGTCTTTATTCACACCTGTTCCATGTTAACCACGTTCTCATCCATTCCCGACATACAAAAAGGGCAATATTACAGAGGCCGATTAACTTACAAACAAGCAGGCCTTTGAGATGTGGAAGGAAACCGGAGCACCCGGGGAAACCCATGGAGAACGTGCAAACTCCACAAAGACGGCACCCGGGTCTCTAACGCTGTGAGGCAGCGGCTCTACCAGCTGCGCCACCGTGGCCGCTCTAGGAGTCTTTATTCTTAGTCAACAGGTGGACAACAGGTGCCTCTCTCTCCCTCTCTCTCACACACACACACACATATAACATCAGACAGAATAATTAGTTCTGCAGAGGATGTATCCAGTCCGCTGTGACGCGACTGTCGGTATCAACATAGAATAAACAGCGAGTCTTCACTGGAATAGGTGCAGAATATGTGTCTGAACTGACATTTAAGTATTTGCATGATGTAAGATTTGCCAGACCACAGTTCAGCAGCTAGACATCTTGCAGCCGCCTCGCAGCGCCGCAGACCCGGGTTCGACCCTGACCTCGGGTGCTGTCCGTGAGTGGAGTTTCTACGTTCTCGCTGTGACCGCGTGGGTTTCCTCCGTGTGCTCCGGATTCCCCCCACGTCGAAAGGTGTGCGGGTTTGTAGGTTAATTGGGCGTCTATCCATTGCCCCTAGTGTGTAGGCAATGGATGAGAAAGCGGAATAACGAAGAACTCGTGTGAACGAGTGATCGATGGCCGGTGTGGACACAGTGGGCAGGAGGAACTGCATCATTCAATCAATCAAATTGGTCGTCTCTCCTGTAGGTACAAGGAACTGCAAGTGTTGGTTTGCAAAAAATACACAAAGTGCCGGAGTAACTCAGGGGATCAGGCAGCATCGCTGGAGAACATGGTTAGGAAACCTTTCGGATCGGGACCCTTCTTCAGACTGTCTGAAGGAGGGATCGACCTGAAATGTCCCCTGTCCACGTTCTCCAGAGATGCTGCCTGACCCGCGGAGTTACTGCAGCGTTTTATGTCTTTTGATTGTCTATTCTGATGGGAACGAGAGAAGAAAGCCACCTCCGACGTCAAAAACACTAAATAAATACTTAGGAAGGGTCTGCAGATGCAGATGCTAGTTTACTCCGAAGATAGACACGAAATGCTGGAGTAATTCAGCGGGTCAGGCAGCATCCCTGGAGAAAAAGAACAGATGACTTTACGGCTCTGAAGAAGGGTCCCCGAAACGTCACCTATCCCTCTTCTCCAGAGATGCTGCCTGACCCGCTGAGTCATCTCCAGTAAATAAATAGATAGGATGCGGACCAATAACAAGAAAGGGAAGCTAATGTTGAAATCATCGCTTTAATGTTGTCTTGCTTACATCGGAGCTCCCGAGATCAGAGGCACTTGTCAGTTTTGTACCAAACTTTTGGCAACACGACAGCGACAATCTTGGCAATGTCCCAGTACCCAAAATAAAAATGCACTGTAAAATCTGCAGAAATCAAATGGTTCCTTGCCGCTTCGAGCTGATTTAGTGGAAATGTCCCTCGGCTTTAGTGAGAGCAAGGACCGTGCTCCCCCACCCAGCTTCTTGTCAACCAACTGCAGCTCAAAAAACGCGGTGGATGAACCCACCCAGTGGCTTACAAAGAGTACAAAATAATCAAAATAAATAATGAATGGCCGTGGGAAGGGGGGGAGTGGAGGGGTGGGGGATGCAAAGCAAATAATCTAAGAAAGACACAAAATGCTGGAGTAACTCAGCGGGACAGGCAGCATCTCTGGAGAGAAGGAATGTGTTGCGTTTCGGGTCGAGAAGAAGGGTTTCGACCCGAAACGTCACCCATTCCCTCTCTCCAGAGATGCTGCCTGTCCCGCTGAGTTACTCCAGCATTTTGTGTCTATCTTCGATTTAAACCAGCATCTGCATTCCTTCCTACACACGGCAAATAATCTGATTAATGTACACAGGTACTGAAACTACAAAAGCGAGACAGCAGTGGATTGGAAACGTACAGATGTATTGCAGCAAGTATGTGGAGGCTTTGGAAAGGGTGCAGAGGAGCTTTACCAAAATGGGAGACACAAAATGTTGGAGTAACTCAGCGGGTCAGACAGCGTCTCTAGAAAAAAATGATCTCGGGTCTCTGAAGAAGGGTTCCCTCCCGAAACGTCACCTATTCAATTTTCCCCAGAGATGCAGCCTGGCCCGCTGCGGTACTCCAGCATTGTTGCGTGTTTGTCTTCTGTCTAAACCAGCATCTGCACTTCCTTCCTACCTATTTACCAGAATGGTGCCTGGATTGAGGGGGAGAGATCCAACATGCAGGGAGAGGTTGGACAGACTTGGGTTCGTTTCTCTGGAACGCCAGAGGTTGCGGGGAGACCTGATAGAAGTATATACAACCATGAGAGGCATAGATAGGATAGACAGTCAGAACCTTTACCCTCAGGGTGGAAACAATAAATTAGTATGGGCATGGTTTTAAGGTGAGAGATGCAAAGTTTAAATGAGATGTGCAGGGCATTATTTTGTTACACGGGGAGTGGTGGGGGCCTGGAACCGCTGGCAGGGGCGGTGGTGGGGGCAGATACGATAGTGGCGTTAAGGAGACTTTTGGATAGGCGCAAGGATATGCAGGCAATGGAGGGATATGGACCTTGCAGGTAGATAAGAGATGGTCTTGGCAACATGTTCGGCACGGACATTGTGGGCCGAAGGGCCTGTTCTTGTGCTGTACTGTTCTATGTTCTCTGCTTTAATTCTGTTCATTGCACTTGGCTTAGGGTGGTGGGGGGGGGGGGGGGGGGGCGGGTAATACGTTTCCCGACAGCCGCGGGGTCCCGTGCCTGAGATGCAGGTTGTAACTGAAGGTTTCACAGATTGATGTCATTAGCAAAGGAAAAAAAAACAAAATTAAACGATTGGGAGCTAATTTAAGAGACATCAGGAATGACTTTGCAGAATATTTGAACAGGGTGACGGGACAGCTTTCGCGACACCTGCGCCTATTAGAAAGAGCGCGATTCCGTTTGGCGACGGCAGTCCCCTTAACCTTGCCGCGTTCCCGCAGCAATCCAGCGCCACTTGTGTGGGCATCTCCGTCTGCGCTAAACCCTAGATTGTGGGGGACGGGCGGCAGGGGTATTTGGAGCTTGGGGGGTGGGGAAGAGGGGAGGGAGGAAGAAGGGTGTTGAGGTAGTACGGATTGCCTCTGCAGATGGAGATGTTTTACAGTTTAACAAAAGGCTCTGAATGTCTATATGTGCATGTGAAGTCAATTCGTCCTTGCAAAACTCGGCCAAGTCCTAAATTCGTTTGCATATTCAGGGAGGCTCACTCCCCAAGTGCATTGTGTGCTGTGCTACACTCTCCGGGCTATGAGGCAGATTGCTGGGGCGCTCTTTGTTTTGAGTTGTATTTGAACGCCCCCCGTGCTCCGAGCTTCAGCCCTCTGGCCAGCTGCCCCGCGGTGCGGCCGGGTCCCGCTCTACGCCGGACTTAGCACTACTGCACCTCTCTCTCTCTCTCTCTTTCTGTCGGCGGTTGCAGACACCCTTGAGTTAAGGATTGCGGGGTTCTGTGCAGTCCCCGCTCTGTAGCGGCTCCGGCCGCCGTTCACTCTCTCTCTCCGGAACCTCTCACAAAGCGCCGCCCGCACACAGGCACGCAAATACCACAAATTATGTCTGATAACACACTAAGATCTTAAAAACAGATCGACCCGAGCAAAACCACTTAAAAATACAACTCTACCTGTTTGGGCGATAGTTGATTTCTTGAGGAATGTTCAGCTACGTGGCCCTCAGCTGTGGTTATAAGATTCATATTTTCGGTCTATCTGTGATATTTGGTTGCCCATGATCGAATTGTTTCATACCTAGCCCGGTTCCGAGTGTTGGTTCCGCACAGCGTTGGGTTAAACATCAGCTTGTAGTTCAACATTAAGAAAAGCGAATGTATAGAATTTCGATGGGATTTATCGCTCTCGTTCCGGGATCTCATCTGATATTGTTTACAATTCAATCAGTATTAATAAAAATAATTGAAATATCCCCTTCACGAACAAACGGCACCAGTGACAATCACACTAGTCTAATCAAACTCATTTAGAAATGGATTTAAAATAGTAAAAATATTGTTGTTGCGCTCTTTTCAAAATAAATGTATAATAGTATTTTGCAATAAAGACTGTGTTCTGGAATCTCACCATGAAATAAACGTACACAGGGAGGATTATTTCGATTTCAGCTAAAGACAGAATTGATACCAAAATACTGACCATGTTGTGAAATGAGGCTGCATTATTTATAACAGGTGCAAAATTTACTATGTTCAGATGCGCATCGAAAGGCCACTGGTCCGCCAACAATTTACAGTCGAAACCTCCAAACGATATCCATAAATGATACCATAATAAATTGGCGGTCTGTTGAGAAAATGCGTGTTGAAGTAAATCTCAGTTGCGAAATTGTAATGCAAATGCGAGATCAAATTGAACTTTGATCCCACGTTTTCAACATTTAAAATACAATACACCCTATTTTATGCATGCGTTAGTTTAGGGAAGACGCTTCGATTCAATTCTGGAAGTTTTGGATGGTCTAGATTGAGTACATAAAACACCAGGACCTGCGGTCCTAAATTTTCGGGCACTGTTTTAAAGCGAGCCGGAGACAGGGAGAAAATGACTATATCTTGATTGCGGTTCCAAACCCCGTTAGGAGGTATCCCACGATGAGAGGGAAACGCTGTCCAAATAGGGAATCATTTATAATTTACCTCACACCGTTTTTTTTGGTTTGTCCCTAATAACAAGATTAACATTTGCTGGCACTTCTATCCCGTTGCTACAAACTTTTTTTTGATCCGTTGACAAATTCATGTTAGTTTTAAGCCCGACTGAAGCCGCCATCAGCATCGGAACTATTGCCAGTCGGGCTTATTTCAATTGGAAGACTGGGGGAATTGGTGAAAACAGAGTGAGAACTGGGAAACATCGGGTTTGTAACAGCGCGCCTCTTGCTCGGCAATGTCTAGTGTGTGTCAAGGAAGGATAACAAGAAAAGATTTTCTTCATTTGCGGCTATCGAGACGCTGCGCGGCTTAAAAAAAAAAACTAGTCGCATCTTTGCACTGTGTAACTAATCCGAATTCCTTATCTGGGAACAAGAGGAACTCATCATGTGACATTCATGAAATCGAGAAATCTCTGGGTAGCTATTTTCTTTAATTTATTTGAATCCCAAGACAGAATACATGAATAACCGATAACCAAATGCTATTCAGATAGGATGTCGGAAAACTTAATTACATTTCTCATTAGGAAAGGTACTTAAGCTGATGGGACATTTCTGACATATAAAAAATATATAAAATATATAAAATACTGCAGATATGTGTGTAATATGTATGTTCGCAAGATTGTATATATATATACACACATACATACATATACACACACATATATATATATATATATATATATATATATATACATATACACACACATATATGTACACATACATATATATACACACATATTATTTATATCTATATAATGTAATCAGCTATAATTGATATATGAAATCTTACAAAGACACATTTGAAGACATATATGCACATACACATATACACACGCACACACACACACATATATATACACACACACTATATATATAAGTGTGTGTGTATATTATATATATATATATATATTATTTGTCCCCCATATAAACGCGCGCGCGCGTGTGTGTGTGTACATCTATATAGAGAGGGAGTTAGAGGGTTAGAGGGGTAGATGGATAGATGGATAGATGGATAGATGGATAGATGGGTAGATGGGTAGATGGGTAGATGGGTAGATGGATAGATGGATAGCGCAAACACACCGCAAGCCTTAGACTTTACTCGAGCGTTGAGAAAATACTTAACAGTGTGTTCGCTTTTTGTATAAAATTTGCCAAAGTACCTGTTCACGTATTGCGCAATAAATATTTGCCCCAAAGGTTCATTTAAAAATACAATTCGGGGTCACGTTAACATCTAGCTTCGTGATCGGCTAATACAATTATCAATTCACACCTATTTGCACACTTACTGTTTTGTTCTGAAGGTTCTCCAGTGGATAGAACCGCTTTGATGAGTGTGTGGTTGGGTGAAATGGAAAAGTTAACGGTCTGATTTGGATTAAGAACACAGGAATCCACGAAGCAACTATTTGAAGACATCTTTTTATTTTTGTAAACATTAAATGTTTCTTTCTCAAAGAAAGAATTCTCAGAAAACATACTTTAAGCATTTCTAAATGTAAGGTACACAATAGAAAAGGCAGTGACTTGTAGGTCAAAATGTATACGTACTGCATACATATATATATTTTAATATACAAAGTAAAACCTACATGTATGTAAATACTTTCTTTTAAAAATCCCACTGAAACATGAAATGACAACGGTCACCTTTCTGCAGACGTAAAGGGAGAGGGACAAAGTGCTCAGTAGATTGCAGGACATCGCCTCCAGAAGCACTCTGAAAACCGCCAATAGCAGGAGCATGCAAATTCATGTCAGACGCCAAAAAATAATATATAAACTTTTTATCAACATCAACAGTACATACAACACTTACAAACGATGAATGTTGAACGATTTATACAAACACGATGTATCTCTTTTAAGATGCCAGTTAGTGTATACTTGTAGCCAGGTGCTAAAATTGTGCATCCGCTAACAAGATATCAAACACTACGTTTGTCTTTTTAAAAAAAACTAACAGACTACATAGTGTCTGGAATACAATTTCTTAGGTTCCCATAATGTAGACATAATCCATCAAGAAATACCAAGTGCCTATAATATTTCCAACATACAAGTATGAAGATTAGTCTTGCGATGGTATTCACATGCTTGGTCATTCTGGTTTCTAACCGCTAATAGATCTTCATCTTACATTTCTTCACTCTTACATTTCAATCCAATCGGAAAAGTAATCAGAGCAAAACAACTTGATTTGATAATTTACAACTGTTGCAGTTTAGGGGGCGCATCGCATAATTGCTGTATTTATATCAACCAATTCATTATTTTGCAAATACTACCGCATATAACTGCAAAGAGAGCACGAGCTTTAAAGAGGGTTGGGGTTTTTATACACCATTTTTATATCCATTTATATACCATACCAATAGATATCCATTTTATATACTGCAATTATGAGTGCTATCAAAATGTGTTTGGGACGCTAGTCTTGGGAGAAGCCGCCTCGTCAATAATCAAACAAAAAAACAATAAAACGGATAATCAAAAAACTGTATATACCACGTTTTGAAGGTTTATTTGCTGTGAATCCAGTTCAGTAAACGATTGCAATACAAAGTTTTTTTCTTAAACAAGCGCAAAAAGTTGCAAGTCTTTTTGCAAATGCATTTGGCACCAAGGTCTCTTTCCATTGTAGAAATGTCTCTGCCGCTTTTCTGGGGCAGTAGAATCACATCCTTTGTTATAGTTTCTCTATATCTTTTTTGTTTGTCTGTTTTATTTTTCCCTCTCAGTCCAAATGCTCAGGGTTTGCATTCAAAAGGGTAGTGTGTCTAGGAAGAGCTTGTCGATTATTGTAGGCGGTGGGACGAGATCTTCCAGCTTTAGGTAAAAGATGCGTTGAAGACCTTGTGTGCAAAGGGTTCGGAGTTCGGGCAATTTCCCTAAAAGTTTGGACAAGTAGTTCGGACGATTTAAGCTTCCTCCGTTGAAAGTCACGTGGTCCTTGAGACAGTTTACAATTTTATTTTGGAGTTCTTCCACCTTCTTGGGTTCCTTCAGCCCATGTCGCTCTGAAAGAAGAAATGGGAACGTTAGCCAAAGCTTGATCCCAGCCACCGCTAGAGCGGCGCTGCAAGGGTTAAAGGGCATTTGTGTTCCTCTTATTTGTATGGTTTGGGGCTAAAGGCTTAAAATAAAATGAGCTGACCTGTAACCATAGCGAGGGCAGAAATGCAGGCGAAGGCTGAGATGTCTATGCTCATACTGTGCAGGTTAGATGAGAAGTCAATAATTGAATCTATCCACTCCCCAAAGCCACGAACGCATTGCAATCTGTGCAGAACCACGCCGTTGCAAAATATCAGCTTGCCGTCCACGGGGTTGGATCTGGAATTAACAATAATAACGCAACTAATTGCCTTTGCTGTAAGAAACCGGACTTTTTTTTAAATAACTAGCGCAACAACAATAAAACTCAGATAATAGATGGTCGATGGGGCAGGGGATGGGGAAAAGAGTCTGAGGAATATTAGGATTGTATATGTACCGGTAAGCCAGCCTCAAAACGAAGAGTTCCAGAAAAGCCGATTCAAAGAGTAGGTCTTGGTCTTCCTTTGGCAAATCGGTATAGCCTGGGATTTTTTCTGCCCAGCTGCGAATTATTTCCATAGATCCGGTCAGAAGATCGTAGAACTGTTGGATGTGTTCTGTGTCCCCGCCGCTCATCTGATATTCGGGGTTGGACTGGAACTAGAGTTTCAAACAACAATACAGACCGGTTGGAATGAATTCAAACTCACATCTGCTTTGTGCACATGATAATTCTGCTAACATTTTTTTTTTTCATTTTCTATTATTTGTTGTATTCTTTTACTTATAAGTCATGTTGAGCGATTAAGAAAATATTATACTCGAATATATTCTGGGCTAGTGATTTATTCGAGTATATTCATATATTGTCAACCCATTCCGAATATTATTGATTTAATTTTTATTTAATATTCATTAATTATTTTTATAATATCAGTACATTCCGTTATACGTTAACGTGGTGGATTTGTGATCTAGGAAGATGTCACTTTCGATTTTACCAGTGTTCCCTTAAAGTATCTATATATTTCTCTTAATGTGTTGATGAGTCTAGTAGCGCTGAATCAATGACCCGGAGAGCGCAGGTTGTCAAATTGCTTAGACATCTAGAATTAGTTGGGTGCATTGCAGGGAGCGGTTGATGGACTTACTCTGGAGTAGTCAAGGCTGGGCATGGCAGGGTTGGAGTCGACGTGGGCTCTGACCAAGGCTGTGATGAGGCTCAGAGGGGGCGACGGCGGAGATGGTTCTTGAGGACTCTTGGGCTTGGACGGCAGTCGTCCCCTGCGGCCTTTCAAGCTGTCGGTGCGAACAACTGGGAACACAAATGGAGCACAACTTAGAAACACTTTGCGGTCTGAGCCATTTCTGATGATCAAATTTCTTTACAAAAAAAAATTACACTTCAGAGATACAGCGCGGAAACAGGCCCTTCGGCCCACAGAGTCCGTGCCTACCAGCGATCACTCCGTACGCTGGCACTATCCTACACACCAGGGCCAATTTACAATTTGCAATACGTTAGTACTATCCCACACTTGGGACAATTTAACTTTTATTTCGACCGAAGCCAATTAAACTGTGAACCCGCACGTCTTTGGAGTGTGGGAGGAAACCGGGGCACCTGGAGAAAACCCACGCGGTCACAGGGAGAAAGTGCAAACTCCGTATAGACAGCACCCGCCGTCAGGATTAAACCCGGGTCTCTGGTGCTGTGAGGCAGCCACTTCACCGCTGCGCCACTGTGCCGCCCATCTCTTCAAAATAAAACACCGTCTGCTTTATTGTAGAACATATTACGGGAGGGTGCTCAAAAAACCCTTACCTTCTTTCACCATGCCAACGACGAGGCACTTCTGAAAGCGGCAGTATTGGCACCTGTTACGGCGGCGTTTGTCAACCGGGCAGTTCTTATTAGCCAAGCAAACATATTTAGCGTTTTTCTGCACTGTGCGCTGCGAAAACAAAAAAAAGGGGGGGGGGATATTAATGGATAAAATTACCAATTAATGTGTTCAATAACCGACACACACATATGATGCTTTTTTTTAAATAAAGGAGATTTAAAAAGCAAGTTAATTTGCACCGCGTTCAATGGGCGAATATTGACAGAATCCAGAGTAGCTGTTACCGGCTGCCCCAATCCCCGATTCACGCTGTGTTTTATATGCAAGGAAGGAGAGGCACAGACACAGTGTAAATACAAATCCGTGGGCATTCATACTATTCACATCCCTCCGAGACCCTTCGATTTAAAATGATAAGATTATTCAGTCACGGTGCCGAAATAAAGAGATCACTTTAATTTTACCATGGGGAATTATGTTCCACTTGGTTAACTTAGACACGGCTTAATGTTGTTACCAAATTAAATCTCAAGGAGTCAGCTGAGTTTGTGCCGCAGACGCTGGCTGCCATCTGTATTTGAGACAATCACACCAAACAGGACACTTGCCAAAAGACAAAATCGGTGCAGAATAGAAATGCGTGTCGCTGTGTGGTTTAACAGTGTGCTTTTATAACTCTGCTATAAACACGTAGATTTTTCATCTCTCTCTCTCTCTCTCACTCACTCTCGCCATCTCTCTCTGCATTTGATTCCATTTAAACCCCCCTGAAAGATAATTGCCCAACACCAAACATGGCCTTTCCGTTTTATTCTGAGTCTGGAAAATAAAATGTTAAAATGAAACAGTTACCTTGAAGAAGCCTTTACAACCCTCGCATGTTCGCACCCCGTAGTGTTGGCAGGCGGCGTTGTCCCCACAAACGGCGCAGAGGCCCTCGTTCGACGGAGAGTTTCGAGATGGTGGCGATGGCACCTGGTTGTCCATCAGCTGAGATCCATGGCCGATCTGGAGACCGGGAAAGCCCACGGATGCTTGCTTCCGGATGGGGTTAGGGACAGCAAAATTCTGGCTGTCCACCACATGATGTCCACCTCCCGTCTCCGGGTTCATGGACATGTGCAAGGGGTTATCAAACCGCATTTGGCAGCTGGACACCGGGGTACCGGGAGGAGACTGTTTGAAGGAGAAGAGAGATAGTCTGGAGACGGGCGACTTCCGCTGGTCTATCATATGGGTAGTAGCGACATAGTTTTGAGAAAAGCTATGAAGAGAATTGGGATCGTCCCACAATGGGTTGTGTTGGACCTGGAAGCCCGGAGGTGTTGGGGTCGGGGGTGGAGATGGCTTGTAGTACATGGAACTGGAGTGCATCATCTCCTCAGATGGGTGTTGGAGGTGATTCTGATGGTGGTAGCCGTTCATCTGGATGTCTTCGATCTTGATGGCGGTCTGCTGATTGGACAGAGGCATCTGGTACAGGCAAGGGGGTTTCACGTCGTAATTGGAAGTGTAGTTCTCCATGAAGGTGCTGAAGCTGGGCAGCGAGGTGGTGGCTGTGATTTCGGTGTTGGTGAGGTCCATGCTGAATTTGACGAATTCGGGCGTTAGGAAGTCATTGCTGAACTCCCCACTGTGATAGGTGTAGCTCTGAGAGGCAGGGCTAGCTCCTTGAGGCGATGACCCATATTGAGCTTGAACACAGGGCATGGCTGTAAATAAAAGTTCTCAACATGTACTCATAGCATTTAAATACGCAAGACTTCTACTTCCAACTCACATTCCAAGCCCCTTTGCCGGAATCTAAACCGAACATCCCCGATTTCTCCTGAGATGCTGCCTGACCCGCCGAGTTACTCCAGCATCTTGTGTCTGTCTTTGGTATAAACCAGCATCTGCAGTTCATTTTTTATTAACCATAAATTATTCCGTTTTAACCCGTGGATTTACTTTTTAGGGTGTGTGAATTAAAATATTTTAAACGTATACACGGAGGAAGGGTCCCGACCCCAACCGGCGCCTATCCATGTTCTCCAAAGATGCTGCCTGATCCGCTGTTACTCCAGCATTTTGTGACTTTTTCTGGTATAAACTAGCATCTGCAGTTGCTTGTTATTCTATATCCCTCTATTCCTTACTCCAGTACTTTGTATCTTTTTTTTTTTTTAACCCAGCATCTGCAATTCCTTGTTTCCACATTCTCCAGAGATGCTGTCTGACCCGCTGTCACTCCAGCATTTTGTGTCATTTTCGTAATCCAACATCTGCAGTTCCTTGTGTCCAAACCTATACCACTTGTCACTGTGTCTTACATCCTTATTATCTTTTAAATTAATTTCAACATGGAAATGTATTTAGTTTTTTAAATATGCGCGTTGAACTCAAATATTTGCTAGACATAAGGAACTACAGATGTTGGTTTACGAAAAAAAGACACAAAGTGCCGGAGCAACTCAGCGGGTCAGGCAGTATCTTTGGGTGCAACATTCTCCAGAGGTGCTGTCTGACCCGCTGAGCTCCTCCACCACTTTGTGTCCTTTATTTTCCAACATTTGTTATGCGTTTCCCCCCCATCAAAAGGCAGCGACCGCAATTTAATGAAAACATGAAACGCATAGAGAATATTATCTTCGATGGCGAGTTTAAGAATGGCAATATAATTTAATTAACACATAGACTAACTGCGCAATCAAAGGGACGTACCTTCTGCCAAATGAGTGCGAAAGAACTGGAAAGTAGACACTGTTGTGGTTTATATTCCAACCGTGCAGAATTCGGAATTCTATAAAATCGCAGTTTAGGCGATATTGCAATGAAACCTTTCCTGAAAGCAAATGGAAAATAATCATTGATCTACGCCACGCTAGCTGTTCATTTTAATAGAAGATTACATTCCACTGAATTTCACGAGCAACCTGACACGTTGTCCTTTTGTCGTTTTGTTCTCGATTTCGTGTTTCCAAAGTTCGCCAGCAAAACCAAATGGAGTGGATCTGTGCGACTCCTCCAGGGACAATGTCAAGCACGGATTTATTTCCCCCTTTTGGAGTGAAATATCGTGTACCTTTCTAAATCCCTTATTTTGTATACGATGAACTCTAAACAGCGGTATCAACGATTCTACACTCTAGGTCGCAGTTTATTAGACAGCACACCACAGGAGCACCCAGAGATGTTATGATAAAAGGGGTAGGGGACATCATCATTTAAATTTAGAGGAAAGATTGTTGTATGAAGTTGGCGGGTTTGCTCTTTCTAACGCATCGTTGCTAGACCTAATTATTCCAAGTGTTGAATTACACCCATGGAAATATGAAAGCACGATTTGCTACACTTCTTTTATATGGAAAAAACACATGCAGACAAGAGTTAAAACAATTCGGCAGGTAGGTAGGTGGTAGACAATGATATAGACAGATAGAAACAGGCGGACAGTTGGAACGCCACAGAGACGTAGAAAGGTAACTGTCCAATATTCATTCAAATGACATTATTGCTCACATAAAGAGGCGAGGGTTAAACGATTAGTAAAACACAGCTTGCAAAGTTCTTTATACAAACCCTTATTTTTACTGAATGTTTTATTATATGGCTCCGGAGAAGACCAAGCAGTGAATGCAATAACGTGCATCTCAAAATAAAGTTTGTTTGCAACATGTATACATTCAATGCACAGATGATATCCCTTATACGCTTAGTTAAACAATCCCGCAATGTACATGTTTTAAAAAGACCAGCCATTTAATTTACAATTTACCCAATTCGCGTCGCTCAGTTATTTGCGGTCAGCTGTAATAACTGAACATCTCTGAAAGAAATCCATAATAAACCGCGTATTCTAACTTACTGTCAACCGGCTCAAATCGCTCTGCAAATCGTTTGGATGCCGATGTTTATGTGTTGTAATGGGAGGGGGGGGGGGGGGGGTAGTTCTTTTGGCAAATTTTGGTACAGGGCTTTTAATTTAGATGTTTCGCGTTGCTGGTAGCAAGAAAGACACGTGTAGAGGGATATCCCACAATTACCGCCCCCATCCTAAACAGCTGTACGGGGTAGCAGGTGGGTGCATGCAGGTGACCGACCGTATTAAAAAAAAAACAAAGCCATGTGGAATAAACTGGACATAACCCATGGTTTCCACCATTCAAGCGATTCACATGAATTATTATTAGAGCCTGTCTATTAATTGCATAATAGCAGAGTTACGATCACCGGGGCAAAAATCCAATAACTGTTGTCAAACATACTCAGACACAGACACACACATACACACATACGTTTGTCAAACTGATTCATTTGACTTGCTACGTCAAATCCTCAGGAAAAAAGAGCCTCAGCCCTGACACGCAGAAAGAACAGCAATAAACAATATAATAAAGTGTGAAGAAAGGGGTCCCGACCCAAAACGTCACCTATCCATGTTCTCCAGAGATGCTGCCTGGTCCGCTGTTACCCCAGCATTCCGTGTCTACAAACTAACATCTGCAGTTTCTTGTCATTACATTATATTGCAAGTAGTCGCACATAAACACGTGCCGTGCAATGGGTTCAAACGTTTTAATACTTACTTGCTTCTTATCCACCTCTCATTTGGAAGCTGCAGATCTCAGGATGTGTAGACGGTGAAATTTGGAGGTGCGGCGGTGTTTTGTATGTTGACGTTCGAAGTTGTAGAGCGGCGGCGGCAACAGCGTCGGTGGCAGTGGTCGATACAGGTTGCTGTCCCCGACACGCAAAGCGGGCGATCAGACTCGCACTGGCCCTACTCTCCAATGTGCCTTTGTTTATGTGAGCTCCTCTCTTCCACTGGCAGCGTGTAACCAAGTCTCCGAGCGTCAGCAAGCGTCAGCGTAGACAAGCCCAATGAACGCCCGGGGGCCGGGCCCGTAACACACAGTTGGCCAAGTCTCTCTTTGGTAAATTTCCGAGGTGACGTTAGCGCTGTGGATTTTTAAGGTAGCAAGACCGTGACTCGGGACAACCTCCTCACCTCCCTTTCCCCCACGGCATTTCCACAGACAACATGTAATTGGAACATTTTATACCGATTATGGAATCTGGGTCTCATGCATTGCTACTTTACGGAGTTATTTCTACGACGTACTAATTATAGTAAGCCACGGGCGGCTGTGGAAGCCAAGATACAGGGTATTTTTATGGTTCAATATTAAGGGCGTTAATGGGAAAAGGCAGGAGAATGGGATTGAGATGAAAGATAGATCAACCATGATTGAATGGCGGAGGAGACTCGATAAGCTGCATGGTCTAATATTGTTCCAATGCGGAATTCATTGCCACAGACAAGGGTATTTTTAAAGCAGAGATTGACAAGATCTTGATTAGTAAGTGTGTCAAGGGCCGTGGGGAGAAGACAGGAGAATGGGGTTGAGAGGGGGATACAGATTAGCCAGGATTGTGTAGACTCGGTGGGATGAATGGCCTGATTCTGCCCCTATGTCTTAAGGTCGTTGTTGAGTTACGTTTGTGACTTAAAAGGAAATAAAGTGCTGGAGTAACTCAGCAGGCCAGGCAGCATCTGTGAAGAAGTTGGATGGGTGACGTTTGGGGTCGGGACACCTCATTAATGTATCTGTCTCAACGCGTTTAGATTGTATCTCTGCCATACTCCCTAAAAAAGCAAATTCACGGTTGACATCGTATAATTTCGGGGTATTCGGTTCAGACCATTCTGACCCGTGTGAAGAAGGGTCCGGACGCCAAACGTCATTGAGCCATTTACTCCAGAGATGCTGCAGACCTGCCTAGTTACTCCAGCATATTTGTGTCAGTTTGTGTAAACCAGCATCTGCAGTTACTTATTTATACTATGCTTATGACTTGTCTAGTTACTGAGTGTCTAAAGTCATAATCAACCGGTAAGGAAAGTGGTGAGCGGTTTATTTGGCATCATAAGGGGATTTCTTTTTTGTTGTTGTTGTTGCTTTATATAATTATTTTGGGGATCCTTAACTGCTGCTTATAACCCGTGCATTGTACCTAATACAAACCACAAATTATGAATCGCATTGCATTTAAATGTAAACAGGGCGAGTCCACTCATTAAGATTGCATTCTGGAGAAGGTACTTCTTAGAAAGCATCAAGCATTTTTAAAAAAATCAACAGGTATAATTTAGGATTGTGGGACGGTAAGTTTCAGTTTTATAGTTATTAGATATTAGACTGGTAACTAGGAAAGAAAATGCTTATTATTGGGAGGGGATCTGTGCAACAGAACTAATTACAAAAGTAACTAGTGGAGTGTTTGGGGAGAAATGGTACTCCGTGAAGCAGGGAGGTTTTTTTTAAGTTAAATGTGCGTTTTTATAAGAATTAGACCGGTAACTAGGAATTACAATGTGTACAATGGGGTCCACGCGGCAGCATGCATGGGTAGCAAAAGTTGACAAATGCAAGATTGTGGACAGGAAGTTTCGTTGATACAATCAATTGCACGTTTTGTAAGAATTAAGGCCGGTAACCAGCGATTTAAATGCTTGTTAATGGAAGGCCTCATCTGTATTAATTGCAAAAGTGACAAATGCAATGTGTGTATATATTTGCTACAAGTGAAAATTGCAACAATGTGGCGGGAAGGGAAAGTCTGGAGGCCACCTTAACTGCTGACAGTCGAGGCAGGGAGCTCATTAATACGGCTTGTTGCAATGGAGCGTCAGCGTTCGTGGGCGAAGCGATTTAATGAACGAAAGGAAAATGTGATAGGGACGCTGGCCGCGACCAGCAGAGCGCCGGCTGACGCAGGAACGCTACCATTGACGCAAAGAACCCGGGCTGGGCTCGCCAGAAATAGCAGCTCTGGCAGCTTGCAATTGATGCATTCAGGGGTAGGGCTTAACGTGACTATTTTAAACTCCAGCGGAAACTCGAGAACACCAAATTAAGACATTGCGGATATTTTTAGAGAGGCCACTTTTTTTTAAGTGCAGGGAAGTTACAGGGAGAGGCCATCAAAAGTATAAAATATTAATATATAGTAATCACATTTTTATTTGCACCAATTACTTTTTCTTGTAGAAACACAGAACTGCAGTTGCTGGTTAATAACGTTTTTATAGAAGGGTCTCGACCCGAAATGTCACCTAATCATGTTCTCCAGAGATGCTGTGTGACCTGCTGTTACTCCAGCATTTTGTGTCTATCTTCCTTGTTATTACATTATAATGAAAGTAATCGCATATAAACACGCACCGTGCAATGGGTACTCCGACAATCTGTGCCCTTCAGTGACTTTTTCTACTAAAAGTGACTTATGGTGTAATATTTTTTAATTTTCTGATGTTACTTTTTCACACTAGCATTCTACAATAGGGATTTGGGGCCTTGTCGTTTTTTGGCTTTACACTATAACATTACATTTTTTTATGTTGTTTATTATGGTGTCTATTTACACATCTGTTCTGCTGCTGTAGGTAAGAATTTCATTGTTCCTCTTCGGCCCATATAATAAAACACTTTGGCTGGAACTGTGACAATAGTACATTCATAGTTCTTTCCGTGCAAGCCTTTCACTCTACCGCGACACAGGCGACAATAATAAAGCTAAACTTGCAAATTCAGTAAGCAGATTAGTTCTGAACTAAAAATCTACTCATATATTTTTTGTTAATCAACATCTGCAGTTCAGAGTGTCAACCTAATCAACTAACCACTTTGCAGGTCTTAAAAGACTCAACCATCAATTGGGAAATAGTTTATTATACAATTCAGTCATTTAATGGGGAGGGAAGAGATAATCAATAATGGTTTTAGAAAAACTGCGAACTAGCCAGTGGACAAAACGTTAACAACGCGAGTGAAAGTGCCCATTACGTCCCGGAAAGGAAACAATCGGCGAGCGGTGGTTCCCGTGGCTGCAGTGTTCGCTTCCATTCACCAAACCGAAACTCCTGCAGTTTCACACTTCCAACAAGAGGAGGCAGTCGTCCTCAAAGATTCACCGCAAAAGCCCCCTGTGATTTTCTCAAAGTTGTCTTGTTTAAAAAAAAAAATTCGCCAAAATCATATCTAGATTAATTGCACACATTAGTAATGTCGCCTGAAATTCACAATGCCTCCTGTGTGAATTGAGAACACACAGCTGGTTGGGTAGCAGCGAGGGAAGGATTTTCGCCTGAAACATTCTTCCAAATAATATCCGGTTGATTCCATTCAATACGCAACGACAAAGACAGTAGCAAATGGATAGGCTTCTCGCTTGTGGGTTAAATATATAAAGGTTATGGGGCGGTTGCAAATAGTAAAGACACCAACAGTGAAAAAGTGCAATGGCTTTTATTTAATAAATCGTACAATCCAAGTTATTGCAAAAATCTAAAGAAAGCAGTAGTGTTATGTTAAAATAAGCTTGTGAGCTTGCATCAAGATATGACCTGGCACAATTCAAGATGTAGAAATACATCAAGGTAGGAACCAGTTAACATCCACACACTTACACAAGGGGTTGTCACAAGCTGTAGTTCAACACACTGATACTGGAGTAATGCCACGCAGATAAGCAGATAAACAAATTATACGTAGTATTTTATGCTTTAAGGCATGAAATGTTAACATTACAAAATGCATATTGTAAATGCAAATAATGAAAGTCATTTACACAATATTAACCCAATGTTTAAGCTATAAAAATAACAATGGGCATATTAATACATTGCTTTTCTAACTTTCTAGTTTGAACTTCCCTTCAAATATTTAATTTTCCTGGTTGGAAATTTCCAATATTCTAGAGAAACAAATCCTTATTTCTTACAGATTCAAACTTTTTTTTTCCCCAAACTTTTTTTTAAAAACCCTTACTTTACCAATAATATGGTTCATTTCACAAACCGAAGAAAGGTTCTTGTCGGCTGAAGTTATCAATTGGAATGGGACAGCCAAATTGTGCTTAATGGTTTTTTTTTATAAATAGAGTTTGTGTGGGGTAAAGTGGCTATTGACAAAAATTGCGCAGAAGCAATGTTTGCAAGATGGTCTATATTCGGAGAACATTTCCAAGGACATGTGTAGACTACACATCCTCTTTGCCAAGCACACAATGGAGGCTAAAACTCAATTGGGTCTGATGAAAGAAACTTGGATCAAGATGCAGAGAAAATTAAAAGTAAGGAAAATGTGAAGATGTTTCCACCAGTTGAGTCTAGAACCAGAGGCCATAGCCTCACAATAAAAGGACGAACCTTCAGGAAGGAGATCAGAAGGACTTTCTTTAGTCAGACGGTGGTGAATCTGCATAATTCATTACCACAGAAGGCTGTGGAGGTCAAGTCAATGGATTTTTATTTATTTATTTATTTATTTTTAAGGCAAGAGATTGATATTCTTGATTAATACGGGTGTCAGGGGCTATGAGGAGAAGACAGGAGGTTGAGAGGGAAAAATCAGGGGGGATTCTAAGTGCACTCTCATAATTTTATCCTGATTAAAGGAAGTGCCAGATCACCAGTTCCCACGAAAGTTGCAGAAAAAATTAAAAATATTGATTCCTCCCCCCTACCCCATTTTCACCACACCCATAATGAGTTTAGATTAATTTAGTTTAGAGATACAGCAGAGAAACAGGCCCTTCGGCAGTTTCTTTGCAAAGGGCCAATTAACCTACAAAGCTGCAAGTCTTTGGGGCGTTTGGAGGAAACCCACGGCCGCAGGGAGAACATGCAAACTCCACCGTAGACTGCACCAGAGGTCAGGATCGAGGGAAACGTCCTACCAGCAGGTTGAATACATGCAAGTGTGGTGGAACCAAAGAAGTCCTAGTCCATCGTGTGATTGTACTGCGCCAAGATTGGAAATGTGATCAGGCCCCCAAGATACTTGCCTTTGTCTATTGAAGCACAGAGCAGTAGAACTGGAAAAAAAAATTAGAACTTTCCAACATCAGTTAACACACAACTCCAGTTTAACATTCCAATAAAAGGATGCAAGTGTTTATTAGAAGCAGTGCAGAGGAGATTTAATGATAAAATCCCAGATGGAGAATTACTGTGGTGAGGAATCATTGATTAGGCTCGATTTGTTCGCAGGGGAAGAAAGGGAGATTTAATAAAAATGTACCGAATTGAGAAATCTGGAAAGTGAACCAATTAACATATGCGGAGCATTTGACGACACTGGGCCTGTACTTGCTGGAGTTTAGAAGCATGAGGGGGGACCTAATTGAAACCAACCAAATAGTGCATGGATAGAGTGGACGTGGAGGGGATGTTTCACTAGTGGAAGAATCTCGGACCAGAGGCCACAGCCTCAGAATAAAGACGTACCTTTAGAAAGGAGACGAGGTAGAATTTCTTTGGACAGAGGGTGGTGGATCTGTGGAACTCATTGCCACAGACGGCTGTGGAGGCCAAGTCATGGGGTATTTTTAAGGCAGAGATAGACAGATTATTCATTAGTAAGGGTGTCAGAAGTTATGGGATTAAGGCAGGGTTGAGAGGGAAAGATAGATGAGCCATGACTGAATGGCAGAGTGGGATCGATAGGCCGAATGGCCTATTTCCGCTCTGATGACATGAACATTTCTCTTGGATGTTGTTAACAGGAGGAAAGTTAATTTGGAAAAGTATCAGAGGCAAGTCTAATAAATTACACTGGTAGGCAGGTTGATGTATTAAATGTATCTCTCAACAGATGCTGAATGTTTCCATAATTGTGTTTTTAAGTGCACTTAAAGCATTGTCAGGAGCTAGAATTTAATGGTCGATAGGTCAGTAGGGAGAAACTCCCACTGCATTTGAAAAAGTTCCCAGACAATCATTTGATTGGCTAGAAGCAACAGATACTTCCATTTTGAGCATGCCTTTAAATTTCTATTCCTCTTAGGACCGTCAGCTTTTAAAAGCCAAACTTATTACATTTGTCATTTATGATGTGATTTGTTTGGCTTCTTGCATTTTCTCACCTTGGGAACACCCAGTATTTTTTTTTAAATCAGAGGCTTGAAATATTACGTTTAAGAAAGAACTACAAATGCTGGAAAAAGCGAAGGATTTCTCAGACTGAAAAAAAAAAAAAAAAAATCAGCCTGAAGAAGGGTCTCAACCCGAAACATCGCCTATTCCTTCTCTACATAGATGCTGCCTCACCCGCTGAGTTTCTCCAGCAATTTTGTCTACCTGAAATATTACTGTCGCTTTTCGAAATTTAAAAATGGTTTAAATAACTTTAATTCACTGTCGATTCCCATTGAAAAGATTAAGCCATCTTTCTATTTAGCCTGCTCCCACTTCAACTGCGGACAGCACAGTGGCACAGCAGTAGAGCTGCTGTCTTACAGTGCCAGAGACCAAGGATCAAGGACTATGGGCGCTGTCAATACAGTGTTTGTACATTCTCTCTGTGACCTCTGGATGCTCCGGTTTCCTCCCACACTCCAAGGATGCACAGGTTTGTAAGTTAATTGGCTTCTGTAAATTGTAACTTGTCTCTAGTGTGTAGGATCATGTAAGATTTTGTTTGCATGCTATCCTGTCAAGAAAAGGACTGTACATGAATACAATCAAGCTGTCCATCGTGCAAAGTTAAAGGATAATGGGTACATTTGATTCAAAGATATAACATTCAACTCCTTTGTTACCTATTCCTAGATTTGGAAGAATGGAAATAGTAACAGATCTTGAGCAAAACAAGCTGCTGGAGTTACTCAGCATCTGCAGAAGGGAATGGACTGATGACGTTTTGGGTCAGGGCCCTTCAGCCTATAAGAATGGTCCCAACTCGAAACATCTGTCCATTCTCTTCATAGATGCTGCCTCCAGCAATTTGTGTTTTGCTCGACGTCCGCAGTTTCTTGCTTCAGATGAAATCTTTATTTAATTTCCAAATAGTGCATAAACAACATTTTTTGCAGATGAAATAAACTTCAGAGATTCATGAACTGCCCAAGCACTTCGGATATGAAAACTGCAACGGAATGCTTAATCTATTAATATTTTTCTTGTACAGTTGTTACAATGCCTAAATTTAGACTTTGTGATAGAACAACACCGTACCAGAGATCAGAGTTCAATTCTGACCTCGGGAGCTGACTGTGTGGAGTTTGCACGTTCTCCCTGCGACCGCATTGCTTTCTCCCGATGCTATTGCAACATTCAACATTTAAAGGGGCACATGGACAGGATTTAGAAGGACATGGGCCAAAACACAGGCAGGTGATAGAGCATGTTGGTCCTCGTGGGCAAGTTAGGTCAAAGGGCATGTTTCCATGCTGGATGACACAGATTCTAGGTCAGGCAGCTGGAAAGAGAAAAACCATTCAGACCTTTCAATTTGAAGTGTAATCTGTTCCTTTCTCCACAGAAGATGCCTAACCCACAGCAGGTTTCCCACCTTTTTAATTAATCTCAGATATCCAGCTTCTGCAGTCTTCTTTTTTTTCGATATTCACCTAGTAAAACTGGTCAAAGTGCATCAAACAACATCTCCCCTATCGAACACCTTCTGTCTCTTTCCATCTCTAGCTTGTCACTTATTCCACACAATCCGCCAATCTACATTCCTCCCCCCCACCAGTATCCACCTATCCCGTGCCAGGCTTTGAACCCTCCCCCCCCCACCTCCTTTTCCCCGGAGTAGTCTCGATGGGCCAACTAGCCTAATTCTGCTTCTATGACTTATGACCCAAAACATCACCTATTACCATTCCCCAGAGATGCTGCCTGGCCTGCTGAGGTACTCTAGCACATTGTGTCTGTTTGTGTATTAAACCAGCATCTCCAGTTCCTTGATTCTGCAGAGAAGGCTGTTCACAGATACCGCACTGCCATGCTTGCCATTGATTGCCACGTCCCAGTTGGCCATGAGATACAGTCTACAAAACGTGGTGCTGCTCCTGATCTATATGGACTCCACAAGCTAATTCAAGATGTCCAGATAACAACAACAGCAACCACCCCCCCCCCCCCCCCCCCCCCCCCCCCCACCCCCGAAACAAAATAAGTCATCCATCCGTTTGAACTTAGCTGCAATGGAGTAATATTTTCCTCATTGTTTCAGAAAAGGTAGATTCTGTAATGCAAGAAAAATGTAAATCAGTAACCAGGAATATAAACAAACAATATCTTAACCTACAAAATCTAAGATAGATATGGGCAGCATGGCAGGTGGTAATATGTACCATTATATCAGACCCCAATTGGACAGATTTAAATAATTGGAGTTCAGTTTCCTTTTCATAAGTTCATGTCATAGGAGCAGAATTAGGCCCATCTAGTCGACTCGCCGTTCAATTATGGCTGATCTATCTTTCAACCTCATTCTCCTGCTATCTCCCCTTAACATTCTTACCAATCCCCAAATTTGAAAAAGGTTCCACAACATATCCCATTTACAAAACACTTTTGGCCTTTAGTTCAGTTCAGAGATACAACATGGAAACAGGTCCTTTGGCCCACCGAGTCCACACCAGCCATCGATCACCAACTCACATTACTTCTATGTTATCCCAGTTTCACAACACTCGCTACACACTGGGGTCAATTTATAGAGGGCCAATTAACCTACAAACCAAAACGTATTTGTGATGTGGGAGGAAACCAGAGCCCCCGTATGAATCCAACGCAGCCACAGGGAGAACGTGAAAACTCCACACACGGACAGCATCCGAGGTCAGGATTGAACATGGGTCTCTGGCGCTGTGAGGTAGCAGCTTTACCAGTTGCACCACTACAGTTGCATATAGGGTGAACTTGATCATGAAGGATCTACAAGTATTTAATCCACTAATACAATATGTAGATTTAACATGTGAGAAAATACTCACCTCCTTTGCATAACATCTTCACTGGGGCTCGGTGAAGTTATTTTTAAGGCAGCATTAAAATGTAAATCATTAAATCAATGTCATCCAGCATTATAAAAAGTAACCCACTCTACCAGCTATTGACTGCTTATCCTGGTATCACCTCAGTAATCAAATTTAGCTCCGTACCAAATTATGTTTTGTAATGCCCCTGTGAATATCTGCATACCATAATTAAGTTTGAAATTAATTGCAAATTGTTCTACTTTCAAAATACTGATGTATTAACATTTACATTTAAGAACTGTATTGGTTTTACTGCAGAAAATGGTGGCAAGTCTGACAACATAGCTTTGCTATATTTGAGGTAGTCTGTTCTCCGACATTAAAGTATCAGAATCCAGAGCAGATCTTGTACGTTTACTGGATGCAACCGATAGCTGAGTTCTGAAATTTCGATCATAACATGATTGATGGATGTTCGGGAATGGGACGTACAAATTTCAGCCACTTTCACATTAGTTCAGTTTAGAAATGCAGCATGGAAAAGAGCCCTTCAGCCCACAGCGACCATCAATCACCCGCTCACACTAGTTCTATGTTATCCCACGTCCTCGTCCAGTCACTACACACTAGGGGCCAATTTACAGAGGCCGATTAACTTACAAACCCACATGTCTTTGGGATGTGGGAGGAATCAGAGGCACCCGGAGGAAACCCGTGCGGTCACAGGGAGAACACGCAAACTTCACAGTCAGCGCCAATTCACATGATTAATAAAATATTTATGCTGCTGCAAAACCGCATCTCAACTCAAACTTCCCAATCATGCATTACATAAGTGTAAATTTGGACTTGGATTTCCCAGGACAATGCCAGGCAGGTGATGGTGGATTCAGACAAAGGAGGTTTGATTGGCAGATGGTTGGACAAAGCTCACTACTTTTTGTCTTTTCATCTCTGGCCTTTATCCAACCATCTTCCAATCAACCCCCCCCCCCCCCCCCACCTGTATCCACCTATCACTCGCTAGACTTTGTCCCTCCTCATCCTCTCTTCCAACTTTCGCTCCCACACCCACCCTGCAAACAGTTTGATGAAGGGCCCTGACTGAAAAGCCTATCTGCATTCTCCAGAGATGGTAACCAACCCACAGAGTTCCTCCAGCTCCTTGTTTTACACAGGATCCCAGCATCTGCAGATCCTTGCTACCCTATATTAAACTGATTAAATGAAATCTTTTTTCTGACAGTATATCTAACAGTGTGCATTTCTGTGAAGAATCACATCACTATATTGAGAAGAAAATCCATTTCATTTGCATACCTAATCTTTCTGGCAATATGCAAGTTAAAGAAAATATGAGTGGCATAATGGAAGTGGGGAAAAAAGGGCATGCAGCTTATATTAACACACAGTACTCAGAAGCAATGTACATTTAAAGCAGCAAATGAATCATCCTCCACTTAAAAAGCATCAACAGTCTATTTTTGTAACACTTACCTAATTTAAACTAATCTTCCGTAGACAGAGTATGATTCAGCAGTGATTTGAATCTGTAGGAGGTTTGACGTATAAGTATTAAATTTAACTCATTCATTATCAGTTAGAAATGGATGGTGACAGAAATATAGAACACAGTACAGGAACAGGCCCTTCAGCCCACAATGTATGTGCAGAACACAATGCCAACTCTCAGTTGCCTGCACATAACCCATTTCCCTCCATATCCATGTGCCTATCCAAGTCTCTGAAACACCACTATCGCATCTGCCTCCACCACCACCCCTAGTACCTACAACCCTCTTTGAAAAAAAGTTGCCCCACACATCATCTTTCAAAACATTACTCCTCTCACCTTAAACCTATGCAATAATTCCCTCCCTCTACAGTGCATCAGATGCAGTTTTTACATAATTGAAAATCTAATATATTTAATGTACATCAATATTTATCTATGTAGTTCAGTTTTATTTAACACTTGGATGACTACACAAGTACCCCACCAAATGTTATTTTCCGTAACAAATTCGAAAGGATTTTGTACCTTGCTTCATTTTGTTTATGCACAAGATCACATACTTAAATGTTTAGCAAGGGCATTGCCACACAGTGCAAAGGCCCAAAAGACAAGACAGTTGCTAATACAGTTATAAATTACACCTTCACCGTCACATATCATTCCCTGACACAAAATCCATCTTGTCATGGAGACACCTCTGTCATTTCACAGACTGTATATGATTGATTCCACTGAAGGTTAGAGGCTAAGTGGGCCATATGGCAACATGTTGCTTTCCATATGTTTGCAAACCCATCCATGCTTAGCCGTTTATTAAATAACATCTGCACCCACTACGCCTAATCAAAATGTGTTTCTATTATTTACTCACTTAACTAAATTACATCATTGACACATAACTAATTATCCCCATAATAAACAACCAGTTTTTGCTGCATTTTCCACTGATACATTATCCCAGCTACATGGAGTTTATTCAAAACTGCCGACATAAAAGTGATAATAATTCCACTTATCCCCAAGTTTTCAAAACCCAAAATGGCTGGAAACTAAAATGTCTATTACATTTTACAGTCAATTCACAAACTTACTTTAAGATATTCATAGAAATAAAATGTTTTTACACAATTTAATGCAGAGGTTACATTTTTAAAATGCCATCATTATTTTTTAAGGGATTGTTGAATTATAAAATACAGCATCTGCATAAAATTGTGTAAGTAAAAACATTATTTAAAGAAATTCGCTGAAATAAAATGTATTTACAGAACTTAATGTAGAGGGCTGCATTTAAAAAATACAATTATGTTAAGTTATTCACTGAAATAAAAAGCATCCAAGAATTTTAAAGAATTTTAAACGTATATTCATTAAGTTAAGATAAGTGAAATGCATTTGAGGAATTTAATCAGAGGTTACATTTTAAAGACATTAATTTAAAGGGATTCATTGAAATAAAATGGGTTTACGGAATTCAATGCAGAGACTGCATTTTTAAATATATTATATACGCATCGTTTGAAGAGATTCATTGAAACGATATTTACGGATTATTTAAAGCAGAGGGCGAATTTTTAAATATAATTACTACTTTAAGAGATTCGTTAAAAAAAATAAAATGCATTCACGCAATTTAAAACAGGCTGCATTTAAAAAATATAAATGCAGAGGCTGCATTTAAAAAAATATATAATCTCTGCTTTTTGCTTGGGTTTCTTAATTTAACGCGAAGCGCGGCGTTTTTGCTCGTACTTACCGGTACAAATGCAGGGGATATGGGAGCTGGGGCAGGGGCTGGGGCAGGGGCGCGCGGTCCGGGCTCGGATCCGGGCTCCAGCGGAATGCTGCGGATAAAGGGCTCCATTGTGACGATCCGGTCCGCACTACGCCGCTCGCGCCCCGGCTCCGCTAACCAACCCCGCGCGCGCGTCACTCCTGACGTCAATGGAGCCCGCGCCTGATGACGCGCACGGGGGGGCCGCCTGCGTCATTCTAAAAATAGCCTTGCCCAGCCTGTCTCAGTGAAGCAGCGCGCCCGGCGCCCGCCTGTTTGTTTCCATTGACGGCAATGCAGTGGGAAAGAAAGCGAGCAGAGGCCTCTGCACAATGGAAACAATGTTTGTACTGTGTCAGACCGGTTGCATTTGTCATCATGCACAATTAGAAACATTGTATCAGGCAGTTGCAAAGTTTAAACAGAACATTTAGAAAAAACATGATTTATCATCTTATTTCCCACCTATCCTGATTGTATATAGATACATGCATATTTTATTATGCTGTGTCTTGTTATTTTTGTTTGTAATGCTTCAGACTGTTGCATTTGTCAAAATGCCGGCCGAAATTTAATACCAAATCATGTAGTTTCATAGATTAAACACGATTAAAACCATGATTTCCCAACGTGTCCTACCTACAAACAATAGACAAAAGACAATAGGTGCAGGAGTTGGCCTTTCGGCCCTTCGAGCCAGCGCCACCATTCAATGTGATCATGGCTGATCATCCACAATCAGTACCCCGTTCCTGCCTTCTCCCCATATCCCTTGACTCCACCATCTAACTCTCTTGAAAGCATCTAGAGAACTGGGCCTTCACTGCCCTCTGAGGCAGAGAATTCCACACACTCAACTCTCTGTGTGAACAAGTATTTCCTCATCTCTGTTCGAAATGGCTTTCCCCTTATTCTTAAACTGTGGCCCCTGGTTCTGGCCTCCCCCAACATCGGGAACATGTTTCCTGCCTCGAGCGTATCCAAAGCCTTAATAATCTTATATGTTTCCATAAGATCCCCTCTCATCCTAAATTCCAGAGTATACAAGCCAAGCTGCCCCATTCTATCCTTAATTACAGATGCATACATATTTTATATTGATTTCTCATCCTGTCTCCTACCTTGCAAACCTATCCTTAATATATATAAATGCAAACATTTTATATTGATTTCTCATCTTGTTTCCTACCTTAGTTAAGTTTACTGTCACATGTATTGAGGTACAGGGAAAAGCTTTCATTTCAGATTCAGATTCAGGAACAGTTTCTTCCCATCTGTTTTCAACAATTACAGAGGGGTCCTGAGCTACCATCTACCTCAGTGGAGACCCTCAGAAGATCTTTAATCGGACTTGATCGCTCTTTATTTTGTAGTAAATGTTATACCATTTATCCTGCATCTGTACACCTGATTGTAATCTTATATAGTCTTTCCGTTGACTGGTTAGCACGCAAAGCTTTTCACTTTTCCTTGGTACACGTTGAAAAAAAAACTAAACAACCTACCTTGCAAACCTGTCCATATCATACGCATATTTTAAATTGATGTGTCTTTTTATTGTTGTTTGCAGGATGTCAGACCTGTTCCGTTTGTCATAATGCACAATGCTGTCCGAAATTAGATTGAGTCCAGAGTCAAGTCAAGAGTGTTTTATTGTCAGATGTCCCAGACAATTACGTTCTTAATTGCAGCAGCACAACAGAATATGTAAACAAAGTACTCTGTAAACCATTTGATAAAGAAAAAAAGTTCAGTGTGTATATATATATACACCCACAATAATATATATATATATCATCACATTAAAACTCTGATCTTGTACATGTGTATATGTGTATATGTGGTTGTCGTTACATCTTTGCAAAAACACTACACGGTAACAATAACATTTTTACATATTCCGATTGACATTTTTCCCGTCGAGGTCGGGTCACCTTCTTGACTTATTCTCGACTCATTACTGAATAAAAGTCTAAAAAAAGTCAAAAGACTTTTAAATTAAAATGACCAGTTTCAACTGATGACGTCCCAATGGCTCAGCTAGCAGTGCTGAGCCTCAGTGAGGATTTCATCCTATATTTGACACTATTCGCGATTAAAGCATTTAAAATGACAACTTTCACAAGATATTCTGATTCACATTTTTCCCCTCTCGGCAGAGATCACTTTCACTGAACATTTTATACATTATTTCTCGACTTATTACTGATTAAAGTTTACAAAAATCAAAATACCTTCAATTTCTAACCGACCAGCTTCAACTGATGATGTCACAATAGCAGCTTCAACTGATGCGTCACAATAGATAGACTAGCGGGGAGAGGGTGATTTGCTATTGCAACATGCACGACAAGTGCAATTGGAATTTTTTTAAAGATCAATGCTGAGGGAGGCAAGGGGAGTGCTGGAATCTTACGTTCAGGAACGGCTTGAATTGGAGGGCCACGCCTCCCGTGGCGGCTACGGGTACGGAACGGGTGTGTTGGGGGAGCAGACACAACGGGTCTGCACTTGGTCTAGTGTATATATAAAGCTTTCATTTCATATTAAATATACCCACATACATATACATATAAAAACAGACAAACAATGATACCAACTTACAAAACAAATGCCCTTAAACGTCGCCTATCTCCTTCGCTCCTTAGATGCTGCTGCACCCGCTGAGTTTCTCCAGCTTTTTGTGTGCCCTTAAATCTATGTAGTTCGGAGCTTATTTGGAGGTTGTCGTGTTTAATAGCCTGATGACTGGAGGGGACTCAGGAGAGAGGCTGTTCCTGAACCTGAACATTACATTATATTATATAATGCAGTTGCAAAGGTTAAATAGAAGATTTATGAAAAAAATAATTTCCCATCTTGTTCCTACCTTGCCTACATGTCCTTGTTGTAGAAACAAGGGACGGCACATTCTGGTTTACAAAAAAAGACAGAAAGTACTGGAGTAACTCAGTGGGTCAGGTAGCATCTCTGGAGAATATGGATTGGTGACGTTTCGGGGCAGGACTGTTCTTCAGACTGATTGATGCATGCATATTTTAAATTAATGTGTCTTGTTATTTTTGTTTGCAGTGCGTCAGTGCTGATGCATTTGTCATCGTGCTCAATGCTTTCTAAAATTAGAAACATTATATCATGCAATTGCAACGTTTAAACACAACATTGAAAAAAATGACTTCTCATCTTGTTCCTAGCTTGCAAACTTAGACCCGATTGTAATATTTATACATGCATATTTAAAGAATTGTGTATTGTTATTTTTCTTTATTTAAAAATATGATCGAAGTGTGCATTCTATTCCCACAAGAGAAATACACGTCATCAATTTATGAGGTATAAGGAACTGCAGTTGCTGGTTTACCAACGAAGACATAAAGTGCTGGAGTAACTCGGCAGGTTTGGCAGCATATCTGGAGAAAATGGATAGAGTTCTCCAGAGACGCTGCCTGACCCACTGAGTTACTCCAGCACTTTGTGTCTTTTTTTTGTCATAAATTTATTATTTAGTTTTGTTCTGAAATACAGCGAGGATACAGGCCCTTCAGCCCATCTAGTCCTCGCCGACCAGCGATCACCGCGTACACTAGCACTATCCTACACACTAGGAACAATTTACAATATTTTAACCAACGCCAATTAACCAACAAATCTGTATGCCTTTGGAGTGCGGGAGGAAATTGGAGCCCCCGGCAAAAACCCACGCAGTCACAGGGAGAATGTACTAACTTTTCACAGTTCGCACCTGTAGCCAGAATAGCACCTGGGTCTCTGGCACTGTGGGGCAGCAACTCTACTGCTGTGCCATTGTATCGTCCTACTCATTTAATTAAAAATCTCGTACTGAATTCAAAAACTCCAAATAGTCATTGCATCTTGAGTGAATCACACAGAATTAAATCCACCAATCTGTATTTTCCACCTTTTTGCATATTTCTTCGATTCATCGAAGGGATCTACAAGAGGCGCTGCCTCAAAAAGGGAGCCAGTGTCATCAAGGATCCACACCATCTTGGCCACAATCACATTCCACTCCTGCCATTGAGAAAAAGATCTAGACAAAATGTGCTGAAGGTCTAGTAGCATCTCCAGAGGAAAAGGATGGGTGACGTTTTGGGTCGTGACCCTTCTTCAAACTGAAAGTATGGGTTGGGGAGAAGGGGTTAGGATGAAGAGATGGAGGCAATAACAGTCCAGGGCCATTCAGGGCCGGCTGCAAATGACCACAGGCAAGGTGTGCCTGGTAGGCCCTTGTTGGCTAGGGAAGGTGATCTCAGGAGGGATACAATATGGTGAACTGTGGAACTGGTTCAACGACTAGGGTGGAGGAAGGGGACAAGGGGGAGAGGGGATGGGAGTGCAAGTAGAACTTAATTAAAATTAGAAAATTATAATTAGGGAAGTGTGAAACTGTAACATCAGGTGCACGAGCAGCTTCTTCCCTACAACCATCAGGTTCTTGAACACTAAAAATATCAATTAAACTCTGAACTATAAACTGTCTTGGTTGCACTAGGGGCATTGGGGTTTTTGTATTGTACTAATATATGTTTTTAATACATTTAACTTTCTTTTGTTTATTGTGTTATCTATGAGCACAATTGAACTATTGAGTGCTGTGTGTACAGACTTGTTATGCTGCTGCAATTAAGAACATATTTGGTAATATGACAATTAAACACTCTAGACAATTGATTTAAGCTGTACAGTACAGAAGCAGGCCCTTCTGCCCACCTTGTCCATGCCAACGTGCATACTGGGCTGGTCCCGCTTTTTTGCATTTGATCCATCACCCTCTAAACTCTTCATAACCACATAACTGTCCAAATGTCTTTTAAAAGTTATAATTGTATCCACTTCTATAGCTTCCTCTGGCAGTTCATTCCACATACAGACTACCCTTTGAGAGAAAGATTAGCCCCCGAGTTGCCTCATACATCTTTCCCCTCTAGAGAAGAAATTGCAGGTGTCCTGGCTGAGATTTATGTCATCATTAATTACGGGTGAGGTAAAGGAAGACTGGAGAATGGCAAATGTTGTGCCTCTATTTAAGAAGGGCTACAAGCAAAAGCCTGGGAACTACGGACCAGGGTGCCTAACATCTGTGGTCGGAATGTTACTAGAGAGTATCATGACAGATGAGATATACAAGTGTTAAGATAGACAAGGATCGATTAGGGATAGTCTGCACGATTTTGTACGTGGGAGATCGAGTCTCACGAATCTGATTGATTTTTTTAAAAGATGTGACCAAAAAGGTTGATGAGAGCAAAGCCGCAGACATTGTCTACATGGATATCGGAAAGGCATTTGACAATGTTCCGCATGGTAGGCTGCATGGCATGGGTTAGATGGCGTGGGATCCAAGGAGAGACAGCTGACTGGATAGCTAACCAGCTTCATGGAAAGAAGCAGAGGGTGATGTGACTAGTGGTTCACCTCAAAGACTGGTGCTGGGCCCATTGCTGTTTGTGGTTTTAATCAACACTTTTCATGAGAACGTACAAGTTATGATCAGTAAGTTTGCAGATGACACTAAAGTGGGTGGTATTGTAGATGACGAAGATGGGTTTCAAAGGTTACAGCAGGATTTTGATCAGTTGGGCAAGTGGGCAGAGGAATGGTTGATGGAGTTTAATGCAGATAAATGTGAGCTGTTGTATTTTAGAAAGTCTAACCAGGGTACGACCTTCACAGTAAATGACAGTGCTCTGGGGAGTATTGTAGAGCAGAGGGATGTGCAGGTACATAGTTCATGAAAGTGGCGTCACAGTTGATAATGTGGTCAAGAAGGTTTTTGGCACATCGGACTTCATCAGTCAAGGTATTGAGTATAGAAGTTGGGATGTTGTGTTACAACTGGACAAGGCATTGGTGAGGCCACAGTTGTGATATTGTGTTCAGTTTTAGTCACCCTGCTATAGGAAAGATGTGGTTAAACTGGAAAGAGTGCAGAGACGATTTATGAGGATGTTGCCAGGACTTGAGGGCCTGAGCTATAGTGAGAGATTGGGCAGGACTGTATTCTTTGGAGCATAGGCGTGAGGATGAAGGGTGAACTTATAGAGGTGTATAAAATCATCAAGGGGAATAGATCGGGTAGTCTTTTACCCAGAATTTAGAACCAGAGAACAGAGGTTTTTGATTAGGTAAGAGGTAAGAGGAGGTTGATTTAAAAAAAATACATCTATTGATGCTCCTGAACACATCATCAGTGATGTAACCTGGGGTCATTGGGTGTTTCGGGTCTTTCAACATCAGACACCCTCACCCAGGCAACCCAGCTGTGGTTGGTCAAACCACGACTTGTGTTCAGGTGGCATTCGCTCCTCCCCATGGACCTCCTCTCCTGATCCAGAGCCATCTCAAGGCCTTCTCTGCTGCCCTCTGTGGTGTTCTTGATGGCTCTTCCCCTCTCCATTCTATTGATGCCCAGTGCACTTAAGGCTTTGTAGAGCGATTGCCCTGCAAAACCTCTGCAGCCAACCTCGATGGGCATACACCTTGCCTTCCAGCCCTGCTTATGGCAGTCTATGACCAGCTCTTCGTACTTGGTCATCATCCTCTCATGGGCCTCCTCCAGACGGTCCTCTCACGGCACTGTCAGTTCCAACAAGACGATGTTTAATAGGATTTAGGAGATAGATTCAATAGGGAACAGAGGGGGCAACTATTTCACATGTATGGTGTATGGAACGAGCTACCAGAGGGGGTAGTTGAGGCAGAAACTATAACAACATTTAAAAAACATTGGGAATAGTACATGGATAGGAAGGTTTAGAGGAATATGGGACATGGTGAGACTAGTGCAGAAGGGGTCCTTGGTTGGCATGGGCAAACTGGGCCTATGACTCTATGGCTCTATAACATCATAAGTCATTGCCCTCCGGTTTTAGAATCCTCCACCCTGCGAAATGGAGCGTATGCCTTTGATAATTCATACGTCATATGCCCCGTTTATAAATGAGACTACACTGAGCCAAGAACAGCAACGCACAGCCCTTATGATCCAATTCTTCATGATCCTATCAACTCACAAGCATTATGGAAACCAACATCAGCAGTTCGTACATGGAGGATCATTTATGAACAAAGCCGGCACTGTTAAACAAAGATACCATTATCCCTTCAACAGTGAGACTCTTTCACAAAGATTCTTCCGTCAGCGTAAAGGCACTCTTTCACTCCCTCACGGAAGCATTTGCCCTAACCTCCACAAACTGCTGTTTTCTAGAAACATTCTTCACCATTATGATGGTGAGATTCACTCCTTCCCACCCACTCCAGAGCTTTACCACCCACAAAAAGTTGCCCCTCAGGTTCCTATTAAAATCTTTTCCCCTCTCACCTTAACCTATGTCCTCTGGTTCTTGATTTTGGGAAGAAACTGGGAAGAAACGATTGGTAGGGGTCAGGGGTTATGGGGAGAAGGCAAGAGAATGGGGCAAAGAGGGAAAGATAGATCAGCCTTGATTGTATGGCGGAGAAGACTAGATGGGCCAAATGGCCTAATGCTACTATAATTTATGAACTTATGAAACTGTTGCTGAATCTGGAGGTACATGTTTTTACACTTCTGTACTTCTTCCCTGATGGGAGTGGGGAGAGGAGGTACATGTTTTTACACTTCTGTACTTCTTCCCTGATGGGAGTGGGGAGAGGAGACTGGTCCTTAATTATGCTGGTGGCCTTGCTGAGGCAGTGTGTAGTGTAGATGGAGTCAACAGAAGAAGAAGGTTGGTTTTGGGGAAGTTCTGGGCTGCATTCACAACTCCCTGCAACTTCTTGTTTTAATTTTCCATCTAATGTTGTCAGGGCATTGAGTCTCCTGTGAGATCTTAATCTTTAATAGCGGATTTGCCAAGCCATGCAAGGAACCACATGTTGGTATACAATGTTTGCAGTGGCTTACATAAGTGCCAAGGTTCCTGAGATTTGAACGCAGTCATTTACCTTGTCCGTGACAAAGTACCACATCTTATCTTGTCGCTGACATAAAATCTAAGCAGTCACCAGTTTGCGAACTATTTACACTGCTGGGATAGATATCACTCTGAAAAATATGTTCGCAATTGCGTACACTAGCAACGTCTGCCTACGCCTGTCAGAAGCAATTACAAGTGTTTGCTACAAACTGTGAAATGAGTTACATGCTGGTTAAATATAGATGAATTCCAAATGTTATTTATGGTCAAAGACTTCTTAATGTCTTTACAATTTAAGAACTTTTTAAAAATTGCTTTGTTCTTTGCAACCTGATTTTTATTTTGAAAGAATAGCTAGTTGTAAAATTACAACACAGGAACAGGCCCTTCGGCCCACAATGTCAAACAGTTGTGGACGTAGCCCAGATCATCACACAAACCAACCTCCCTTCCATTGACTCCATCTACACTTCACTGCCTCAGCAAGGCTGGCAGCATAATCGAGGATCAGTCTCTTGCCAGTTACTCCCTCTTCTCCCCTCACCCATCAGGCAACAGGCAATGTGGGTGGCACAGTGGCGCAGCGGTAGAGTGTCTGCCTTACAGTGCCAGAGACACGGGCTCAATCCTGACTACGGGTGCTGTCTGTACGGACTTTGTACATTCTCGCTGTGACCGTGTGGGTTTTCTCCGGGTGCTCTGGATTCTCCCCAAACCACCATAGGTGTACAGGTTTGTAGGTTAATTGGTTTTGGTAAAATTGTACATTGTCACACGTGTGTAGGATAGTGCTAATGTACGGGATGATCGCTGGTTGGCACAGACTTGGTGGGCCAAAAAGCTTGTTTCTACACTGTTTCTCTGATGTCTAAAGGTGGAGAAGTTTGAAAATTCACACCTCCTGATTCAGAGACCGTTTCTTCCTAGCTGTTATCAAGCAACAGAATGGCAGTCTCATCGGCTAGAGTGCATCTTATCTACCACATTGGAGACCTACAAACCATCTTAAATGGACTTTATCGGACTTCAATGTTATATCTTTGCACTAAATGTTGTACCTTTTATCCTTAATCTGTGTACTGTGGATGGCTCGATTATAATCATTTATTGTCTTTTCATCGACTAAAAAGAAAACAAAAGCTTTTCACTGCACCTCAGTCCACGTCACAATAATAAACTAAATTAAACTGCGCCGAACACGATGGCAAGATGAACAAATCTCATCTGCCTGCATGTGATCCACATCCCTCCCATCTCTGCATGGTTGTTTAGTAAAGAACTACCAATGAGTGGACAATTAATAAAACATACCTAAATGTATCATTGATGATTTATCAATGTTAGATCAAAGTCAAAGTCAAAAGAGTTTATTGTCATGTGTCCCTGACAGGACAATGAAATTCTTTCTTTGCATAGCACCAGAACATAGTAGGCATTGACTACAATTATATACTTGAATACACACATTAATCAATAAATGAATAAAGTGCACATAACAGATGGAGGGGTATTAATGTTCAGAGTTTTGTCCGAGCCAGGTTTAATAGCCTGATGGCTGTGGGGAAGTAGCTATTCCTGAACCGGGTCATTGCAGTTCTCAGGCTCCTGTACCTTCTACCCGAAGGTAGCAGGGAGATGAGTGTGTGGCCAGGGTGGTGTGGGTCCTTGATGATGCTGCCAGCCTTTTTGAGGCAGCGACTGTGGTAGATCCCCTCGATGGAAGGAAGGTCAGAGCCGATGATGGACTGGGCAGTGTTTACTACTTTTTGTAGTCTTTTCCTCTCCAGGGCACTCAAGTTGCCGAACCAAGCCACGATGCAACCGGTCTCTACTGTGCACCTGTAGAAGTTAGAGAGAGTCCTCCTTGACAGACCGACTCTCCGTAATCTTCTCAGGAAGTAGAGGCGCTGATGAGCTTTCTTAATAATTGCATCTGTGTTCTCGGACCAGCAAAGATCCTCACAGATGTGCACGCCCAGGAATTTGAAGCTCTTGACCCTTTCAACCATCGACCCATTGATATAAACAGGACTGTGGGTCCCCATCCTACTCCTTCCAAAGTCCACAATCAGTTCCTTGGTTTTGCTGGTGTTGAGGGCCAGGTTATTGTGCTGGCACCATATGGACAGTCGCTCGATCTCTCTTCTGTACTCCGACTCATCCCCATCAGTGATAGGTTTAATTGCTTCCATTAAAGCTTTTAATTGGTTTATTATTGTCACATGTACCAAGATAAAATCAAAAGCTTTTCAATTAAATCAGATCATAGTATACATGAATAATGAGAATCAAACTCCCCATTGGAGTTGAGCCAATTTTCAGAACGAATGAAACATTGCTCACCCCATGGCAGCTTCTTTCCAGAACCAACGTCACCCGATCTTCACAGTCACCTTACCCACCAAGAAACAATACGTTGAAGTAACTCAGCGGGTCAAGCAGCAACACTGAAGAACATGGGTAGGTGACGTTTCAGGTCGCGACACCTCTTCACGTTGAAAAAGTGTCACGACCCAAAACATCCCCTATTCATGTCCTCCAGAAACACAATGCATACTGATCATTTAAAATATATAACTAATTGATTAGTAGATAAAAGAAACAAAAATCCCGAAGTCCATTAACCTACAACCCTGCACGTCTTTGGGATGTGGAAGGAAACCGGAACACCTGGAGAAAACCCAGGGAGAAAGTGTGCAAACTCCACACAGATAGCACCCAAGGTCGGGATTGAACCTATGTCTCTGGGCTGTGAGGCAGCAGCTCCACCTTGGTGGCACTGAGCCAAAATGTGCAGGGATTAATGGTAGAAACAAAAAAACAAAGTTGCTGGATTATACCAAAGATAGACACAAAGTGCTGGTGGAACTCAACAGGTCAGGCAGCATCTTTGGAGAAAAAGGATAGGTGATGTTTCAGGTCAGGACCCTTCTTCAGACTGCCTGATCCACTGAGTTACTCCAGCATGTTGTATCTATCTTATAGACAATAGACAATCGACAATTGGTGCAGGAGGAGGCCATTCGGCCCTTCGAGCCAGCACCGCCATTCAATGTGATCATGGGTGATTATCCGCAATCAGTACCCTGTTCCTGCCTTCTCCCCATATCCCCTGACTCTGCTATCTTTAAGAGCTCTATCTAACTCTCTCTTGGAGATTAATAGATTGTTTTGTTTGTAAGTGCTGCAACTATTTTACTGAACAGATGTTTGTCATTTCTCATGGTCTGGGCCAAATCTATGACAGACAAGTCTGGTGCTCTTCAATTAAAAAAAGCATGCGTAGACATTAAGGATGACCAGAGAGCCCTTTGAACTGCGGGGCATTAATTCCAGATGTGTCACTTGATAAAAGACTGAAACGAGTGGGTTGATCTGAAAATCTAAAACATTACGTGGACAGAAATGCGGCTTGGCAGATGCCAAAATGTAGGGGCAAAATTTCCAGGAATTTGATGACAATACGGTTTAGGACAGGGAAGGGTGTCGGTGACCTGACTGATAGTGGAGGCAAGTCAGGACAATACTCTGGAACTCCATAGAGTGGAACACAATTCATTAACAGAGTAGTCTCTCTGTCATTCATCTTCTCTCCTTATTTGACACTCTTTTGGCCCCCCTTACCAATCACCACTTTCTCACTTACTCTACCCACCTGCCAGTCAACCCCCCCGCCCCCACCTGTATCCACCTATCACTTAAAACACAAAGTACTGGAGTGACTCAGATGGGTCAGGCAGCATCTGCGGAGAAAATAAATATGTGATGTTTCAGGTCAAGACCCTTCTTCAGACCCTTCTTCTGAATCTGGAGGTGTGCGTTTCACACTTCTATATCTCTTGCCCAAAGAACTGCAGATACAGGAGCCTTGAGCAAAGCACAAAGTTCTGGAGTAATTGAATGGCTCATTCCCCTCCACAGATGCTGCCTGACCCACCTTCAGCAATGTTTGCGCTCTTTGCTTGTGTCCCCTGTTAGGTTATCTGCTGGTGTCAATATTTACAAAAACAAATCCCTTTCTTTAATTGCTTGTTGAAATTAATTTCAGTTCGCATGTAACCCCTCAATCCTAAAATTACGTTTTAACCTTAGCATAATAATTGCAGATAGTACACTAAAGTACAAAAATGATCAAGGCCTTGGAAAAGATTTAAAATTGCAACCCTGGAGATGCCGGGGATTGAACCCGGGACCTCACACATGCGAAGCGCGCGCTCTACCACTGAGCTACATCCCCAAGCACGATCTCTGCCACTAAATGACAGCTTAAATTAACTAGAATCACCCGTTAACCTTTAACAGTGTCTATACCTTTGATGGAGGTTTGCAATTGCATTAAACATTGCCCGAAGCATTTGTCCCTGCGCGGTGCGACGGTTACAAACCAATGCACCTTTCTTCGCTCTCTGCTTAGCGCCAATTTTATTTTTCTTTTATTTACTGGTGTTTCCATTCAGGCTGCAGTAATAACAGCAATATGCAACAAAAGATTTGCAAAAATAGGACCGATCTCAAAAACAAAACACAGCATTTAATATTTGCAGAAAGGAAAATAAAAAAAACATTGTTGCATCGGCCGGGAATCGAACCCGGGCCTCCCGCGTGGCAGGCGAGAATTCTACCACTGAACCACCGATGCACAGAAAGAAGTGCCTGCAAACTGTATAAAGCACCAAAAGCGCCTGTCCTATGTAATGCATTGGATTGTACGAACCGTTGTAGGCATTATTAAGCAGGAAATCTTCCCTGTGCAATGTGCAAGATATGTCTGAAGGAGGGTCTCGACCCGAAACGTCGCCTATCTCCTTCGCTCCTTAGATGCTGCTGCACCCACTGAGTTTCTCCAGCCTTTCGTGTACCCTGCAAGATATATAATATGTGGGAAGGAACTGCAGATGCTGGATAGACACAAAGTGCTGGAATAACTCAGTGGGTCAGGCAGCTTCTGTGGAGAAAAGGAATAGGTGACTTTACCGGTCAAGACCTTTCTTCAGACTGAGAATCTAAATATCTTGTATATTAAAACATATTATTGTCTTATATTGCAAATATAATGCATTATATAATACATAGTTGCAGGCCATATAAAACAGAAAATTGTATTTGTGCAATGTGCATTATATAGCATATAGAACAATTGCAGGCTATATAAGCAGGACATTGTCCATGAACAAAGTGCATATAGTACATGGAATAGTTTCATAAATTAATAAATTCTAGGAGCTGAATTAGGCCATTTGGTACATCAAGTCTACTCTGTCATTCAATCATGGTTGATCTATCTCCCTCTCTACCCCATTCTCCTGCCTTTTCCCCATAACCCCTGACACCCTTACTAATCAAGAATCTGGCTGTCTCCACTTTAAAAATACCCAATGACTTGGCCTCCACAGCCGCCTGTGGCAATAAAGTTCACAGATTCACCTCTGGTTAAAGAAATGTCTCCTTATCTCCTTTCCAAAGGTACGTCCTTTTATTCTGAGGCTATGGCCTCTGGTTCTAGACTCTTCCACAAGTGGAAACATTCTCTCCACATCCACTCTATCCAGGCAATTTCACAATTCGACAAGTTTCAATGAGGCGTCCCCTCATCCTTCTAAACTCAAGTGAGTACATGACCAGTGCGGACAAATGCTCATCATATGTTAACATTATTTGTTTCAGGCTAAATAAAGCAGCAAACCTTCTCTTTGCAATGTGCATGATATAGTAAATAGAACAGTTTTGGGCCATGTAGCGCAGAAAATGTTCTCTGTGGATTATGCATTGTATAGTATATAGAACAATACAGGAAAAACAAGGAACTGCAGATGCTGATTTTTAAAAAAAGTCAAAGTGCTGGAGTAACTCAACAGCATTAACACTGTATCCTTTCATTATAAGAATAGTAAACCACAGTAAAAGCCCTTCGGCCCAAAATGTCTACCGAACGAGATGCAAAGTTTTAGATGCCAAGTGCTGGAGTAACTCAGCAGGTCAGGCAGCATCTCTGGCGAACATGGATAGGTGACATTTCAGGTAGGGACCACTTCTTCAGACAAAAGTAGGGTTCCAACGGGAAACATCACCTATTTATTTTCTCCAGATGTGCTGCAAAACACGCTGACTTACTCCAGCATTTTGTATCGATCTTCGGTATAAACCAGCATCTGCAGTTCCCTCCTACACATGATGCAAAGTTAAACGGATCTCCGCTTCCTGCACACGATCCACATCCCTACATTCCCAGCATCTCCTGGTGGCTATCTAAAAACCGCTTAGACACCACTTATCATATCTGTCAGTATGTTCCTGGCACCCACCACAGTTTGTGTAAAAACAACTTGCCCTGCACATCTCTTCCAAACTGATAGAGAGTGCTGAAGTGCTTCTTTAGACTGAAGGATCTCGACCTCAAATGTTACCTGTCCATGTTTTCCAGAGATACTGCCTGACCCGCAGAGTTATTCCAAGACTTTGTGATTTTCCAGCACAACTTGGTTCCAGAGCCTTTCTGGAATATCCATTTTGCCGGACCAACAGAGGTTACAGCCTCTGAGAAGAGTCCAATGGTATCGGAACGACCCGCCTAGGCTGCCGGAGGAGCCGAGATACCTGCCGACAAAGACAGCCTCGGAAGTTGGTTATGGGGATGGATCTGCCGCCTCCGGCCAGGCCGGAGGTCCAAAGCCCTGGCCGCAGGGGGCAAATTCGACCCACCGATTGATGTGGAAGTCCCGATGAGGTCGAGATCGGCCGCCTCACCCGGCCTAGTCGCTACATTTTCAGGGGACTCATCTGGATGTCAAGTGCGCTGTCAGCATTTTGTCCGGATTAAAGGAGGTGCCGGACCACCAGGTGCTGGAAAATCGGTGGTGGACCTGTACAATTGGTAAAGAAAAGAGGAAAATACAGATTGCAGACTATACTTCACAGCATTGTAGCACATCAGTTCCAGAGACAAAGTCCAACGTCCGCAATGGAGTAGAGATGAATCAGACGGTATGCTAGCTTATGGAAGGATCATTCAGTAGTCTGATAACAGAGGGGAAGAAGCTCTTCCTGAGTCTGGTGGTGCATGCTTTCAAGTTTCTGTACCTTCTGCCTGATGAGAGCTGGGAGAAGAAGGAATGACCAGGGTGGGACAAGTCTTTGATGATGCTGGCTGCTTTCCTAAGGCAATGTGCGCTGTAGATGGAATCGATGGTGGGGAGTCTGTGTGATGGACTGGGCTACATCCTTGACTCACTGCAATGTCTTGTGGTCATGTCACTACAATGTAAATAATTTGATCACCCAGTTATCATGTTATAAGTTTTCTTGGTCTGTAAGTAACACTTGCATTTTTGTTTAACTGATCTGGATGAAGAAATCATGAGATAGTGGGGACATGCGAATAGATAATATATTTTAATTAGTGCTGTTTGCCAAGTTAAAAATAATTGAATTGGGATCGGGGATGCATATGAATGCATAATAACAATCTGTTCTTCCGTGCAGGCAGATTCCAGCCACAGAAGAATAAATAGAAGATGCACTCTTCCTGTTGGCAGCTGTCCAAAAGAAAACAAATTCATTCACAAGTCAAGGCAGGCAAAGTGCCGATTATGAATGTCTCCAGAAAGTGCCGATTATGTAGGAAGGAAGTGCAGATGCTGGTTTACACTGAAGATAGACACAAAATGCTGGAGTAACTCAGCTGGTCAGGCAGCATCTCTGGAGAAAAGGAATAGCTGACGTTTCCGGTTGGAACCCTTCATTAGGAAAAGGTTCAGAACAAATCTCTTCATCATCACCTTCTTCACAGCCAACAATGGACCATTGTGGGCTCCACCTTTCTTGAGACATGGGTGCCGGCTCTGATTTGTTCTGTACCTTTTCATACCTCTATTTTCCCCCTCCCCTGACTGTCTAAAGAAGGGTCTCGACCCGAAATGTCACCTATTCCTTTTCTCCAGAGATGGTGAGTTCCTCCAGAATGTTGTGTCCAACGTCTCTGAAATATATGTTAATGGCTGAAAGGTGGCAATTCAACCCATTGTAACTCTGACTGTGACACTATCCCGAACTATCTACATACCCGTGTACCAATGCATGTTCTTTGAAGAATCATTGCACAGGTACTGACCTCCTCACCTTTGCAGGGATCTATAGGAGGCGCTGCCTCAAAAAGGCAGCCAGCATCATCAGAGACCCACATTGCCCTGGCCACGCTCTCATTTCACTGCTGTCATGAGGAAGAAGGTACAGGAGTCTGAAAACTGTGACCACCAGGTTCAAGATAAGCTTTGGACTTTAGAGATACAGCGCAGAAACAGGCCCTTCGGCCCACCGAGTCAGCGTTGACCAACGATCACCCCGTACACTAGCTCTATCCTACTCATTGGGGACCATTTTCCCAAATTAACCTACGAACCTGTACATCTTAGGAGCGTGTGAGGAACCCAAAGATCCCAGAGAAAACCCGCACGATCACAGGTAGAAAGTGCAAGCTGTGCAGACAGCACCTGTAGTATGGACAAAACCCAGGTCTTTGGCGCTGTGAGGCAGCAACTCTACCACTGCTGGACACAAAATGCTAGAGTAATTCAGTGGGACAGGCAGCATCTGTGGAGAGAGGAAAGGGTGAACGACGTTTTGGATCGAGACCCCTCTCTACCGCTGCCCCACTGTGCCACCCCTAGACTCAGCTTTTTCCAACCAACAACCATCAGGCTCCTGAACACTATATTAACCTCAACAATGAACTATGGAATGTGTTTTGTTGCACTAATGTTTGGTTGGGTTATTAATTGATTGAATTATCGCTTATTATATATTATGTATGTGTAGGATACAAAGTGCTGGAGTAACTCAGCGGGTCAGGCGGCATCCTCAGAGACCATGGATAGGTGATGTTTTGGGTCGGGACCCTTCTTCAGACATTATCTATATGTATTGCGTTTACAGGCCTGTCATGCTGCTGCAAGTAATAATTTAATTGCTCCGTTGGTCGGTACATTTGACAATTATGTAACACGGCACATAATTGTGGAGCAGCGAAAGAGTTGCTGCCAAGATCCGGGTCCGATCTTGACTACGGGTGCAGTCTGCTTGGAGTTTGTATGTTCTTCCTGTGACCACGTGGATTTTTCCCAGGTGCTCTGGATTCCTCCCAAACACCAAAGAAGTGCAGGTTTGTAGGGTTAATCGGCTTCTGTAAATCTGTAAAATTGCCCCTAGTGTGTGTAGGATAGAACTGGTGTACAGGTGATCATTGGTCAGTACGGACTCGGAGGGCCAAAGGGCATGTTTCCACGCAGTATCTCTAAAACTAAAATCTAAGATTAAACATACAATTAAAAAATCCAATTCCTTCCGATGAGGGAACAGAGAAGAGTTAAAACAATGCCTTCCCTTTAACAAGTAAAACAATGTAGGGTTTTACTTTTCTTTTCTGTAATAACAGCACAATTAGGCTGGGATCAACCACAGCAGTTGTGGATTCACACACTGCCCATAAAATGGGTCCCTAATCAAATTATGAGAATGCATTGACTTGGAGGGCTCTTCACCCTGAGCCCTTCTATTGAATGCAAAGCCGTAAGTGGCCATATTTTATATCTCAAATGGTATTTAATTTACTAGGATGCTTACAAGCACACACCAAAAAAGCTATTAACTTTTTTATTTTTCAGTAAAGGAGTCATAGAGTCATAAGCACGGAAACAGGCCCTTCGGCCCCACACTTGCATGCTATCCAAATTGCTGAACAGCGCTAGCCCCATTTGCCTGCGCCTGGCCCATACTCCTCCAAACCTTTCCTTTCCACAAGCCTCTCTGAGTGTCTTTTAAATGTTGTTATGGTACCTGCTTATACAACTTCCTCTGGCAACTTATGTGTGTGAAAAAGTTGCCCGTAACTCACTATTAAATCTTTCCCCTCACACCTTAAACCTGTGCCCTCTAGTTTTTAACTCTCCTACATTGGGAAAAAGGACTCTTCACCTTAAATATGCACCTCATGATTTAAATATCTGTCCAATTTATAGAAAGCTAATGTATCATAAAAATCTATTAGTTTAGTTTGGTTTTAGTTTTAGAGATACTGCGTAGAAACTGGCCCTTCGCCCCACTGAGTCCTTGGCGACCAACAATCAACCATATACTAGTTTTATCCCACACTCTAGGGACATTTTACAGAAGCCAATTAACCTACAAAGCTGCACATCTTTGGAGTGTAGGAGGAAACCGGAGCACCTGGAGAAAATCCACGTGGTCACAGGGAGAACATACAATCTCTGTACAGACAGCACCCTTAATCAGGGTTGAACCCGGGTCTCTGGCACTGCAAGGCAACAACTCTACTGCTGCGCCACTGTGCTGCAGGTTCCTTCAGCATTTTGTGTTTTGTTCAAGATTCCAGTAGCTGCAGCTCCTCGTGTCTCCACTAATACATTTAATTCATGTTTATAAGTAACTGGAGCAGAATTAGGCCATTCGGCCCATCAAGTCTACTCAGCCAATCAATCATGGCTGATCTATCTTTCCCTCTCTACCCAATTCGCCAGTCTTCTCCCCATAACCATTGACACCCTCACTAATCAAGAATCTGTCAATATCCGCCTTCAAAATATCCATTGATTTGGCCTCCACAGCTGTCAGTGCCATTGAACTCTACAGATTCACCACCCTCTGACTAAAGAAATTCCATCTTAACTCCTTTCTGAAGGTACGTCTTTTTATTCTGTGGCTATGACCCCTAGTTCTGGACTTTCCTACCAGTGGAAACATCCTCTCCACATCCACTCTATCCAGGAACTTTCACTGTTCGGCAAGTTTCAATGAGGTTCCCCCTCATTGTATTAACTGTATTAATAACAATGTAATTCTGTTTTATAAAACTGTCTGGATGGTACAAAGTTGCTCCCCAATTTCCTTTGTCCAACGAAAGCACTGAAACAGTGAGTTAGCAAAATTTCCCCTTCACAAGGAACAAATCATGAGGAAAATGTGCTTCTTGCAGTGCCTAATTTAAAGATATGTTTAACCTACCAGTGCTGCTCAGACATGCGAGTCCTGGTTGAAAGAGTTCTCTGGAGGGAATTCAGAAAAACCCTTGGGGAAATGTCATCTGCAGCTAAAATCAGCCATTTATGCAATTTCCCTGGGAGATCCATCAATCTTGTGCAAAGGTTACTGCGTAGAGAACCCCGCTGAAATTCAAAGACTCAATCTCAATAATTGTTTTGCACAATACTGTGTGGACAGGTTACATGTGCGTTGAACTTGGACAGTGCATTATAGGCACCAGAAGCCTTAGTTTAGAGATACAGCGTGGAAGCAGGCCCTTCGGCCCACCGAGTTCACGCCGACCATCGATCACCTTTTTATTTGGTTTAGTTTAGGGAAACACCAAGGAAACAGGTCCAATTACCCTCTTGACTAATCGATGTAGGCTAATTGGCCCTTTATAAATTGTCTTCTAGTGTGCATGCAGTGGACGAGAAAGTTGGATAACATAGAACTAATGCGTTTACTGCGCTGCATGGTTGTGCAGCGGTAGAGTTGTTGTTTCACAGCGCCAAAGACCCGGATTGAATCCTGACAACAGATGCTGTCTGTACAGAGTTTGCACATTCTCCCACACTCAAAAGACATACTGCTTTGTTGGTTAATTGGCTTTGGTAAAATTGTAAATTGACCCTAGTGTGTAGGATAGTACTAGTACATGGGGTGATCGCTGGTCGGCGCAGACTCGGTGGGCCGAAGGGCCTGTTGCCATGTTGTCTCTCGAAAAGTCTAAAGTAACAATCTCTAAACTAAAACCAAACTAAAATTAAAACTAAATTAAATTTGTTCACCCATTAATGGGCTGTTCTTCAAAAGAGAAAACAAATATAAAAACCTTCCAATTAACTGTTAGGGTTGTAAATTCAAATTCCTAAATAAAAATAATATAATTTAAAATATCTTCTTGCAGCTAATGCTAGTTGTGTTATTCAACTCACAGAAACAAATAGAGTCCAATTAACCTCTTGACTCTAATCTATGTTATTACCTTAACCTTGTGTTGAGCTGACCTATCTATATTTATGGATTACAACTGAAATGTCTCCAGCCATGTATTATTAATGCATTCTTGGCAGATTTTTCACAGGGAGAACTGAAAATGATGACAAGTCATAGAGACATTACAATAACCACACTACTTGCATTGACATAATTTTACTTGGAGCCTACCAAAGATTTGACTTAATTTTACCCTGTCATAGAATCATAAGAGTGGTGCAGCATGGAAACAGACTCTTCGGCCCAACTTGCCCACACCGGCCAACATGTCCCATCTACACTAGACTACACCGGCTTGCATTTGGCCCATATCCCTCTAATCCTGTCCCATCCTTGTACCTGTCTAAATGTTTCTTAAACCTTACAATAGTACCTCCATCAACTGCCACTCTGGCAGCTCATTTCAGACACCCACCACCTTTTCTGGGAAAAAGTTACCTCTCAGGTTCCTATTAAATCTTTCCCCCCTCCCACACTCCAAAGACGGACAGGTTTATAGGCTAGTTGGCCTGGTACAATTGTAAATGGTCCCTAGTGTGTGTGTGTGTGTGTGTAGGACTAGCGTTAGTGTGTGGAGATTCAAGATAATCAAAGACTTGTCCCATCCTGATCATTTCTTCTTCTCCCTGCTCCCGTCTGCCAGAAAGTACTGAGGCTTGAGCATGCGCCACCAGACTCTTGAACAGCTTCTCCCCCTTTGTTAGCAGGCTTCTGAACGGTCCTTTCATAAGCTATACTGTCCAATTCCAGTTGAGGATATTGGACTTTGTCTCTGGAACTGGTGCGCTACAATGCTGAGAACTATATTCTGCACTCTGTATCTTCCCCTTTGCTCTACCTATGGTACGAGCGACTTGATTCTATTGATGTATATTATTATCTGATCTGATTAGTTAGCATGCAAACAGAGCTATACCACGAGACACGTGACGGTAAAAAAACCTAAACTGATATATGTGTACCTTCTTCCTATGACCATGTGGGTTTCCTCCAGGTGCTCTGGTTTCCTCCCACATCCCAAAGATGTGCAGGTTTGTAGGTTAATTGGTCCTCTGTAAATTGCCACTGATGTACAGGGAGTGGATGCAATAATGGGATAACATATAACTAGTGTGAACATGAACATAGTGTCGGCATGACTCGGTGGGCCGAAGGGCCTGTTTTCCATGCTGTAACTCTAAACTAAACTAGCTCCCTAGAATAGTAAAGCACAGGAAGAGGCCCTTTAGCCCTCCCTATCCAAGCTGAACATGATGCAAATTTAAACTAATCACCGCTGCCCGCACGTGACCCATGACCCTCCATTCCCTGCACTTCCATATGTCTATCTAAAAACCTCTGAAATGTTACTATTGCATCTGCCTCCACCACCAGCCCCGGCTGCACGTTCCAGGCACCCGCCACCATCCATGTAAAAAAATAATTGCCCCGCACATCACCTTTAAACATTGCCTTTCTTACCTTAAAGCTCTGCCGCTAGTCTTTGACATTTCCACCCTGGGGATAAAGGTTCTGACAGTCTACCCGACGGAATCCCCCCCCCCCCCCCCCCCTCGCAAGATTTGACGTACTTTCATCAGGTCTCCTGTCGGTCTCTAACATTACAGAGGACACGCTGTGTGCGTAAGAGACTGCACAGTCTGCCTGGTGAGGTCTCAATTGCATGGTTGGATTCCAGCCAATGGAAGAAATTCAATAGAGCTTTTCAGTCGGGCACAATACGTCACAACATCACTCGAGAAACCCGAGGATACTATTTTAAATGGTGTTGTCGAATATCAAATTCTTTGCAGGGCTCTTTCAAATTATATTAGGAAACACGTGATGTTATTTAACCCACAAAAATAGAATATGCGTTCACAGCCTGTTGACAGTCAAAACACAATGTCTTGCAAATTAAACAATAAAAGGCTCTCCGATAGGACCTTAATGAACTACTTGAGATGCTATTTTCCTACAGACAGTAAACAATAACACATTTGTCAGTTTGCGGAAGTGTACGGTGTCACATTGTTAGTAGATCAAGTTTAAAAAAAAATTGAGTCATGAAGAAATCTCAGCAAATAAACTTGCAAGGATTGATGGGAAATTACGTTGCATAAGGAAGGCCAGTGGACGTGCTTCTGTGGGAAACGTGGACACTAATCATTGTGACCTTCCCGTTAAATTGGTAGTAAGTGGTAAATCTGATAAAAATGGCTTCTTCCCCCTCTGTTATCAGGCTTCTGAACAGTCTCACCATTAGCTTGGGTACTGTCCAATTCACCTCTACCCCATTGCGGACATTGGACTTGTCTCTGGAACTGGTGCACTACAACGCTGAGAATTATATTCCGCACAATATCCATGCTGAACGTGATGCAAAGTTAAACTAATCTCCTCTGCTTGTGCATAATTCATATCCCTCCATTCCCTGCATTTGCATGTGCCTATCTAAAATCCTCTGAAATGGCGCTAATGTATCTGCCTCCACCACCACCCCTGGCAGGGCGTTCCAGGCACCTACCACCCTCTTTAAAAAACTTGTCCTGCACATCTCCTTGAAACTGCTCCTCTCACCTTAAAACTATGTCCTCTAGTATTTGATATTTCTACTCTGTGTAAAAGGTCTGACTGTTTACCGTATCTATTCTCCCTTGATGGAATTTCTTGGAAGTCTGGGGAACTTCAAGAATTTCTTGGAGTCTGCGCCGACCAGCCATCCGTGTACACGAACACTATCTTACACACTAGGGACAATTTACAATTCTTACCGTAGCCAATTAAACTCCAATTCTGCATGTCTTTGGAGTGTGGGAGGAAACCGAGTACCCGGAGAAAACCCACGTGGTCACGGGGAGAACGCCCAAACTCCGTACAGACAGCACCTATAGTCAGGAACGAACCTGGGTCTCTGGCGCTGCAAGGCAGCAGCTCTACTGCTGCACCACCGTGCTGGGAAAATGTAATGCATTCACTGATGTTGGTATGTAAATAGTCCAACAATTCGTCGTGAGTGAAGAATAGTTCATGAATTGCAAATCACGGCATTTTGCTGCACTATTTGGCTCCCTCTCCATTAGCTGGGGAAAATTGGGAGCATTCACATTTTAAGGGATTTTAAACAGAGCAGAATGATAGAACAATTACCTGACAACGTACCGTTATAGTGATGAGATTTAGGTCCTTGTATTACACTCAGACTCCTTGAACCAACTTAAACAATTGAAATTGCAGATCCTTACGGCCGCAGGTAATAAATTATGTTCAGAAACTCTTGAATCTTTTTGTTTGTTTCCGTCTCTCTGTTTTTTTCTCTCATTCCATGGGCAACGATAGACCACAGATGGCTGGAAAGACAAACTTACTCTTACTTGGCACCTTACATGGCATCAGGGTGTGCGAATACACAGCCCAATAAACTATTTTTGAAATGTAGGAATATGACATCCAATTTGCCCACAGTTATTTCCAACCAGTAGTAGCGTGATAATGATCAGATCATCTATGTATCCCACGCTCCTTGTAGAATAAATATTGATCAAAATTAAAAACAAGACTTTGATTTAGCATCTTATCCAAAAGGCAATTTTGGGCAGGTATCATAAGATCATAAAACATAGGAGCAGAATTAGGCTATTCGGCCCATCAAGTCTACTCCGCCATTCAATCACGGCTGATCTATTTTCCCCTCTCAACCCCATTCTCCTGCCTTCTCCCCATGACCTTTGACACCCTTACTAATCAAGAACTTATCAATCTCCGAAGTGTGGCGGCAGTGGCCTTCCCGAAGGATTGGGAGCCAGCCTGAAGGCTCATTGGTTGGCAGGACAATTCATTCATCCAAAGGTTCGTCGGACGGCATAACTGGGAGGGAGCTGGAGATGTCGGACGTGAGAAGGAAAGGGTCGGTAGGAGGGTGAGCTGGGGTATTGCCTCCAACTGCAAGGTCAGCTGCAGGATACAACACCTGGGACAGAAAGATGGCCGGGTGCGGAGAGGAGAGAAGACAGACGTCAGTTCACGGGACGTCCAGTACATTGATCGTGTGGGCCGTCCGAACTTTGGACTTTAAATAATGGCGCCAAAAATGGAGGTGCCTGCATGTGTAATATATGCAACAAGAATTTAACTGTGCAGTTGCATATATGATAAATAAAGCACCTTTGAACCATTGAAATACCCACTGGTTTGGCATGACTGTACACTTTGTTACACTGTATTCTACTTCTTTGCCCACTCTTCCAACCTGTTCAAGTCCTTATGCAGACTCCCTGCTTACTCAACACTATCTGTCCCTCCACCTGTCTCCATATCATCTGCAAACATGGCCACAGAATCATCAATTCCACTATCCAGATCATAAATATATAACATGAAAATTAGCGGACCCAACATCGACCCCTGCGGAACACCACTGGTCACTGGCAGTCTACCAGAAAAGAGCCCCTTTATTTCCACTCTTTGCCATTGTCTTATAAGAGATAAGACCTCTGTTTAATTCAAGAATAGTTCTTCCCAACAACCATCAGGCTCTTGAACACTACACAGCACTAATCTCAACAACGAATGTCTATGGACATCTTTGGTTGCACAGGAAACATAGAGTAGGGATTAACAGGTCCCTTTCAGAATGGCAGGCAGTGACTAGTGGGTTGCCGCAAGGCTTGGTGCTGGGACCGCAGCTATTTACAACATACACTAATGATTTAGATGAAAGAATTAAAAGTAACATAAGCAAATTTGCAGATGACACAAAGCTGGGTGGCAGTGTGAACCGTGAAGAGGATGTCATGAGAATGCAGGGTGACTTGGACAGTTTGGGTGAGTGGGCAGATGCATGGCAGATGCAATTTAATGTGGATAAATGTGAGGTTATCCACTTCTGAAGGCAAGAACGGGAAGGCTGAATGGTGTCAGGTTAGAAAAAGGGGAAGTACAACAAGACCTGGGTGTCCTATTACATCAGTCACTGAAAGTAACCATGCAGGTACAGCAGGCAGTGAAGAAAGCTAATGGCATGTTGGCCTTCATAACGAGAGGAGTTGAGTATAGGAGCAAAGAGGTTCTTTTGCAGTTGCACAGGGGCCTAGTGAGACCACACCTGGAGTCTTGTGTGCAGTTTTGATCTCCTAATTTGAGGAAGGACATTCTTGCTATTGAGAGAGTGCAGCGTAGGTTCACAAGGTTAATTCCTGGGATGGCGGGACTGTCATATGCTGAAAGAATGGAGCAACTGGGCTTCTATTCACTGGAATTTAGAAGGCTAAGAGGGGATCTTATAGAAACATATAAAATTATTAAGGGATTGGACACGCTAGATGCAGGAAACATGTTCCCGATATTGGGGGAGTCCAGAACCAGGGGCCACAGTTTAAGAATAAGGGGTAGCCCATTTAGAACTGAGATGAGGAAAAACATTTTCACACAGAGTTGTGAATTTGTGGAATTCTCTGCCTCAGAAGGCAGTGGAGGCCAATTCACTGGATGCATTCAAATGAGAGTTAGATAGAGATCTTAGGGCTAGCGGAATCAAGGGGTATGGGGAGAAGGCAGAAAGTGATTGTAGATGATCAGCCATGATCACATTGAATGGCGGTTCTGGCTCGAAGGGCCGAATGGCCTACTCCTGCAGCTATTGTCCATGTATCGATGTATCTAATTAATCTACAAACCTGCATGTCTTTGGAGTGTGGGAGGATTTTACTAATCATGGAGAATGTACAAACTCCATACAGACAGCAACCGTGGTCAGAGTTGAACCCAGGTCTCTGGCTGCGAGAGACAGCGTGTAAGGCACTTGCGGAAGGACGGCACACATTCGCTCAGCACTCTGAGAAGTTGGCCTTTGCTGAGACCCATTCCTAAAGCCATGACTGAGATTCGATCTTCTCAAGCAGGGAACGAGACGCGGTTACTGGTATCCTGGCCACTCTCTGAATCCTTTGCTTGAAATTGCACTTTAAAGTGCACCGGTTTCCATCAGTGTCACCGTTATTGCGTCTGCTCAACTCAGTTGGAGAATATTAGCTCAATTCTGCTCATAGTTCTCGTGGCCGCACCGCTGATAAACTGCCCAGGCCACCACTAGACTGTTCTGTTTACATTTTATTTACATTTAACAGTTTATTGCTAGTGAGGAAGCAAGAAACTGTAGCAGAATCCAATTTCACAGCAATGCTTCAGCACATTTGAAGTGCTATCATCAGCCGTATTAATTCAAGCAATAACAAACTGATTTTCTGTATCTTTTACTGCCTAATGCATCAGTTTCAAAAACACTTTTTTCCCCCTTTTTACCAATCATGGTTACCGCTGCAAGACACAAACAAGAAGAAACTGACTGCATTAATGGTGTAGTTGCCAGACCTGATTTAACTGATAGACTGTTAATCTTTATCACGTTTAAGTTCCTATCACTCCAGATTTAAAAACTATAACTGTCCTTTTTCCGCTTTGCTTTTCAAATTCTCTCACCTTCATGATGTCACTAGTTTTTAGTTCTGGTGATTGACAAAGTTTTTTACTGTACCTGGGTACATGTGACAATAAACTAAACCAAACTCAGAGCTTATCCAGTAATTTATCTCCCACCCAAGCTCCATGCTGCCTGCAAGTTCTAGTCACCTGCAGCGGCATGGAGCCTCCAGCTTTGCTTGGCCAGGCCGACCCGGCAACGTCGCCGGGACAACAGGCTTTTATGGCCAGTTGCACATAAGCAATATGCACTTTGAAAATGCTGCCAAAACCTGGCGACTCTTGTATATGGTCTCAGTGGATTATTTCTACACCATTTGTACTTAATCTAGGATTGTGTTTATGTATAGTAATACCTTGCTGAACTGCATGCAAAAACAAGTATTTCACTGCACCTAGGGTGTGTAGGATAGTGTTAGTGTACGGGGTGATTGTTGGTCAACACGGACTCAGTGGGCCGAAGGGTCTGTTTCAGTGCAGTATCTCTAAAGTCACAAGTAAAGCAAAGGAAAGGTCAGGCAGTATCTGTGGAGGAAGAAGCTGAGTTAGTCACCAAAACTAATAAACATGAAGGTAGATAAAAATGCTGGAGAAACTCAGCGGGCGAGGCAGCATCTATGGAGCGAAGGAAAAGCTGACGTTTCGGGTCGAGACCCTTCTTCAGACCCTTCTGCAGTTCCTTCTTAAACATTAAAAAGGAATAAACATGATTGGTTGATTGATTGAAAGATACAGCATGGAAACAGGTCTTTCGACCCAGTGATCCACACCAACCATCGTTCGCCCGTTCATGCTAGTTCTTTTTCATCCACTCACCTACGTATTTGGGGTAATTTCACAGAGGCCATTGACCTGCAAGGTCACATGTCTTTGAAATATGGGAGGAAACCGGAGCACCTGGAGAAATCCCTCGAGGCCATGGGGAGATTTTACATTCGACTTTAGATTTTTCGGGATACAGCGTAGAAACAGGCCCTTTGGCGACCAGCGATCACCCCATACACTAGCACTATCCTACACACTAGAGACAATTTTACTAACTTACTGAACTAACTAACTTACTAACTTAACTAACCTCTCATGCTGCGAAGCAGCAGCTGTGCCACTGAGCCACCATTTCTCTGGGTTATGTCCAGTCTTTATACTTTGTAATTTGTAACTTTGTGAAGTTCATAGTGCATGTATTTTCCAGACATATCCTGATGTTAGTGTCATAGAGTCATAGAGTCAAACAGCCTGGAAACAGGCCCATCAGACCAACCTGCCCGCACCAACCAACATGTCCCATTTACACTCGTCTCACCTGCCTGCGTTTGGCCCCTATCCCTCTAATCCTATCCTTTCCATGTAACTGTCTAAATGTTTTTTAAATTATGTGATAGGACCTGCCTCAACTATCTCGTCAAGCAGCTCGTTCCATACACCCACCACCCTTTGTGTAAAAAAGTTACTCTTCAGGTTCCTATTAAATCTTTCCCCACTCACCTTAAACCTATGCCTTCTGGTTCTCGTATCTGGGCAAATGACCATGCATTAAACCCGGTCTATTCTTTTCATGATTTTGTACACCACTATAAGATCACCCCTCATCCTCCTGTGCTCCAAGGAATAGAGCCTCAGCTTTGATGGAGGGGATTGCAAGGACTATTGACCCTCTGAGAGAACAAATTGTGATTCCACATGCAAGATCACAGTGGCGCAGCAGTAGAGTTGTTGCCTTACAGCGCCAGACACTTGAGTTTGATCCTGACTATGGGTGCTGTCTGTACAGAGCCTGTACAGTCTCCCCGTGACCGCGTGGGTTTTCTCCGGGTGCTCCAGTTCCCTACCACATTCCAAAGACGTACAGGTTTGTAGGTTGATTGGGTTTGGTAAAGATTATAAATTGTCCCTAGCGTGTAGGTTAGTGCTAGCGTGCGGGGATCACTGGTCGGTTGGTCGAATGGCCTGTTTCCGTGCTGTGTCTCTAAACTCTAAACTAAACAAGACATTAATGGGTGGCACAGCGGCGCAGCTGGTAGTGCTGATGGGAGAGAGGAGAAGTGGGAGTGACCAGGGTGAGATTGGTTTTTAATTATGCTAGCGGCCTTGCTGAGGCAGCATGATCGTGCTTTTCTTTGGCTTAGAGTGTGATAGTGGCCTCCCTGAAGTAGGTGGGTACGTTAGAAAGTAAAGAGAGACTGAAAGATGTCGTCTCCAGCCTCCGTTCATCCATCTGCCAATTAAACCCCCTCTCATCTGTTCATACCTATCACATGATAGGCTTTGGCCCACCACCAACTAACTCTTCTTACAGCTTTTCCTATATTTAAAGGGAGTTAGATGTGGCCCTTGTGGCTAAAGGGATCAGGGGGTATGGAGAGAAGGCAAGTACAGGATACTGAGTTGGATGATCAGCCATGAATGGCGGTGCAGGCTCGAAGGGCCGAATGGCCTGCTCCTGCACCTATTTTCTATGTTTCTATGTTTCTATGTTTCCCCACCTCTCACAACAAAATAAAGAAGGGCCGCGATCTGAATCATCGCCTATCCGTGTTCTCTAGCGATGCTGCCCGACCCACTGAGTTACTCCAGTACTTTGTGTTCTATGCAAGGCGTCGGCATCTGCAGTTCCTCGTGTCTCCATTGATAGAGACATGTAATTCATGTGCGGTAACCTTTAATCTTTCGTGCTGCCACATGTAATTTCAGACCGACATTTTGAATCAATCCAAACAGTTTGCTTTCTTTCAAAAACAATTCTACGCAGCAATCATCGAAACAAACTATAATGCACCTCAACATGGCTTGCAGGAATGAGAGTTAGATTTTGTACTTTCGGGCAGACCTGATTGCTTATTGATTATTATAGTCATCCATCCCATTTCACCATTGATTTGGACTGCTCTAATGTGGCTTGTTTTAGGTTTATTCCCAGTTCCCTCCAAGGCAGTCCTCTGGGGGTATGTGTAGGAGATTCTAGACTTTAGAGGTTTGGCTCAGAAACAGGCCCTGCGGCCCACCAAGTCCACGCAAACCAGCGATCACCCTGTGCACCCGCACTACCCTACACACTGGGGACAATTTTCAACTTGCCGAAGCCAATTAACCTACAAGCTTATATTTCTTTGGACTGTGGGGTGCAACCGGAGCACCCGTAGAAAACCTACACGGTCACAGGGAGAATGTACAAATTCTGTACAGCCAGCACCCGTAGTCAGGATCGAACCCGGGTCATAGAGTGATACAGTGTGGAACAGGCCCTTCGGCCCAACTTGCCCACAACAGCCAACATGTCCCAGAAACACTAGTCCCACCTGCCTGTGTTTAGTCCTTATCCCTCCAAGCCTGTCCTATCCATGTACCTGTCTAACTGTTTCTTAAATGTTGGGATAGTCCCTGCCTCAACTACCTCCTGTGACAGCTTGTTCCATACACCCACCACCCTTTGTGTGAAAAGGTTACCCCTCAAATTCCTAATAAATCTTTTCCCCTTCACCTTAAACCTATGTCCTCTGGTCTTCAGTTCCCCTACTCTGGGCAAGAGACTCTACCCCAATCTATTCCTCTCATTTTATACAACTCCATAAGATTGCCCCTCATCCTCCTGCACTCCAAGTAATAGAGTCCCAACCTACTCAACTTCTCTCTATAGCTCAGATGCTCTAGTGCTGGCAACATCCTTGTAAATCTTCTCTGTCTGCTCTCCAGCTTGACAACAACTTTCCTATTGCACGGTGCCCAGAACTGAACACAATACTTGAAATGCGGCCTCACCAATGTCTTATACAATTGCAACATAACATCCCAACTACTATATTCAATATTCTGACTGACGGAATATGTTCCAAACACCTTTTTGACCACCTGATCTACCTGTGACTCTACATTCAAGGAACCATGCACCTGCACACCTAGATCCCTCTGCTCTACAGCACTCCTCATGTGTGGGTCCTGCCCATGTTAGACTTTCCAAAATGCAACACCTCACATTTCTCTGCACACCTCACGGGTCTCTGGTGTTGTGAAGCAGCAACACTACCTGTGCCGCCCATCTTAAAGTAAATCTCTATCTTGAAATCAAATCAAAATTCACACTTGTGTTGTATCCTGCTTTTTCCTGACAATAATTTATTTTTGCGATGGAGTGGAAAATGTGTTCAAAGGGATAGCAATAGTTTTATCAAACAAATACATTAATACATTTAGCAAAATACAAAGTGCAGGGGGAACTCAGCGGGTCAGGTGGCATTTCTGGAGGGAATGGACAGGCGACATTTCTTAAGAGAGGCACTGCGTTGCGGGCTCTGTGCCAATAAATCAAATATCATACAACTGAGTCAGAAGAAGACTTTCTGACCCCAAATGCTGTATTTGTATTCCCTCCACAGTTGCTGCCTGACCCGCTGAGTTTAGTTTAGTATTAGTTTAGTTTAGAGATACAATACGGAAACAGGCCCTTCGGCCCACCGTGACCATGCCGACCGCAGACTGTGCATCTACCTCTCTCATGATTTTGTACACCTCTATAAATTCACTCCTCATCCTCCTGTGCTCCAAGGAATAGAGCCTCAGCCTACTCAACCTCTCCCTATAGCTCTGGCCCTGGAGTTCTGAACTTGTTCTTTAAAACAAAGGGAATAAGGATGTTCACAGAACAAAGTCAGATGAGGCAGATAAAGCAATGTCACAGCCCATAGTCTTTTCCAACGGAATCAATGAGGGTCAGTTGTTCCATTAAATACAATGGCGCCTATTCATTTTGAGAATAGCAATGGTCTTTAATCCCACATTGCAATATGGGGGGGAGAGCTGGCTTGCTTCATTGATAAACTAATGACTCTTCACTGACAAGGGGGAAAGTTAATGTCACAGCTTTCACTCTGAATGAAGTTAGCTGGAAAGAAAGCTAATGACGAAAACAGGTAAAAATCAGCCTGCAGAACCTCGCACGCACTATTCATGTGCAGGAAACAACTACAGATGTTGGTTTATGCCGAACACAGACACAAAGTGCTGGAGTAACTCATCGAGTCAGCCAGCGTCTCTAGAGAAAAGGGATGGGTGATGTTTCGGGTTGGGACCCTTCTTCAGTCTGATATCGGTATAAAGCAGCATCTGCAGTTCTTTTCTACGCACAAGGTCAAGATTCAGATTGCTAGACTTGAGGGCCTGAGCTACAGGAAAATTGGATAGGCCGGGACTTTATTCCTTGGAGCGCAGGAGGCTGATCATATAGAGGTGTGTATAATCATGAGGGGGTAGATTGAATTAATGCACAGAGTCTTTTGCCCAGTCTGAAGAAGAGTTCCGACCCAAAACATCACCCATCTTTTTTTCTCCGGAGATGCTGCCTGACCCGTTGAGTTACTCCAGCACTTTGTGTCTATCTTAAGCAGGATTCATTGTCATTTTGTAATTTGAATTTCTGCACCAATCTATCAATGTCCTAATGTCACCAATGTCACCAATGTCAGTTCTTCAAGAGACCTATAATTTTTGAGATACAGCGTGGAAACAGGCCCACAGCCCACTGCGTCTGTGTCTACTATCAATCTCCCGTTCACGCTAGTTCTATGTTATCCCACTTTCTCATGCACTCCCAACACACAATGGAGCAATTTTACAGAGGGCCGATGAACCTACAAACCCGCACGTCTTTGGGATGTGGGAGGGAAACCGGAGCACCTGGAGAAAACCCACGCGGTCACAGGGAGAACGTGCAGACTCCACACAGTCAGCACCCTAGCTCAGGATCGAACCCGGGTCTCTGGCGCTGTGAGGCAGCGGCTCGAGCCGCCCTTGATATTGAGATTGAACACAGTGGAATTTGCATTGATGATGAATTTTTTAAAGTTCTGAACTAAGCTTTAGCTGATGTTTCAACATGTATCAAATTATGTATGTAAGGATCATTGCATCTTTGATCACAAGAATGTCCTGTATGGAAGGAACGCCTCTTCCTTGTGTATAGTTAGGCCTGGACCACGCAGGCTCCAGTCAGTAATTACAGGCGGCTCAGCGGAGCAGCTGGTAGAGCTGCTGCCTCACAGCGCTAGAGACCCGAGTTTGATCCTGACCTCGGATGTTGTCTGTGTGGAGTTTGCACATTCTGACTGCCCCATTACAGGAAAAATATGCAAACTTCTGTGAGGGTGCAGAGGAAGTTTACCAGAAAGATGCATGAACTAGAGGGTATTAGCTGCAAGGTAATAGACACAGAATGCTGGAGTCACTCAGCGGGTCAGAGAGCAACTCTGGAAAAAAAGAATGGGTGACGTTTCGGGTCGGTCCCCTTCTTCAGACTGAAAGTAAAGGTGGGGGGGGGGGCAGCTACAAGAAGACATTGGTGACTTGGATTTTTTTCATCTAGGACGTTGGAAGTTGATGGAAGTCCTGACGGAAGCATATATATGGTTGACGATCAGAACCTTTTTCCCAGGATGGAAATGTCAGATATTAGAGGGCATATGTTTAGGATGGGAGGGGGAAAGTTTAAAGGAGGTGTGCGGGGCAGGTTTACACTGAGGGTGTGTGCCTCCCGCTGGCCCCTTTTATGCATGGATATGCCAACAGAAACATAGAAACCCCCATTCCGTAAGCCCTAAGAGCTATATCCAACTCTCTCTTGAATACAGAGAGATGAGATTAGTGTAACTGTGAGATGAGATTAGTGTAACTTTGCATCATGTTCAGCATGGACATTGCGGGCCGAAGGGCCTGTTCCTGTGCTGTAGTTCAATGCTCATTGTAGGTCGTACGTATTATTTCAAACATAATCATAACTCTCTTTACTCTCAATTTAGGGACTTTCTTGCATCTTTGTTGATTTTCTTTTTTAATATAAGTGAAGATCACTTTTCCCCATCACACCGTTTCTTGAATTAATTTATGTGCACTGTTCAAAGATTGTTATTTTATTTAATTAATTCCTTAGGCACTTATATCATTACCGAGTTTATTTAATTACTGTCTCATTGCCAATTTCCTTAACCGCTTATGTGGGGCTTGCTTTTTAATCGATTGTCTTAAACAATGCCTCTGTTTATTTAATTTATTCTACCTGATACTCTCTTTTCCTTGTCTTAAGTCACGATGCCCATATTTATGTCATTAATTTATTGTTGCAGTCCACTTATAGCAAAAAGGCAACAAACCTAATCTTATTCAAATAATTACCATTCACGGTCATTTAAAATCTTCCTTCAGGCCAAACGCCTGTGTTTATATTTAATTAATTTCAACCGAAGTTCAATGGCTTTCACTCTGGCGAAACAAGATAGAAACTTGTTACTATAACTTAATTCACAAATTCAGTAAATTTCCACCATCTATAAATATGCAGTCAGGTGAATTTCTGAATTTCTTTAGTCAGAGGGTGGTGAATCTGTGGAATTCATTGCCACAGACGGCTGTGGAGGCCAAGTCATTGGGTACTTTTAAGACAGAGATTGGCAGATTCTTGATTAGTACAGATGTTAGGGGTATGGGGAGAAGGCAGGAGAATGGGGTTGAGAGGGAGATAGATCAGCCATGATTGAATGGCGTAGTAGACTTTTGATGGGCTGAATGGCCTAATTCTGCACCTAGAACTTATGAATGAACTTTGTGCAATTCCATACCAAGGTTTTAAACTTGATCCCATTGTTGTGGAGAGGAGATTTTTGTGCAGAGTTTGTACGTTCACCCTGTGACTGCGTGGGCTTCTCCGGGCGTGCTAGTGTCCTCTCTCAACCCAAAGACTTGCAGGTTTGTTGGTCAATCGCCGTTCTGTAAAATTGGCCCTAGTGTAGAGGGAGCGGATGAGGAAGTGGAATAACAATAACAGTGTTTAAAAAAACATTTGAACAGCTACATGGATGAGAAAGGTTCAGAGAGATATGGGCCAAAGACAGGAAAATGGAACTAACTTTGATGTGGTATTTTGGTTAGCACAAACGAGTTAGGCCCTTCAGGCCTGCTTCCATGCTGTATAACTCGATGACTCTAACAGAACTAGTGCGACACAAAATGCTGCGAGTCAGGCAGCATCTCTGGAGAAGAGGAATAGGTGATATCTCGGTTCGAGATTCTTCAGCAGCTTTACTCAAGCATTTTGTGTCTATCTTCAGTGTAAAGCAGCATCTGCAGTTCCTGCTTACGCACACAGAACAAGTGTGAATGAGTGATCGATGGTCGGCAGGGACTCGGTGCCCAACGGCCTGTTTCCACGCTGTATCTCAACACGAAACTAAACTAAAAGTACTGGGGTAACTCAGCGGGTCAGGCAGCATCTGCGGAAGGAAATGGAGAAACGGCGTTACGGGTCGGGACCCCTCTTTAGACTTCAGTCAATATTTGAGGCAGATTTAGGAAAGGGCATTGAAAACTGGATTCCGATCACAGATCTCTGTCCAAACGGTTGCAGGTAATCTACAAATAACGTTAAACAAAATCCTAAACCAGGCATCTGACATCACAGACAGTGATCAATAGTGACAGAATCACACCGCAACCATGGAAACATTCATCAAGCATGGGTTTGTGACATCACGTGAACTGATAGAATAATCAGAAATATGTTTTCCCACTAATATTCATTTTGACTCTAAGCTGGCAATAATGTCAATTATATATCAGTTTTCCACAAAACAATCATAAATGCAGTTCCTACTTTGGATCAGGTAAAGCAGATTGATCATTTTGAGACCTGAATCTTCATGTGATGTGCTCTTATGTATTTTGAATTCTAATGAAGAAAAGTTATTTTTATTTCCTAGAGAATTTAATCTTGTCCCGGTGTTGGTTAACATATTTTGACAGTATGCTTTGCTGTCTGAGTTACATGGAGTACAGGTCCACCACCGATCTTCTGGCAACTGGTGGTCTGGGCCTCCATTAAACCGCATAGAACCCCCCCACCCCTGGAAGACCCCCCAAAATTGTGGAACCTAGGTTGGGTGAGGAAGCCGATCTCGACCCTATCGGGACTTTTGCAGCCGTTCGGCAGGTCAAATTTGTCCCCTGTGGAACTCTGGCCCAGGCAGATCCATTCCCATAGCCGACTTCTGCAGCCAACTCTGTGGGCTGTATCTCGGCCCCCCGGGGCCGGCAAAATGGATCATCCAGAAAGGCTCTGGAACCATGGGTGCTGGAAAATCAGTAGTGGGCCTGTAGATGTTGGCATATCCACCACATTTCACTCGATAACAGATAAATAGGAATCTGTTTGGAGTATTGTGTGCAGTTCTGGTCACCCCATTACTGGAAGGATATGGAGATCTTGGAGATAGTGTATATGAGGTATACCAGAATGCTGCCTGGATTAGAACAGTTTAGCTACAAGAAGATGTTGGACAAAACGTAACACTGGAACACTGAAGGTTTAGGGGAGACCTGATAAAAATATGTACAATTATAAGAGAAACAAATAGGTTAGAACCTTTATCCTGAACCTTTTTAAAAGACTGGAGGATATAGCTTTAAGGCGAGAGGTGGAAATTTTTAGACAATTAGACCAAGTGGGACCCATTGGGTCCCGTCCCCTCAACGTGCGGTTGCGAGGGGTGGGGCGGACTCCGGCATCACACACAAACACTAACCACCCCCCACACACACATGGAGAGGGGGGGGAGAGGGGGGGGAGAGAGGGGGGTGGAGAGAGAGAGGAGGGGGGAGAGAGAGGAGGGGGGAGAGAGAGGAGGGGAGAGAGAGAGGAGGGGAGAGAGAGGGGGGGTGAGATAAAGGAGGGAGGGGAAAGAGATGGGGGAGAGAGAGGGGGAGAGAGATGGGGAGAGAGAGGGGGGAGAGAGGGGGGGAGAGAGGGGGGGGGGGAGAGGGGGGGGGGGGGGGGGGAGAGGGGAGGGGTGGGAGATTGCAACCTTCACGTGGTCTGCCCTGTTTCGACAAATGCAATCAACCCAGTGTGCACAATCAAATAAAATAAAATAGAACAAGTTGTCCGACAGCTTTAGGCTGTGCATGTTATACGCAAGAAGAAGAGAGAGGAGGGAGAGAGGGGGAGAGAGAGGGGGCGGGAGAGAGAGGGGGGGGGGGAGAGAGGGGGGGGAGAGAGGGGGAAGAGAGAGAGGGAGGGAGAGAGAGGGGGGGAATAGAGGGGGGAGAGAGAGGGGGGTATGGAGGGCAGAGGGAGGGGGGGAGAGAGAGGGGGAGAGAGAGACAGAGGGAGGAGGAGGGGAGCGGGGCAGGCAGCGAGTGGCGGTCGGGCAGCGAGCGGCGGCCGGGTGACATCACTCGCAGCGCGTAGAACACAGCGTGCATCCCCATTGTGACGTCATCATGTCATCAGCCAAAGCCAGCTGGTTTTATTTTCTAAGTTATTTCAGATTTCCGACATTTTGATTAATAACTCGAGAAATAATGCATGAATTTTTCAGATAAGGCAATTTTGGACTCCACGGGATAAATCTCTATCGAAATATGTAACATTTTTACCGTTACCGCGTCTTTTTTTCAAGAAGGTGTGATCACACACAAACAAATAAATAAATACACATCCAAGATCAGAGTTTTATGGTTATAAGGATGTGCGGGGCAAGTTTTGTTTACACAGATATTGGTATGTGTTTGAAAGTGCTGCCAAGGATGGTGGCAGATAGAATGGGGTGTTTAAAGGGCTTTTTATTTAGGCACATGCATATGCAGGGAATGGAGAGATATGGATCATGTGCAGGCAGAGAAGATTAGTATATTTTGGCATCATGTATGGCAGACATTGTGGGAGGAAACCAGAGGAAAGCAAAGTGGTCAAAGGGAGAGTGTGCAAACTCCACACAGACAGCAGCCAAGGTCAGGATCGAACCCGGTTCTCTGATGCTGTGAGGCAGCAGCTCTACCTGCTGCACCACTGTGCCGTCCCCAATTGGTGTGGCCTAACGGCAGTTATAGTAACGCCATGGCCTTACATGCAAAAACATAGTGCATAGTACATAGTACCATAACAAAAACATAGTACACAGAAACAAAACAGTCCTTTTGGCCCACAATGTCTGCCATACATGATGCCAAAATAAACTAATCTTCTCTGCCTGGGTTTCCTCTGGTTTCCTCCCACATCACAAAGACGTGTGGGTTTGTAGGTTTGTTGGCCCCTAGTGTATAGAGTGTGGATGAGAATGCTGGATAACATAGAACTAGTGCGAACGGGTGATCGATGCTTGGCGTGGACTCGAAGGGCATGTTTCTATGCTGTATCACTAAAATCATTTAAACACTCAAAACCTCCAAGTTCTGCTTTTCCTCCAGTGTGTGGGTGAGTAATAGAATCTGGTGATATTGTTGTGAATATGCGTTTAATACAAGATTTGTGTAAAAGGGTGGTTGATATTTGGTATGGACTCGGTGGGCAGAAGGGCCTGTTTCATCCAGGCTGTTTCTCTAAATGACTCTTTGGTAAGATAGTACATCTGCTGACGTTTTACACCTGTGGACTGACAGCTGAACAAATAGATATTGTATCCACTTGTTTAGTAACATTCAAGAACCAAATGTAACGTATGTAACTAATTTTGAAGCATTTGAAAAAGCTATTGGTGTATGGCAAGCGATAAGGGCTTTCATATGTACGCACAAGGAACTGCAGATGCTGGAACCTTGAGCAAAACACAAAGTGCTGGAGGAACAGAGCAGTCAGGCAGCATCTGTGGAGGGAATAGACAGACAACGTTTCGGGTCAGGACCTTTCTTCAGACTGGAAGCTCTGTCATGCACTCTCTTTTCCAACTTCCCCCCCCCACCATTATAATCAGTCTTGTTCCTCACCCAAGCATTATCTGTCCATTTCCACATTCCCTTCCACGCAGAGTCTGTTTCCGTGCTGTGTCTTTTAAGTTTAAAGGTTTGTAGGTAGACTGGCTTCTGCAAATTGTAAATTCTCCCTGGTACGTAGGATAGTGTTAGTTAGGTGATCATTGGTCAGCATGGACTGGGTGGGCGGAAGGGCCTGTTTCCATGCTGTAGTTCTAAACTAAACACACCGAAGCTCCATGTTCTGCTCGGAAACACCGGCATTTACCAACTAAACCAGGTGGAAAATCTACTCAGCTGATCACCAAATTACAAAGCAAAAACACTTCAAAAGATTGCCCAGCCTTGCACTGTGAAATTTATTAACGAGTGCAGGTCAGATTAACTTGAGACATGCTCATTGATTTCACTTTATGAAGCCCTGCGACAGAATTTACTTTTCACGTGACCTAATTGAGTTGATTAAATGTTTCAATTAATACTTTAATACCTTTAGTGCTTTAATTTTTAAACACATTTTAATAATTCAAATTTTCTCAATTGTTTTATTAATTTTTAACAGTTTTAGAGTGATTTTCCTATGTCAAATGCAGCTTTAGTCAAAGAGTTATACAGTGTGGAAACAGGCCCTTCAGCCCAATGTCCACGCCGACCAACATGTCCCATCTACACAAATCCCACCTGCCTGCGTTTGGCCCACATCCCTCTAAACTTGTCCTATCCATGTACCTGTCCAAATGCTTCTTAATAGATGGTATCTGACTCAACTACCTCCTCTGGCAGCTTGTTCCACATACTTGCCACCCTTTGTGTAAAAATGTTGCCCCTCAGGTTCCTATTAAATGTTTCCCCCCTCACCTAAAAACTATCTCTGGTTCACGATCCCTGTTGTGTTTGACGGATAATAACTCAATATCGACTCATGTTGCACCGTGTCAGTTAGTGGGTTTATTCAAGCCAAGATGGCTGCCTGCCTGATTCCGAGAAAAACATACATATAGGGGCAGAGCCCTATTGTGGTGACTGTAAGGACAGTCTTACATAGATACAACATATTTTCCCCTCCTTGTAAATGAAGATGATCATTTAAGTCCAGTTATCAAATCAAATATAAGTCCATATGAAATCAGTCCAAAGTCCTTTCAAATTTTATGCCCTCTATTAGTAAACAGAAGTCCAAAAAAGAACTGCTCAGTTAATATAACGGTTTATGGCTTCACAGCTGAAAATCTTGCAGATACTGAGGTCTCCTCTTCTGTCGCTGAGAGCGTCGAGTGGGATTTGGCTGCTCTATGCTGACCGCGATCGCTGTCTTGACTGGATATCTTGAAAGGAAAAGCGTCCGGTTCGTTTTCTTCCTGTCTCTGTCTGCTTGCGATAAGCCGCCTCGCGTTCCATCTGGTGTCATCTTGGAGGAGGTACGCGTTCTTGCCGCGTCTCCGTTTGATCTGTATCGGCTTTGAGAGTGCGCTTGCGAGCTTATGCTGCCTGTTTGGGCGGCTGGTTCATACCCAGTCTCCGACCTTGAACCACGGCGCTCGTACTCTGCCTTTGGCATTTCAGTACGCTTTCCCTTTTGCTTGCCTGTGTGCTATCATTCCCGCCCTCGCTTTTATGTCTGGATTTGGGTGCGATGGTGGTTGAAGAGCATTCAGTTTCGTTCGCAGGTTCGCCCTATCATCAGCTCTGCTGGCGTTTTCCCAATCAGCGTGTGTGGTGTGGATCTGTAAGATCAGAGGAGGATAAGGATTGACTGTTTGAATGTTTTCCCCTCCGACATGCTCGCTTTTACGCTTACTTTGATCACGCGATTGAATCGTTCAACCCCGCCGTTCGATTGGGGATTGAATCGCGACGTCCGCTGATGTTGAATGGTGGAGAACTGTTCAGATAAGAACTGTGGGCTGTTGTCTGCGTTATGACCTCCGGCAGTCCACACTTGGTGAGCAGCTTTTCCAGAATCGCGATGATCAAGCTTGTCGTGACTGAAGAAGTGGTTGCGATCTCAGGCCACTTGCTGTGGAGATCATGTACTACAAGTAGAAACCTCTGGCTTCTTGGTGCTCCGAAGATGCTGACTTGCAAGTGCTTCCATGGTTTGTCCGGCCATGGGATTGGCTGACGAGGGGCAGGACGTGGTTTTGTTGACTTCTCGCTAATTGTGCATGCTTCACAATTTTTGACAAAATCTTCTACGCGACGATCTATTGCTGGTCACCACACTGCCTCGCAACACCGTTGTTTCATCTTAACAATGCCCGGGTGTCCTTTGTGTGCCTGTTGTAACACGCGGTGTTGCAGTGATTTGGGTATAACTACTCGAGTTCCACGCGTGACACATGTATTGTCAAACACTGCCAGTTCGTGGCGTACCCGGTGGTACGGAACCAAGTCGTCTGCTATCTCCTTGGGCCAGTCTTGAGAACTGGCAGGCGGTTTGCAATGTGCCATCAGCTGTCGACTCTGGTTCAGCTCTTCCCGCGTTACTAGATTCGCCGTCCCGTGACCATCTGTAGATCCGGAGCGGACAATGTCCTGAGCAGTGTCCAGTAACGTCGTTAGCGCTTGGTGATCTGTCCGGAGAGTGAATGGTCTCCCGTATAGGTATACGTGCCAGTGTTCACACTCGCAGATGCACGCTAATTCTTCACGTTCCCCAGTGGAGTACTTGCGTTCGGTTGCAGTCAAGGGAAGGGACGCGAATGCGATCGGTTGTTCGCTTCCACTGTGATAACACTGCTCCAATCGCAATACTGGAAGCGTCTGTTGTGACGTACGTTTCAGCACTTGGGTCGAAGTGCACGTGAACAGGCGGAGATGCTATTTTGTCTTTCAGCGTGTTGAACACCATGTCCTGTTCACTTGTCCATTCCCACTGTGTGTCTTTCTGTAGCAGCTTCTGTAGCGGTTTTGCGATCTGCGCGTACTGCGGCACAAACTTGCGGTAGAAGTTGGCGGTGCCCAGGAATGAAGCTAACCCTTTGGCGTTAGTTGGGGTGGGGAGCGCGGTGATGGCTTGGACATTGCCCTGAGTAGGCCCAACTCCAGTCGGCGTCACTCTGTACCCGAGGAAATCGATCTCGGTTGCTGCAAATGTACACTTTGCTGCGTTGAGCGTCAAGTTGTGTTGAGCGAGACCAGCTAACACTGCATCTGGTCGTAGATCGTGTTCCTCCTTGTCCCTGCCATGGAAGCCAACGTTGTCGAGGAAGTTGAGTGTTCCGTCAATGCCTGACAGAACCGACGCCACGAGTTTTTGAAATGCGCTAGGCACTGAGCACAGTCCATAGGGCATCCTACGGTACTGAAATACTCCTTCATGTGTGATAAATGCTGACAACTGCCGACTGCATTCTGCTAGTGGTACCTGAAGGTAGATTCGGCGCATGTCTACTTTTGTGAATATTGTTGACCCGTGGAACGACGCAGATAGCTCTTGTATTCTTGGCAGAGGATATTTGTCCGGAATGATGGCTTTGTTGACCGATTTGAGATCAATGCAAAGTCTGAGGTCACCGTTCTTGCGTCACTATAGATTCAATATCCAAGGGGATCCATCGATGCGTTCAATGATACCATCATTTTGGAATGGAAAAAGCGGTAGACGCTGTAGGCGTTGTGAAACAGGCGGGAATGATGTGTCTACATTAGGTGCGTGGCAGTACCCTTTAACTACCCCAAAACCCGAGAAAAGGGAGGGGTACTCATGCCCATAGTCTGCGTCGCTGATCATTGATGTTCGTGCCAGTTGAGTCCCGAAGCTTGAAACCTAGTCGATCAAACAAATTGACTCCCATCAGACTCTTTCCATTCTGCAACGTAGAATGTGAAGCTCTCGAGGTTAACTCCTTTGTAGCAAACAGGAACTGTCACTAACACTATTGTGGGTTTGGCTGAACCATCATAAGAGCGAAGAGTGTCCCTCGGGGGAGCAAGTGGGTAGTCTGAAAAATACCGATTGTAGAGGTCTACGCTCAATAGAAACCTTCGCCCCCACATCTATGAGAAGCGATACCGAGGTCCCAGCGATCTCGACCCTGGAGTCTCTGAAAGCACCTGTTGACCGAACATCCTGGTCAGCCCTGTCCTTCATGGAGTATACGTCGTGTCCACCCGGAGATTCATCGTCTACATGGCAGACAGATGACGCCTTCTCCTTCGACGACCGGCAGAGTTTCGCGAAGTGATTCAGCTGTGAACACGCGTTGCACCGTCTACCGTAAGCTGGACATTCCTTAGGAACGTACGTCCGGCCACAATTTGGACACTGCTGGTTTGAGCGATTGTTTTTTGACTGTTTCTGAATGCCCTGCACTGGTGCTGTGTTCATCTGATGAGATGAATGACCAGATGCTCCCTCACCGCTTGCCATCGAATGTCGTTCGAGCACCTTGGCATCACGCATCGCACTTTCAATTTGCACGGCTAATTCTGGTGCCATTTCGAGTTTGAGATCATCGTCCTCCATTAGAAGGCGCTCTCTGATCCGTGGGATAGAAGTATTTTCTATCAGCTGGTCCCTCACCAACTCATCAGTCAGTGCCCCAAAATTGCACTTTGCGGCCAGTTCTATCAATGAAGAAACAAATTGCTTCACTGGTTCGCCATGTCCCTGTGAACGTTGACCAAAACGGTATCTCTCTATCATCACACTGGTCTTTGGGCCAAAATATTCGCCAAGTGAAGTAACAGCATCACTGTACTTACTCGTTGCAGCACTGTCAAACTGTGCAAAGATTTGCTGTCCCTCCGTTCCGAGGCAATGCAGCAGGATCGCTCGGCGGCGAGCATCCGAATATGGCCTCGCCGTCCAGGCCGATTGCGATCAAGCACGTGGTGAAACTTTCGAACCATCGTGTCCATCGTACAGGAGGCTCTCCTGGACTTTCCAAGAATGGAGATGGGGCAGCGAGAATTAAACTAGCCATCCTCGTCACCAGATGTTGTGTTTGATGGATAATAACTCAATATCGACTCATGTTGTACCGTGTCAGTAAGTGGGTTTATTCAAGCCAAGATGGCTGCCTGTCTGGTTCCGAGAAAAACATACATATAGGGGCAGAGCCCTCTTGTGGTGACTGTAAGGACAGTCTTACATAGATACAACAATTCCCCTACTCGGGGCAAGAGACTCTATGCATTTACCCTACCTATTCCTCTCATGATTTTATACACCTCTATAAGATCCCCCCCTCATCCTCCAGCGCTCCAACAAAGAGTCCTAGCCTGCTCAATCTCTCCCTCTAACTTAGGCCCTCAGGTCCTGGCAACATTCTCGAAAACCTTTTCCCAGCATTTCCAGCTTAACAACATCTTTCCCATGATATACACAAAATGCTGGAGTGACTCAGTGGGTCAGGCAGCATCTCTGGAGAAAAGAATAGGTGACATTTACGTGACAATAGGAGACTATTAACACAGAGAGTGGTGGGTACCTGGAACATGCTTCCAAGGGTAGTGGTGGATACAATAGTGCAGTTTAAGAGGCTTTTAAATAGACACATGGAAGTGCAGGGAATAGAGGGATATGGATCATGCATAAAATGGGATCAGCTTAATTTGGCATCATGTTTAGCACAAACATTATGGGCAGAAAGGCCTATTCCTGTGCTGTACTGTTCTAAGTAGAATCAAGGAACTGCAGATGCTGGTTTACGAAAAAGGACACAAAATGCCGGTGTAACTGATTAGGTCAGGCAGCATCTCTGGAGAACATGGATAGGTGACGTTTTGAGTTGGGTTGGGTTTTGGCCCAAAGAAGCATCTCGGCCGGAAACGTCACCTATCCATGATCTCCAGAGATGCTGCCTGACCCACTGAGTTACTCCAGTGCTTTTTGTCCTCTGCTGTCCTATGTTCTATGTTCTGTGTTGTAAAACACATATGAAATGCAGGAGTACAAGCTCCAGTTGTACAGGGGTTCTGATGAAGAAAGAAAAAAGGATATTAACCACTTTTCCCAATCTGAATACCTTTAGGTGTAAATATAATTGATTAGGTTCCATTGTATCCATTATGCCTATTGCCTGTTAATGCTTGTGTGGGAAGGAACTGCAGATGCTGGTGTAAACCGAAGATAGACACAAACTCCTGGAGTAACTGGACTCAGCATCTCTGGAGAGAAAGAATGACCCTTCAGTAGAAGAATCTTGACCCAAAACGTCACCTATTCCAGCAGCTCTAACAGGCTCCATCTGTGTTCTCCAGAGATGTTGCCTGACCCAATGTTACTCCAGCAAAAAAAGACACAAAGTGCAGAGTAAATCACCAGGTCAGGCAGCATCCCTGATGTTTTGGGTCAGGACCCTTAAGACTTTCAAGCTGAGTTACTCCACTACTTTATATCCTTTTTATGCAAAACTAGCATCTGCACTTCCGAATTTTCCCAGAGATGCTGCCTGACCCGTTCAGTTACTCCAGCATTTTGTGTCTTTTTATGTAAACCAGAATCTGCAGTTCCTTATTTTCCCAGAGATATTGCCTGACCCGTTGAGTTACTCCAACACCTTGTGCCTCTATCTGTTGTGTAGGGCATATCAATAAATATAAGGGTATAGTAACATCTTTAGTTTTGCTTAGTTTAGTTTGTCAGGTGTACCGAGGTACTATGAAAATTATTTTATTTTGGTTGCGTGCAATCCTGTCAGCGAAAAGACTATACATGATTACAATAAAACCGCCACCCACAGTGTACAGCTCACTCCTGTCCCATCAGGCAAGAGATACAGAAGTGTGAAAATGCGCATAGAAACATAGAAACATAGAAAATAGGTGCAGGAGGAGGCTATTCGGCCCTTCGAGCCTGCACCGCCATTCAATATGACCATGGCTGATCATCCAACTCAGTATCCCGTACCTGCCTTCTCTCCATACCCCCTGATCCCCTTAGCCTCAAGAGCCACATCTAACTCCCTCTTAAATATAGCCAATGACTGGCCTCAACTACCTTCTGTGGCAGAGAATTCCACAGATTCACCACTCTCTGTGTGAAAAATGTTTTTCTCATCTCGGTCCTAAAAGACTTCCCCCTCATCCTTAAACTGTGACCCCTTGTTCTGGACTTCCCCAACTTCGGGAACAATCTTCCTGCATCAAGCCTGTCCAACCCCTTAAGAATTTTGTAAGTTTCTATAAGAGTCTATACATCGCCTGATTCAGGGACAGTTTCTTCCCAGCTGTCATCAGGCAGCTGAACCATCCTCTCACCTACTAGAGAGCGGTCCTGACCTCCCATCTACCTCATTGGAGGCCCTCGAACTATCTATAATCGCATTTTACTGGACTTTATCTTGTGCTAAACGTTATTCCCTTGATCCTGTATCTGTACACTGTGGATGGTTTGATTGTAATCACATGACTTTCTGCAGACTGGATAGCTCGCAACAAAAACAAGTTTTTCACTGTACCTCGGTACACGTGACATTAAACTAAAGATGCTCTTTGGTTCTACTATATTTTTATAATTATTCCTACGTTTTTTAAACTTCTGTACCTCTTGCCTAATTGGGAGAGGGAAGAGCTGAACACTGTGGATGGTTTGATTGTAATCACGTCTTGTCTTTCTCCTGTTTGGAGATCATGCAACTAAAAAGATTTTCACTGTACCTTGGTACACATGACAATAAACCAAACTAAACTCATTAACTAAAGGTAGACACAAAATGCTGGAGTGACTCAACGGGACAGGCAGCATCACTAGAGTGGTTGAGACCAGAAACGTCACCCATTCCTTCTCTCCAAAGATGCTGCCTGTCCCGCTGAGTTACTCCAGCAATTTTGTGTCTGTCTTCAGTGTAAACCAGCATGTGCAGTTCCTTTCTAAACTAAACTAAGGGTGCTGCGTTTAGTTTCTCCAGCACTGTGTGTCTATATTTGTAATATTGAGCTTAGTAATAATTATAAAACAATAGTAAAACTTGGGCAATTAGAAGCTATAAACAATGATTTGGCAGTTAAGAGGAATGCACTTTAGGATGAATCATTCGGGAAGGACAGGATCAAGGATGGTTTGATCTTCGCTGCTGGAAGCGATTGGTGTTACAAGCACTAAAGCCAAGCCCACTTAGACTGCAGCGTTGCATCCCGTTGGGCTGCAAGAACTGTCAATCTCTCCGGGCACCACCATCTCACACGCAGGCAAGAACCAGGAAAATGAGTGGGGGCTTCCTTGCGGGAGAAGAGCTGGGGGTGGATGCAAATCCTTGTATTTATTTTTAAATTGCAAATTGTGGACGGGGAGGAGAAGGGGAGGCGATGCGGTGAGTGGGGATTGAGAGAGAGAGAGAGAGAAAGAGAGAGAGGGAGAGAGAGATAGACAGGCAGTGCAGTGCAGTGCAGAAGGAGGGGGATGCAATGACAATCTGCGTCCCCGGCGCGGCGGCTGGGCTGACATCTACCAGCAGGTAAGTCCACCCCCCCCCCCCCCCTCCCTCATCCAACCTGCTACCTCCCGGTGCATTGCTCCCCCTGCAGTGGTCATTATGGCCCCGGCGCGCCTTCCTCTGCAGATGCAGAAGTCATCTACCATTTCCCCTTCCATATCCTGGGCAGCTTGGGTCACAACACTCCCTGGACCGGATTCCGCCCTCAACCTTCCACCTTCCACCTCCACGGTCGGACATGGACCCTTTTAGGGTGCAGGCAACCCAAGTTGGGTCCACGGCCACCAAGAGGGTGGTGGGTACATGGAACCTGCTCATAGAGTCATGCTGCATGGAAACAGGCCCTTCGGCCCAACTTGCCCACACTGACCAACATGCCCCATCGACACCAGTCCCACCTGCCCGCGTTTGGCCATATCCCTCCAAACCTTTCCTATCCAATACCTGTGCAAATGTTTCTTAAACAATGTGATAGTGCCTGCCTCAACTACCTCCTCCGGCAGTTTGTTCCATACACCCACCACCCTTTGTGTGGAAATGTTACCCTACGGGTTCCTATTAGGGGAGGCACGGTGGTGCAATGGTACAGTTGGTGCCTTACAGCACCAGAGACTCACGTTAAACCATGACTACGGATGCTCTGTATGGAGTTTGTACGTTCTCCCTGTGACCTCTGCGAGCTCTTTCCTCCCACACTCCAAAGACGTACTTGTTTGTAGGTTAATTGGCTTTTGTAAATTGTCCCTAATTTGTAGGATAATGTCAGTGTGCGGGGTGATCGCTGGTCGGCGTGGACTCGATGGGTCGAAGGGCCTGTTTACACGCTGTATCTCTAAAGTCTAAATCTTTCCCCCCTCACCTTAAACCTCTGTCCTCTGGTTTTCAATTGCCCTGCTCTGGGCAAGGGACTCTGTACATATACCCGATCTATTTCTCTCACGTCCTGGGCAGCTTGGGTTACAATGTTCCCTGGATAGGGATCCACCCTCACACTTGGTCTGAGTTGGACCCTTTTAGGGTGCATTCAACCCCCACTGATTCCACGACCAGTCAGAGAGGGTGGTGGGTACATGGAACCAACTGCCAAAAGAGGTCATACGAATGAACAATGGATACTGGTATATTCCAAAGGTAGACACACAGTGCTGGAGTAACTCAGTGAGTCAGGCAGCTTTTCTGGAGGAAAAGGATGGGTGACTCCAGCGATGCCACCTGACTCGCTGGGCTACTCCAGCACTTTGTGTCTATCTTTGTCAAAGGGGGGTAGTTGAGGCAGGGACCTTAGCAGCTTTTCAATTACATTATACAGGTGCATGGATAGGACAGGTTTAGAGGGATGTGGGCCTTAACGCAGGCAGGTGGTACTAGTGTACCTGGGGCATCTTGATTGGCATGGGCAAGTTTGGCTGAAGGGGCCTGTTTCCATGCTGTGTGACTCTGCGACTCTAGAGAGTGGCACAACTGATAGAGCTGCTGCCTTACAAGGCGGAGAATGGATAGGGTGAGTGCCCAGACACTTTTACCCAACGTAGGGGAATCAAGAACCAGGGGACAGAGGTTCAAGGTGAGAGATGATTGATTTAAGAGGAACCTGAGGGGCGGTGGGTGTATGGAGTGAGCTGCCAGAGGAGCTAGTCGAGGCAGGTACTATAGCAGTATTTAAAAGACACGGTCGGGTACTTGGAGATTTTCTTGACCGAGGAGCCGAATTAGGCCATTCGGCCCATCAGGATGCTCTGCCATTCGATTATGGCTTATCTAGAGGGATATGGGCCAAATGTGGGCGGGTGGAACAAGTGAACAACATAGTGGCCCAGCTGCCGAGCTGCTGCCTCACAGCGCCAAAGACCCAAGTTCGATCCTGACATGTGCTGTATGTGGAGTTTAACCCTGTGACCATGTGGGTTTCCTCCGGGTGCTCCGGTTTCCTACCACATCCCAAAGACGTGCAGGTTTGGAGGTTAATTACAGTTGAGTTTAGTATAGGAGCAAAGTGGTCCTTCTGCAGTTGTACAGGGCCCTAGTGAGAGCACACCTGGAGTATTGTGTGCAGTTTTGGTCCCCTAATTTGAGGCAGGACATTCTTGCTATTGAAGGAGTGCCGCGTTGGTTTACAAGGTTAATTCCCGGGATGGCGGGACTGCCGTATGCTAAGAGAATGGAGCGGCTGGGCTTGTATACTCTGGAGTTTAGAAGGATGAGAGGGGATCTTGAAACATATAAGATTATTAACTGTTTGGACACGCTAGAGGCAGGAAGCATGTTCCTGATGTTGGGAGAGTCCAGAACCAGGGGCCACAATTTAAGAATAAGGGGTAAGACATTTAGAACGGAGATGAGGAAACACTTTTTCACACAGAGAGTTGTGAGTCTGTGGAATTCTCTGCCTCGGAGGGCGGTGGAGGTCGGTTCTCTGGATGCTTTCAAGAGAGAGCTAGATAGGGTTCTTAAAGATAGCGGAGTCGGGGGATATCGGGAGAAGGCAGGAACGGGGTACTGATTGGGAATGATCAGCCATGATCACATTGAATGGCGGTGCTGGCTCGAAGGGCTGAATGGCCTACTCCTGCACCTATTGTCTATTAATTGGCGTCTGTAAATTGCCCCTAGTTTGTAGGGAGTGGATGAGAGAGTGGGATAAAAGAACAAGTGCGAAATGGTGGGCCAGCGTGATCTAAGAGGGCTGTTGTTTGCATGCTGCATCTCTAAACTAAGTGTAAATGGGTACCTTGGTTGGTATGGGCTAGATGGGCCGAATGGCCTGTTTGGGCGCTGTTTGACTTGATGACTATATCAATAACTCTGTGACCACAACTGGTGTGGTGCAAAGAGGTTGGTGTCACCTGGAGGATTATGAACAGAGACACTGAGCAGGTCAGGCAGCATGTGTGGAGGGAGAGGTGGCATTGCAGATTAGAGATCTCACTGGGGAATGTTAGAGAGAAGCACGAGTGGGTGAATGGAGACAACGAGAGTCCTGCAGAACAGAGGAAAGCTAGAGAGAAAAGCGCAAAGTGCTGGAGTAACCCAGCGGGTCAGGCAGCTTCTCTGGAGAACATGGATCGGTGATGTTTCGGGTGGGGGTCCTTTTTCAGGCTGATTATAACTCCTGTATTTTTCTTCAAGGATTCTTCAGATCCCGGTGAAAAAATGACGGGGGTTTGATGTGGAAGATGGGATCAACACCATTTCAAAACTACCTGAGGAATCTACTGGGCTGTTAACCTCAATTCTGAAGTAAGACTTAATCCTCAACCTTCTACTTTACTAAAGTCATGATTTAAAACCAATAAAGGAATTTCAAAGGGAGAAGGAAATTAGCTCCATGTGGTGACTCACAAATGCTCCAGAATTCTTATCACCGTGAAGTTCTTTGAGATGTAGCTTTGTATTCATGTTCATATCACAGCAGTAGACCATAGCAGTGGGCCATAGAGGATAGGCCATTCAGCCCACTCATGGCTGATTGAAGGATGTTGCCAGCACTCGAGGGCCTGAGCTATTGGGAGAGGTTGAGAAAGCTAGGACTCTATTCCTTGGAGCGCAGGAGGATGAGGGGTGATGTTATAGAGGTGTACAATATAATGAGAGGAATAGATCGGGTAAACGCACAACGTATTTTGCCCAGAGTATGGGAATCGAGAACCAGAGGACATAGCTTTAAGCTGATGGGAGAAAGATTTAATAGGAATCCGAAGGATAACTTTTTTACGCAAAGAGTGATGGGTGTATGGAATGAGCTTCCAGAGGAGCTAGATGAAACGGGGATTATCACACCATTTCATCAGGTACATGGATAGGACAGGTTTCGAGGGATATGGGCCAAACATAGGCAGGTGGGACATGTTGGTTGGCGTGGGCAGGTTTGGTTAAGGGGTCTGTTTTTCTCACTGTATGATCTACCTTTCCGTCTCAACCCCACTTTCCTGCCGTGTCCCCATAACTATTAACCCCTAACAAATAAAGTATTTGTCAATCTCCACCTTAGAAATACCCATATTTTGACTCCAAGCCTACACAGGCTCACAGAGACATTTGACTCTCAGTACATTTTCCCATGACCCAACCCACTGCCGTTTCCGTCAGTTCTCCCCACATTCTACCTACACGGGGAGGGGGGGGGGCGGCAACTCACAGTGGCCAATTAGCCCACACCACCCACACGTCTTTGAGATGAGCGGGGAAATGGAAACAACCCGAGGGAACCAACGCAGACACAGGCACAACGTGCAAACTCTGCACGAACAGCACCTGAAGTCAAGGTTGAATCCATCATGTTGGAGCTGTGAACCAGCAACTCTAAGTTGTAGCGATGGTTTAATGGTGCTTTATCGACACGTGTGCACTGCGCACTGTGATTCTTTTTGCATAGCGCACACGTGCACGAGTCACCATATTTTGGCACCATTTCCAAAAAGCCCAAAGTCCAGTCTACATGCTCGATGTTCTAGAACAGCACATAAGAAACATGGAAAATAGGTGCAGGAGAAGGCCATTCGGCCCTGTGAGCCAGCACCGCCATTCAATATGATCATGGCTGATCCTCCAAAATCAGTACACTGTTCCTTTAGCCCTCAGAGCTAAATCTAACTCTCTTTTGAAAACACTGGCCTCCACTGCCTTCTGTGGCAGAGCATTTAACAGAAATGTTTCCTCATCTCAGTCCTAAATGTCCTACCCCTTATTCTTAAACTGTGACCCCTGATTCTGGAGTCCCCTAACACCTGGAACATTTTTCCTACATCTAGCCTGTCCAATCCATTTAGAATTGTATATGTTTCTATAAGATCCCCTCTCATTCTAAATTCCAGTGAATATAAACCAAGTCGACCCATTCTTTCAGAATATGCCAGTCCCCCCATCCCGGGAATTAACCTGGTGAATCTACGCTGCACTCCCTCAATAGCAAGAGTGTCCTTCCTCAAATTAGGAGACGAAAACTGCACACAATACTCCTGGTGTGGTCTCACCAGGGCCCTGTACAACTGCAGTAGGACCTCCTTGCTACTATACTCAAATCCTCTCGCTACGAAGCCCAACATGCCACTGTCTGCTTACTTCCAGTGACTAATATACAAAGGCACCCGGGTCTCGTTACACCTCCCCTTTTCCTAATCTGACACCATTCAGATAATAATCTGCCGCCTTGCCCTTGACACCAAAGTGGATAACCTCGCATTTATTTACATTATACTGCATCTGTCATGCATCTGTCCACTCACCCAATCTATACAAGTCAGTCACCCTGCAGCCTCATAGCATCCTCATCGCAGCTCACACTGCCACCCAGCTTTGTGTCATCTGCAAACTTGGAGATGTTACATTTAATCCCCTCGTCTAAATCGGTAATATATATTGTAAACAACTGGGGTCCCAGCACTGAGCCTTGCGTCTCCCCACTCGTCACTGCCTGCCATCCTGAAAAAGACCCGTGAATTCTTTCTCTTTGCTTCATGCCTGCCAACCAGTTCTCTCTCCATGTCAACACCCTACCCCCAATACCATGTGCTCTAATTCTGCAGAGTAATCTCTTATGTGGGACCTTGTCAAAGGCTTTTTGAAAGTTCAGATACACCACATCCACTGGCTCTCCCTTATCCATTATACTTGTTACATCCTCAAAGTTTTCCAGAGGGAAACTTTTCAGGCTCCTGAATGTTAGTGCTGTGATCATGTCCTATGCCAAAAGGCAATACAAAAAAATCCACGTGAATGTCTGACTTTAGCGCTCCAGCGTGGAAACAAGCCCTTCGGCCCACCAAGTCTGTGTCGACCAGTGATCACCCGTACACTAACACAATCCTACACAGTGGGGGCAATTTTACAACTTACAAAGCCAATTAACCTACAAACCTGTACATTTTTGGCGTGTGGGAGGAAATCGGAGCACCCGGTGAAAACTTACATAGTCACGGGGAGAACGTACAAACTCTGTGCAGACAGCACCCGTAGTCAGGATCGAACCCGGGTCTCTGGCGCTGTGAGGCAGCAACTCTACCGGAGCGCCACTGTGCCGCCCTGTTGAGTTACTCCAGCACTTTGTGCCTATCTTTCGTATAAACTAGCGTCTGCAGATCCTTGTTATTACAGACATCTTCATGGCCTGACGCCCACTATGTTGTGAGAACCAGTAGCCTCGGTGAACTCGGGGGAGAGAGAGAGAGAGCACTCTATAATTAGTTACGGCAATCTGCCAGAAAAAACAGCCCGAAGGGTGTTCCCCGAGCGGATTATGTCACTGAGTGAGGTTTGTTACGCACTGAACATGTTCAGCCATGTGAGCCTTTGAGAGGGTGTGGAGCTCAGTTTTAGTTTTAGAGATACAGTGTGGAAACGGGCCCCTTCGGCCCACTGAGTCCGCACCGACCAGCGATTCCTGCGCACTAACACGATCCTACACACACTAAGGACAATTTACACTTGCACTTATACCAAGCCAATTAACCTACATACCTGTATGTCTTTGGAGTGTGCGAGGAAACCGAAGATCTCGGAGAAAACCCAAGCAGGTCACGGGGAGAATGTAAAACTCCCTACAGACAGCACCAATGGTCTGGATTGTACCAGGGTCTCCGGCGTGTAAGACAGCAACTCTACCGCTGTGCCACTGTTGTGCCCATTATAATATCAGAAGTCTGCACTCTATCTTCCCCTTCGCTCTACCGATTATACTTGAGTGTGGCTGAATTGTACACTGTGGGTGGCTTGATTCTGATCACGTACATTCTCTGACTGGATAGCAGGCAAACAAAAGCTCGTCACTGTACCTCGGTACACGTAACAATAATAAACTAAACTAAACTAAAGGAGCAAGTGCTACAGAGGTTAGTTTTGGAACCATGTGGCGCAGCTAGTAGAGCTACTGCCTCACAGCACCAGGGACCCATGTTTGATCCTGACCTGGGTGCTGTCTGTGTGGAGTTTGCACGTTTTTCCTGTGGCCGCGTGGGTTTCTTCGGGGTGCTCTGGTCTTCACCCACATCCCAATGACGTGTGGCTTTGTAGGTTAATTGGCCTCTAACAAAAATTGGCCATCGTGTGCAAGGAGTGAGAAAGTGGGATAATGTAGAACTAGTATGAACAGGTGATCAATGGATGGTGTGGACTGTTTCCCTGCTGTACCTCGAAACTAAAATCTAAACTACTTCTCATTATTGTGGGGCATACTAATTGAACCAGTGATTTAAAAACACTAAACATAGAACATAGCACAGCACCAAATCAGGCCCATAATGTCCATGTCGAACATGATGCCAACTTAAACTAATCTCCTCTGTCTGAACAGGATCCATATCCCTCCATTCCCTGCATATCCATACGCCTGCTTAAAATCTTAAACACCACTATTGTATCTATCTCCCCCACCACCCCTGGCTATGCGTTCCAGGCACCCAAACACCCTATGTGTAAAAAGAATCTTGCTCCGCACATCCCCTTTAAACTTTACCTTTCTCACCTTAAAGTTATGGCCTCTAGTCTTGGACATTTCCACCATGGGCAAAAAGTTCTGATTGTCTACTCTATCTATGCCTCCCATAATTGTATACACTTCCACCTTCTGCCTTCCTAAAGAAAATGAATTTGGCACCGTGTGAGCTGCAGCGTTGAATTGTCTACTTTCGTTCCAACAATTAATTATCATTTTGCAGCTTGTTCATGCTTACACCTATCTGCCTTTTCAACTCTGTTCCTCGTATTTCTCCGCACTGCTCCCGCAGAAAGGAGGAATGTGAATATTTCTGCATGCCATGTGGAATTCTATCCTGGTACATTATTTAAGAAGCTTCTAGATAGGCACATGGATATGTCATAAGTGATGGGAGTAGAATTAGGCCATTCGGCCAATCAAGTCTACTCCGCCATTCAATCATGGCTGACCTATCTTCCCCTCTTAACCCCACTCTCCTGCCTTCTCCCCAAAACCTCTGGCACCTGTGCTAATCAAATATCCAGGGAGTGGAGAGACCTGGATCATGTACAAGCAGAGGAGATTTAGTTTAACTTGGCACCATGGTCACCACAGACATCGTGGTCCGAAGGGCCTGTTCCTGTGCTGTACTGTTCCATGTAAGTGGGAACAAGAAATAAATAACCTCTTGTGAGTGAGACACAAGGAACTGCAGGTGCTTTTTTACAAAAAAAAGACACAAAAGTGCTGGACAAACTTAACGGGTCAGGCACCATCTGTGGAGAAAAATAATAGGTTTTGGGTCGATAACCTGAAGAAGGTGTTTGTACGTTCTCCCTGTGACTGCATGGGTTTTCTCCAGGTGCTCCGGTTTCCTCCCACATCCCAAATACTTGAGGGTTAAATGGCTTCTGCAAATTGTCCCTAAAGTTGTAGGATAGAATTATTGTACGGCTGATCAATGGTTGGCACGGACTCAGCGGGCTGAAGGTCCTTTATCCATGCTGTATCTTTAAACTAAACAAAACATATTATCTATTTGTTTCTTAGAGATACAGCGCGGAAACAGGCCCTTCAGCCCACCGAGTCCGTCCCGACCCGCGATCCCTGTACACTGGCACTGTCCTACAAGCTAGAGACAATTCACAAGTTTTACTGAAGCCAATTAGGCTACAGAACTCTACGTCTTTGGAGTGTGGGAGGAAACCGGTGCATCTGGGGGAGGCCCACGCGGTCACAGGAGGAATGTATAAACTCCGTACAGACAGTTCCCATAGTCAGGATCGAACTCAGGTCTCTGGTGGTATAAGGCAACATCCATCGTGCAGCCCTATTGTGCTATTACAGGCTTGCTGCCAATAAGGATTTCATTGTTCTGTTGTCGGTACACGTGGCAATTAAACACTCTTGACTCTTAGTCTATTTTCCCTTGAACAATTGGTCGGTGTGGACTGGTTATCCCAAGGGGCCTGTTTCCACGCTGTATCTCTAAACTAAACTAAATTTTGTGGTGGATGGGGCAAAATAGATATATCGGGGAAACAGAGGGAACCAGTGGGGTGGAAGACTTGCAACCTTTCACGTGGTCCGCCCTAATGAAATCAACTCGACGTGCACAAACGGAAGATCAAATAGAACAAGTTGTCCAACAACTTTAGGCTGTGCACGCCACACGACAGAAGAAGCAGAAGAGGGAACCGGTAATATCTCCCCTGTTAGTTACAAAATGCTGGAGTAACTCAGCGGGTCAGACAGCATCTCTGGAGAAAAAGGATGGGTGACGTTTCGGGTGGGAACCCGTCTGAAGAAGGGTGTGGAAGCATAATCTGATTTTAAGCTTCAAGCCAGCTGGAAATGAATCACTGTATCCTGGGGGAGGCTTACAGTGGAATTTAACTATATTTCTTGTAGGAGCAGAATTAGGCCATTCGGCACATCAAGTCTACGCCATTCGATCATGGTTGATCTATCTTTCCTTCTCAACCCCATTCTCGTGCCTTCTCTCCATAACCCCTGACACCCTTGCTAATCAAATCTAAATCAATCAACATGGATTACTCGAGCACATATTTTTGTTGAATCATTTTACAGGATAATTTGGAAAGATATCAAAATGGCTTGATATCTGCATCAGAGGAAAGGTCCCCACCCGAAACGTCACCTTTCCTTTTTCTCCAGGAATGCTGCCTGACCCGCTGAGTTAATCCAGCACCTTGGGTCTATCTTTCGTATAAACCAACATCTGGAGTTCTACACATCCACACATAGCTCCCTAATGGGAGGTCATGTTGCAGTTGTATAAGACGTTGGTGAGGCCGCATTTAGAATATTGTGTTCAGTTCTGGGCACCATGTTTAGGAAAGGTATTGTCAAGCTTGAAAGGGTTCAGAGAAGATTTACGAGGATGTTGTCAGGACTCGAGGGTCTGAACTATAGGGAGAGATTGAGTAGACTGGGAGCACAGTAGGATGAGGGGAGATCTTATAGAGGTGCATTAAATCATGAGAGGAATAGATCGGGTAGATGCACAGAGTCTCTTGCCCAGAGTAGGTGAATCGAGGACCAGAGGACATAGGTTCAAGGTGAAGGGGGTAAGATTTAATAAGAATCACTTTTTCACACAAAGGGTGGTGAGTGTTTGAAACAAGCTGCCAGAAGAGGTAGTTGAGGCTGGGACTATCCCAATGTTTAAGAAACTGTTAGGCAGGTCCATGGAGAGGACAAGTTTGGAGGGTTACGGACCAAATGCAAGGCAGGTGGGAATAATGTATTTGGGATTTGGGACATGTTGGCTGGTGTTGGCAAGTTGGGCTGAAGGGCCTGTTTCCACATTGTACCACTATGACTGGGGTTGAGGGGGGGGGGGGGGGGGTGTTGGTGTTAGCAACAGGGCTGGTGTAGAAGACTAAATCAGGGGACAGAGTATCAATTAATTTGCCATACAAGTCAAAATCACCTTGTGGCCAGTTATCCAGTCAATCTCTGCTGAGATATCTAAAAATCAAAGCTGCATATTCCGAGGGTTCGAGGCAAGGGTGGGGAAGAAATGTGTCCAAAAAAAAATTATATGTCATGTATAAATATTTCATTTTTAATTCCAAAATCACTAACCAGTGGACTGAGTGGGAAAACGGTGTGAAATCTGCAATAAAATATGAATCTTTAAGCAAGGTCATATTCCATGAACAAATTAAATATGCTTTGAGCTTAAAGTCAGTGGCATCTTTGTGCAGTTTTACTGTTATCTTGAGGATGATTTGAAGACACCGTTTTTACCTTCTGTCGCTTCAATATCATCCTCCTTATTCCCTTTATCCTGTGGAGGAAAGAACTACAGATGCTGGTTTAGAACGGTCTCGACCCGATCGTCACCCATTCCTTCTCTCCAGGGATGCTGCCTGAGTTACTCCAGCTTTTTGTGTCTATCTTCCCTTTATCCTGTACCTGCACACTGTGGATGGCTTGATTGTAACCACGTATACTGTCTTTCTCCTGACTGGTTAGCACACTGCAAAAGCTGTTCCCTCTACCTCGATCCACGTGACAATAATCTAAATTCAAACTAGCATGCAGTCCAGGATTGTGGCTAAAAATCAGATACGTGGATCCGACCATGTTAGCCAGAACCCATTTGTGTTTAGTTTTCTTTTATTGCATCAGTTTGCATTACAGATATCACTTCAGTGCAAAACGATTTTGATCTGACATCTCCAGAAAGCTGAGTGGGGCTCCCTGGAGGAACCTTGCTTGACTTCAGTCAACTGTCAGCTTGGATCTGTTCTGCAGACACGTCAAGGCTTTGAATTGGGCTTGCACTGAGAGTTTAGTGTTAACGCGCAAATCGTTCTGGCTTTTCACCTCTCAAGCTTGTCGAGTGTGAATGCTTGGTCAATGTCGGTGCGTGGGGAAGCTTCTCCTCTTTGTTCATCATGGGAATGGAGAAAGAGTAGTTGTGTAACAGGATTACTTCCAGCACTGGTGCTTACCAGCATCTGTGTGTCTCTCTGCGTGTGTCTCTGCGTGTGTCTCTGCGTGTGTCTCTGCGTGTGTCTCTGCGTGTGTCTCTGCGTGTCTCTCTCTGCGTGTGTCACCTTGTGTCTCTTCCTTGTCTCTGCGTGTGTCTGTCTCTCTGCGCATGTGTCTGTGTGTGTGTGTGTCTGTCTCTCTGTAGCTCTCTGTGTGTCTCTCTGTGCATATGTCTCTGCGTGTGTCTCTCTCTCTCTCTCTCTCTGTCTCCCTGTGTGTGTCTCTCTCTTCTCTTCGGCTTAATATCAGTGTAAACTGCTATTCTTACACTTTTGTACTTAAGTATGATTGTGCGTGCATAGTAAGGTTTTACTGAACTGTAGGCAAAAATAATTTCACTGTTGCAAGGTACATGTGACAATGAACCACTGAACCGTTGACTCTACGTCTCTAAACGACTCCGACTGCCTCTATCGCTCCATTCCCTGCATGTCCATGCCCCATGCGTCTCCTGTAAACTTTGCCCCTCTCACTTTATAGGTATGTCCTCTAGTTTAATTTAGTTTTAGTTTAGAGATACAGCACGGAAACAGGCCCTTCAGCCCACCGTTTCCACACACACACTAGGGACAATTTATATTTATACCAAGCCAATTTACCTACCTGTACGTCTTTGGAGTGTGGGAGGAAACCGAAGACCTCGGAGAAAGCCCATGCGGTCACGGGGAGAACGTACAAACACTGTACAGACAGCCCCCGTAGTCGGGATCGAACCTGGGTCTCCGGTGATGCAAATGCTGTAAGGCAGCAACTTTATGGCTGTGCCACCGTGCCGCTCGTTGGGTCCCAGATTCACGGGAGGGCTGGTCCTCCAACACAATATTACACCTCTCCACCAATACACAGACACACACACACACACACACACACACACACACACACACACACACACACACAGACATACACTCCATCAATTCCAATATACACACTCACTCACACACACATACACTCATACACATACACACTCACATACACACTCACACACACTGACTCTTACACCATATATATAACAGTATACTTTCTTGAATCTACTCACAAGACTGAGCGCTGCCTCTCCACTATGGGGTTTCCACAGTCAGCGGCACTTCTGCACTCAGCGCGACCACTGCACTTACTGGAAATTACGCAATCAGCGCGACCTCTGCACTAACCGGACCTAATAAAGCATTTATTCCTTCCAAACACAGTCGGACCTAATAAAGCATTTATTCCTTCCAAACAGTCAGACCTAATAAAGTATTGCAGTTTCAAGCACAGGCAGGGCAGCAGGCCAAGCAACTGGTGGCATTGACGTTTCATTGCCTTTCCAATTAGGCATTGCACTTTCAAGCACAGGCAGGGCACCAAGCCAAACAACTCATGGCATTGTCATTAAGGGCTAACAAATCATTTATGGCAAGTACATTGCAGACTCGCAGTTCAGTTGATTCACAGCTTAGAATGACAGTCGTGGCCTCTCCCAACGTGATCTTGCAGAGTGTCTTACTCACGTCCAGGCATCTGGGATTTTATAGGCCTTCCCCCCCCCCCCCCCCCCCCCCCCCCCCTTCGTTACCTTCATCTCGGTGATTGACAGGCGAGAGGACCAATCAGCTGGTGTTAAGGCTTTTTTAAACACTCATAACCTTTTTATTTTTCATCGATGGGAAAACTCCTCGGGGCTGGCTCAGCAGAGGTGGAGTTGTGAGTAAGATGGCCAAAAATCACAGCGATACAGAGTAGCGTTTTTTTCTAAAATTAATATACAGCGCAGACAGGGTGGTCAAATTGAGACTTTTAATTAAATAGATATTCATGTCTCCTCTCAGCCTCTAGAGTCACAGTCATTCAGCACAGAAGCAGACCCTTTGACACCATTTGTCTCCATGCCGACCAAGATTGCCTGAGTTTGGCCCTTCTCTCTCTAAACATTTCCTATCTATGTATCTGTCCAAATGTTTTACAATTCTTTTCGTTTAGTTTAGAGATACAACATGGAAACAGGACCTTCAGCCAACTGAGTGAGCGCCGACCAGTGATCACCCCGTACACTAGTTATATCATACACACTAGGGGGGAAATTTACAGAAGCCAATTAACCTACAACCCTGCATGTCTTTGGAGTGTGGGAGGAAACCGGAGCTCCCAGAGGAAACCAACGCAGTGACAGGAAGAACGTGCAAACTCCGTACAGACAGCAGCCATAGTCAGGACTGAACACGGGCCTCTGGCGCTGTAAGACAGCAGCTCTAGCGCTGTGCCACCCTGCCGCCTCATATGTTGTCATTATACCTGTCCCAACTGCTACTGGTTTCCTTGCTTTGTTAATTGGTTACTCACAATGATTGCTCGATTCGTATGAGTCATTTCTAAGAATCCTATTCCAAGGGTGGAATTGTCAAAGACTAGAGGGCATAACTTTAAGGAGAGAGGGGCAAAGTTTAAAGGAGATGCGTGGGGCATGTCTTTTTTGCACAGAGGGTGGTGGGCGCCTGGAACACGCTCGCAGGTGTGGGAGCGGAAACAGTCACAACAGTGGCATATAAGAAGTTTTTAGATAGGCACTTAGATATGCAAGGAATGGAGGGATATGGATCACATGCAGGCAGAGGAGATTAGTTTAACGACACAGACAATGTGGGCTGAAGGGCCTGTTCCTGTGTTGTACTGTTCTATGTAAAGCAAGCCATCCCTGATCCCAAAAATCTGCCTAAGAAGAAGAATATTTAAAAAAAAATTGGGGGTTTCTCCGAGTGCTCTGGTTTCCTCCCACACACGTACAGGTTTGTAGATAATTGGCTTTGATAAAACTGTCCTGAGTGTGTAGGACAGTGTTAGTGTGCGGGGTGATTGCCGGTCTCCGTGGACACAGTGGGCTGAAGGTCCTGTTTCCGCACTGTTTCTCTAAAATCTAAATTAATTTTCAGTTACATTAATAACATTGCATTAGTTTAAAATTCTTAAACAAGGCATATTTTTAAAGCAATCAAAAATAAGTAATTGCATTCAATTAACCTGCCTGATTGCACTGATTCAAAGAAGGTGGTTTGCGGTCATGCAAATGAATTTGTAAACGGAGTTGTAAACTCATTTTGGAAAATGAGAGCAACTTTTAAAGATAATTTAGAAACATAGAAAAGTAGGTGCCGGAGTAGGCCACTCGGCCCTTCGAGCCAGCACCACCATTCAATATGATCATGGCTGATCATCTGAAATCAGTACCCCGTTCATGCTTTTCCCCATATCCCTTGAATCATTTAGCCCTAAGAGTTAAATCTAACTCTCTCATGAAGGTTTCTGCCCAAAGTTTGGATTGCCCTCAAAATGGAAGTTCCACCTTGTTCATTATTTGGAACATTCTTTGTTCTTGTAAAATGTTGATGACTAGAGCTGACAGCTATAAATAAGAGGGACAATTTTCTTACCGGGGGGAGGGGGGGGGGGGGGGGGGGTGGGGTTGGTGCCTGGAACATGCTGCCAGGGTTGGTGGTGGAGGCAGATACCACAATGGTGTTTAAAAGGCTTTTAGATAGACCTATGCATACTCAAAGGATGGAGGGATATGGATCATGTACAGGCTCATAAAATTAGTTTATCTTGGCATCATGTTCGGAACAGACATTGTGGACTGTTCCTGTCCTGTTCTATGTTCCAAAAGGAATAAAGTTATGTTTCCTCAATTTGTTTGCATCTTCAGTCTTCTGCAAGAAAATCCATAATTGCAATAGACAGGTCCACCACCGATTTTCCGGCAATTGGTGATCTGGCACCTCCTTTAATCTGGACAATGTTACGAGAGCGCACTTGAAGTCTCTCCCCCCCCCCCCCCTCCCCCACCGCTAAGATGCCCCCCTCGAAAATGTGGTACCTATGCCGGGTGAGGCGGCAGATCTCAACCAAAAATTTATAGCCTCCTTATGCTCTGGTATTTTATTTAATTCACATGTTTAATCGATAATGATTTATTATTTGTTTTATGTGTCATTCCTAACTGTCACTGTATGTCATGTTGTCACTTGCGGGTGGAGCACCAAGGCAAATTCCTTGTATGTGAATACTTGGCCAATAAACTTATTCATTCATCCATCTGGACTTCCATGGCCGATTGGCGTGTCGAATTTGGCCCCTGCGGCCGGGGCTCTGGAACTCTGGCCTGGCTAGAGCCAGCAGATCCGTTCCCATAGCCGACTATCGAGGCCACTTTGCGGGCCGGTGTTTCAGCGCCTAGGCGGATCATTCCAGTACCGTAATATGTTGCAGGAGGTGGAGATGGGAGAGTTTGCATTGTTTGAATCAAACTCAACTAAGATTTCTGTTCTTTCTTGACCAGTTACTTCAGCTGAAAACATGAAGCATAAGAAGATGACTACCTTAGATCTCAGAGCTGGTTGCCTCTGGGGGAATATATCAATGCATTTACCCTGTGTAAACAACAATGCACTGAGAGTTTGTGTCCATTTGCGTGCATGCAAACAGCAATTGATATTTTTCCTCCCTTTGCAAAATGAGTTTTGCTGCACTTGTTTCACTTAAAGTTAATTGAGACCTTTCCCTTGTGAGTTAAATGCACAAAACTTACCAATGATTATCGCCTGACGTTTATTTGCGTGAAATTTTAGGTTTAGTTCAATAAACAACCAATTATGCACACTGATTTCTTTAATTATGGAATTCCCAAATGATCTTAATCACCAGGCAAATTAAAATTCTTGCGTAATTTAAAACACGATTATCATTGATTCACTGTACTTATTGCCTTCTCAACACTTTTCCATAGTCCGACTGTTATAATTTCATTTATAATGATACCAATTCACCACTGAGGCTATCTTTTTAATCAGTGAAGAATGTAAGAAATCAGTAAAGTGTAGAATATTTATATCGTTGTACATAAAATTATGTACATAGAATGATGAGGAGGGAAATTTCTATTTAACAGTGTAGGTTATGTTTAAAGAGCTCATTCTTTTATGGTGCACCTAATATGTTCACTTTTTTTACACGAGGGATAATACAATATTAATCACTTCAAAGTATTCTAATTATATTTCACATAGATAACAACGTATCAGAGACAGTGCATGCCATAATTTTAATTTTAAGTAAAGAGTTAGTTACTAAGTGGAAAGGGTCTTCATAAGTCCATAACTTCTAGGAGCTGAATTAGACCATTCAGCCCATCAAGTCTACTCCGCCATTCAATCATGTCTGCTCTATTTCCCTCTCAACCCCATTCTCCTGCCTTCTCCCCATAACTAATTAAGAATCTGTCAAATCCCTTAAAGCTTGTCATAACAGCTGGTTAGGTTAAAACCTATTGAAATGAAAGTTATGTTTAACAGATCTGCTTATTGTTCCGACTGATGTTGTGAAAGTTATGTCTATGGAACAGCCATGCTTTTCACTCAGAAGGTGGTGGGTAAGTGAAACGAGCTGCCAGGGGAGATAGACACAAAATGCTGGAGTAACTTAGCAGGTCAGTTGAGGCATGTACTATAACAGCAGTTAATAGACATCTGGACAGGTACATGGACAGGCAAGGTTTAGAGGGATATGGGCCAAACATGGGCAAAGGGGGCTAGCTTAGTTAGGGCATCTTGGATGTTGAGCCGAGGAGCCTTTTTCCGTGCTGTTCCTACTCTTTGACTCTAATATATTGAATCTATTGAAAGCAATGCCTTTGCTACTAAGATGATCACATTTATATCACAACTTTAATATAGGGACTACTCTACAACAGCGCAGCGGCTGAGCTGCCGCCTCACAGAGCTAGAGACACATGTCCACACCGACCATCGATCACCCGTTCACACTAGTTCTATGTTATCTCAATATTGCATCCACTCCGTTCACACTAGGGGCAATTTACAGAGGGCAATTAACCCTCAAACGCGCACGTCTTTTGGCATGTGGGTGGAAAGCGGAGTACCCGGAGGAAACCCACGTGGTCACAGGGGGAATGTGCAAACTCCACACAGACAGCACCCGAGGTCAGGATCAAACCCTACCACTGCGCCACTGTTCCGCCATTTTAGGGACAAGCTTGAGGAATTTAATTTCTAACAAATGAATTAGAAGCAGTTTGTTTTGTTTCTTGGAGATGAGGAATTGCTCTCGTCAGAGGGTGGTGAATCTGTGGAATTCCTTGCCACAGATGACTGTATATATTTTTAAGGGTGAGATTGACATATTCTTGATTAGTTAGAGTGTCAGGGGAGAAGGCAGGAGAATGGGGTTGAGAGGGAAAGATAGATCAGCCATGATTGAGTGGTGGAGTAGACTTGATGGGCCGAATGGCCTAATTCTCCTATAACATGAATTAGAGAGTGCTTTATCGTTATTTTAGTCTTCTTATATTTTGCAGTCGGCTATATAAATTATGATGGATACAACAATTAATTATATTTTAATCTTATTACACTTCAAGAATCTATAGTTAGTAAAGGTATTTTAAGCATGATATAGAAGTGCATTAAACATACATAGTGCCCTAGTCCTTAAAATGCAACTTTACAAATATCACGTCAATGTAATTGTATAAAAAAACAGTGCCCTCCATAATGTTTGGGACAAAGACCCATCATTTATTTATTTGCCTCTGTGCTCCACAATTTGAGATTTGTAATAGAAAAAAAATCACATGTGGTTAAAGTGCACATTGTCAGATTTTAATAAAGGCCATTTTTATACATTTTGGATTCATCATGTAGTAATTACAGCTGTGTTTATACATTGTTCCCCAAATTTCAGGGCACCATAATGTTTGGAACACAGCAATGTCATGTAACTGAAAGTAGTCATGTTTAGTATTTTGTTGCATATCCTTTGCATGAAATGACTGCTTCAAGTCTGTGATTCATGGACATCACCAGTTGCTGGGTGTCATCTCTGGTGATGCTCTGCCAGGCCTGTATTGCAGCCATCTTTAGCTTGTGCTTGTTTTGGGGGCTGGTCCCTTTCAGTTTTCTCTTCAGCATATAAAAGGCATGCTCAATTGACATTTTTTTAGCTTTTAAAAACTCATTTGTTCCTTTAGCAGTATGTTTGGGATCATTGTCTTGCTGTAGAATGAACAGCATTCATTGGCACAACTTTGGTCCTCATGTTGATAAACAGCAATACAAGTTTCCAAAGGTGATGGAAAGACTGGAGGACAGACTAGGTGCTGAGAGCTCTCTTATACCTACATTAAGGAGGCAATTAAACACACCTGAGCAATTACAAACGCCTGTGAAGGCATGTGTCCCAAAAATTATTGTGCCTGAAATGGGGGGACTATGTATTAACACAGCTGTAATTTCTACATGGTGAAACCAAAATGTATAAAAATGGCCTTTATTAAAATCTGACAGTGTGCACTTTAACCACATGTGATTTATTCTATTACAAATCTCAAATTGTGGAGTAAGGAGGCAAATAAATAAATGATGGGTCTTTGTCCCAAACATTATGGAGGGCACTGTACATTAATCTTTGTACGACTGACCTTTTGAAAACTTCATGTGGCATTACTGAATGTGTCAGTGGTCTTAAATGTCCTCCAGTGTGCAGGATCGTGTTTGCATTTGTATTTATTTGAAAATAACTCGTCCTTTCGGTTGATTGCTTAGTAATTGAATTAAAGTTGGTTTCGATATCAATTACAAGAGCAATACAGTAGAGCAAAAGCTAAACAAAAATCAGTGTTTAAGAAGGAATTGCAGATGCTGGAAAATCGAAGGTAGACAAAAGTGCTGGAGAAACTCAACGGGTGCAGCAGCATCCATGAAGCGAAAGAAATAGGCAACGTTTCGGGCCGAAAACCTTCTTCAGACTGAAGAAGGGTTTGGGCCTGAAACGTTGCCTATTTCCTTCGCTCCATAGATTCTGCTGCACCCGCTGAGTTTCTCCAGCACTTTTGTCTACCTAAAAAGAAATCAGATTTTTTAATATTCTTTGGTCGGGAGAAAGCTATTTCCAACAATGCAAGACATCGTCGACTAAAATCTTGCTTATTTGTTTATGTGTGGAAGAATATTCATTGGTAATTATTCACATTTCCATCATTTCATTGGGATTCAAAGGTACATTGAAAGGAACATAGAACTGTACAGCACAGGAACAGACCTTTCAGCCCACAATGTCTATGCTGAACATTATGCCAGGAGCAAGTCCTATCCGTTCGCACATTATCCATATTCCTCCTCCGCTCTCTGTGTAACGAAACTTGCCCAGCACATATCCTTAAAAATTCCCCCTTTCACCTTAAAGCTATGCCCCCAAGTAAATCGTACAGGTCCACCACCGTTTTTCCAGCAACTGGTGGTCTGGCACCTCCTTTAATTAGGACAAAATTAAGAAAACGCACTTGAAACCTATCCCCCCCCAGAAGTCCCCCCGAAAATGTGGTGCCTAGCCCGGGTGAGTCGGCCTATCCTGACCTCATCGGGACTTTGGTGGCCAATTGTCTGGGTGGTTTTTCTCCCCTGTGGCCGGGGCTCTGGATCTCTGGCCCAACTGGAGCCGGCAGATTCCGTTCGCATAGCCGACTTCCGTTGGACTCTTCTTGGAAGCCGTGGCCTTTATTGGTGCGGCGAAATGGATAATCCAGAAAGACTCTGGATCCAAGGGTGCTGGAAAATCAGTGGTGGACCTGTATTTCCATCCTCGGAAACAAAGATTCTGACTGTCTACCCTATCTAGGCCTCTCATAATTTTATAGACTTCTTTCAGGTCTCCCATCAACCACTGTCATCCCAGAGAAAACAATCCAAGTCTGTCTAACATCTCCTAAATCCAGACAGCATTCTGGCAAACCTCTGCAACCTTTCCAAAGCCTCCATATCCTTCCTGTAATGGGGCAACCAGAACTGTAGGTTGTATCAATTGTAAATATAGACATATATAGTCTCTTCCAAATCTCTTTCCCTGAAGTAGTCATACAGCACGGAAGCAGGCCCTTCGGCCCAACTTGCCCATGCTGATCAAGATGTCCCCTCAACTAGTCCCACCTGCACGCGTTTGGCCCATATCCCTCTAAACCTTTCCTATGGGCCTGTTAAAATGCCTTTTAACGGTTGCCACAGTACTTGCCTCAACTACTTCCTCTGGCATTCGTTCCATATACCCACCACCCCCTCTGTGGAAAAAGGTTCCCACCTGACTTTCCATTAAATCTTTCTCTTTTCAGCTTAAAGCTATGTCCTCTGGTTCTTGATTCCCCTACGCTGGCTAAAGGCCTGCATTTACCCTACCCCCCTCGTGATTCTTTCCACCTCAATAACCTCACCCCACATCCTCCTGCACGCCAGTCCTAACCTGCTCAACCTCCCCCAATGGTTCAAGCCCTCAAGTCCTGGCAACTTACTTGTAAATCTTCTCTGTACTCTGCAGAAATGTTTCTCATTCCATAACCCCTGACACACTTACTAATCAAGAATCTGTAAATCTCTGCCTTAAATATATCCAATGACATGGCTTCCACAGCCATCTGTGGCAATGGCCTCTGGTACTAGATGCAACTTGCAGATTAACGTTCCTACTCCCTACTACTGATGCGATTTGCAAATTAACGTTCTGGGAATCTTGCACCAGCCCTCCAAAGTCCCTTTGACTCCACACTTTGCTACGCTGTATTCATCTGCCACTTCTGTAACACAAATGTTGTCCGTAAAAGTGTTTGAGCGAAACTTGTAATTTTGTATTTCAGAAAACACGATGGCATTTCAAAAGATTGTTGGAGGAGCATTTCTTCTCGGGGGTAGCACGCTGACAACAGTTTTAGGTCTTTCTCAGATAATAGACTACAGGGCAAAGAAGGTAAGCTTTCTTTCATTGACGATGTCTTGCATTCAGAGAAAAAATATAAGCATGTAAAAAACATGTGTTCAGTTTTGTTCACTGTGCTATAGGAAGGATGCCGATAAACTGGGAAGAGTGCCGAGGAGATTTACAAGGATGTTGCCAAGGCTCAAGGGCGTGGGCAGATAGACACAAAATGCTGGACTAACTCAGCAGGACAGGCAGCATCTCTGGAGAGAAGGAATGGGTGACACTTCAGGTCGAGACCATGCTTCAGACTGATTTGACTATAGGAAGCTATAGGGAGGAGTTGAGCAGACGAGGACTTTATGCCCTGGAGCACTGGAGGATGATGGGTGACCTTATGGATGTGTACAAAATCATGAGGGGAATACATGGGGTGAATGCAGAGTCTTTTACCCAGAGTAAGGGAATCAAGAACCAGAGGACATTAGTTTAAGGTGCGAGGGGAAAGATTTAATTGGAATCTGAGGGGCAACTTTTTTCACACAGTGGGTGGTGGGTTTATGGAACGAGCTGCCAGAGGGAGTAGTTGAGACAGGTACTATAACAGTTTTTAAAAGACATTTGGACAGGTACATGGATAGGTAAGGTTTAGATTGATATGGGACAAACACAGGCAGGTGGGCCTAGCATAGATGGTACATCTTGGTCTGCATGGGCAAGTTGGGCTGAAGGGCCTGTTTCCGTGCTGTGTTAGGGTGAAAATGGATGAGGACAGCTTTTCCTGTGTCTGATTCTGCCACTTGGCAGTGTGAGGCCTGGTATTTTTTCACGTTGCTTCTTGTCCAAGTATGATTACGCAGCTTGAGCAGCTTATTTACAATAGAGAGCCTCCGGGACTGATCCAGGCAGGGCAAGCTTGTTGTGAGTCAGGGCCAGTACCGGCTGGATTGAGTTGAGATGTATGCATGGAATGTTAGTGAGGAAATATACGTATGAGTGGGAGGCACGGTGGCACAGTGGTAGAGTTACTGCTTTACAGCACCAGAGACCTGGGTTCGATCCTGACTATGGGTGCTGCATGTATGGAGCTTGTCCATTCTCTCTGTGACCATGTGGGTTTTCTCCGGGTGCTCTGGTTTCCTCCCACACTCCAAAGACGTACAGGTTTGTTGGTTAATTGGCTTAGAAGGATGAGGGGAGATCTCATTGAAAACTAGTGAAAGGCTAAGATAGAATGGATTTGGAGAGGATGTTTCCAGTACTGGGAGAGAGCCGGACTGGAGGGTACATAATGAAAGGACGCAGTTTTAGAAAGGAGATCGAAAGGAATTCCTTTAGTTAGAGGTCGGTGAATCTGTGGAATTTATTGCCACAGACAGCGGTGGAGGTAAGGCAATGGGTATTTTTAAAACGGAATCTGATAGGTTCTCGATTAGTAAAGGTGTCAAAGGTTATGGGGTGAAGGCAGGAGAATGGGGTTGAGAATAAAATATAGGTCAGGCATGATTGAATGTCGGAGTAGAGTCGATGGGCCGAATGGTCTAATTCGGTTCCTATGACTTATGACATGGTGCAAATTCACATCAAACCACTTATTATGGTAACTGGTGAACTATTCAAGTCAAGAGAGTCAAGAATCAAGAGTAGAAAAGAGGAACTGCAGATGCCAGATTACAAAAAAGGACACAAAGTGCTGGCTTTGTCCGGTCTCCACCTGTCTTTTTCAACTTTCTCCCTCACTACTACTATCTGTCCCGATCCTAAATGTGGAAACAAAGAACTGCAGATGCTGGTTTACAATAAATAAAAGGACACAAAGTGCTGGAGTAACTCTGCGGGTCAGGCAGCATCTCTGGAGAACATGGATAGGTGATATTTTGTTCACTCGAGAAAGGTGTCGAACTGAAACGTCGCCCATCCATGTTCTCCAGAGATGCTGCCTGAACCGCTGAGTTAAGGGCCTGTCCCACTTACGTGTCCTTGGCACGCAAATTACGCGACCTCGTGGTCGCGTCGAGCCGCGATGGTCCGGCGAAGGTCGGGCGCGATTACATGCGTACGCACAGACATCTGGAGCGCGTGACGCCATTTGAAGATGGACACAACGCTGGAGCAACTCAGCGGGACCGGCAGCATCTCTGGAGAGAAGCAATGGGTGACGTTTCGTGTCGAGACTCTTCTTCAGTCTGAAAAGAAGGGTCTTGACCCGAAACGTCACCCATTCCTTCTCTCCAGAGATGCTGCCGGTCCCGCTGAGTTACTCCTGCATTTTGTGTCTTTCCTCAATTTTCTTGGCCCCGCTCTTTTTTTTTTTTTTTTTTTTTTTTTTTTTTTTTTTTTTTTTTTCCTTTTAACAAATGCTTTTATTTAAATCAACAAGTACAAAACATTCAAACAATCAGAAAATGCCTATATTTGGCATTTTACAAACAAAGTTTCAAATTAAAATATTATCATTTTTATCTATAATGCCTTCGACCTCCCTCGGTGACCAGCGTTCGCGGAAAGCCTCCACAGTCCCCGTGGACACCGCGTGTTCCCTCTCTAGGGACACGCGGGCACGGACGTAACCCCGGAAGAGGGGCAGGCAGCCGACTGCTGTGCGGCCGTCGACTGCCCGCTGCCTGGACCCGCGAATGGCCATCTTGGCCAGGCCCAGGAGCAAACCGACAGGGAGACCCCCTCCTCCTCCCGACCCTCCCCCCTCTGTACCGGGTGCCCAAAAATAAATAGTGTTGGGACTAAAATGGAGCCAAAACTTGAGGAGCAGCCCCTTCAGATACTCGACAGGGGCTGCAACCTCTCGCACTCCAAGTATACATGGAACACGGTCTCCTCCTCGCCGCAAAAGTGACAGGCGGCGGACGAGTCCGTGAACCGGCTCAAGTACCTGTTGCATGCCACGGCTTTGTGCAACACTCTCCACCCAGGTCCCCGATGTAAAGGGGAAGGACTCCTTATAGAGAGACCTCCACTGAGGACCGCTCCCTCGTCAGGTGGTAACACAGACCGCCAGGGCGTGTCTGGACGGAAGAGAGGGCGAGGAAGTGGAGAGTGTGCAAGAGCAACCTGTACAACACGCGCCTCTCCGCATCACGGAACGGCACGCTGGGCATCTCGGAAAGGCGGCTCATGTTGCGTGGGGCCGGCTCTCGGGGAGGGAGCCGGGCCATGGGTCCCATGAACAATTCCGATGGAGCGGGGGTAAGCTCATCCGGAATCGCTCCACGCACACGCCTCTCCTCAACACCCCCCATCACAGCCACAACGCCCCCCTCCCCCTGAGGAGCAGCGCCCTGGCTGAAGGTGACCAAATTCCTGGCCTTCAGTAGGTCACGGTAAAAGCCAGGCAACTCCCGCCGAGCGCGTCGACTCATACCCGCTACTGGGAGCTTTGAGCCCTCCTGAAGGCAGCGCCCCTGGCGGAAAAAGTACGTGGCCAGCACGTGCCATTCACTTGGCCCCGCTCTGGGAGTAGGAGTGGGGGCAGATCCGGACCGCAACGGCCATGAGCCCCAGGCTGAGTTGGCGATCATTTGCCTGCTTCTGCTGCTGTTGAAGGTGAGCCTTTGCGTTGCGCCAGGGTCTTGGGCCTGTCCCACTTTGGCCGTCAGTTCCGCGACAGGCCGTTGGCGCGCAAAGATTTTGTTCACTACAAAAATTTTGGAGCCCCGCGCGATGTCGCGCACAACTACATACCCCTCCGCGCTTCTAAGTGGGACCGCCCTCGCGCGGCCATACGATGCCCGTACGCCTCAACGCGACCACGAGGTCGCGTAATTTGCGTGCCAAGGACACGTAAGTGGGACAGGCTCTTTACTCCAGCACTTTGTGTCTAATTATCAAGAGAGTTTAATTGTCATGCGTACCGACAAACAGAACAATTACATTCTTCTTTGCAGCAGCATAACCAGTCTGTAAACAAAATACACATAAATAACATATAATAAACAAAAATTCAATAATTTAATAACCCTTAAATTCTAGCGCAAAAGATGCCCTAAATCCTCAATGCAACCGAAGTCAGTCTATATTCGTAGCTGAGGTTAGACTCAAAAGAGAGTTAGATAGAGCTCTTAAAGATAGAGGAGTCAGGGGATATGGTGAGAAGGCAGGAACGGGGTACTGAATGTGGATGATCAGCCATGATCACAGTGAATGGCGGGGCTGGCTTGAAGGGCCGAATGGCCTACTCCTGTGTCTATTGTCTATTGTTAGTGTGTAGTGTTCAATAGTCTGATGGTTGTTGGGAAGAAGATATTCTTGAACCTGGAGGTCATGGTTCACAGGCTTCTGTACCTTCTTACGCATGGTAGGATTGAAATGAGAGCGTGGACAGGGTGGTGTAGGTCCTTGATGATGTTGGCTGCCTTTTTGAGGCAATGTCTCTTGTACATCTCTTCGATGGTGGGGAGGTCAGTACCCATGATGGACCAGTGGTGTCCACCACTCACTGAAATCTCCTTTGTTTCAGGGATGCTTTGGTTTAGAACAACTGGGATGATCAGTAGCTGAGGCTTCATAAATAATTCATTGCCACAAACGCTGTGAAGACTAAGTCATTGGGTATTGTTACAGCGGACACTGATAGGTTCTTGATTAATAAGGGCATCAAAGGTTATGGGGTGAAGGCAGGAGAATGGGGTTGAGACGGAAAATAGATCAGTCATGATTGAATGGTGGAGCTGATTCGATGGGCCGAATGGCCAAATTCTGCTCCTGTGTTGTATGATCTTATTGTCTTACAAAGTGTTGAAAATTGGAAAAAGGCCAGCGAAGAACAGAATGGTGTGAATTGCAAGTAGGTTTAATATAAAGAAAAGGCCTCACATTAGTGAGTATTTATCACTCATCAGCAGTTAATTAAAACTCAGATCACCATTACCAGCTGTACAAACTAATCACAGCAAACAATAAATATTTGAACAGCTCCTGTCTCAATCTCAGACTCTTCTCATTCCCTTCTTTCGCCCACTCAGCAATTAATTTGAACCTTTGTTGAAAATTACCCCAAATGAAATGTACCCATAATCAATTTATTTTTTAAGAGATAGAGCATGAAGCAGACCCCTTGGCCCACAGTCCACGCAGATAATACTAATGTAGGGAGGCACGGTGGCAGATCGGTAGAGCTCGCCAGAGACCAGGGTTCGATTCTGACAAACGGGCTGTCTAAATGGAGTTTGCACGTTCTCCCTGTGGATTTTCCCTGAGTGCTCCGGTTTCCTCCCACACTCCAAAGGCGTACAGGTTTGAAGGCTAATAGCATTATGGGGAGGATAGTGTTAGTGTACAGGGTGATCGCTGGGTCCGCACAGACTCAATGGGTCGAAGTGCCTGTTTCCAATCCAAAGACCTTCGATCACACTAGTTCAATGTTATCCCACTTTTTCAACCAATCCCTACTCACAAGGGACAATTTACAGAGGCCAATTGATCTACAAACCCGCACGTCTTTGGGATGTGGGCAGAAACCGGAGCAACCAGAGAAAACCCACGCGGTCATGGAGAATGGGAGAAGTTTTACCCCCCCCCCACTCCCCACCCTAGTCGTCCTACCAGTTCCACTGTTTGCATCCTTGTGTCCCTTTTGTTATCACACTTTCCCCAGCCAACAATGGGCCATTATGGGCTCCAACCTTCCTGAGGTCATCTGTTGCCGGCCCTGATTTGTTCTGGCCTTCTCCTACCCCCCGGTATATACTCCCACCCCCCCACCACCCACAACACCTCTACACCTCTACTTTCAGTCCGAAGAAGGGTTCCTACCTGAACCGTCACCTATTCCTTTTCTCCAGCAGTGCTGCCAGACCCTCTGAGTTACTCCAGCATTTTGTATCTATCTTTGCATATAAACCAGCATCTTCAGTTCCTTCTGACACATTTTTTCTAGAATGGAACTTGACATCTTGTCAGAACCTGTAGGCGTTGCGTAGAGTTGCTGCTTTACAGCGCCGGAGACCTGGGTTTGATCCTGACTACGGGTGCTGTTTGTACGGAGTTTGTACGTTCTCCCCGTGACCGGGTGGGTTTTCTCCGGACGCTCCGGTTTCCTCCCATACTCCAAAGACATGCAAGTTTGTAGATTAATTGGATTCTGTAAATTGTAAATTGTTCCTAGTGCGTAGGATGATGCTAGTGTACAGGGTGATCGCTGTCGGTGCGAACCTGGTGCGCTGAAGGGCCTGTTTCTGCGCTGTATCTCTAAACTAGACTAATTATTCTTCAATCTTCTGATTATAGGCCCAGTATCTGGGCCCCAGCTGATACTTATTGTCTTCACGAGACCCAAGAGTGAATGAAGTGGGAACGGTGCCAAAAACAACAGGTTAAGTATAGAGCAAAGCTTCCTCTCCACTGTTCCATTACACACTCCCAGGGCAGAGACGCAAGCAGAAGGGTTGCTTGATCATAGTACACCTGTGCTCAAACAGAGTGCAAAGTTGCTGCAGAGAAGCAGACGTAATCCTCAAAGATTCAGGATATTCAAGTGTGGTGGAGATAATTTACAATAATTGGTGTGCGTGCAAAAGATCACAGGCAACCAACAATGGGCCATTATGGACTCCACCCTTCCTGAGGCCATCTGTTGCCGGACTTGATTTGTTCTCGCCTTTTCTTGAAGCCTGTTTATCCCCCTCCCCCCCCCCCCCCCCCCCCCCCCCCCCCCCCCCCCCCCCCCCCCCCCCCCCCCCCCCCCCCCCCCCCCCCCCCCCCCCCCCCCCCCCCCCCCCCCCCCCCCCCCCCCCCCCCACCCCCCACTCCTCCTAGCTCAAGGGTTCCCAACCTGGGGTAAATCTATCCCCAGGGGGTAAATTTGTTGATTCTGGATTTGTACATATTTTTTCTCATTGACTGACTGTGTTTGGTTCTGGTTTACCTGCATCTGTTCATCATTATGAACAGATCCTTCATAAATAAGTGAAATAACATTGTTATGTGCTATTAAAGTTGCCAGCAGTAAACGGGATGAAAAAGGTTGGAAACCCCTGCCCTAGTTGTCCTACCAGTCCTACTGTTCGCATCTCGTTAGCACATCTTCCCCAGCCAACAATGGACCATTATGTACTTCACAAGGTCACCTGTTGCGGGCCCTGTTTTATTCTGGCCTTTTCTCACCAACCCCTATCTTTCAGTCTAAAGAAGGGTTCTGACCCGACACGTCACCTATTCCTTTTCTCCAAAGATGCTGCCTGACTCGCTAAGTTACTGCAGCATTTTGGGTGTGTCTTCAGTATAAACCAATAAACCAGCATCTGCGGTGCCTCCAAACGCAAAAGATTACAATGTGTTGCTTAAAATTCTGAAATGCAGACAAACATGTTCTGCACAGAGGTTATTATCTTGATTGTACACAAAAGGCTGCAGAAACTCAGCGGGTGCAGCAGCATCTAAGGCGCGAAGGAGATAGGCGACGTTTCGGGCCGAAACCCTTCCTCAGACTGATGGGAGGTGGGGGGGGGGGGGGGGCGGGGAGAAGAAAGGAAAAAGGAGGAGGAGGAGCCCGAGGGCTGAGGGAGAGGTGGGAAGGGGAGGAAACAGCAAGGGTTAACAGAATTGAGAAAATTCAATGTTCAAGCCCAGAGGATGCAGACTCCCCAAGCGGAATATGAGGTGCTGTTCATCCAATTTGCGGTGTTGCTCACTCTGGCCGTGGAGGAGGCCCAGGACAGCTTGAAAGCTTTGAAAGCTTGTACACAACTGTATGATTATTATCAAATCATCAGAAGTTGCTGTGCAGAAGTGCACTTTGTATTGTTAATTACATTTTTTTAAATATTGAATGTTTTAATAAATGAATATGATCTGAAAATAACTCCAGTGAGAAAATGAATGAAATTGCCATCTCTAAGTAATTTGCATGAAGTCCAGCATGAGACTAAAACAGTGATTACAGTGGAACTTGGACGTTAATTGTCTAGTCTTGAAATATGCACTTTTTTTTGGTAGGAGATGATAATTAATGGGTCTCGTTTGCTGTTAAACTCCAAATTGCAAATGTCTTGATACTGTATGTTCAAGAATTTGCAAGTCTAATCATGTTCCTGTAGGGGTAAAATTGATATAATCATTCCTTATGAGTTTGTATATAAATTTGAATAAAACATTTAGTCTTCATTACACTTCTCTATCTCCCCTTGGAGTGAGAAATTGTGTTAGAAATTAACCAAAGTGAACCCATCATTAATATTTCTTTCCAACTCTTATTTTCAACAATTTGTAAAAATAAATATGTGAAAAAGATTCACAAGCCTCCTGTAGGAAACACAAATTATTCTGGAATTTTCATTTCGCCTACGTTTACATTTTTTAAAGCAAATATTTGTGGCAATAATGGAACTTATTGTAATGTAATGGCCCTGTCTCACGGTGCGAGTTGACCCACGAGGTACCCCGAGTGAAAGACTCGTGGTTGTGTACGAGACTTCAAGTTTATGATCAAGTGTTTAACCGAGTTCCCACGGGTATGTCATTGCTGCGATGCTCCAACTTCCTCTCCCGAGTTACCAAGTTCCTCTCCCGTTACTCTTGAGCCAACCGTGAATGAAGGTATGTTTTAATAAAGCAACAATGTTAAAGAAGACATCTCCATCCCGTGGCTTTGAGTTATTTCAGCGCGGCCGCATCTATTGATATGACCTACAAAGGGAAAATGCGCACCCTCCAGCAACCAATAACGTGGTAAGTGCATTTCTTGGTGCTTTATGTTTTTAAATACTGTATTTCCCGGGGTGGGGGGAGAGCTCAGTTCATAGTATTTGGGGAGTCTGGCGCTGTGAAGGAGGGGATTGGGGTCAGTAACCCACTTGCCACGCTCCAGTCTGAGTGCAGGTAGATGGGACTAGGTGAGTAGTGTTCAGCACGGAGTAAAAGGGCAGAGATGGCCTGTTTCCGTGCTGTCATTGCTATATGGTTTTATTGTGGCCGGGGAGTGAATTAGCTTGGGTGGCTGCCGCAGCGCTCCGGGCACAGACAGCAGAACTGGCCGGCACTTCCGAGGAAGGAAGCAGCTCGGGTGACTGACTTTGAGCGGCCGCCGGGACCCGACAGCAGACACACACACACACAGATACACACAGACAGACAGAGAGAGACACACACACACACACACACACACACACACACACACACACGCACACACACGCACTCACACGCACTCACACGCACTCACACACACACACACACACACACACACACACACACACACACACACACACACACACACACACACACACACACACACACACACACACACACACACACACACACAACACATATATATATTGACATTTCCATGTGCTGTATATATACTTTGCGTGGTTCCTGGGTTGCCTACTGTTGGGTAACTCCGCGAAATATCATCCCCCTGCATTTCAAATCTAAATCTCTCGCCAATCCACAGCCTTCGACCGATTAACTAAAAATGTTGTTCTTGTTTATGACCAAAACAAAATAGTTCTTGCGAATTCCAAGTTCTCGAGTTTGGGGAGCGGGGGGGGGGGGGGGGGGAGGGGGGGGGTTGTTGGCGAGTCGGTGAAAATACAGCTCCAGCTGGAATATAAGAAGAGATAAAACAAAAACACTGAAAGCAAATAGTAACTTGACAGCGGGAAGTAGGACATATGTGGCGTATTTCAGCATTTATATTTCTCAAGCCTCTTTACCTCCCGGAGCCACATGTAACTTAACCACATGTAATTACTCCAGCATTTTGTGACTATCTTTGGTTCAGTCTTTACTCGAGCGAACAAACAGATTATAAGAAAGTTCCCATGGTAGACTCACGAGACACTAAGGTAAACGCACGGGCCACTACATTATTGCAACGAGTTTAAATGTTTCCATTTTTAACTTGAACAGTTAATTTGACTCGTGGAAAAAATCAAACATGTTTGATTTTTTTCACGAGTTAACAAGTTTCCCGAGTACCTGCCGTTAGCAACACGAGTGGACAAGTTGAACGCGCGAGTTCCGACGTTGCCGCTACGTTCATCGTACGTGATCACCACGAGTGAAAACTCCGGGTCACTCGTGGGCCAACTCGCACCGTGAGACAGGGGTTTAAGGCATCTTAGTCGGCATGGATCTATTGGGCTGAAGGTCCTGTTTCCATGCTGGATGACTATTACTGTGGAAAGGAAAGATCTGATAACTGAAAGTTGACAGTGTTTACCTTTAATTACATGTGCAGTGGACTTGGTTATATGGTGAATACTGACAGGGGGAAAAAAAATGTCTAAAGATCGGTGGTGGGTATAGGGAACGAGCTGCCAGAGGAGGTAGATGAGGCAGATGGTCTAATAACATTTAAAAGACACTTGGACGGATACATGAAAACGTTTAGAGGGATACTAGACTAGACCAAGTGGGTCTGCTGCTCCAATGCATCTTTTCCCTACCCCTAGCCCCCATGGGAGGCGCTGTCATCCAACTCAAGCCATTCCCGAACGTAAGATTCCAGCACTCCCCTTGCCTCCCTCAGCATTGATCTTTAAAACAAATTCCAATTGCACTTGCCCTGCGTGTTGCAATAACAATTCACCCTCCCCCTGTTAGTCTATCCATTGTGACGTCATCAGTTGAAACTGCCATTGTGACGTCATCAGTTGAAGCTGGTCGGTTTGAAATTCAAAGACGTCATAATTTGAAGCGGGCTGGTTTGAAATTCAAGGTAATTCATTAGTAATAAGGCGAGAAATAAAGCATAAAATGTTCAATGAAAGTGATCTCTGCTCGAGGGGAAAAATGTGAATCAGAATATGTAAAAACCTCGTGAAAGTTGGCATTTTTAAAGCTTTAATCGTGAATAACATGTCAAATATAGGATGAAATCTTCATTGAGGCTCGTCTCTGCCATCTGAGCCATTGTGACGTCATCAGTTGAAACTCGTGGTTTAAATTTCAAAGTCTTTTGACTTAATCAGTAATGTCGAGAATAAGACTAGAAATAAAGCATGAAATGTTCAGATAAGGTGAACATCCAGCCTCGACGGGAAAAATGTCAATAATAATATGTAAAAATGTTATCGTTACCGTGTAGATTTTTCCCAAAGATATAAAGACAACCACATATATACACACACATATACAATCTAATAAGATAAAAGTTTTAATAAGCACTAGACCAAGTGGGAGCCGTTGGGACCCGTCCACTCAACACGCAGTTTGGGGGGGGGGGGCGGCCTGCGGCGTCACACACACTCCAACCACCCCACACACACACACGCACACTAGCCCCCCTCGATATTATAATAATATTATTAATTCGCTCCTTTTACCCCATCCCTGTCCTATCCACTGACGCATAGCCCCCAACTCGCTGGCACGTCTGGAGAGGGAGAGGGAGGGGGGTAGAGAGAGGGGGCAGAGACAGAGGGAGAGGGGCAGAGACAGAGAGAGAGGGGCGGAGAGAGAGAGAGAGAGAGAGAGAGGGGGAGAAAGAGAGGGGGGAGAGAGAGGGCAGAGAGAGGAGGAGGACGAGGGAGGAGAAGAGGGGGGAGAGGAAGCGGAGGGGGGGAGCAGTAGGGGGTAGGGGAGGGGGGAGAGGAAGAGGGGGAGGGGAGGGTGGGAGCGGGTCGGGCGGCGCTGGGCTGCGCTGGGTATCGAGAAATAATACATGAATTTTTCAGATAAGACAATTTTTGACTCCGCATGATAAATCTCTATCGAAATATGTAAACATTTTACCGTTAGCGGGGAAAGAAGGTGGAAGAGGGGATGGGAGGAGGGGGGAGAGTGGGGAGAGAGAGGGGGGGGACAGAGGGGAGAAGGAAAGGGGGGCGGAGAGGGGGAAGAGGAGGGGATGATGGGGGAAGGGGAGGGGGAGAGAGAGAGGGGGGGGGGAGAGAGAGGCCCGGGGGAGTGAGAGAGAACTTTGGCAAGTTCACTCCGGCAACATCCTTTCTATAACGGGGGGGAGAGGTGGGGAGGGAGGGGTGGTATCGGATTTGCGAACATTTTCATAAATAACTCAAGAAATAAAGCACAATTTTCAGATAAGGCGATTTCGGACTCCAGGGGGTAAATCTCTACTGGAATATGTAAAAATGTTACAGTTAACTCGTCGTTTTTTCGAGAATATGTGACAACACACAAACAAATATACACACACACACACACACACACACACACACACACACACACACACACACACACACACACACACACACACACACACACACACACACACACGGGGAGAGGAGCGGGGGGAAGAGGGGGTGAGAGTGGGAGGGGACAGTGAGAGGGAGGAGCAGAGAGAGGGAGAGGGCGGACATGAACTCGGCTAGCGGGGTAGATGGCGAGTGGGCGGGGTGGACGGCAAGTGGGCGGGGCAGACAGCGAGCGGGCGGCGACCAAAGGACAGCGAGTCGGAGGGGTGATGCCACTCGCAACGCGTGGAACACAGCACAGCAGGCCGCACGCAGCAGACCCATTGTGACGTCATCAGCGAGATCATCTCGTTTATTTTCAAAGTTATTTCAGATTTGTGAACATTTTCATAAATAGCTCGAGAAATAAAGCTCAAAATATTACGATAAGGCGATTTCGGACTCCAGGGGATAAATCTCTATCGGAATATGTGAAAAATTTACCGTTTGCGTGCCCATGATGGAAGTGTCCCACACTGGAGGGCTATATGGTGAGAGGGGGAAATTATAGAGACCTGAGTTCGATCCCGACCATGGGTGATGTCTGACTGGAGTTTGTATGTTCTGTGACCACATGGGTTTTCTCCTGGTGCTCCAGTTTCCTCCCACATTCCAAACACGTGCTGGTTTGTCGGTTAATTGGCTTTGGTAAATTGTCCCTAGCGTGTCGGATAGAACGAGTGTACGGGGTGATCATGGCCGGCGCAAAGTCGGTTTGCCACAGGGCCAGTTTCCACACTGTATCTCTAAACTAAACAGTTTACACTATCTACCATCCCACTCCCCAAACTGACACGTCCCACAATGACCAGTTACTGCTGCAGGAGACTTCATTGGTGCTTGGGAGGATAACTAAATGGCATCTCGGATTCAAGAACAAAAGCAAAATACTGTTGGTAGAGTCATACAATGTGGAAACATGCCCTTCGACCCAACTCCTCCATGTCGACCAAGGTGCCCCATCTAAACTAGTCCCATTTGTCTGGGTTTTGTCCCATTTCCCTCTAAAACATTTCCTATCCATGTACCTGTCCTAGTGTCTTTTGAATGTTGTTATAGTACCTGCTTCGACTACCTCTTCTGGCAGCTCGTTCCATATACCCACCCACCCACCTTCTCAGTGAAGTATCAAAGGTGAGTATACAATGATAGTTTTATGAACACTACCAAATACAACACTAATGAATGTATCTATAGCTGCTGAGAATGTACGAAGAGTTTTTCCATAGTTCTTGTTTTGTATATATTTTTTTATTCTGAATAAAATTCATTTTTGGAAAAAAAAAAAATTCTCTGAGTGAAAGTCCGACTGGGGCTTGTGCTGTGACTGCCTGTAGATCAGGCTCACGGTAATCGCTTCTGAAATTTGCCTTGATTGCAGTAAATGGAACTAAATTTCAGAAATAAGACCGAATGCACCAAAACGCACGCACATTTATCAGAGGTGACTGAGGAACAATTCCTAGCCCAAAGATTCTTCGGATATTACTGAATATTGAACATAAGACTGTGTTTTAGTTAATGAAGGCTGAAGAAGGGTCTCGACCCGAAACGTCACCCATTCCTTCTACCCAGAGATGCTGCCAGTCCCCCTGTGTTACTCCAGCATTTTATGTCTAATTTTTAGTTAATGAACTTGTTTCGAAACTGGTAGGAGAATATTGTCATAAAATGTCAGGCACTTTTGATGTGTGGTCTCAGTATTGTTAATTGAACACAAGTGAAAAACTGTGTGTTTGAAGTCTTGTTTTATTGTCCTGCCATTTTAATTGCCCAGGTCCGCCTTTCCTATGTAGAAGCATCGGAAGTGTTGAACAGGAAATATCCGGAGAATGAACTCCCGTCCAGACAAACTCAGCTCTTCACCCTGCAGACCACTAAGGAATTTGACGTTCTTATTGTTGGGGGAGGGGCAACAGGATGTGGCTGCGCTCTCGATGCTGTTACTAGGGGTAAGTAGAGGCTAATTTTCAAAAGTATTCAAGACATGCGTTTCAATATCTCTCTTTTGTAAACACAAGAAACTGCAGATGTTGGAAACTGGACTAAAAAACTGCAGATGTTGGAATCATGATAGGCAGCAGAGCGGTAGAATTGCTGCCTTACAGCGCCAGAGATCTGGGTTTGATCCTGACCACGGGTGCTGTCTGTGCGGAGTTTGTACGTTCTCCCTGTGACCGCGTGGGTTTTCTCCAGGTGCTCTGTTTTCCTCCCACACACCAGACGTGCAGGTTTGTAGGTTAAGTGGCTTTGGTAAAGATTATAAATTGACCCTAGTGTGTAGGGTAGTGCAAGTGTACAGGGATCGCTGGTCGCCGTGGACTTTCTGTACCGAAGGGCCTGTTTCTGCGCTATATCTCTAAACTAAGCTAAAACAAAATTAAAGAAACCGCAGATGTTGGAATCTTGACTCAAGAAACTGCATATGTTGGAATCTTAATACAGGAAACTGTTTCTGGTCACCCAGCTACAGAAAGGATGTCATTAAGTTGGAACAGGTGCAGAAGAGATTCATTAGGATGTCACGGGCTTGTAGGCTTGAGTTATAGGGAGAGGTTGGATAGGCTGGGACTGCAATTATGCGCCTAAAGCTTACCCCATTAGTCTAGTTCAGTAATACACTGAGTCAAGAACTGGATCAACTAAACTCTTTATTCTCACTTACAAACGAACTTCCTAAACGATATCTAACCAACACCGCGGGTCCAATCCTTGTCTCTACTCTTCCAAGCCCTTCAGCCTCGTGCGAATAGACACCTCCAGACGGTCGACACAGTCCCAAGCGCACCTCCAGAAGATCAACCTCGATCCCCTCTTTTATACCGTATCGGACCCGTGGCACGAAATACATGGGGGGGGGGGAGGGGGGCAACCCCTACAAGCCAATTACAAATAAAATCATACAATACATTTATTGACAGCTCCCTAACCTAATCACAAAATACCCCATTACATTGTTTCCACAGAAGGTTCTAATTGGAAGACAGTTCGCCAAAGTAAATAAACATTTCTCCAGGTAATATAAACAATATGAGCAAGGCTCCATGCTTTGACCAATCACAAGATAACAGTGCAAATGCTCTGCAACATAATTAACAATTCTTTACAACACTCCATTCTGTAACCAATCCTGATCATGCATTTGCAACCCAGCTCAGCTCTTTCTGCAAAACCCTCATACATATTAACATTTGAGGGGACATCTGGACATCACCCTGTGCTTAACTTCCTCCCAGGGTCCAGGCACTCTGGAGCCATGAGCCTCGTGGCTTTGCAGCTTTTTACAGAAAGATGACGAGCAGGCTTTGCAAATGCAGAGATCCTCCATTTTGTGACATACTTATTTGGCCAATATTATCAGAACTTAGTTCTTTGGCGTGCAGAAGACTGAGGGGGTGACTTTTTTGAGGTACATGGTGGTCGTGGATAAAGTGGAGAACATGGATAGGTGATGCTTTGGGTCGTGACCCTTCTTCAGACTGGATCTATATATAAGAATAGGAAGGGTTTCGAAGGACATGTGCCAGATGCAAGAAAATGGGACCAGCCCAATTTGCCAACTTGGTTGGCAAGGGCAAGGTGGGCTGAAGGGCCTGCGTCCGTGCTGTACAGCCCCAGGACTCTATTTGCAGAATAGTGGAGAGCCGTTTCATCACTTCAGTGGCTCCTCTGGGTTCTCAACCCCCTACATGGACAGGGCCAGCAGAGCACAATAGCGTCTGTTCAAAACCATTGAAGTTTCCTAGTGCTTTGCCGCTCGCTGCTGCCGACTGGCCTTTGTTAATAGCAGCAGCAAAAATGAATATTCACAAGAATGCACCTTGGTGATTCCTTACTCAAGCCACCCCGCATGCAGTCTATTACACGTTGTCATAGTCATACTGCATGGAAATAGGCCCTTTGGACCAACTTGCCCTTTGAACTGAATGTGGTTTTAATTGAAGCCATTTAATTTTAACCCATTCTGAACCGACATAGAATTTTCAGCATGTGAGAAATCCATACTCGGGATCGGTTATTGAAATGTTTGACGGCACTGGGCCTTTACTCACTGGAGTTTAGAAAGATGAAGGGGGACCTCATTGAAACTTATCAAATAAGGCCTAGATAGAATGGATGGGGAGATGATGTTTCCACTAGTGGGAGAGTCTTGGACCGAGGGCAGAGCCTCGGAATAAAAAGACGCACCTTTAGAAAGATGAGGAGGGATTTCTTTAGTCAGAGGGTGGCGATTCTGTGGAATTAATTGCCACAGACGGCTGTGGAGGCCGTCATTGGGTATTTTAAGGCCGAGATTGACAGATTCTTGATTAGTAAGGGTGTCAGGGGTCATGAGGAGAAGACAGGAGAGTGGGGTTGAGAGGGAAAGATAGATCAGCCATGATTGATGGGCCAAATTGCCTAATTCTGCTCCTATGCCGTATGAACTAACAAACATATGTAGACACATTAAATTCTCTAGTGTAAGGTAACCAACCAACTACATACCCATCTCCCCTTATATTTTCCCCTCTCTCTTCCCTGTGCTCCATCCCATTCCTCTCACTATCCAGCCCCCCTTTCCCCTTCCTCTGTCTCCTTCCACCTACACCCCTTCCTCTGGCTTCACATTTTACACCTCTTCTTACCTCATATGATCCCATCTCTGGCATTTGTCCAACCATCTACCAATGAACCCCCTCTCTCACCTGTATCCACCTATCACTTGCCAGTCTTTGTCCCGTCCCCACCTCTCTAGCTTTCTGGTTGGATGCATGTCTGTGTAAGAATTTCATTGTTCTATCTGGGACATATGACAATAAAACACTATTGAACTGTTTAATTTATCCCACTTTAAAAATAAAAAAGCTTAACTTAAATTGCCTGCAAATCGTAGGATTTTTGGCACAGTAGGTACCCATTCTCTGTCGCAAAATGCTGTATCCACCTATCACTTGCCGGGCTTTGCCCTGCCCCCACACAGCTTTCTGTCCCCTCCTGCTATGACCAGTCTGAAGAAGGGTCCCGACCCGAAACGTCACCTATCCATGTTCTACACAGATGCTGCCTGACCTGCTGAGTATTCCAGCACTTTGTGTTTTTTTCGATTGGGCACCGCTCATAATAGAAACATAGAAAATAGGTGCAGCAGGAGGCCATTCGGCCCTTTGAGTTAGCACCGCCATTCATTGTGATCATGGCTGATCGTCCCCAATCAATAACCCGTGCCTGCCTTCTCTCCATATCCCTTGATTCCACTAGCCCCTAGAGCTCTATCTAACTCTCTCTTAAATCTATCCAGTGATTTGGCCTCCACTGCCACACATCTGCCCACTCACTCAACCTGTCCAGGTCACCCTATAACCTAATTTGTGGCAGGGAATTCCACAAATTCACAACTCTCTGGGTGAAAAAGTTTTTTCTCACCTCAGTCTTAAATGGCCTCCCCTTTATTTTAAGAGTGTGGCCCCTGCTTCTGACTCGCCCAACATTGGGAACATTTTTCCTGGATCTAGCTTGTCCAGTACTTTTATAATTTTATATGTTTCTATAAGATCCTCCCCTTATCCTCCAGTGAATACAAGCCTAGTCTTTTCAATCTTTCCTCATATGACAGTCCCGCCATCCCAGGGATCAATCTCGTGAGCCTACGCTGCACTGCCTCAATCACAAGGATGTCCTTCCTCAAAATACTCCAGATGTGGTCTTACCAGTGCCCTATACAACTGCAGAAGAACCTCTTTACTCCTATACTGAAATTCCTCTTGTTATGAAGGCCAACATTTCTTCACTGCCTGCTGTACCTGCACGCCAACTTTCAGTGACTGGTGTACAAGGACACCCAGGTGTCTCTGTACCTCCCCCTTATCTAACCTAACCCCATTGAGATAATAATCTGCCCCCTTGTTTTTCCTGTCAAAGTGGATAACCTCACATTTATCTATATTATACTGCATCTGCCACACATCTGCCCACTCACTCAACCTGTCCAGGTCACCCTATAACCTCCTAACATCCTCTTCACAGTTCACACTGCCACCCAGCTTTGTGTCATCCGCAAACTTGCTAGTGTTGCTCCCAATTCCCTCATCCAAATCATTAATATATATGGTAAACAGTTGCGGCCCCAACACCGAGCCTTGCGGCACTCCACTCGCCACTGCCTGCCATTCTGAAAAGGACCCGTTCACTCCTACTTTTTGCTTCCTGTCTGCCAACCAATTTTCTATCCACGTCAACACCCTACCCCCAATACCATGTGCTCTAATTTTAGTCACCAGTCTCCCGTGTGGGACCTTATCAAAGGCTTTCTGAAAGTCAAGATACACTACATCCAGTGGCTCCCCTTCATCCAGAAGATTAGTCAAGCATGATTTCCCTTTCATAAATCCACGTTGACTTGGACTAATCCTTTTACTGCTATCCAAATGCCCCATTATTACCTCTTTAATAATTGACTCCAGCATCTTTCACTCCACCGAAGTCGGGTTAACTGGTCTGTAATTCCCCATTTTCTCTCTCGCTCCCTTATTGAAAAGTGGGATAACATTAGCTATCCTCCGATCCACAGGAACTGATCCTGAATCTATTGAACATTGGAAAATGATCACCAAAATGTCCACTATTTCTAGAGCCACCTCCCTGAGGACCCTGGGGTGCAGTCCATCAGGCCCAGGGGATTTATCATCCTTCAGTCCCAGTAGCTTACCCAATACTATTTCTCGCCTAATGAAAATTTCTTTCAGTTCCTCTACCCCCTTAGATCCTCTGTTTTCCATACTTCTGGGAGATTGTTTGTGTCTCCCTTGGTGAAGACAGATCCGAAGTACCAGTTCAATTCTTCTGCCATTTCCTTGTTCTCCATAATAATTTCATCCGTGTCTGCCTTCAAGGAACCCACGTTTGACTTTGCTATTCTTTTTTCCCTTAACATATCTAAAGAAGCTTTTACTGTCCTTTATATTCCTGGCCAGCTTCCCTTCGTACTTCATCTTTTCAGCCCGTAATGCCCGTTTTGTTTCCTTTTGTTGTCCTATGAAAGTTTCCCAATCATCTGGCTTCCGGCTACTCTTTGTTGTGTTATACATCTTTTCTTTTAGTTTTATTCTATCCACGTCAGCCACGGTTGCCTCCTACTCCCCTTAGAATCTTTCTTCCTTTTTGGAATGAAATGATCCTGTGTCTTCCGGATTATGCCCAGAAATTCCTGCCATTGCTGTTCTACCGTCATTCCCGTGAGGATTTTCTGCACTCTGTCCGTGACATCCTGGATCCTGGCACCAGGGAGGCAGCACACCATCCTCGAATCCCATCTGTTGCCGCAGAAACCCCTGTCCGTACCTCTCACAATGGAGTCTCCAACTACCACAGCGTTGCCTGACGTCGGCCTCTTTGGTTTTGGCTCAACAGCACTTTTTGCTTCGCAAGCCAGTGCGCCGGTCAGTCCGTTAACGTCTTCTGTCCTGACAGCTTCTAAGTGGATGAACCTGTTCACAAGAGGTACAAAACACCCGGGAACCTCCAGTCCACGTTCTAATACTTAGAGCGTGGACTGACCTTTCAAAATGGAGCCAAAACATGGCTCTTCTTGCATTGGGGATCAGTGGACTGTTTCTGTACAATTTGCTACATGGGGATTGTGCTACTACTTTACTACACCGTATCTAAGGAAATAATTTCATTGTGCATTTGCACATGTGACCATAAAAGCACCATTAATGATTTAAAACGATAAATTTCTTGGTTCTGCGTCTTTATGAAAACTTCCAGCCTGCTGAAAGATCTTCGAAAGATATACCTTCACATAGTTGCTCTCCCAACCCCCATCCCTCCACCTTCCGCACTTTAACGGCATAAATTTCCTGCGGTGTTGCGCGGCAGAGGACATCCGAGATGCTGTGGCTGCAGTGCCCGCTCGGAGGGCCGGAGGCTCGGCGGATCACTGTACCGTGAGGAAGACGTCAGACGGGAGGAGCAAGGGCCGATGGGAGGGTGACCCAGGGTAATGCTGCAAGATTGTCTGTAGGAGGCGCCCCGGGACACAAAGATGGCCGGGCCTGGAGCGGGACGTCGGTTCGCGGTCTGATTCAGTTGAAGGTGACGGAAGAAGGCCCTGCAGGAGCCTGGGGCTTTCCTGGATCGGGAACTGCTCCAGTAGACCGAGCACGCGGACAGAATTTTGAAAATAGAAACATGGAAAAGTAGGTGCAGGAGTAGGCCATTCGGCCCTTCGAGCCAGCACCGCCATTCAATATGATCATGGCTGATCATCTAAAATCAGTACCCCATTCCTGCTCTTTCCCCCACATCCCTTGATTCCTAAGCCCCAACAGCAAAATCTAGCTCTCTTTTGAAAACATCCAGTGAATAAGCCAGTTCGATATTCCGAAAAACGCAAGGAATCATGGGATTTGCCAAAGGTCATTCGAGAATAAAAAAAGCGAACAGGGTGCCTGGTAGCGGGGGAGAGCGGGGTGTAACAGCGAGAGAGTGGGGGTAGATGCGAGTGGGAGACAGTTAGAGATGGTGAGAGGTGGGGGAAGTGAGGTTTCAGTTAGACAGCAACCATGGGTAAAGCCATGCCTTATTGCTTCTAGGAGAGTCGAAAAAATGTCCTCAATTGAGAGAATGCAACTTCAGAACCCCCTCGTCAGACAGGGATGAACAATTTTTGGAGTTCATCCATGCGTTCTTTAAATCTTTGCCATTGCATCTCCACTGTCAACCCTTTAAGTATAATTTGCCAGTCTATCCGAGCCAATTCCTGTCATACCTTCAAAGTCTCCTTTCTTTAAATTCAGGACCCCAGTCTCTGAATTAACTGTGTCACTTTCCATCCCAATGCAGAATTCTATCATATTATGGTCACTGTTGCCCAAGGGGCCTTGCACAACTAATCGCTAACTAATCCTTCCTCGTTACATAATACCCAATCTAGGATGGGCTGTCCTCCAGTCGGTTCCATATTGGTTTAAAAAACCATCCCGTACACATCCCAGGAAATCCTCATCCTCAGTGCTGCTACCAATTTGGTTGGCCCAATCTATACGTAGATTAAAGTCACCCATGATAACTGGCACCACAACATGGCGGCGCCCGGTATGTGTAAATATGCAAAAATAATTTCACTGTGCCGTTGCACATGTGACTGTAAAGCTCCATTGAACCATTGAAATTGGTCATTGAGCCAATTTTAAAGTTCATATTCATTACAGACCTGTTGGCTAATGGCTTTGAGGCTATTAGTGAACAGTATCACAACTTTTGCAAATGAATGCCTTTTCCTTTCACTACTCTTTGAACTGGAAAGCTTCCCAACTGGAGAATGTTGCCACCTGCCGTGTACTAATGAATATTTAATTGAACCACCAAACGCCCTAAATTTACTTAGTATGCAAAACTACAGCTTTAGTTCACGTTGAAATCGATTAAACCCAAACCACCAGAAAAAAAAAATCTGGATGAGTTTTATATTTATTTAAGGCTGCAATGAGAGGATTTCTCTTTGGAAGAAATGGTTTTAAGCAGTCAGAAACACATGCATAAAATTACATTTGTCGCTGTTTTCCCCCTAGTAGTTCTGCAATGTATTGTCCATGTTGTATTCACTGTTTTCAAGCGAATAACGCTTGCTATTCATAATCACGGAACCAGACCCTTCAGCCCATCTCGTCCACAATGCTGCATCTAGGCTACATAGTGTGGAAACAGTCCCTTTGGCCCAACTTGTCCACTCCGACCAACATGCCTGACCCTCTAAGTCTATCCATGTACCTGTCCAAATATCTCTTAAACGTCGTCATTGTACCTGCTGAACTACCTCCTCCAGGAATTCTTTCCACATACACATCACACTCTGTGTAAAAAAGTTACCCCACAATTAAGAATTGTTTCCCATTAACAACAAGGGATCAGGTCGGTGTCGGGATGTGTGGTGTCAGAGTAAACATGGAGTTCTAATAAAACAAGCAATTAGATTAAAAAGGCACAAAGTGCTGGAGTAACTCAGTAGGTCAGGCAACATCTCTGGAGGACATGGATATGTGATTTTTCGAGTCGGGACCCTTCTTATTAAACAATTAAGGTTGTATCTTGTATCCACCTATCACTTGCCGGGCTTTATCCCGCCCCCACATCTCTTCCAGCATTCTCCCCACACCCACTACAATCAATCTGAAGAAGCATTCCAACCCGAACCGTCCGCTGTCCATCTCCCTCCACAGATGCTGCCTGACCCGCTGAGTTCCTCCAGCACTCACGTTTCCAGCATCTACAGTTCCTTGTGTTTCAGACAGGGTAAGAGTCTCTGGTTGGTGAACCGTGCAGTGTACTACCATGGCGTGGGAGAAAGAATGGAGCACGTTTTGAGGTTTTCACGAAATTCCTTATCCTAGCGGCTGGAAGGAAGGACTGGCGATCCGCGGCCTGTAGAGGGAGCCGCCGAACCCAGCCCCTGTTCGTCCCCTGAGGACCAGAGAGGAGGATGGAGGTAGCAAGCGACGGCGAACGCGAGAGCAAGGGGCTGCCGGTAGGAGAGTGAACCAGGGTCCTACCTTCTGGAAGGCACCCTAAAGTCGGCTGTGGGAGGCGCCCCCAGGTCACAAAGGCTGAAGGTGGCCGGCATGGTTCGCTGGAAGATTCGGACGGAGGGGGAGTCTGGAGGCCCGGCAGCAGCCTGGGGCTCGCCTGGATTGGGCATTGATACAGGAGACCGAGTGCACAGACCAGACTGGACTTTGAAAATAACGCCAAAGCCTGGCGGCTGTTGCATGCGGTGTCAGTGGACTATCTCTCTGCACTTTGTACTAATCACGGATTATCCTTAGGTATGGCAATACTTTACTGAACTGTATGCAAAAAAAAAATCACTGTAAATCTGTATAATGGATAATAAAGAACCATTTTGTGAGGGATAAAGTGATTAAACCCTATTAAAGAAAGGAGTTTTCAAGAGAATTCAAACAGAGAGGGGCTGGAGAAAGGATTCTGACAGCAGTGTCTGAAGGTTGCCAGTTGCCAGACCCATCCTTGAGGCCTTGAGTAAGAAGAGATAGCTTTGTATAGCTAGAGAAGGGGGTGGTGTAGAGAGATCCCTATCAGTGGAAAGGAGTGATAGATGGGACCCCTGTCACTATAGCTTAGCTTTAGTGCTGATATAGGAAAACTGAGAGGGTTCACTAGGAGGTGAGTAAAACTGGGCCAGGTCATGAGCAATTGAGCATGCTTAATAGAATAAATGAATATTACAACACACCCCTGGTCAAGAAATTGCTCATTACCATGAACATGTTTGAACATGCAATGTATGATATGGGAGGTGCGGGGGGATGTACGGTGGGTTGTACCTACAGATTGTGCACCTCCGACCCTGATTGGAGAAAGGTCCGGAGAGGAGATTGAATGTAAGATTTTGTGTATAAAGGGGGATGATCTCCCTGGCTTCAGTGTGTCTCGAGTTGGAGAGGCACCCGGTCTGCAGACTCGTAAAATAAAGAAATCTCTTGCTTCCAGGATTTAGTCTTTGAGTATTAATTGTGAGCATAAAGGGTATCTCACAATTGAACCATTAGTCTGGCTCAATGTAATCACCCCATTAAACATCTCCCTTATTGGAGACCCTCGGACTATCATTAATTGGACATTATCTTGCACTAAATGTTATTCCTTTTATCATGCATCTGTGCACTGGATGGCTGGATTGTAATCATGTATAGTCATTTTGCTGACTGGTTAGCACACAACAAAAGCTTTTCACTGTACCTTGGTGCATGTGACAATAATCTAAATTAAACTGAACTAAAGATCTTTATTTCTGAACTTATGGTACCAGTAAAGATTGGTTATTTTGTGAGTGAACAGTGACTATTTTCATGTGTTGGAAAATCCAATGAATCCTGAGCATTGGAGAAAATACGTCATTATTTTAAATGATTCTGCTAAATATTGTACATGTAGGAGAATTGAGAGCAAGTTACAGAGGATTATTCTCCGTCTGTGTAGGTCTCAAAACTGCACTGATTGAGAGAGAAGACTTCTCTTCTGGAACCAGCAGCAAAAGCACAAAACTTATCCATGGGGGAGTGCGATACCTACAGAAAGCATTCATAAATTTAGATTATGAACAGGTATTTAATAACAACAAATTAAGCATGTTTTATATACTGCGGTAATTTGTGGACATTGGGCAATGGAACTGAGATGCTACAATGCTGAGAGCTATATTTTGCACTCTGTATCTTCTATGATTCAATTCAATCACACTTTATTGTCACATGGACCCAGGTACAGTGAGATGCTTTGTTTTTGCACATGACCCAGTGAAATCAGACCTCACCTGGTCAGTACACAGTAGTTACAAAGTTACAAAAGGTTGACCGAACAGTTTTATGTTCTGCTTGCAGCGGCGAACCAGGCCTGCCACCGCACGTGGCAGCAGACAGCCCCCCGCAGGGTCCCCACTTCTTTCTCAGCAGCCCTCGCCCAGTAGCTTTCGGAAGCACAGGACCCCCTACACTCTTGACAGTCCAACTTACTCTCAACCCCTTCCTCTACCTATTCTACTTGAGTTTGTCTTGATTTTATTTATGTACTGACATTCCCCGACTTGCATAATAGGTGACTTGCGTAAACTCGCACTTACATAAGTCATTCTTTAAGCCCACTGCTTTATTCCCACCTGCTATTTCTGTTGCATGCGATTGTTTCCGCAGGCCAGTCAGCTGTTCTCGTAGATGCTTCCCCCCCCCCCCGTGTGGTCTGCGCTCGGTGCTCCCCCCATGGTCTGCGCGCGGAGCTCCCCCCGTGATCTCCATGTTGGAGCTCTCCCCGTGGTCTCTGCGTCGGATAGTAAATTTATGCGTGCGCAGTAGCACTTCATTTCCGGCTTGCGTAACATCGTACTTATGCAAGGGTCCTTGGGACGTAACTCTTGCGTAACTCTTACAGGGTGCATCTATATAGTATCATCTGATCTGCTTGGATAGCATGCAAAATATCACTTTTCATTGTACCTCGGTATTCTTAACAATAATAAACCCAAATCTAAACCTATTTCTTGCTTACTAACATGAGATGAATATTCATTATCTTTGCTGATAAGCAACTAATTGGACTTTTCAATTAAGTTTAAATGGGGCGGCACAGTGACACAGTGGTAGAGTTACAGCCTTACAGTGCTCAATGCTAACTATGGGTGTTGTCTGTATGGAGTTTGTACGTTCTCCCCGTGACCGTGTGGGTTTTCTCCGGGTGCTCTGGATTCCTCCCACACTCCAAAGACATACAGGATTGTAGGTTAATTGGCTTCGGTAAAATTGTAATTTGTGCCTAGTGTGTAGGAGAGTTTTAGTGTGCAGGGATCACTGGTCAGCGCGGACTTGGTGGGCAGAAGGGCCTGTTTTTTCGCTGTATCACTAAAACGGAAACAAAACTAAAGAGCCAAAATGATTATATTCCTAGTATTTTTAACATCTGGCTATTTTCTTGTTACAGTATAAGATGGTGAAGGAGGCATTACGAGAACGTGCCAACATGCTTCAAATTGCCCCGCACATTGCAAAAGAATTGCCTATAATGCTTCCACTTTACAAGTAAGCTTTCTTTAATATCGTAGAGTTTTGCTTCTTGTTTGCTGGTGTGTGTGTGTGTGTGCGTGCGTGTGTGCGTGTGCGTGTGTGTGTGTGTGTGTGTGTGTGTGATTTTGACTTTGAAACGTGGAGATTTTTACAATTTCGGTAGGGATTTAATTTATGAGTTCAGAAATCCACTCCTTGGTCAATTATTTCCCCAGATTTTGAATAAAGTTGATCACAAAACTAAATGTTTTAAATATAAACGCCGCTTGCCAGCTGCTGACATCACAATGCCCACATGCCCACCAATCCAGGCCCATTTGCCTCCAGGCCCCCCCCCCCCCCCCCCCCCCCCCCCCCCCCCTCCCCCACCGCTAAAGGCACAGAAAGATCGAGAAAGTTCTGCAGAACAAAGATTCTACAGCTCCGTTCCGCTATAGCTTCTTTGTTCTACAGATCTCGGGGCAGCGACTCCTCACGCGCTGAATCTACTCCTCATAAGTTCTGCAGAACAAAGATTCTAAAGCTCCGTTCTGCTGTAGGACCACGTGCTGAAACCTTCTCATCACTGTTGGCACAGCTCGTGAAGCCCTGCGCGCTCGTTCCAGCTGTGGGTTTCCAGAGTCAGAAGCCGCTTCTCTCTCTCTCTTCATTTGGCAGCCCGGCTCGCATCCACTCCCCCTACCCCCACTCCTCTTCTCACGTCCTCCCCTCTCCTTCCTCCCTCTCCCCTCTCCTTCCTCCCTCTCCCCTCTCCTCTCTACCAAAGATCCTAAACACGTTTGTCTGTCCCTGGTACATTCTCATTTTCCTGACTTTTTAATTAAAATTGTTGACCAATCAGACCTTTTTTTAAAATCTGACCGCTGCCCAGCTGCTGACGTTACAATAACAGTGACATTTTTACATCTTCTGGTAGAAAATTTCCTTATGATTTCAAAAATCCAATCCTCTATAAATTTGGTCGATTATTTCCAGAGATATTTACTAAAATTTATTACCAAACTGACATTTAAAAAAAAAATTAAGGTTGCCCAGCTGCTGACCTCACAATGCCTTTGCACCTGGCCCAACTGCTTCCTGGCCCCGCCCGGCCTGCCCCCCCCCAGCCTGCCAGGTTGGTGATTCCATTGTTTTTCATTGAATTGAATTGAATTATTTCTCACTTAACATCGCTAATTCTTAACATTAACTTTTAATTTCAAAGATAGTTTATATATAAAAAAAAATTGCTGTCTTCATTGACAGCTTTGATTGGGTGTGCGGGGGGGGTGGGGTGGGGTGGAAGGGGTAAAAGGAGCAAATTAATAATATTAATTTATCAAGGGGGGTAGTTAGCGTATGTGCGGGGGGGGGGGGGGGGGGGGTGGGGGGGGGGTTGTTAGTGTGTGTGACGCCACATGCCGCCATAGACGTTGTCTATCCTTTACCCCCCCACAGATGCTGTCTGACCCACTGAGTTTATGTTATAGGAGCAGAACCAGGCCATTAGGCCCAGCGAGTCTACTCCGCCATTCAAACATGGCTGATCTATCTCTCCCTTCTAACCTCATTCTCCTGCCTTCTCTGACACCTGAGTTGCTCCTGCACTTGGTGTTTTATTTACAAATTGCTAGCTTGTGTAAATTCACAATTACGAATGTAGATTTTAATTCAATACTGCATTGTAACTGAACAAAAGTGAGGAATTATTAATCTATTGAGCAGCCTGGCATTTGATAAAAACATTTGTTAACAAAATAACCATACATCACAGCAGTTTACAGTTCATTAACCATTGCTGAAATGATACCACAAAGTATTGATAGTAAATCTGGCAGATAGTAAACCACGCACTAATATTGCGTTGGGGGACCAGGCCTCTCGTTGGGTCCCTTTGTCACACGGGAGGCCTGGTCCCCCAACGCAATATTCCACCACTCACCCATAGCCCCCAACTGCTCATGATCGGCTGACGGTCCCGCACTAACGGCAGAAGTTAAGTTAAAGTTAATAACTTTGCATTTAATATTTCCATTACCTCGCCATTTATCTTCCTACTCCTATCCTCCTCCATTCCCCCTCATCCCCCAGCACTCCGTCCCCCTCCTCTTGACACTACTTCTTCTTTCACCTGGGAGACAGTAGCGGGAGGGAGGTAGAGAGAGGGATGGAAAGAGGGAGAGAGGAAGGAGGGAGAGAGGAGGGAGGGAGGGAGAGAGGAAGGAGAGAGGGAGAGAGGGGGGCTGAGAGAGGGAGGAAGAGAGTGTGGGAGGAAGAGAGAGAGGGAGGAAGAGAGAGGGAGGGAGGGAGGGAATAAAGGGGGAGGGAGAGAGAGGGAGAGAGGGAGAGAGGGAGCGAGGGAGGGAGGGAGGGAGAGAAAGATGGGGGAAGGAGAGAGGGAAGGAGGGAGAGAGAGAGAGAGAGAGAGAGAGGGAAGGGCAGAGAGAGGGGAGAGAGGAAGGGAGAGAGAGTGAGGGGAAGGGACGGAGGGAGAGGGGGAGAGTAAGGGGGGGAGGGAGGGAGGGAGAGGGGGAGGGAGGGAGGGAGGGGGATGGAAAGAAGGAGGGAGAGAGGGGGAGGGTGAGAGAGGGTGAGAGGCAGAGAGAGAGGGATGGAAAGAAAGAGGGAGGGGGAGGGAGAGTGAGGGGTGTATCAGTTTTACAATGAACAGGGAGGGAGAGGGAGCAGGGGGGAAGAGAGTGGATGGATAGAGGGAGGGGTTGAGAGGGAGAGGAGGGAGGAGAGAGAGAGGGAGGGAGGGAGGGAAAGAGGGTCCGGACCCAGGCTGGTCCTTGGTTCCATCCCAGGCCGAGGCTTCTTTCTCGGCCCCAGTCACGGCCCCATCCCAGGCCCCGGGCTCGGCCTCACTTCAAGGCTCTGTTTGCCCAGCCCAGGCCCAGTCCCCGTGCTCGTGTTTGGCTCCAGCCCGGGCCCAGGCCCAGTCCCCGGGTTGGGCCTGAGGCACCACCCTGCCCACCCGGCCGCCGCCTCTCCTTCACTGCGGTGCCAGTGGCGACCTGCGGCTGATTGACAGCGGATGCAGTCAATCAGCGCGGTGATGGTGCAGGATGGTCCCGCCCACGCCCCTTCCTGACTGACGCGAGAGGTGGCCAATCTACGTGGCGGCGACTGACAGGAAAGGAGACCAATCTGCGCATGTGCGTTTTTAAGATTTTCAAACCTTAATAACTTTTACAATATACCATCGATCGGAACAAAATTTGTCACACTTGCGCACAGGAGAATGGTGAGAAAGGTGGCGAAAAATCATAGCGCTATAGTGTACTGTTTTTGCGCAAGTAAAATACCGGAAGAGCACAAGATCAGAGTTTTAGTTATGTATAGATAGATGTTGCTAAGCTGGATAGAGTGCACAGAAGATTTATGAGGATGTTACCAAGACTCGAAGGCCTCAGCTATAGGGAGAGGTTGGGGCTTTATTCCTTGGTGCACAGGAGGATGTGGGGTGATCTCATTGAGGTGTATAAGATCCTCTTTGCTCCTATACTCAACTCCTCTTATTAAGAAGGCCAACATGCCATTAGCTTTCTTCACTGCCTGCTGTACCTGCATGCTTACGTTCAGTGACTGATGAACAAGGACCCCAGATCCCGTTGTACTTCCCCTTTTCCCAACTTGACACCATTCAGATAATAATCTGCCTTCCTGTTTTTGCCACCAAAGTGGATAACCTCACATTTATCCACATTAAACTGCATCTGCCATGCATCTTCCTACTCACTCAAGTCACCCTGCATCTTCATAGCATCCTTTTCACAGTTCACACTGCCCCAGCTTAGTGTCATCTGAAAATTTGCTAATGTTACTTTTAATCCCTTCATCTAGATCATTAATATATATTGTAAATAGCTGTGTCTCAGCACCTAGTCTTGCGGTACCCCACTAGTCACTGCCTGCCATTCTGAAAGGGACCCGTTAATCCTTACTCTTTGTTTCCTGTCTGCCAACCAATTTTCTATCCATGTCAGCACCCTACCCCCAATACCATGTGCTCTAATTTTGCCAACTAATCTGGGGGACCTTATCAAATGCTTTCTGAAAGTCCAGGTACACTACATCCACTGGCTCTCCCTTGTCCATTTTTCTAGTTACATCCTTAAAAAATTCCAGAAGATTAGTCAAGCATGATTTCCCCTTCTTAAATCCATGCTGACTCGGACCGATCCTGCTACTGCTATCCAAATGTGCCGCTATTTCATCTTTTATAATTGACTCCAGCATCTTCCCCACCACCGATGTCAGGCTAACTGGTCACAACCTCGTAGATCTTCTCTGCACCCTTTCCAGCTTGACAACATCTGTCCTACAACATATATGTTTATTTGTGAGGCTTATCACACTATCTTTTTTTACTTAAATAGGTGGTGGCAATTGCCTTATTTCTGGGCTGGAATAAAGATGTATGACTTAATGGCTGGAAGTCTTTGTTTGAAACACAGTTACTTCCTCACCAAGGCAAGAGCGGTGGAACTCTTCCCAATGCTGAAGAAAGAAAAGCTTATCGGAGCCCTTGTGTACTACGATGGTAACTGCTTTACATGAATTATTTCTAAAGGGTTGGGAATATATATCAAGTCAAGTCGTCACTTTTATTTATATAGCACATTTAAAAAACAACTCTTGTTGGCCAAAGTGCTTTACATTGGTATAAGATTCATATAACAATAAACAGTGGTTCATATTATTAAATACAAACATCACCATACATATAGCCCTCGCTCAGAGGACGTCAAGAAAGGCTTGCGAGTAGAGATGAGTTTTTAGTCTCGACTTAAAGGAGTCGATGGAGGGGGCAGTTCTGATGGGAAGAGGGATGCTGTTCCACAGTCTAGGAGCTGCGACCGCAAAGGCGCGGTCGCCCCTGAGCTTATGCCTAGACCGCGGGACGTTCAGCAACCCCAAGTCGGCCGATCTGAGGGACCTGGAGGTGGTGTGGTGGGTGAGCAGACTTTTAATGTAGGTGGGGGCAAGCCCATTGAGGGCTTTGTAGACATGAAGGAGGATCTTGAAATTTATTCGGAACCGCACAGGGAGCCAGTGGAGAGAGGCCAGGATCGGGGTGATGTGGTCCCTTTTTCGGGTGCCCGTCAGGAGTCTCGCTGCAGCGTTTTGGACCAGTTGCAGGCGGGACAGGGAAGATTGGCTGATGCCAGTGTAAAGGGAGTTGCAGTAATCTAGGCGGGAGGAGATAAATGTGTGGGAATCAGGGAATCAAAGGGGAAACGGAATTAATGGAGAAAAAGGATGGGTGACCTTTTTGGGTTGGAACCCTTCTTCAGACTGGGTGGGGGTAGGGGGGGGGGGGGGGGGTTAGGAAAAGCCCAAAGCAGGACTGGTAACAGATGGCCAGGGAAGGGTGGAGCCCATGATGGTTTATTGTTGGCTGAAAAAGAGGTGATAACGAAAGGATGCAGGGATGCAAACAGTGGAACTAAAGACGATTCGGGGGAGGGGGGGGGGGTGGGGCTGGGGGGATAATGCTGGGGTTACTTGAAATTGGAGATATCACCGTTCATACCGCTGGGTTGTAAAATATGAGGTGCTGTTCCTCCAATTTGTGCGTGGCCTCACTGAGAGTGGAGATGGCCCAGGAAAGGAAGGTCAGTATGGGAATTGGAAGGGCAGTTAACAAGTTTGGCAACGGGGAGATCATGTAGGGTTTAGACAGACTGAGCGGAGATGTTCAGGGAAACGATCGCCCAGTCTACGCTTGGTCTCACTGACGTATAGGAGTCCACATCGAGAACTGCGGATACAGTAGATGAGGTTGGAGGAGGTGCAAGTGAACCTCTGCCTCACCTGAAAGGAATGTCAGGGGCCCTGGATGGAGTCAAGGGAGGAGGTATAGAAACAGGTGTTGCATCTCCTGCGGTTACAGGGGAAAGTCCCTGGGGAGGGGGTGGTTTGGGTGGGAAGGGATGAGTGAACGAGGGAGTTGTGGAGGGAACCATAAATGGGTGGAGATGGGAAGATGTGACTGGTGTTGAGATCCCATAGGAGGTCATGGCCTCCAAGAGGAGTCCAACGATACCGGAACGTTCCGCCTAGGCTGCCCACAAAATTGTCCGTGGAAGTCGGCTACTGGAACAGATCTGCCGGCTTCGGTCAGGTTGGATTTCCAGAGTTCCGGCCGCAGGGGGCAAATTCGAAACACTGATCGGCTGCGAAAGTCCCGATGAGGTCGAGATCGGCCGCCTCACCCAGCCTAGACGCCACATTTTCGGGGGGACTTCCAGGGGGGGTTTCAAGTGCGTCCTCGTAATTTTGTCCGGATTAAAGGAGGTGCCGGACCACCAGTTGCCAGAAAATCAGTGGTGGACCTGTACAGTGTGGAAACAGGCCCTTCGGCCCACTGAGTCCACGCCAACCATCAATCACCCTGTTCACACTTGTTATCCCCACTTTCTCATCTGCACCCGAAACTCAAGGGATCTCCTGGTTGCTAACCATTCTAATTCTCCATTCCCACACTGACCTCTCTCCATTGCCAGAGTGAGTCCACATGTAAACTGGAGTCCACATGTAAACAGCACCTCATATTCTGCTTGGGTAGCTTGCAACCCAATGGTATGAACATTGAACTCTCCAGATTTATATAATTAACATCATAACAAACCACCGTCCCCTCTTCCCATCCCCACCTGGAGTTGCTGCCATTTTAGTCATTTGAGATACAAATACAGCACGGAAACAGGCCCTTTGGCCCACCGAGTCTGCGCCGACCAGGTAGTACATTAGCACTATCCTACACACTAGGGACAATTTTACTGAAGCCAATTAACCTACAAACGGGCACATCTTTGGAAGGTGGGAGGAATCCGGAGCACCCGGAGAAAACCCGTGTGGGTCACAGGGAGAACATACAAACTCCACACGTACAGGCGGCACCCAAGGTCAGGATCGAACCAGGATCCCTGGCGCTGCAAGGTAGCAGCTCTACCAGCTGCGCCACTGTGCTGTCTTGACTGAAAATTCGGAATAGCAGCCCATATATTCGAGGGCCAGATTCTAGTGCCGGAATCTCCTTCACTGTAGGGGAGACGAGCTCTATGTTGGCATAAGGAAAGCAAACCATATGTTAGTTGTTAGCCTGGGTGTATACAACATGTCCCATTTAGTCAAGGTTTCCTTTGTAGCCACAAGCTCACGATTTTATTTCTTAGGGGTAGTTGTCAGAGTTCATTTAGCATTTGTTGATATCCACATTCTTTTGGAAGGGAAAAGGCAACATATTTTCTCGTGGGATGTGACTGAAATGTGAGCAGTAATCTGTCAGATTCACTCAAGCGGCCGAAGGAATATCGGAGACGACACTTTATTCTGAAGCCACGGCAAGATTTCTCGGTATTCGGATGCGCTTTTCTCGGTAGATCAGTTATTTTACGAGCCGCAAGATGTGGGGCTCGGCAATCGCACAAGTCAGTCGTCTTGTGTTTGTCAGGATGAATATTCCCCCCCCATTGGGAAATGTTTACTGGAGCCTTCAGTCGTCTTGTGGCAAACAGAACAGGAGGAGCCTGCGTTCCACTACAGTTCACTAGGCCACGGGAGCTAAAGCCACAAGCTCGCAGATGATAACTGCCTCTTCCGCTGTACCTGCAACAATTTAATTGGACAAGTCAGCCCAGTCAAGCATTGCGGGCTCATGACTGGGAGACATGAAATTCATTGTCATTATTGTCTCTGTCATTTTAGATCGTTTTATTCCTGTGCAGAATTCTTTTCACTTCAATGCATTTTCTTCCTTGAGGAAATGGGGATTATCCTCAGTCAGAGTGGGGGCAGGACACTGAACTATACTTACCTCAGGGAGCTGCAGATTAAATTGGCTTTTCTCACTGGCTTGCTGGTAGATGGTGCATGCGTATGTATGTGTATGCGTGTGTTTGCACGCCTGTGTGCATGTGTTGTGTGTATACACTCAGTGTGTGTGTACCCGTGCGTGTGTGTGCATGTGTTGTGCGTACACTCAGTGTGTGTGTACCCGTGCGTGTGTGTGTATGTGTTTGCGTGTGTTTGCACGCCTGTGTGCATGTGTTGTGTGTATACACTCAGTGTGTGTGTACCCGTGCGTGTGTGTGTATGTGTTTGCGTGTGTTTGCACGCCTGTGTGCATGTGTTGTGTGTATACACTCAGTGTGTGTGTACCCGTGCATGTGTTGTGTGTATGTGTATGCGTGTGTTTGCACGCCTGTGTGGATATGTTGTACATGTACGCTCAGTGTGTGCGTGTACTCGCGTGTGTCGCATTTGTTTTACTATGTGTTTTACTAGAGTTGTGCGTGAGGAATCTTTTAAATATCTTTAGTTTTATTTATTTAACAAGATTGCTTTTTGAATCGTATGAGCAGAGGTTAGCGATTTTTTGAATTTTCAAAAAAAGGGTAGAGTGTGTGGTGTTTGAGGGTTATAACGTGAATTGGACTGCAGTGTAAAATAAGGGCCAAATATAGTTGTGATTGTAGCTTGAAGTTTGGGTTTATTATTGTCACATGTACTGCGTGTACTTAAACCCCTGTCTCACGGTGCGAGTTGACCCACGAGTGACCCAGAGTTGTCACTCGCGGTAATCACGTACACTAAACGTAGCGGGAAGGTCTGAACTCTTGCGAGCAACTTAGCGACTCGTGGCGCTAACGGCAGGTACCCGTGAAACTTGGTAACTCGTGAAAAAAATCAAACATGTTTGATTTTTTCCACGAGTTAAATTTACAGTTCAAGTTAAAAATTGAAACATTTTAAACTCGTTTATAACGTGGTGGCCCGTGCGTTTACATTAGTGATTCGTGAGTCTACCGTGGGAACTCTTTTAACTCAGCGGGCAGGCAGCATCTCTGGAGAGAAGGAATGGGTGACGGGATGACATTTCCAAATTTCTCCAGCCCCATGTGTTCACTTTTTTCAACTAGCATCTGCCCTTTCTTGTGTATGGCATTATTTGTATCTACAGTGCCTTGTGTCTTGGCAATTCATGATTCACACACACACAATGCTGGGGTAACTCACACACACACACACACACACAATGCTGGGGTAACTCACACACACACACACACACACACACACACACACACACACACACACACACACACACACACACACACACACTGCTAAGGTAACTCACACACACATACACACAATGCTGGAGTAACTCTATCTCACACACACACACGAACAATGCTGGAGTAACTCTCACACATACACAATTCTGGAGTAACTCAGCAGGACAGGCAGCATCTCCGGAGAGAAGGAATGATGATGTATCGGGTCGAGACCCTTCCTTGGACCACTACCCAGAGATGCTGCCTGTCCCGCTGAGTTACTCCAGCATTTCGTCTATCTTTAAACCAGCATCTGGACTTCCTTCCCACATAATAACCAATGAGATTCCCCACTAAACTTCCGTGTCCTCATTGTTCCCCTCTCTGTCTTCCCCAGACCTCGGCTGCAATGTCACCGCTGGCAAATCCGTTCATTCTCGTTCTACTGCACCCGCTCCTTGGTGAAGCGGCTAACTTCATTCAAAAAAATTGGATTGTCACATTGGCGGCGCAGCAGTAGAGTTGCTGCCTCACAGCGCCAGAGACCCGAGTCACACATGAAAGGGATAAGACGGTATAGTGTCTGAAGAACCGACCCGAAACCTCACCTATTTCTTTTCTCCAGAGATGCTGCCTGAGCTGCTGTGTTACTCCAGCTTTTTGTGTCTATCTTCGGTGTAAACCAGCATGTGCAGTTCCCTTTCCGCACAATATAGTATGAACGTCGGGTTTCTAATCTGATACACAATGGACAGGGCACCATCCTCGGGCCAACCTGGTGTCAGGCTGCAGGAAGCAGCTGCAGATGCTGCTTTAAACCGAAAAAAGGCGCAAAAAATGCTGGAGTCACTCAGCGGGACAGGCTGCCGTCGTCCATATTCTAGTGACACTCAACACTTTGGTGTTCCCGTGCAGCTCTACACCAGAACAAAACACTGAAGAAGGGTCTCGACCCGAAATGTCACCCATTCCTTCTCTCCAGAGATGCTGCCTGTCCCGCTGAGTTACTCCAGTTGTTTTATTCTGGTGTAAAGCTGCACGGGAACACCAATGTGTTGAGTGTCACTAGAGTATGGTCGGCGGCTGCTGGATCACGAAGCTTTTCCACGTGGATCCCACTGAACATATGCAGATCTTATCGTTGCACGCTTATCGCAATCCCACGTAAAAACTCATTCTCATGAAGTTCAATGCGAGGTGCCGCTGGCAATTCAAGTCTAGCCCTGCCTTCCGAACATTGCACGCTATAGATACCAGAATGAGACTGATTTAGTCACTTTACCATTGCACCACAAGTCTCTGTTCATTTAGGTTTCTGTTATGTTTCATGTTGGCCGTATCGTGTTTTATTTAATATCACTACCGTGAACTTTCCTGGAGCTTTGTATATTTAAAACGCTTGCATTGTCAATAATTCGTACTTTTATTAACATAAAAAAGCTGATGCATATCTTGTAAGTCGAGTTAACTTAAAGGCCGCATTCCTTCTCAGCAGCAATTTAGATGAATTGTCCGGAATAGTTTCGCGAGGCTGGCTATCGGCGGTAAAGGGGAAACATGCTTCAGCGCATTTCAACTTATTGGCCGAGCCACAAAAAAAGTAGGAGTTTCTGTTGTCAAAACGAACATCTGTCATAATACTGAATGATTTCTATAAATCTTATTTCAGATAAATGTTTAATCTTTCATGTTGCAACAGTCGCGCGCCAATCGCCGATCCCCTGCAAATGTCAGTCAGCGGTTAGTTGTCATTTCACTTGTTGCTTGCTCTCGTTTATTTTCTGACCGGCTTTAAAACAGGGCCAATTTATGTCCGCGGGGAATAATCAGCCCATTGAACAAAAAGCCTTCATTCACGGTTGGCTCAAGAGTAACGGGAGAGGAACTTGGTAACTCGGGAGAGGAACTTGCAACATCGCAGAAATGACATACCCGTGGGAACTCGGTTAAACACTTGAACATAAACTTGTAATCTCGTACATAACCACGAGTCTGTTTTTTTTCTGGGGTCACTCGTGGGTGGACTCGCACCGTGAGACAGGGCCATTAGGGCAGCACGGTGGTGCAGCGATAGAGTTGCTGCCTTACAGCGACAGACACCTGGTTCGATCCTGACTCAGGGTGTTGTCTGTATGGAGCTTGCACGTTCCTCCCGTGACCTGCGTGGGTTTTCTCCGGGTGCTCCGGTTTCCTCCCACAGACGTGCAGGTTTGTAAGTTATTTGGCTTCTGAAATTTTAAAATTGTCGCGATAGTGTTAGTGTACGGGGTGATCGCTCGCTGGCGTTGACTTGATGGGATGAAGAGCCTGTTTCCTGTGACCATGTGGGTTTCCTCCAGGCGTTCCAGTTTTTCCCACACTCCAAAGATGTGCGGATTTATAAGTTAATTGGACTCTGCTATAAATTGTCCCTGGTGCGTAGAGAGTGGATGAAAAAGTGGCAGAACTTAGAACTAGGTGAAATGGTGATCGGACATCAACGTGGACTCCGTGGGCTGAAGGGCCGGTTTCCATGCTGTATCTCTAAGTACTTAGTACCATGGAGAATCATAATGCATCCTAGCTTGTGGAAGGACCGTTCAGAAGACTGATAGCAGAGGAGATACAACAGATTAACCTTGCAATTTTGGCATCAAAGATTAAAGTGATTGTAGCCATTTAATTGCATTTATGGAACAAATGTTTAAGAAGATTTAACAATATGTACAACTTGTGTTTGTTGTCTTTAATCAATTTCACATCCATTTTTGCATCTTTTCCATAAAGGACTGTGGATATTAAAAGATTGATTGAAAAGCTGCAACAAATGACTTCTGTTTAACATAAAGGCACAGTCTTTCTAAATATGTATATGCTAACATTGCTGTTAGGTTGTGGTAGCATTAACCTTATTGCCAGCTCCTAGCCATGAGTGATTATGAATTCAGGGCACACAGTGTCAGTGCCCCTGCAATGCAGACCAATTTTGCTCATAGCACAACATTCATGATTTTAACTTCAGTCGCATAAATAGAAGAAGACCCTCAAGACACAGACATTAAATATGATAAACCATCTCGACTGTCTGTTCTCTTTGTATCAGGGTTTAAAAAAAAAAAAAGCAATTAATCTTTTAATGATGTACATAAGAATCACTCATGAAATCGGGCTTTGTTCATTTGTCCCCTTTTGATAACCTTTGCTTTAAAAATTGAAGAATGTTGACCTGGAGCACTGGAATACCAGAAAGCACTGAAGGTATTTTCCTTCCAGAACAGCGGAAGGACCCAGCTTGGGGGGGAAGGGGCGCTGAGAACAAAGAGGGACAATCGGGACTGTAATTAATACTTTTGTAACTTTGTCGGTGCCCTATCCATGGCGACTCTTTGCATACCTGTGAATTGTATGCAAAACAAAGAATTTCCCTGTACCTATACACACATGTGTACATGTGACAAACATTCACTCATTTATATGTGAGTGACAAAGCAAGATTGCTTCTTTATTGCTTCTTTATGGAAATCCTTTTATATCCTATGACATAGGGGATATTAATTAACACTCTTGATCCTTTAAATTGGGGCTGTGTGGGGAAATTAGTTCTTAGAATGATTGTAGTTACAAAGAAATGCAGAGGCTGGTCAATACACAAGACTGCTGGAATAAATTGCAGTCCGAAGAAGGGTCTCGACCTGAAATGTCACCTATCCATGTTCTCCAGAGATGCTGCCTGACCTGCTGAGTTACTCCAGTACTCTGTGTCCTTTTGTGTATTAACCAGCAGTTGTTTGTTTCGGCTACTTATACTAGTATACATAGATCATGACTGATCTATTTCTTCCTCCTAACCCCATTCTCCTGCCTCCTCCCCATAACCCTTGACACCTGCTATAGTCAAGAATCCATCTATCTCTGCCTTAAAAATATCCATTGACTTGGCCTCCATAACCATCTGTGGCAAAGAATTCCACAGATTCACCACCCTCTGACTATAAATAAATTCCTCCTCATCTATTTCCTAATGGAATATCTTTTAATTCTGAGGCTATGATCTCTGGTCCTAGACTTACCCACTAGTGGAGCATTCTCTCCACATCCACTCTATCCAAGCCTTTCACTATTGAGTAAGTTTCAATGAGGTCCCCCCTCATCCATCTAAACTCCAGCGAGTTTGCTCCTATAACATCTGAACAAAATGCTGGAGTGCCAGCGGGTCAGGCAGCATCTCTGGTGAAAAGAACAGGCAAACCTGCCTAAATGTTTGTTAAACGTTGCGATTAGTAACTTTAATTGAAGACTTTAGAGATACAGCGAGTATCTTAGACTGATTATATCCTTAGAATTATTATGCTAAGTCTGGGCTGAGAATGAGATAGATGCAATCTGACAGGGACAGATGTGACAGATCTGTTCTGACACACTTCTGTAGCACAAGTCAGTGGCTTGAGGTGACTCATGCTCTCCCTGGCAATCTGTCCACTTGCTGCAGGGCAACACGATGATGCGCGGATGAACCTTGCGATCGCTCTCACTGCTGCCAGGTATGGGGCTGCCATTGCCAATTACGTCGAGGCGGTGAAACTCCTGAAGAGCACGGATCCGGAGACTAACAAACAATATATATGTGGCGCTGAGTGCAAGGACGTCCAGACAGGTAGGCAGATCCATCACCTTAAGCAACATTAACTGTTTCAATGCATAGGACGGAAATGCAGACAAAATGTGCAGGGAGGAACTGCAGATGCGGGTTTACACCTGATCGGGTTAACATATGATGAACGTTTGACGCCACTGTGCCTGTACTCGCTGGAGTTTAGAAGGATGAGGGGGGGACCTCATTGAAACTTACCGAACAATGAAAGGCCTGGATAGAGTGCATGTGGAGAGGATGATTCCACTAGTGGAAGAGTCCAGGACCAGAACCCGTAGCCTCAGAATAAATGGATGTACCTTTGGAAAGATGGGGAGGAATTTCTTTAGTCAGAGAATGGTGAATCTGTGGAATTCATTGCCACAGACGGCTGTGGAGGCCAAGTCAATGGATATTTTTAAGGTGGAGATTGGCAGATTGTTGATTAGCATGGGTGTTGGAGATTGCGGGGAGAAGGCAGGAGAATGGGGTTGAGAGAGAAAGATAGATCAGCCATGATTGGATGGCAGAGTAGATTTGATGGGCCGAATAGCCTAATTTTGCTCCCAGAACTTATGAACACGGAAGATAGGCACAAAAAGCTGGAGTAACTCAGCGGGTCAGGTAGGATCTCTGGAGAAAACGAATAGGGGATATTTCGGGTTGAGATCCTTCGTCAGACTAAGAGTCAGGGAGCGGGGAACTAGAGATGTGAAAAGGTACCATGAACAAATGAATGAAAAGTATACAAAAGGACAAATCGAAACCAGCAACGATGATGCTGGTTCATACCAAAGATAGACATGATGAATGGCTGAAGTTGTAGGAACAAGGACCTGCTCTTGCAAACATAACGGTCACAAAGCTGGAATAACTCAATGGGTCAGGCAGCATCTTTGGAGAAAAGGTTGGGTGACTTTTCGGGTTGGGTCGGCCTGAAGAAGGGTCTGGACCCAAAACGTCAACTATCCATTTTCTCCAAGGATGCTGCCTGACCCACTGAGTTACTCCATCACCTTGTGTCTAGCCTTGGTAAAGTCCATTCAGGGGGTCTGAAGAAAGGTCCTGACCAGAAACATCACCCATCTATTTTCTCCAGAGATGTTGCCTAACCTGCTGAGTTACTTCAGCACTTTGTATCTATCTTCGTTAATTGTTTTTTTTATATAGGATCAACCCATCCAGCAATGTTTGGGGCAATAAAAAAGCTTTGATTCAAATGGGTGGGTTATTCCAGTGTCACAGTTCCACAGCGGCGCAGCGGTAGAATTGCTGCCTTACAGCGCCATAAACCCGGGTTCGATCCTGACTGCGGGCGCTGTCTGTATGGAGTTTGTTCGTTCTCCCTGTGACCATGTGGGTTTTCTCCAGGCGCTCTGCTTTCCTCTCACGCTCCAAAGACATTCAGGTCTGCTGGTTAGTCGGCTTCTGTGAAATTGTCCGCAGTGTAGGATCGAACTGGGCATCGGGTCATACAGCGTGGAAACAGGCCCTTCAGCCCAACTTGCCCACATGCCTCATCTACACTCGTTGAACCTGCTGTATTTCGCCCATATCCCTCTAAACCTATCCTATTCATGTGCCTGTCCAAATATATTTTAAACATTGTGATAGTACAAAGGGTAGTGGGCAAGTGCTATGGACCTGCACGGGAAGATAGACGCTCCCGCCCCCATGAGTCTCGGGCAGATGGGGCTCGTCAGCCTGGGAAGGCCGTCCATCTAGGAGGGAAAACTCTGATTTAAAACCTCCACTGCCTTGTGGCCATATCCAGTCATGGAAAAGGCTCCTGGAGTAAACCTCAAGAAAATCCGGAGTCAGAGCCCCTAAGGCAGTCTACAACCTCGCTCTGGCAGCTCCTGCGACGGCGCTGGTGCCAAACTGTAACGGCCCTGCTGTTCCTTTGGATCGATCAGCGACGTGGAGAGGGGGGGATGTGCTGCATGGGCAACAGCCTGTCCTCCATATGACATCGCCCAGGCTTGCATCCGACCACACATCACCCGCAAACTAGGATGCAGCACCCATGGTCAGTCATACTATAGTACCTGCTTCAAGCCTATGTCCTCTGGTTCTTGATTTCCCAACTCTGGGTAAAAGACTTCCTCTCATGATTTTGTACACCTCTATAAGATCTCCCCTCAGCCTCCTGCGCTCCAAGGAGTAGAGTCCTAGCCTGCTCAACTTCTCCCTATTCCTTGGAGTACAGGAGGATGAGGGGTGATCTTATAGAGGTGTATAAAATCATGGGAGGAATAGATCAGGTTGCTGCAGTCTCTTGCCCAGAGTAGGTGGATTGAGGACCAGAGGACATAGGTTTAAGGTGAAGGGGAAAAGATTTAATAGAAATCTGAGGGGTAACCATTTCACACAGAGGGTGGTGGATGCACGGAACAAGCTGCCAGAGGAGGTAGTTGAGGCAGGGACTATCTCAACATTTAAGAAACAGTTGATAGGACAGGTTTGGAGGGATATGGACCATACGCAGGCAGGTGGGACTAGTGTCGCTGGGACATGTTGGCCGGTGTGGGCAAGTTGGGCTGAAGGGCCTGTTTCCACGCTGTATCGCTCTATGACTCTACGACTAACTGGTCTTCACATTTTGTTATATACTGTATGACAACTAAACACTCTTGACTCTTCAGTTACTTTTGCTCATTTGAATCTTACTCCAGATTTGGGGCGTCTGATCTGTCTTGTTTTTTTTCGCAGGAGAATTATTTGAGGTGAAGGCCAAGTGTGTTATCAATGCCACAGGACCGTTCACGGATACATTACGCCAAATGGATAACATAGGAGTCAAGAAAATCTGCGAACCCAGTGCTGGTGTCCATGTTGTCTTGCCTGGCTATTATAGGTAATAAAATACCAGAAAAGATAAAACCTCACTTGAAAGTTACATGTTGACTGGACTTATTCAATGCGAGAGTTTTCATTTGAGAGGTAATTCTTGTATATTAGGCAGCAAATCATTTAGGTCATTCTCTGAACAATCTGCCTCTTGCCATCTAGATTGTTTATTGTTTGTTTAGTTTTGAGATACAGCGCGGAAACAGGCCCTTCAGCCCACTGAGTGGGAACCAGAGATCTCTATACACTAACACTATCCTATACACTAGGGACAATTTACAATTTTTACCGAATACAATTAAGCTACAAACCTGCACGCCTTTGGAATGTGGGAGGAAACCTGAGCACCTGGAAAAAACTCGGTCTCAGGTAGAAAGTACAAACTCCGTGCAGACAACAACGGTGGTCAGGATCGAACCCGGGTCTCTGGTGCTGTAAGGCAGCAACTCTACCACTGTGCCACTGAGCAATTGTATTTGTGAATGAAGAGGTACAATTGTAAATTGTCTAATAACGATTCAAATTGGATAGCAAATGTTATGAAGGATGTGGGTCATCCTCGGGCAAATGGGGACACAAAGAACTGTAGTTGCTAGAATGCAAAAAAAAGACACAAACTGCTGGAGTGCTGGTGATTAGTAAGGGTGTCAAAGGTAATGGGGAAGTCAGGAGAATGGGGTTGAGAGGAAAGAATAAACCAGCTATCATTGAATGGCGGAGCAGACTCGATGGGCTGAATGGCCTAATTCTACTCCAATGTCTTATTGGCCTAATTCTACTCCAATGTCTTATGGCCTTATGAGTACTGCATTGCATTTACTTATTATGGGCAAATCGGACGAGCTTAGATGGGGCATCACGGACGAGGGCCTGTTTCCATGCTGTATGACTGTGAATTGTCACATACAGTGGCTTGCAAAAGTATTCCTACCCCTTGAACTTTTCCACATTTTGTCACGTTACAACCACAAACGTAAATGTATTTTATTGGGATTTTATGTGATAGACCAACACAAAGTGGTGCATAATTGTGAAGTGGAAGGAAAATGATACATGGTTTCAATTACAAATTACAAATAAAAAACTGAAAGTGTGGCGTGCAAAAGTATTCAGCCCCCCTGAGTCAATACTTTGTAGAACCACCTTTCGCTGCAATTACAGCTGCAAGTCTTTTGGGGTATGTGTCTACCAGCTTTGCACATCTAGAGACTGAAATGTTTGCCCATTCTTCTTTGCAAAATAGCTCAAGCTCAGTGAGATTGGAAGGAGAGCGTCTGTGAACAGGAATTGTCAAGTCTTGCCAGAGATTCTCAATTGGATTTAGGTCTGGACTTTGACTGGGCTATTCTAACACATGAATATGCTTTGATCTAAACCATTCCATTGTAGCTCTGGCTGTATGTTTAGGGTCGTTGTCCTGCTGGAAGGTGAACCTCCGCCCCAGTCTCAAGTCTTTTGCAGACTTTAACAGGTTTTCTTCCAAGATTGCCCTGTATTTGGCTCCATCCATCTTCCCATGAACTCTGACCAGCTTCCCTGTCCCTGCTGAAGAAAAGCACCCCCACAGCATCATGCTGCCACCACCATGTTTCACAGTGGGGATGGTGTGTTCAGGGTGATGTGCAGTGTTAGTTTTCCACCACATAGCATTTTGCATTTAGGCCAAAAACTTCAATTTTGGTCTCATCAGACCAGAGCACCTTCCTCCACATGTTTGCTGTGTCCCCCACATGCCTTGTGGCAAACTGCAAACGGGACTTCTTATGGCTTTGTTTCAACAATGGCTTTCTTCTTGCCATTCTTCCATAAAGGGCGATTTGTGGAGTGCACAACTAATAGTTGTCCTGTGGACAGATTCTCCCACCTGAGCTGCGGATCTCTGCAGCTCCTCCAGAGTTACCATGGGCCTCTTGGCTGCTTCTCTGATCAATGCTCTCCTTGCCCGGCCTGTCAGTTTAGGTGGACATGTCTTGGTAGGTTTGCAGTTGTGCCATACTCTTTCCATTTTCGGATGATGGATTGAACAGTGATCCGTGAGATGTTCAAAGCTTGGGATATTTTTTTATAACCTAACCCTGCTTTAAACTTCTCCACAACTTTATCCCTGACCTGTCTGGTGTGTTCCTTGGGCTTCATGATGCCCAAGGACCATGGTTTGTTCACTAATGTTCTCTAACAAACCTCTGAGGACTTCACAGAACAGCTGTATTTATACTGAGATTAGATTACACACAAGTGGACTCTATTTACTAATTAGGTGACTTCTGTAGGCAATTGGTTGCACTGGATTATATTTAGGGGTATCAGAGTAAAGGGGGCTGAATACTTTTGCACGCTACACTTTTCAGTTTCTTATTTGTAAAAAAATTTGAAAACCATGTATCATTTTCCTTCCACTTCACAATTATGCGCCACTTTGTGTTGGTCTATCACATAAAATCCCAATAAAATACATTTACGTTTGTGGTTGTAACGTGACAAAATGTGGAAAAGTTCAAGGGGTGTGAATACTTTTGCAAGCCACTGTATATGTTGATGCAGAGGCAGGAAACAGTGTTATTACTGCTCTAATGTTGTGAAAGGTTGATCTTAAACATGTATTTAAGCTAATTAGTTAGGCAAATAACAACAATTAAGAAACATTTGGACAGGTACATGGATGAGAAAGGTTGAGAGGGATATGGGGCAAATGTGGGCTCGTGAAGGAGTGGTGCATCTTGGGGTGAAGATGGGTGATGGGCTATGATTAGTGAACATGAGGTGCCTCGGTCGGTGCGGGCAAGTTAAACTTTGGCCAAAGAGCCTGTTTCCACGCTGTATGACTCTAATGGGTGGCATGGTAGAGTTGCTGCCCTGCAGTGCCAGAGACCCGGGTGCGATCCTGACTAAGGGTGCTGTCTGTATGGTGTTTGTACGTTCTTCCTGTGACCGCGTGAGTTTTCTCCAGGTGCTCCAGTTTATTTAATCCTCTCGCACCCAATCGACATGAAAGTTTGTAGGTTAATTGGCTTCTGTAAATTATCCCTAATGTGTAGGATAGTAGTAGCGTAAGGGTGATTGAATGTTGGCGCGGACTCAGTGGGCCGAAGGGGATGTTTCTACGCTGTTTGAACTAAACTAAAAACTGAAACAAATCTTGTTGCACTATAGTGAATCATTGGTTTGGAATAAATTGTATATTGAACATAACCCCTGCTTTTATCCTTAAAGCCCTGAAGCAATGGGTCTGTTGGATCCAACAACAAGCGATGGCAGAGTTATATTTTTCTTGCCGTGGGAGGGAATGGTGATCGCAGGGACCACTGACAGACCGACGGAGCTCACGGCTAAACCCATTCCACACGAGGAAGAGATTAACTTCATTCTCAACGAAATACGCAACTACCTGAGCCCTGACGTCGAGGGTAATGTGCGATCTCTACTTAAAGCTAACCAAGGGCGGCACAGTGGCGTAGCTGGTAGAGCTGCTGCCTCACAGCGCCTGGGACCCGGGTTTGATCCTGACCTTGGGTGCTGTCTGTGTGTGGAGCTTGTACTTCCTCCCTGTGCAGGTTTGTAGGTTAATGGACGTCTGTAAATTGCCTAGGATAGGACTAGTGTACAGGGGATCGTGGTCGTGCGGACTCGATGGGCCGAATGGCCTATTTCCACGTTGTATCTCTAAACTAAACTAAGCTACAAGCAAATGCTTTAGGTGGAAGGGAGACTGAAGAAGGGTCCCGGCCCGAAACGATGTCTAACGTTGTCTTCTCCAGTGATGTTGCCTGATCCACTGAGTTACTCCAGCACTTTGTGTTTTACTAATGATAGAAGTGTTTCATTGTATAAACCTCTCCACACTGTCAATAGTGTTTAAACTAGTCATTAACAATATTTATAAATGTGCTCATATTATTTAAATATGATATGCCAGCCATATCAATCTGTGACAGACCCATATTATCCTGCAACCATTTATGCCAGCTATTTCCACTTCCAGAGACTTGGACACATTCCAGCAGTTTAATTATTGTGTGACAGGAGCTATTTCTGGTAGCATGCTTTATAAATACAGTTCAGTACTCTCATAATATGATAAATGCCTCATTTTAGCTAGATCGACCAGTATGGCAACACAGTAGTGTTTCAAATGCAGTCCAAGTTTTTCTAATATAATTCTGCAGTGCTTATTTTGAATAGGACGCCAAAAGCATAAATCAGTGCGTTATAACTGCGGGATGAATGATCTATAGTCTCTTTTTGTTTGACGACTTCATAGAAGGTGGAGTGATACGGATAGATTTAATTAAAAATTTATCTGTAACGTCTGCAGTAAACGTTCTGCTTCCCAAGTGTACGAGCTAGAATTTGTTGCTCAATCTTGCGGTGTAATGGGGCAAACGTGAAATTTGGGTTGTCCCTTGACTTCAGACGCCAACATCTAATCAACAGATCACACAGATCGCGTGATGACAAGAGTGGAAAGTGAATGATGCTTAAATCAGATGAGTGCTTTCGAAACAGGAATATCGGAGCACATTTTGGTTTAGTTTGGAGGTACAGCACAGTCATAGAGTCATACAGCGTGAAAACAGACCCTTCGGTCCAACATGTCCCAGCTACACTAGTCCCATCTGCCTGCATTTGCCCCAATCCATCCAGATCAGTCCTTTACACGTGTACAAAAGTTACCCCTCAGGGTGACACGATGGCAGAGCGGTAGAGTTGCTGCCTTACAGCGCCAGAGATATGGGTTTGATCCTGACTACAGGTGCTGTCTGTATGGAGTTTGTATGTACTCCCTGTGACCACATGGGTTTTCTCTGGGTGTTCTGGTTTCCTCCCACACTCCAAAGATGTACAAGTTTGTAGGTTAATTGGCTTCGGTAAAGTAGTGAATTGTCCCTAAAGTGTGCGTAGGATAGTGTTAGTGTATAGGGATCGCTGGTCGGCACGGACTCAGTAGGCCAAAGGGCCGTTTCTCTAAACACTGTATTTCTAAACAAAACTAAACTAAACTCAGGATCCTAATAATCTTTTCCTAAACCCGAGAATTGTATTATCTTTAGACTTTAGAAACAGTCCGGAGCGTAAACCTTACTGCAGCAAATGTGTCAATGTGGCCGACTAATAAGTAATTCCATGTGGAATTAATCTACTTATCACATTATCTCTTAACAAAGCATTGTTTGTGTCTGTCACACTGTATATCTTTTAAAAATTTCACGTCAAATTAACTTCACTGTAATGTGATGTGTTGCATTATCCGGAAGAGAATGTATTGCAAGTATGTTCATTTCTTCGTCCTTGAATTATGAATGAAATGAATGTAAATGTACATTTCCCTACTAATGTACTGACATGTCTTACCATTCTCTAACTTAGTAAATGTCTCCTGCGTGATCTTTTCCATTCAACATTGTAGTTTAGTTAACATGGAATTAGTTGCCCCTTCTGTGCTGTCAGATGTGTCAATGTGGCACATTTTTGGTTAGATCCCATTGCTTTCCTAGAGATAACAGGCTATAATTCACACATGCTTTTTAACATTATCCTGCTGATTGTCAATACGATTACCTTGTTTTGTTTAAAACTGATCACGCGTCCCTTTTTTTCAAGTAACTATCTTATCTCTGAATCCCCATCTTGGATCATCCTTTCATCCAAGGTATCTTTTGCTGCAACTTTGCATCTTCTCCCATTTCTGCCGTTTAAATTTGACTTGCCCCTCTTATCAAGGCTGCACCAGTTCAAGTCTATTTGAAGGAGTTCACAATAGTTTGTGCTTCCGCAACCTATGTGTTACTGGAGAGAAAAAGTTAAGAGACATCCCCTTCACTGCTATTTCTAATATTGCCCTGGTTTTCATTTCTATCTATCTCAATATGAAAGGGTGGCACAATAACACAGCTGGCAGAGCTGCTGCCTCACAGCGCCAGAGACCTAGGTTCAATCCTGACCTCGAGTGCTGTCTGTACGGAGTTTGCATGTTCTCCCTGTGACCGTGTGAGGTTCCTACGGGGGTTCCGGTTTTCTCCCACATCCCAAAGAAGTGCAAGTTTGTAGGTTAATTGGCTTCTGTAAATTGTCCCTAGTATATGAAGAGTGGATGGGAAAGTCGGATGACGTAGAACTAGTATATAGGGTAATTGCTGGTCAGCTTTTTAACATTATCCTGCTTCCATGGTGTATTTCTAATCTAAACTAATCTGCAGTCAGACATTCCTGTTTCGATGCCTTAAGGGCCTGTCCTACCAGCATCCGACTCCATGCGGTGAGCGCGACCAAACCGGCAGCGGGGGCCGCACGGAGGTGGGGTGAGTGGCGCAACGCGGCGCAAAGTGAGGCGAACTTGGAGCGAAGTCTTAAAGGTAAGTTCGCCAGGACAGAGAGGGACACACAGAGAGGGTCACGGAGGCACCTACAGAGAGGGTCACGGGAGGCACCTACATGAGAGTGGTCATGGAGCACGAGTTGAATGTGGTGTGTAATGCGTCGAGGCGACTGCAAGCCGACAAGCCGTTGCCGCGCGGAATTTTTTGAACATGGTCAGTTTTTCGGAGTCCCGCGCGATGTCGGGACGAACTCCGCACAATTCCGCACGGCTCCGGCGATCAAAGTGGGACCGGCCCCGCGACGCCGGACGGCTCAAGCGACCACGTTAGGTCGCGCTCATTGCATGGAGTTGCATGCTGCTGGGACAGGCCCTTAACATAGGCATCTGATTGTCTATCAGATAATCTGATTTGAGTTTCATTCACTTTCCACTCAATCGATTGATAATTACTTCTACACGGTTCCTCGTTTCCTCTCCCTCTTCTAGCCTTTATAGATCCAGGCCCTTCGGCCCACCGAGTCCGTGCCAACCAGCACCCACCTATACACTAGCTCTAGAGACAATTTTACAGAAGCCAATTAACCTACAAATCTGCAAGTCTTTGGAATGTGGGAGGAAACCGGAGCACCCAAAGAAAACCCATGTGGTCACGGGGAGAACGTATAAATGCTGTACAGACAGCACCTGTAGTCAGGATCGAACCTAGATCTACCACGCTGTTCATAAATTCATAAGTTATAGAAGCAGAATTAAGCCATTCGGCCCTTCAAGTCTATTCCACCATTCAATAACGGCTGATCTATCTTTCCCTCTCAACCCTATTGTACTGCCTGCTCCCCGTATCCTCTGACATCCGCACTAACCCGCTGCATGGCAGCAACTCTACCACTGCGCAACTACCGGGTGGCGCCAGCAATGGCTGCCTCGCCAACAGTCTGTCCTATCTTCTGTTTTTGTTATTTTAAGCACGTGTTAAAGAGTATGTTTTAGTGTTCATTGGTTTGTTTTATGTTAGGGTGGGGGGGGGGGGGGGGGGGGGGGGATGGGGGAAACATTTTTCAATCTCTTACCTCGACGGGGATGTGATTTTTTTCCGTATTGTATCTCCGTCCCCACTGCGGCCTAACATCGTGGAGTGGTGCGGCCTTTCTTGGAGACCGACCCGGCGCTTCAACCGCGGGCGCGGCACGGACTTACCATCGTGGAGCTTGCGATCCCTTTGCCGGGGATCGACTGTGGAGAGCTCCCACCTCGGGCCTGTGGACTTTAACATCGTGGAGCCTGCGGGCCCTGGTTAGAGACCGATTCGGGAGCTCCTAGCAACGGAGAGTTTCAACTGCCCCGACACGGGAATTTCGATCTCCCCGACGCGAGGGCTTTGGATCGCTGGCTGCGGGAGCTTTGATGGCCCCGACTGCAGATGGTTCGACAGCCCCGACCGCGGGAGAATAAAGAGGGAGAAGATTGGACTTTATTACCTTCCATCACAGTGAGGAACGTGGATTGCCACTGTGGTGGATGTTTATGTCAACTTTTATTTTATGCGGCTGTGTGTCTAGTTGCTTTTCACTTAGTATGGCTGTATGGTAACTCAAGTTTCACTGTACCTTAATTGGTACATGTGGCAATAAACTGACCTTGAAAACCTGTATGGCAGCAACTCTACCACTGCGCAATTATGCCACCCGCCTTTATTGCAATCACGCTAATGTTTTTCGATTTTCTTTAGTTACTTTAACCTAATATTTTGCAGTTACAATAACATGAAAAGTAATTGGAAATCCAGTATTTTAGACGCTTTCTTTTGTTGTTATTTACGGCTCATTTGACGTTTTGAGCTGTAATATACGATGGCACCTCACAACTATTGCATGTTATGTGTGTTCCAAAGAATTCATTCGACCCAGCGGAAAAAAAGGGTTACCGATGTGTATAAAGCAAATCCGTTTATAAATCATAATTTGTTTTAAAAGCTCAAGTTAACTTTTGAAAAAACGTGTGACAATTCTCTTGTAGCTTTAAGGAAGTATCGACCAATTTTTAGGAGTGGCTTTATCCAGTTGATTAGCTGTCAGCTCAAGTCAGGGTTTATAATTTGATTTGGAATGCAGAAGTAGTTTAGTAAAAGCCAACTATACTTTGATGCGTATTTTATTTTCCAGTCTGAACAGTTTTGCATAATCATTCGTATGTTCTATTTTCCATTAAGAATATTGTTGCAGGCTAATTTATTTCACATGTTTGTTTTGCTTCTGAATCTGCATTTCCATTTCCCGACTCTTATTGAAGTAGCTTTGCAACACAATTATGTCTCAAAAACCAGTACTTACTGAACTGCCTTCACAGACTATTCTATTAAAACCTGGGGCTCTGGTTAATTTACTCAAACATTCTAAATGTTTAAATTTTGATGGCATTATAAAATATGCGATGGAATTTTTCTTTTTTTTTGTATTAAAGAATATCCAGGGCAATTCAAATGCTTAATCCTTCAGCTTTCCTTTGACATCCCAGTGTTATTTTTGTATTCATATTTTTTTTGTCACACTCTCCAGGATACCTCTGCTTGTGTCCTCATTCCAGTGTGCACGAGTCAGTAGATTTAGAATGTACAAATTCATGTTCTGTACGGCTGCATTTTATGGCCAACTTCCCTTCTATTCATTGATGCAGCGCGTACAAAATGCCTCATTTACACAAACTGTAGAGAGTCGTGGAGTCATACAGTGTGGAAACAGGCCCTTCAGCCCAACTTGCCCACACCGACCAACTTGTCCCATCTACACTAGTCCCACCTGCCTGCGTTTGTTCCATATCTCTGTAAACCTGTCCTATCCATGTACATGTCTAAATGTTTCTTAAACGTTGCCTCAACTACCTCCCCTGGTGGCTCGTTCCATACACCCACCATCGTTTGTGTGCAAAATTTGCCCCTCAGCATCCTATTAAATCTTTCCCCTTCACCTTAAAACTATGTCCTCTGGTTCCAAATCGTGTGTTTACTATTCCTCACATTATTGTGTACACCCTTATAAGATCACCCATTCCTCTCCGGCACTCAAAGGAATACAATCCCAGCCTGCCTAACCTGATGAATCTCCGGAGAGCTAATAATGAGAAAAACTCATTTTATTTGGTTCATTTTGAAATAAGCTGTTTGGGTAGAATGTGGAAACAAGAAAAAGCAGATGCTGGTTATGCCAAAGATAGACACAAAGCGCTGGAGTAACTCAGCGGGTCAGGCAGCTTCTTTGGAAAAAAAGGATCGGTGCCATTTCAGGTCAGGACATTCTTCAGGTAGAAGATTGGTAGAGTCTGTAAATGTGGGCAAATGGGACGAGTTTAGATGAGGCATCTTGGTCGGCATGTACGAGTTGGGCTGAAGAGCCTGTTTCTATACTGTATGACTTTATTATATTTCTGACTTTTTGCATTATGGATTGATGGAAGTTACAGTGTGGAAAAAGGCCCTTCAGCCCACCCAGTCCACGCCGGCCATCCAGTTTCCTCCCACACCAAAAAGTCATACAGGATTGTCAGTTGATTGGCTTGGTAAAATTGTAAATTGTTCCTAGTGCATGTGGGATAGCATTAGTGTGCGGGTATCGCAGGTGGGTGCGGACTTGGTGGGCCAAAGGGCCTATTTCCGTGCTGTACATATGAAGTAAATGGGTGGGGTGTGGGTATATTGAGAGGAGATGGGGGTCAAAATCGCAGATGAACTTGGAATACTTTGTTGGGAGAACGATGGTCGACAGCTTGCGTTAAGAATACAGCGGGTGATGGAAATGGAAGATAATTTCACGCCAAATGCACAATCTCGTAGCAGCTGCAAATTGTGTTTGCTTCCGAAATTCATTTCCATGGATTTCTGGTGGAAATGAATTTTGGAAACCAAATACCACACAAAGTCACTGCGATTATAGTTGCCCAGAACAGATTTCTGATCCATAATGACTTTGGTTTTCCAGTGTTTAATTTACTTTGCCAAATTTATTTAATTCAGTTTCACAACTTATGAGCTCTTATAATCTGGTCTCGTAACTACTTGCCCAGATGGTCAGGGTGATGGTGCCAGCGATCTGTAGTTGCATCCTAAAATGATGTTGTAGCTTCTTAATGGTCATCGTTTTCATAGCAAGACTAGTGTGGACTGGTGAGTATGTGCACAGGTGCCTAAGTAGTGGAAGATGTACACACTAGTATAGACACTAGTGTAGACACTAGTGTATATGTGGTGTAGATTAGTGTAGGGCAGGGGTCGGCAGCCTATGGCCCCGTAACCCAAAATCATCCGGCCCGCAGGCATTTTTTTTTTCCGGAACCGTCCGGCCCGCAGACTTCCTTCATCTCCTGTACCTCCCGGAATGGAGGCCGAGCATTGCCGAGCGCCGAGCTCTGGCTGTACCGCATCCTGCGCAACACCACCGGCACGGCCGCGCACCTTCTGTGTCTGGGCTTCACTGTTGGGATCGGGGTTGTCAATAGGCCGGGGACAAGTGAGTATGTGTATTTGAGTATGTGGACAGAGCCAAGGCAATGGTCCACAGGTACGCCATGTTCATGATCGCCCGTAACTAGGGGCCAGTGCTCCGGGTAGCCTCCTCGAAGGGGTGGGATCTATGTGAACACGGGATTTGCTGCCTGCCATCCGGGGCGGGATCCATGTGTACACGTGATAGATATGTCCCGCCATCCGCTCACAGAAATGCGTTCTGGCCCCTATGCAGAACAAGGTTGCCGACCCCTGGTGTAGACATTAATGTAAATGCTAGTGTAGACACTAGTGTGGATGTTAGTGTCAACATCAGTTTAGATATTAGTTAGACATTAGTGTAAATGCTAGTGTGGTCACTAGTGTGGACGTTAGTGTAAACATCCATGTAGACAATAGTGTGAATGTTAGTTTAGATAATAGTTTGAACGTTAGTGTAAACATCAGTATAAATACCAGTGGAGACAATAGTGTGGACGTTAGTGTAAATATCCATGTAGGCATTAGTGTAAACTCTAGCATGGTCACTAATGTAGACACTAGTGTGGACATTAGTGTTGATATTAGTGTAAACAATAATGTAAAGATGTGTAGATATTAATGCAGACTCTAGTGTAGACATTACTGTATTATGTAGTGCGGGTACTAGTGTAGAAGTAAATGTGGACACTCGTGCAGACACTGGTGTAGACATGGGACCGTGAGTGTGTAGACCGCTACCTAACATGTAGACGTTAGACCTGCTCTCTCATCTTCTTAGATCGCGTCACCTGTAAATTAGTTTTATTTCCGATTCTGCTCATCAGGCCTGGATCGGGGCGTTAACCCAGGGACTGTGGGACTGGCGATTCGCTGGCATTGGGTAAACAGAGAGATCGGGGAAAGTGTCAAAAGTCAAGCGGAAATCCAGGACAATTTATTTTTGAAAAAGATGAGTTGTGATTTTTATCAGGATGCACAGGGAACAGAGAGGAAAGGGTATCGGAAGTGCAAAGACGTGCATGCCCTACACCACATTCACAAGAGCTGCAAATCTACACTGTTATGTTGTATGTACGTGGAATCATAGAAACATAGACATAGAAAATAGGTGCAGGAGTAGGCCATTCGGCCCTTCGAGCCTGCACCGCCATTCAATATGATCATGGCTGATCATCCAACTCAGTATCCCGTACCTGCCTTCTCTCCATACCCCCTGATCCCTTTAGCCACAAGGGCCACATCTAACTCCAGTAAATAACTGGATCCTGCCCTGCATTAGGAATATTTTTACCTCTGAGATCAAACAATTTTGATCACAGATCAGCACAGGAACAGAAGAAACTATTTTCACTTTACATCATGTTCGACATAGACATTGGCCCACAATGAACATGATGCCAAGTTAATCTAATCTCCTCTGTAAGCATATGATCCCTATCCCTCTATTCCCTGCATCTCATGTCTAAAACGCTCACAATGCCAGGTAATTCATTGGCTTTGGTAATAATTATAAATTGTCCCCAGTGCAGGTGTGCAGGGATCGCTGGTTGGCGCAGACTCGATGGGCTGAAGGGCCTGTTTCTGCACTGCATCTCTAAACTAAACTAAACTAAACTAAATGTCATTGCTGGACTATTTTGATAGCTGACGCTATTGAGCTACATGGAGATTAATGGAAGGAGAGAGTGGATGTGGAAAGGATGTTTCCACTGGTGGGAGAGTCTAGGATCAGAGGTCATGGGCTCAGAATTAAAGGGCACTCTTTTAGAAAGGAGGTGAGGGGGAACGTCTTTAATCTGTGGAACTCATTACCACAGAGGGCAGTGGAGGCCAGGTCAGTGGATATTTCTACTGCAGAGATAGACAAATTCTTAATTAGAACGGCTGTCAGGAGTTATGGGGAGCAGGCAGGAAAAATGGGAATAGGAGGCAGAGATCAGCCATGATTGAATGGCGGAGAGGACCCGATGGGCAAAATGGCATAATTCTACTCCAACAACTTGTGAGTTTGTGAGATGTTAAAGTATCCTTTGCTCTGCACAGTAAGAAGAGGAGATGTGCTCGCAGCCTGGAGTGGTATCCGTCCGCTGATATCTGATCCCAACTCGAAGGACACCCAGTCAATCTCCCGCAACCATGTTGTTACAGTAACGGACAGCGGACTGGTGACAATTGCTGGTATGTGATTTGTCAGTAAATATAGTCTGTTTGAACCCGCTTTTATTTGTGAACTGCACAGTTAATTACTTATTAGCCAATTGTTCTCTTTTAAAATTCAATTTTATTTTATTTGAGATTGTTCTGTCTATTTATTGCATTTAAATGAACTTTTCATTTCTCTTGTGTAGAAAGGAACTGCAGATGCTGGTATATACCGAAGATAGACACAAAGTGTTGGGGTAACTCAGCGGGTCAGGCAGCATCTCTGGAGAAAAAGGATGGGTGAAGTTTTGGGTCCCGACCTTTTTCTCCAGAGATGCTGCCTGACCGACTGAGTTACACCAACACTTTGTACCTATTGTTTCATTTGTCTTATTTTTTTAGACTGAGTATATTGAAAGTCTCAGACAAAAGGAATGGTCTTCATAATCCAGGATGCAAAATGCTTTTTGTATGAAGTAATTAATTTTTCAGAGTTATTATTTCTTCATATTTCTTCTTTTGATCTGTGAAGATCTCTGGTGTAAAATGCAATCCTTAAAAAGTAAAATTGAAGCAAAATGTTGAACAAATGTGTTTGTGAATTGAGCAAACCTCACGGTGGCGAGGTGGTGTCGAGACCAAAGACCCGAGTTCGATCCTGGCTACGGGTGCTGTCCGTACAGTGTTTATACGTTCTCCCCGTCGTCACGTGGATTTTCTCCGGGCGCTCCGATTACCTCCCACATCCCAAAGACGTGCAGGTTTGCAAGTTAATTGTTCCTGCGTCTGGTGGCGCCGGTGGCTGAGTCTAGTGGTGCGCGCTATCAAGCTTCTGTACTGTCTGCCAGACAGGAGCGTGGTGAGGAAAGAATGACTGGGGTGGGACAAGTTCTTGGTTCTGTTGGCGTGTATTTGATTTTAGTTTGGTATAGTTTATTCTCACGCGTACCGAGGTACGGTGAAAAGATTTTTGGAGTGTACTATCCAGTCAGCGGAAAGACTGTTACAATCAAACCATCCACAGGGTGCAGATAAGGATCAATGAAATAATGTTTAATGCGAGGGCTCAAATGAGGTCGGTGGTAGTCAGGACAGCCCTCTAGTTGGTGACGGAACGGTTGTTGCCTGATATCCAATGGGGATGTACTACGTGGCGGCAAAAGGCTCCTGTGATGCACTGCGGAGCCGAACAACCTGTGTGGCGCCGATTAGAACGACGAGGGACACGGCATGGGGGTAGCCTTCGAGACCTATAGACCTTACAGTGAATGCAGCGCCGGAGACCCGGGTTCGATCCTGACTACGGGGGCTGTCTGTACGGAGTTTGTACGTTCTCCCCGTGACCTGCGTGGGTTTGCTCCGAGATCTTCGGTTTCCTCCCACACTCCAAAGACGTACAGGTTTGTAGGCTAATTGGCTTGGTAAATGTAAGAATTGTCCCTAGTGGATGTAGGATAGCATAAATATGCGGGGAACGCTGGTCGGCGCGGACCGGTGGGCCGAAGGGGCCTGTTTCCGCGCTGTATATCTGAACTAAACTAAACTAAAGTTTATTCATCCCAGGAGGGAAATTGATCTGCCAACACTCATAAAACACAAGGTACATGGAAACTAAAGTGACGAGTGGAAAGGACTGGGGATGTGCAAAGATTGGAGAGGTGGTGAGGGGTGGGGGTGGTGGGGGGGGGGGGGTGGGAGTCAGTCTCAGTCTACCCCATGACAGAAGGCAGCTTGAGAAGAAGGATCTCCTGTGGTGTTCTGTACAGCTTCTTGGTGGAACCAGTCTGTTGCTGAAGGTACTCCTCAGGTTGATCATTGTGTCAACGAAGAGGGACCCGGTGAGGAGGGGCCGCCTGTGGCCACGTGCGATGGCAGGCCTGGCACACTGCTGTGAGGAAATAAGCCCGTACTAAGAACTTTTGAATCTTTGTCAGCGCCAGAAACAAGGTGACTCTTTGTGTACTGCCTAGGAGACGTCTGCATGGTTTTACCGGGGCTTGTGGAGGGAGGGGTGTGTGGGGGGGAGGGGGCTGTGGGCTGTGGGTGGGGGGTGGGGGTTGTGGGGGGAAGAGGATGTGTGGGCAGGAGGGAGGGGGGGAGAGATCTTGGAGAAAAGACGGGGGACGAGCCATGGGGGAGAAGGGGGTATCATGGGGGAGGGGGCAGGAGCCAGCGAGGGGGTCCAGAGGGGAAGGGGCTGGAACTGGCGGTGCGATGGGGACTCACAGCGGTCGCTGGTCGTTCTCCTCCGCCGGGATCCGAGACTCCGCTTTCCGTTTGGCAACATCTTCGACTCGGTGCCAGGTTGGGCTGGGCTGGTGCTGGTCCCTCCGAAAACTGTGTCCAGCTCGAGACCTCCGTCGGCCATCCAGAGCGTCCCTCAGCTCCAGTATAGATGTGATGGCGCAGGAAGGGGCGGACCGTCCCATGGAGTGACAGGAGAAGAGACTAATCCACGCGGCGCTGAACGGCAGGAGAGGAGATCGATCTGCGCATGCGCGGTTTTTAAGATTTTTTTAAACCACGCTAACTTTTACATTATGCCACCGATCGGAATGGAAATTGGTGCACTTGGAGCACACGAAAACGGTGAGTGAGCGCTATCGCAACCCGTTTTTGCGCAAATAGAAAAACTGTGCAAACCGGAAGATAACAAGATCGGAGTACTTATAGATGGTGGAGAAGTGATGTTGTGCAGCACGGAGGGGGTGAGTAGTGGCCGCAATCCTTTGCAGTCAGGCTGGAATTGGGTGTTAAGTGGTGATTGGAGAGGGGTGGATGGGAAAGGTCTTTTCGGACTGGAGTCTTGCTTTAAGTAGGTGTGAAGTGGTGATTGGGGAGGAATGGGTGTAGAAGGGTCCAGCCTTCACAGACTGTGGTCAGGCTGTGAGTGGGTGTGAAGTGTTGGCTGGGGTAGGAAAGGGTCCAGTCTTTTCAGACTGGAGTCTTGCTTTAAGTAGGTGTGAATGGGGAGGAGTGGGTGTAGAAGGGTCCAGTCTTTGCAGACTGGGGTCTGGCTGAGTTGGTTGGGGAGGGGAGGAGGGTGTACCAAGGTTACGTTTCTGCTTGTCAGACTTGCAGTGGAAGGTTATGCAGGTGGCCTTCGTTGCTGCAATGCGACAGTGTTAACCTGTACCGTGTATCTTGCAGGTGGCAAATGGACCACGTACCGTGTGATGGCTGAGGATGCAATCGACACTGCTATCAAGACCTGTAATCTGACGGCAAAACATCCATGCAAGACCATTGGCCTTCTGCTGGATGGCACCCACGATTGGTCTCCCACTCTGCACATCAGACTGGTGCAGTACTACGGTCTGAGCACAGAGGTAAGCGATCCCCAACTTCCACCTTCCAATCATCCAGTCACCCCACACTCCACTCTGATGAACGTGAAAAAATGCAACCATTTATAAAAGAAAAACAGACACAAGGAACTGCAGATACTGAAATCAATAGACAATACTGTAGGTGCAGGAGTAGGCCATTTGCCCCTTCGAGCCAGCACTGCCATTTAATGTGATCATGGCTGATCATCCACAATCAGTACACCCGTTCCTGTCTTCTCCCCATATCCCCTGACTCCACTATCTTTAAGAGCTCTATCTAGCTCTCTCTTGAAAGCAACCCGAGAATTGGCCTCCACGGACTTCTGAGGCAGAGAATTCCACAGATTTACAACTCCCTGGGTGAAAATGTTTTTGCTCATCTCCGTTCTAAATGGCCTACTGCTTATTCTTAAACTGTAGTCCCTGGTTCTGGACTCCCCCAACTTCGGGAACATGTTTCTTGCCTCTAGCGAGTCCAATCCCTTAATAATCTTATATGTTTCAATAAGATTCCCTCTCATCCTAAATTCCAGAGTATACAAGCCCAGCCACTCCATTCTATCAACATATGACAGTCCCGCCATTCCGGGAATTAATCTTGTAAACCTACGTTGCAGTCCTTCAATAGCAAGAATGCCCATTCTGAAATTTGGAGATCAAAACTGCACACAATATTCCAGGTGTGGTCTCACTAGAGCCCTGTATAACCGCAGAAGGACCTCTTTGCTCCTATACTCAATTCCTCTTGTTATGAAGGCCAACATGCCATTAGCATGAAGGTCATTAGCTTTCTTCACTGCCTGCTGTACCTGCATGCTTACTTTCAGTGACTGATGAACAAGGACCCCCAGATCTCGTTGTACTTTCCCTTTTTCCAATTTGACACCGTTCAGATAATAATCTGCCTTCCTGTTTTTGCCACCAAAGTGAATAACTTCACATTTATCCACATTAAACTGCATCTGCCATGCATCTGCCCACTCACCCAACCTGTCCAAGCCACCTTGCATAGCATCCTCCTCATAGTTCACACTGCAAAAAACTTTGTGTCATTTGCAAATTTGCTAATGTTACTTTTAATCCCTTTATCTAAATCAAAGGGCAGGCGCATTTGTTTTACCATTTTCATCCGGCCTGCAGACATCTCCGGTACCTCCCTGGCAAAGATCATAGAGCGGAGCACGATACTCTACTCCTACGTAATCCAATGCACTGAGGTGTAGTACGTAACGGAGCGTAACGGCCACCATCTTAGAATGCTCAACCCGACTTCCAGTTTCATTTACATACCACTCGCCAATGGAAAAGTAACAACCCGGTGAAATTGCCTTAAGATCTTGCTGCTTAAAAAATGCAAGGATATAAAAAGTCATACAATACCTGTACAAATTATAGCAGATTAAATCTATGAGTATTTTACATTTCAATATCTAGATGATTATTTTTGTAAGCGTTGATCTACCACAGTGCTTGAGGTTAAGAAGCGTGTGTGTGTGTGCGCGTGCATGTGTGTGCGTGCGTGTGTGCGTGCGTGTGTCTCTCTCTCTCTCTCCCTCTCCCTCTCCCTCTCCCTCTCCCTCCCTCTCCCCTCCCCCTCCCCCTCCCCCTCCCCCTCCCCTCCCGCTCCGCTCCCTCTCCCCTCTCTCTCCCCTTTCTCTCCCCTCTCTCTCTCCTCTCCCTCTCCCTCTCCTCTCCCTCTCCTCTCCTCTCCCCTCTCCTCTCCCCTCTCCTCTCTCTCTCTCTCCTCTCCCCTCTCTCTCTCTCTCTCTCTCCCCTCTCTCTCCCCTCTCGCTCTTCTCTCTCCCCCCTCTCTCGCTCTTCTCTCTCTCTCCCCCTCTCTGTCTCTCTCTCGCTCTTCTCTCTCCCACTCTCTCTTTCTCGCTCTCTCCCCCCCTCTCTCTTTCTCGCTCTCTCTCTCCCCCCTCCCTCTCTCCCTCGCTCTCTAGAGCGAGAGAGAGAGAAGGAATGGGTGACGTTTCGTGTCGAGACCCTTCTTCAACATTATGCGTTGCCCGTGCATAAAATGTGATCACACCTGCGTACGTCCACGTATGTGTGAGTAAGTGTGAATCAGCGTGAGTTAGTGTCACCGTGGACGCCCGAGAGACGGGAAATGTCCGCGCTGCTCTGCCTCTGGTCCTTATTCCCAGTAAGCAGAATTCTTCCAACTTCCGTGGACCCCCAGCTGAACCCAGCTCCAAAATAAATCCCAAATGTGAAACCTGAAACTATGCAACTTGATACAAATCCACATAAAAAAACGAACAACTCATTTATCTTCAACGAAAGACACTTTAAAAAATAAGTAATATACTCTTTCTGACCTGTTGTATAAATCTCCATATTATTTTGTAAACTGGACGTTAGTTGTTTGGTCTCATTATCAGGGGTATTACGAAGTGGAGGCAAAACACGATGGAACACTAGCCATTAAAGCCTACTTTAATAATTAATCATATGAAATGTACTGCTGATATGCATCCAATATTCATACACATGAAATAAACGGTTTCCTGAAGAAACGGCCCTGGAGCACCCGCAATCACAAGTACTCTCACCGACAAGTTCAGTTCAGTCTGAAGGAGGGTCTCGACCTGAAACGTCACCCATTCCTTCTCTCCAGAGTCGCTGCCTGTCCCGCTGAGTTACTCCAGCATTTTGTGTCTATTCACAAGTTCTCTTTGTATCTCTGTGGAACATAGACCCCGTGGAGGTGTTGTATGGAAGTATATTACTGGCTTGGACTGAGGGTGGGATGGGAGAGGTGGAGTGTCTGCTGTCCATATGCTTTCTATAGGAGCAGTCGATTTACTGCCATTGTTTATGTGTCTCCTGTAACCTGTTTCAGTTCAGATGCTTACCAAAACATAAATTATACATAAATTGTACAAGTGAAAAGGAAAATACTGTGCAATGAAATCAAAACATTACATCAAACAGCCCAAACCGGTGCAACCCGTTCCACCTTAATCCCTCTGCCCGCATTGATTTTGAACCAAATCTCCTCTCAGCCTTCGCTCCTCCTAAAAGACATTCTCCAGCATTGCATCCAAAGTTCCAGGTCGCAGGGCTTTTCTAAGAAAGAGACACAAGATGCTGGAGTAACTCAGCGGGACAGGCAGCATCCCCAGAGAGTTGGAATGGGTGACGTTTTGAGTCAAGACCCTTCTTCAGACCGAAGAAGGGGCTCGATCCGAAACGTCACCCATTCCTTCTCTCCTGCCTGTCCCTCTGAGTTCCTCCAGTAATTTGCGTCTACCTTCGGTGTAAACCAGCATCTGCAGTTCCTTCCTACATTGTTCTAGTAAATCTTGTCTGCGCTCTCTGCCGTGCTTTCTGTAGTATAGTGCAGTGCCCAATATCCCAGCCTTAATGAAACCAATGTTTAAACAAAGTTCAACACAACCTCCTTGTCTTTGTACCCAGTACCTTCAGTTACAAACCCGTGCAAATGGTTGGCATTGTTGCTACTGCATATTTAGCATCGTGTATATAGTGCATAGTGGAGTATCTTGCTCCGCTCTATGATCTTTGGCCAGTGCTCCGGGTGGCATCCTTGAAGGAGCGGGATCTACGTGAACACGTGATTTGTTGCTTGCCATCCGGGGCGGGATGGGGGCGGGATCCACATATACACGTGATAGATGTGGCCCGCCATCCGCTCACAGACATGCGTCCTGGCCCCTATGCAGAACAAGGTTGCCGACCCCTGATCTAAATCATTGATGTATATTGTAAATAGCTGTGGTCCCAGCACCAAGCTTGCGGCACCCCACTAGTCACTGCCTGCCATTCTGTAAGGGACCCGTTAATCCCTACTCCTTGTTTCCTGCCTGCCAACCCCTTTTATATCCATGTCAGTACCCTACACCCAATACCATGCGCTCTAATTTTGCCCACTAATCTCCTATGTGCGATCTTATCAAATGCTTTCTGAAAGTCCAGGTACACTAGATCCACTGGGGGGGAGAAGGAGGGAGAAGGAGTGGAGACAACTTTTAAGAAGCCAGACAACTTTTAATAAGCCAGAGATACACGGCTGTGAAGCTCGGCGGACATTTAACATTACCGGTTGGTTATCCTTGGTTCTGAAAACTCCTGCTTATGTTTTTTCCCCCCAATGAGCCAATGAACAGCAAAGGCGATTAACTAAAACTACCTACGACTACATCGACTACCTACAACTACATGGTGACCCCACTACAATAATAATAAATAATAATGATAATGCATTTGATTTATGGGCACCTTTCAGAACACTCAAGGACACCTTACAGTCACAACAAGCAAACCACAAATATACAAATACAGCAATAATACACAATTCGGAGAGAGAGCAGCGGCAGCCAGTCTCGCCAGAGTTCACTCTCATTTCCGGCAGCCATTTTTCCATCTTCCATAAAATAACAGAACACACAATGAACACAGTTTAACATCCACCACAGTGAGTCTACCAGGCACCTCCTCACTGTGATGGAAGGAAAAAGTCTTAAAGTCTTTATGTCTTCCTTCCTTGTTCCTACAACTGCACCTACGACTACAGGATTATCGATTATCTACATGGCGGCCAATTTTTGATTGCAGAAAAATTTTCAACATGTTGAAAAATTTGCGGCGACCATACTGAGGCCGCGACTAGTTCCCAGAATGCGGGAACCCCTCTCGACCATGTGGACATGTGGCGACCATGTGGTGAGCGCAGTCTCCTGCACTCGTCTAACAAGTCGCCTAAGTGGGACAGGCCCATTATTGAAGACAGATCCAAAGTACCTGTCTGCCATTTCCTTGTTTCCCATAATAAATTCATCTGCTTCTGTCTTCAAGGGTCCAACTTTGGTGTTAATTAATTTTTTCCTCTTCACATACCTATCCTCCTTTATATTCTTGGCTAGCTTACCTTCGTACCTCATCTTTTCTCCCTGTATTGCCTTTTTAGTTATCTTCTGTTGCTCTTTAAAAGTTTCCCAATCCCCTGGCTTCCCGCTCATCTTTGCTAAGTTATACTAAGTCCTGGAGGAGCTCAGCTGGTCAGGCAACCTCGCTGGAGGGTATGGAGGGGCGATGTTTCAGGATGGTTTAAGGGTGGCACGGTGGCGCAGCGGTAGAGTTGCTGCCTCACAGCGCCAGAGACCCTGGTTCGATCCCTACTACGGGGTGGTGTCCGCGTGGAGTCTGTCCTGCCGCTGAGTCAATGCCTCTTTAATGCATCAGTCTGGTGAACCATCCGTTGTACACTGTGGACGGCTCGGCTGTAATTATGTATTGTCTCGGCAATTAGCCCCGGTAAAATGGCCCCATGTGTGCAAGGAGTGGAATGGAAAGTGGGATAACATCGAACTAGTGTGAACGGGTGTTCGATGGTTCACCAGTGGGCTGCGGGCCTGTTTCCACACTGTATCATTCAATCAATCAATTGGCTACCTACTTAATTTAGTTTGGTTATTGTCACGTGTACAATGTACAGTGAAAAACCTTTATTGTGTGCTATCCAATCAATATCCAGCCACTCACGGTGTGCAGATGCCGGATAAACAAAATAACGTATTGTGGAATATAAAGTCCAGTAAAGTCTTATTAAGGACAGTCCGAGGGTCTCCATTGAGGTAGATGGTAGGTCAGGACCGCTCTCTAGTTGGTGAGAGGATGGTTCCGTTGCCTGATAACAGCTGGGAAGAAACTGTCCCTGAATTTGGAGGTGAGTGTTTTCACACTTCTGTACCTCTTGCCTGATGGGAGAGGTTAGAAGAGGGAGTGACCAGGGTGAGATTGGTCCTTGATTATGCTGCTGGCCTTGCTGAGGCAGCGTGAAGTGTAGATGGAGTCAATGGAAGGGAGGTTGGTTTGAGTGATGGACTGGGCTGCGTGCACGATTCTGTGGACTTCATTGCCACAGATGGCTGTGGACGGCAAACCATTGGGCATTTTTAAGGTGGAGATTGACAGATTCCTGATTAGTAAAGGTGCCGAGGGTTACGTGGAGAAGGCAGGAGAATGAGGTTGAGAGGGAAAGATAGATCAGCCTTGATTGATGGGCTGAATGGCCTAATTCTGCTCCTGTGAACTTATGAATTCACTGCAATTTCTTGCAGTCTTGGATGGAACTTTTCCCAAAACATGCTCATTGTACGTGGGTGCGTGACGGAATCTGGGGCCTGTTTCCACGCTGTGTCACTAAACTAAACCAGTTTTTAACTCTGTACTTGCTCTTTAGGTCGCACGGCATCTTGCTCATGCGTATGGTGGCAGAGCGTTTGAGGTGGCGAAGTTAGCAAAAGTGACTGGACGGAAGTGTCCTTTGGTTGGCAAGCGTTTGGTGGCTGATTTTCCATACATTGAAGCTGAGGTAGGAAACAGTATTAATGTTACTGCTCTAATGTTGTGAAAGGTTGATCTTAACTAGGTCTTTCACAAATTTGCACAACAGGACCACCACTGATTTTCCGACACCTCCTTTAATCCGGACAAAATTACGAGACTGCACTTGAAATTCCCCCTGGAAGTCCCCCATAAAATGTGGTGATCCAATGAGGCGGCCGATCTCGACCTCATTGGATCCTCCGCGGCCGATCGGTGGGAAAAACTACCCCCTGCGGCCTGGGCTCTGGAACTCCGGCAAATCCATTCCTGTAGCCGACTTCCGGGGCTGAAATTGCGGACCGGTATCTCGGCGGCCGAGGCGGGCCTTTCCGTACCATTGGACTCTGAGCGGAGGCCGTGACCTCTGTTGGTCCGGAAAAATGGATAATCCAGAAAGACTCTGGAACCAAAGCTGCCGGAAAATTGGTCGTGGACCTTGAGTTAAGCTAATTAGTTCAGGTAACAACAATATTAAAACGTCTTTTGGACAGGTACATGGATAGGAAAGGTTTAGCGGGATATGGGCCAAATGTGGGCAGGTGGGACGAGTGTAGATGGGGCCTGTTGGTCGCAATGGACAAGTTGTGCCAAGGAGCCAGTTTTGGTGCTGTATGACTCTGTGACTCGATGGTTCTACAATAGGTCGAGCAAAGGGGAAGATGCAAAGTGCAGAATATAAGTTTTTCAGCATCGTAGTGCATAAGTTCTCGAGGCAAAGTCCAATGAGGTAGAGGTGAATCCAATGGTATCCTAACTAACGTTCATTTAGTTAGGTAATTAAAAAATACAGCACGGACACCAGGTGTTGAGGGGGTTTGCCAGAATGTTGCCTGGATTAGGGGGTTTTAGCTGGAAGGAGAGGTTGGACAGACTTGGATTGTTTTAACTGGAACACCAGTGGTTGAGGGGGAGACCTGATAGAATATATAAAATTAGGAAAAGCTCAGTCTCAACTGTCTACCCTATTTCCTGGGAATATCAAATACTAGAGAGCATAGTTTTAAGGTGAGGTGAAAAGATCAAAGAAGTTACTTTTAATGCAGAGCGTGGCGGAGCTTGGAATGCATTGCCGGGGGCGCTGGTGGAGGCAGATCAGATACGGCAGTGACGTTTAAGAAATTTCGAGGTAGGCACATGGATATGCAGGGAATGGAGGGATACGGATCACGTGCAGGAAGTTGAGATTAGCTAATTTCAGCATCATGTTAGCAGAGACATTGTGGGCCGAAGGGCCGGTGCCTGCATTGTCCTGTTCTATGAGGGGAATGGATAAAATGAATGGATATGGGTTATACGCAGGCAGAGAGGAGTTAGTCTTGGCATCATGCTCGGCACGGACATTGTGGGCCGAAGGGCCTGCTCCTGTGCTACACTCTTCTATGTTCTGTGCGCAGGTGATCTACGCCATGAAGGAGTACGCGTGCACGGCGATCGACATCCTGGCCCGTCGCACGAGGCTCTCCTACCTTAACGTCCAGGCTGCCGAAGACGCGCTGCCACGCATCGTGGAAATAATGGCCGCAGAATTAAACTGGAGCGAGAAGCGGATTAAGGTGCATTACATTAGCTCTAGCGCCATACACTAGTTCTCTCCTACACCCTAGGGACAATTTTACAGAAGGCAATTAACCTACAAATCTGCACGTCTTTGGAATGTGGGAGGAAGCCGGAACACCCAAAGAAAACCCACGTTGTCACAGGGAGAACGTATAAACTCACCTGCAGTCAGGATCAATCCTGGATCTCGCACACTGTTCATAAATTCTAGGAGCAAAATTAGGCCATTTGGCCCATTAAGTCTTCTCTGCCATTCAATCATGGCTGATCTATCTTTCCCTCTCAACCCCATTCACTGCCTTCTCCCCCATAACCCCTGACACCCACACTAATCAGGAATCTGTCACTGTCCATTGACTTGGTCTCCACAGCCGACTGTGGCAATGAATTCCAATGAATAAAGCGCTGATAATTCTGTTTGACACCCCGCGCGATTTTTTTTTGCCACACCGTTCCTTTATTATTTACTTCAAGCTGAACATAATAGATGCATCTGCACACACCAAACATCTGTCCTTCTTACTGCTCTCCACGCAGAAGCCTCTTTTATTGAATGAATAATGCATTTGAAATTAAATGAGGTAGCTTATATCAATACGCTTTTAATAATTGTTTTCATTTTATTCAAAATGTGTCTAATCCTTTGTATCAGATGATCTAAATAAGATATTGGTGGAAAATCCACTACTTAGAAATTTTACTGGCTCAATTTTTTCTTGGAGGTAAATTAATTTTATCTGCATTTTGCAAATTTGATTTTTTGACAGGATATTTGCTTTTTTTCAAATTGTCTGGTTGTTAAGATATTTGAAGGTGTAATTCATAACAAGGGATTGTAGATACTTTTTCTTTAGAGGTACAGCATGGGAAACAGGCCATTCTGCCCACCGAGTCCATGCTGACCAGCGATCACCCCGTACACTAGCACTATCCTACACACTAGCGACAATTAACAATCTTACAGAAGGCAATTAACCTATAAACCTACATGTCTTTGGAGTGTGGGAGGAAACCGGAGCACCCAGAGAAAACCCGGTCACAGGGAGAACGTGCGTAATCCACATAGACAGCACCCCTGGTCAGGATCAATCCCGGGTCTCTGGCGCTGTGAGGCAGCAACTCTACCGCTGCACCACTGAGCTGCCCTAATCGCTTGAATCCGTACTTATAAATTTTAACAGCTACTTTTTGTTCTGTGGGGTAAATTTATTATATTTATGCCTTTTGCAAATTTTCAATTTTGACACAAAATTTGTGTTTTTTTGCAAATTTAGCTGTTATTAAGATATTTTTATGTGAGATTCAGACCAAAGAACTGCAGATATCTCGGTGAATTAATATCTACCCGCAGTTTCATTGTCTTAGGTTATGTTCACGGCTCATCAAATATATGTTCTTATTTAAGTGCATCCCGTTTATTATCTCCACCACTTTTTAAGCAGCTTCTCTGCTTTTATAACTGTTAGCTTCTCATTAAATTGCTGAAAGGAGGCTGAACAGATGCTTGACTTATGCAGTCGAGATTGCTTTGATTAGAATTTTTAATAACAAGGTAATAATGTAACTTTCCTGGCATAATTTATATTAATAATTATTGCATATTTAAATTTGTAATTCTGTGAGCCTAATTGCTGCTGCATATTTTCAGGATGAACTAAAGGCTGCTCAGGAATTTCTGTACTATGAAATGGGCTACAAGGTTCGATCTGAACAATTAGGAAACACGGAAATAAATTTGTCTCCTTTGGATGTCGATAGGTAACTTCTGCTTTTCCTCCTTGCAACAGTTAAGTCCTTTTTACCAGAAGATACAGTGACTTTACTTTTTAGACTTTAGAGATACAGCGCAGAAATAGGCAGGTGCGTGCCGACCTGAGATCACCCCGTACACTAGCACTACCTGACATACTAGGATCAATTTACAATTTTACCAAAGCCAATTAAACTACAAACCTGTACGTCTTTGGCGTAAAACCGGAGCACCCGAAGAAAACCCACGCGGTCACAGGGAGAACGTTCGAACTCCATGCGGGCAGCACCCCATAGTCTGGATTGAACACGGGTCTCTGCCGCTGTAAGGCAGCAACTCTACCGCTGCGCCACTGAACACAGTGGTGACACAGTGACGCAGCGGGTGAAGCTGCTGTTTCAGAGCGCCAGAGACACGGGTTTGAACCTGACCTCAGGTGCTGTGTGTGTGTGTGTGTGTGTGTGTGTGTTTTTGCACATTCTCCCAGTGACCACGTAGGTTTCCTCCAGGTGTACCGGTTTCCTCCCACATCCCAAAGATGTGCGGGTTTGTAGGTTTATTGGCCTCTGTAAAGTTGCCCCTTGTGGGCAGGGACTGGATGAGAAAGTGGGATAACATAGAACTGTGCGAACAGGTGATCGATGGTCGGCATGTACTCAGTAGGCCAAAGGGCCTGTTTTTATGCAGTATCTATCAATCGATTTTTCAGCCCTACCCCAGAAATCCAGCTGGCGTTTAAGTGCAAATTTGGAGCATTCTGCAGGTCAGGATGTACCATCTTTGAAAGGTGTTGTTACACTAAAACGTTGTCTGCCTCTCATTTGGAGGGGAAAGATCCTTTAGCACTGATTTAGGTTTAGGTTTATTATTGCCACGTGTACCGATTTACAGTGAAGGGCTTTGTCTTGAATGTTTGGTAACAATCAGATCAGATAATACCATTCATAAATACAATGAAGCCCAGCTCCAGTACAATAGGTAGAGCAAAGGGGAAGACCCAGAGTCCAGAATGTGGTTCTAAGCATTGTAGTGCATCAGTTCCAGACACAAAGTCCAGTGTTTGTAATGAGATGGGTTCGAGAATTGGACAGCACCCTAGCCCTTGCTTAAATGCAAATTTTCATTATTGATTTAAACTAGTGTATATTTTTACAGGTATAAGAAAAGGTTCCAAATGTTTGACGATGACAACAAAGGTTTTATCACTATTGTTGATGTCCAACGAGTGTTAGAGGTAAAATAATTGTTTTAAAAGTTCAAAAATGTTCAAGACCTGTGAATTTTGTCATCTGTTTTAGTTAAAAAAGAACATAAAACATTACAGCACAAGAACAGGACTTTTGGCCCACACTGTCCATGTCGAACATGATGCCAAGATAAACTCATCTGAGCTGCATGCGCATGATTCACATCCCTCCATATCCATTTAAAAGCCTCGTAACCACTATCGCTTCTGCTTCCACCACCTCTGTGTAGGAAAACAAACTTGCCCCGCACATCTTTAAAATTTGCCCCTCTCACTTTGGTCTTTCACTAGTCTTTGATATTTCCATCCTGGGAAAAAGGTTCTGACTGTCAACACTAAACTAACTCACATAATTTTGTATACTTCTTATCAGGTCTCCCTCCTCTCAACAACTGATCCAGAGAAAACAATCCAAGTCTTTCCAACCTCTCCTAACAACGAATATCCCCTAATTGCATTGTTGTAAAATCTAAATATTAACCAAAAGCTCTACCCATGGTGTTATAGAATCTCATGATGGAAACACTTAATACAGGCCATCATACAACCAGGCTACCATAGAACCAAATATCTACCATAAACTCAACCATAGAACAAAATACTAACTCAGGTTGAATAAGTTTAAGAAGAGAGGGAAAAGATTTAATACAAATCTGAGGGGCAACGTTTTCACCCTGAAGTACAAGATTTTTGAGGATGTTGCCAGAGCTCAAGGGCCTTAGCAATAGGGAGAGGTTGGGCAGGCTAGGACTTTATTCTTTGGTGTGCAGGTGTGTGAGGGGTGACCTTTTAGAGGTGTATAAAATCATGAGAGGAATAGATCGGGTAAATGCACTGTCTTTTGCCCGGAGTAGGGGAATCGAGAACCAGAGGACATAGGTTTACGGTGAGGGGGGGGAAGATTTAATAGGAACCAGAGGGGTAACTTATTTACATATTGTGGTGGGTGTATGGAACGAGCTGCCAGAGGAGGTAGTTGTAAGTACTATTGCGTTTAAGAAACATTTGGAGAAGTACATGGTTAAGAAAGGTTTAGAGGGATATGGGTCAAATGCGGGCAAGTGGGACTAGTGTAGATGGGGCATCTTAATCTGCATGGGCAAGTTGGGCCAATGGGCCTGTTTCCATGGTGTTCTATAACATAGGAAATAACTGTTTTATTAAAGCTACTTAGAAGGATGAGGGGAGACCTCATTGAAACTTACTGTATAGTGAAAGGCCTGAATAGAGTGGATGTGGAGATGATTTTACCACTAGTGAGAGAACCTAGAGCCAGAGGGCACAGTCTCAGAATAAAAGGGCGTACCTTTGGAAAGATGGAATCTGTGGAGGCCAAGTCATTGGGCATTTTAAAGTGGAGACTGACAGATTCTTGATTAGTAAAGGGCCTGTCCCACTTACGCAATTTATTCGGCGACTTGCCGCGATTGCGGGGTGAGGCCTGTATGGTCGTGAGTAGTCGCCCAAAGAGTCGTGCCTTTGTCTGGTCGCCGCTGGAATTTCAACATTTTGAAAATATTCGGCGACCTGCTGCGACTATGACGGGTGCCGGCAAGTCGACGAAACAAATCGCGTAAGTGGGACAGGCCCTTAAAGGTGTCAAATGTTATGTGGAGAAGGCAGGAGAATGGAGTTGAGAGGGAAAGACAGATCAGCCATGATTGAATGGTGGGGATGACTCGATGGGCCAAATGGCCAGATTCTGCTGCTAGAACTTATGAACTCTTGTTGTGCAGCACATTTGCTGTAATATGACAACTGAAAAAGTCAGCATGTTTATTTTTTTGTTTTTCATCCAGAGTATTGGGTATCAGGTGGATGAGAAAACCCTGCATGAAATGCTAACTGAGGTTGACATAAACAAAAACGGACAGGTAGAACTCATTGAATTCTTGCAGGTGAGTGTCCTATCTGTTGGAATATTTTAAAGAAAGTGATGCTACAACTTGATAATACTAGCACTAACCTACACACCAGGGACAATTTACATTCTGGCGCTGTGAGGCAGCAGCTATACTGCTGTGCCACTTTGCCGTCCAAAAGTCTTTTAAAGAAAGTGATGCTATAACTTGATAATAATTCAAATTGTTTTGATCAATCAGTACAATTACTTCTCTGAACGCAGAGGTGGCACAGCGTTAGAGTTGCTGCCTTACAGTGCCAGAGATCCGGGTTCGATCATGACTATGGGTGCTTGTCTGTACGGAGTTTGTACGTTCTCTCCGTGACCTGCGTGGGTTTTTTCCGGGTGCTCCAGTTTCCCCCCACACTCCAAAGACCTGCAGGTTTATAGGCTAATTGGAGTGGTATAATTGTAAATTGCCCCCAGTGTGTGTAGGATAGTATTTAAATGTGCGGGAATCGCTGGACAGCGCGGACTGGATAGGCCGAAGGGCCTGTTTCCGCGCTGTATCTCTAAAGTAAGCTGAACTAAACGTTCACCCTTTGACATTCATTTAGTTTGCTCGTAAGATAAAAATGAGGCTGGCGATCTGTTTATTTTACTTGGTCTGCCTGAGTGTTCGAGTTTATTTTCCCTCAGAAAGTAGAGTTTGTTTTCATAGTTCTTGTCCCGGATAGGTATTTCAAATATCTGCGAGGTCTTTCCTCTACATTGACAGTGATGAATGTGGTACATGAGATAAATTAATGCTGGGGATTTTGGTCAATGTCGGGCCTTTCTTCATTGTGTCAAGTTAAACAAACAAGATCAAGGCAAAGGAAATGGTAATTCTCGCTCCCAAGATGAACTGCAGATAACTGTTGGAAGATTGCAGGAATTCTTTCTTTTGTACCTTGCCTGGCATGGTGATGTTTTTAAACATTTATTTGAATGTAATGACTTTAGACTTTAGAAATACAGCGCGGAAACAGGCACTTCGGTCTACCGATTCCACACCGACCAGCGATCACCCCGTACACTAGCACTATTCTACACACCAGAGATAATTTACAATATTTACCAAAGCCAATCAACCTATAAACCTGTATGTCTTTGGAGTGTGGGAGGACCACGTGGGTTTTCTCCGTGTGCTCCGGTTTCCGCCCACACTCCAAAGACGTGCGACTTTGGAGGTTAATTGGCTTCTGTAAAATGGTGCCTAGTATTGTTGAGCATAAAATAGTCGGAATGAATATCTATTTGTTGCATCGGAGAGAATTTAAGTTAGAGAGGATCCTCCCTGGCAAAACAGAGAAGAGGGTAGGGTTAGGTTTATTGTTGACATGTGTATGGATCGAATGTAATCGTATATTGTCTCTCCGCTGACACTGTACCTTGGCACATGTGGCAATAAACTAAACTCCACTCAATGCGTACCGAGATACAGTGGGAAGTTTTGTTTTGCATGCTATCCAGTCTGAAAGGCCTGTTTCCATGTTGTATCTTTGAAAGTCTAAAATAAGAATTTCACTGTTTCGTCATTGGTACACATGACAATTAAACACTTGACCACTGAACTCCTTAAAAAATGTTTCTCTTCCTCCACTGCTACTTCCAGTTGATGAGTGCGATCCAGATGGGCTCGGTGTCTGGAAGCGGATTGGCCATTTTGATGAAGGCGGCCGAAGAGAATTTGTGCCGACAAAACCCAATTCCCGTGTCCCGCAGCGGAGGAGGCTTGTGAGTCTTGTTCTCCAAATGGACCACCGACCGTGTGGGAGGCTATAAATGTCTGCTGCGGTTACCGCTGCTGCTAAGCCTGGCGTAGCAAGACATTCTTCCTTCATCATTGGAGATATCCTCCTGGTGAACCTGCTCAATGCATCAAACCCTGTCGCAAAGTCTTTCCTTCCACCATTGTGCTTCATAAATCCAGTATATTATTTCAAATATCTTTATATGCAGTGTACATTTTGATAAACTCAAGCCATTGTAAAAAAAAAGTTTGTATTTTAATACGGGATTAGTTTTTCCTTACTTGCGAATACTATCTGTTTGTGCTTGCTAAAAAGTAACTGGTGAAACCTTCGTATTTAATGGACATTTTTGTTTCAAAATGATGAGCAGATACCATTAATTTCATTTGGAGTTGTGATGTGGGGTATTTTTATTGTCTGTTCCAATGATCACATGTTTACCAAATCTGATAACTCAGTGGGTGCAAAATAATTCATATTGCAATCAAATGTTGTGAGAGTGAGGTATTCCCTCATTCCATAATGGGCGAATAATTGTTTTTTTACTTATAATTATCAAATGTGTTTCTATAAAGCCTGTTCCATACGGAACCATTTAACTATATGCCTGCTCGTTTTCATTCACGTATCCTTCTGTAAGACGTGTGCGGCTCATTAATGGATGCTAATATATTTGGACGAAACTGGGTCTAAGTTTAGAAACACAGCATGGAAACAGGCCCTTCGGCCCACCGAGTCCATGCCGACCATCGATCATTTGAGTTCTATATTATCCCACTTTCCCATCCATTAGGCGCAGTTTACAGAGCGCCAATTAACCTTCAAACCCTCACGTCTTTAGGATTTGGGAGAAAACGGGAGCACCCGGAGGAAACACACCTGGTCACGGGGAGAACGTACAAACTCCGTACAGACAGCACCCGTAGTCAGGATTGAACCCACGTCTCTGGCACTGTAAGGCAGCAACTCTACCGCTGCGCCACCGTGCGGCCCCAAAATGTTTCTCCGCTCACCTTTAACCTATGTCCTCTGGTTCTTGATTTCCCCTACTCTGGGTAAAAGACTGCATTTATCCCATCTATTCCCCTCATGATCTTATGCACCTCTGTAAATTCACACTGCATCCTCCTGTGCTCCGAGGAATACAGTCCTAGCCTGCCCATATAGCTCAGGCCTTCCAGTCCTGGCAACATCCTCGTAAATGCTCCAATTAAAATAGAGGATGAAGGAAATACTCAAGGGGTCAGCAAAGAGCAGTAGCGGGAGAATCCGGGCCTAGATTTCAAGCTGATGACTTTTGATCTGAATGATCTCCAGCCAATCTGTGGATTGGGTCGCCTCACGGTGATGTTTTTCAGGCAACCCAGTGAATTGTTTAATCAATTAATCTCCAAAATCGTGAAGTGACGTTCTATTATTGCAGGCCTGATTATTTCATTGAATGGGATTTTTTTGTAGTTATATGTATGTACTGAAGAGATCAAGAACTGTGAGCTACTATCCGTGAGCTAGGAAAATGTTAGCGGTACAGATAGTTCAGAGATGTGGCAATGAAGCAGTAACGGAAGAAATTAGCCCAGTCCATCACACAGCCCACTCTTTCCACCATCGAATCCAGCAACAATTTGATCATATGGAAGTGTACACAATCAGGAGAGGGTTTTGTGCCATTGTTTTGGGCACCATTTTGTAGGAAAGATGTTGTCAAGCTGGGAAGGGTGCAGAGAAGATTCACAAGGATGTTGCCAGGACTCGAGGGCCTGAGCTATAGGGAGAGGTTGAGCAGGCTAGGACTCTATTCGTTGGAGCGCAGGAGGGTGAGGTTTAGAGGGACATGGGCCAAATGCAGGAAGGTGGGACTAGTGTAGATGGGACATGTTGGTCTGTGTGGGCAATTTAGGCCAATTATCCTCTTTCTACGCTCTATGACTCTATTCTGCACACTGCCTCGGAAAAGCAGCCAACATAATCAAGGACTTGTCCCACCCTGGTCATTCCTCCTCCCCGCACCTGAAGGATAGAAAATTGAGAGCACGCACCACCAGGCTCAGGAACAGCTTCTTCTCTTCTGTAACCAGGATTTCTGAACAGTACTTCCATGAGCTAGGGTACTGTCCGATTCATCTCTGCCCCATTGAGGACATTGGACTTAGTCTAATTGTGCGCTACAAGGTTGAGAATTATATTCTGCACTCTATCTTCCCCTTTGCGCTACCTATTGTTTGATTTAATGTACTTATGTATGGCACATCTAATTTGTTTGGATAGCTGCAAAAGAAAGCTCTTCACTTTCGCACAGTCTCCCGCCCAGAGTAGAGGAATTAAGAACCTGAGAGCATGTTGTTTGAGTGGCCTTGGCTAACAAACTATTCATCAGGTCTGTAGCAGCTGTAGGGTGTCAGGGTGACTTAGCGAGAGGGGACAATGTTCCTGGATGACTAGGTGTTCATGGTTGAGATCTTGGTACTATCTTTGGACCTGGACTTCACTTCCGACGGCATCAGCGTCTAATTTCGTTTTTGGAGATCCACGACGACCATCGATCACCCGTTCACAATAGTTCCACCTTATCCCCACTTCCTCACCCACTCTCTACACACTAGTCAATTTACAGAGGGCCAATTTACCTACAAACCCGCGCGTCTTGGAGACGTGCGAGGAAACCAGAGCACTTGGAGGAAACCCACGCAGTCACGGAGAAAGTACTAACTCGACACACAAGATCAGGATCGAAGCCGGGTCTCTGGCGCGGTGAGGCAGCAGTTCTATTTCAAGCCTTTGTATTGCAGCTCTACCAATACAACTCTACCGGCTGCGCCACTGTGCCACCCAGTTAATACTGACATTTCTTTCCACCTCTATGCAATGATTTCCATTCTGACCTCAGCTTTCCGCACAAGACCTCTGGTATAATGGGTGCATGCTATGCAGACGTAAGGTCTGAAAGTAAGACCTTATGGTGAAATAAATGTCTACCTTCCATGTTAAGGGGGAAAAAACAACGGACATTGGGTGCATTTGATTTGTTGAACCACAGTTTTATAAGCTGTCTGATAGGCCTGTCAGACTGAGAGTGTGTACTGTAATTTATACAATATCAGGTGGTAACTGCAAATTGAACAAATACAACTTAAAAAATCAAGTTACCAGAATTAAATATGTCATGGAAGTTGAAAGACTCATGTCTATAACTGAAGGTGGTAAGAAGCTCTTAATGCTGTGTTACTTTTTTTCTCTCCCGGTGTACATGCATTTATGTGTGAGCTTATATGCCTATAGAAATCCACACAACTTGCCTTTTTAACCTTTAAATTGAATTTCAGCAAGGTTTTAAAGAAGCTTGATTTTAGTTTAGAGATATAGCGCGGAAACAGGCCCTTTGGCCCACTGAGCACGCCAACCGTTGTACACTAGCACTATCCCACACACTAGGATATCCTACACACAATTTAACTTGTGTCAGAATTTTTCAACGTGTTCTTCAGATTATACTGAACTACCGCAGATAATAAATCATAATATTAACAGGTAGAAGGAATACATTACAAGTAGTTTAATGTTGAAACAAGGAACTGCAGATGCTGGTTTACTGAGGAAAGACACAAAATGGTGGAGTAAAGGGCCTGTCCCAGCAGCATGCAACTCCATGCAATGAGTGCGACCTAACGTGGTCGCTTGAGCCGTCCGGCGTCGCGGGGATGGTCCCACTTCGATCGCCGTGCGGAGTTCGTCCCGACATCGCGCGGGGCTCCGAAAAACTGACCATGTTCAAAAATTCCGCGCGGCAACGGCTTGTCGGCTCACAGTCGCCTCGACACATTACACACCGCCTCGATGTCGTGCCTCCGTGATCCTCTCTGTAGGTGCCTCCGTGCCCCTCTCTGTGTGTCCCTCTCTGTCCTGGCGAACTTACCTTTCAGACTTCGCTCCAAGTTCGCCTCACTTCCCGCCGTGTTGCGCCACTCACCCCACCTCCGCGCAGCCCCCGCTGCCGGTTTGGTCGCGCTCACCGCATGGAGTCGGATGCTGGTAGGACAGGCCCTTTACTCAGTGGGTCAGGCAGCATCTATGGAGAACATGGATAGACAATGTTTCAGTTTGGGACCCCTCTGCAGACTCATCAATCTGAAGAAGGATCCTGGCTCGAAGATCATGGATAGGTGAGATGAGCCTTAAGAAGGGTCCCAAACTGAAACATCACCCAGAAATAAAATGTTTGTAGATGCTGGTTTATATCAAAGAAACACACAAAGTGCTGGAGTAACTCAGTGGGTCAAGCAGCATCTCTGGGGAAAAAGGATAGGTGACATTTCGGGTCAGGATCTTTTTTCTTAAGACTCTGAAAGGGGTCCCGGCCCGAAACGTCACCAGAGATGTTGAGTGACTCCAGCATTTTGGGTGTATCTTTGAAACATCACCTATCAATTTTCTCCAGGGATGTTGCCTGACCCGCTGAGTTACTCCAGCACCTTGTGTCTTTTCTTGGTTTAATGTAACATTGCTTGAAAAATAAACTCAAAGCAATAACAGACATTTACAATATAATTGTGATCAAAAATTAAGCACGAAAAATCTTAGGGAAATGGAGGTAAATTTTACATTGAAGATATCAGTCTTGTCAAACACAACGTAAACACAAAGGATTAAAAAAAAATCTGTTGACTGTAAATTCTGCACAAAATATTGCAATGTGCTTAGGTTATGCTCACATTTCTCTTTGCACAGGAATTAAACTTGTTCTGCAGAACTTCATGTGCATCATTTAAGAATTTCCAGATTTTAGTAAAGTAATAAATGCCTCCGTGTATTAAATGTATGTATATAAAATAAATGTGTGTGCACTAGTTAATATGGAGAGGAGGAAGCAAATAGCACTTCGTTTTACTGTGGCACTGTGGACCATTTACATTTTCTTTATGTTAAAAACACACTATGGTAGGAGCTTTGAAAATCCTCAGGTGTTGTTCTTGCTAGCTGGAGTTAATCTACCTGAGATTAATATACATCTTGGTTCTTAATGTGTTTAAGGCTCAGATTGGTTCTACCGCAGCTTTCACGTTGATACACAACATAAAACAATCTTCATAGCTGTAAATCTTTACCATGGGATGAAGCGGAAAGTTTAATGGAGACATGTGGGGCAAGTCATTTTACACAGAGAGTGGTGGGGGGCTGGGATGGTGGTGGAGGCAGATACGATAGTGGCGTTTAAGAGGCTTTTAGATAGGCACATGGAAGTGCAGGGAATAAGGGATATGGAACATGTGCCGGCAGATGGGATCAATTTAACTTGACATGTTGGGCACAAATCTTGTGGGCTGAAGGACCTGCTGCTGTTCTATGTAAACCTGTGTTTAGCTATAAACATGTGCTGTACCTGTTTGGAATTATGTTCTATAAATCATCCAATATATGACCAATCTTTGTTTTTTGAAAATTGAAAAGATTAAATTTCATCCTGTACCTTTCATTTCCAAAACAAAATGCAGATCCACCATCGATTTTCCGGGCAACTGATGGTCTGGCATTTCTTTATCCAGACAAAATTACGAGAGCACACAGTAAACCTCTCCCCTCCCTCCAGACGTCCAACCCCCCCTCCCCGAAAATGTGGCGCCTAGGCCGGGTGAAGTGGCTTGATCTTGACTTTATTTGGACTTTTGCGTCTGATCGACAGTTCGATTTTGATCCCTCTGGCCGGGGCTCTGGAACTTTGGCCCAGCCGGAGCTGGCAGATCTGTTCCCATAGCCGACTTCCGGCATTTTGCAGGCCAGCATCTTGGCCCCCCGGCGGTCCAGTACGGTTGGTACGTTCCAGTATGGTCTCGGAGGTCGTACTGTTGGTCCAGCAAAACAGATGATCCAGAAAGGCTCTGGAATCAAGGGTGGCAGAAAGTTGGTGGTGGACCAGGACAATGTGTTCAAATTAATTTGTACTGAAGATAAACCAGCAAATTATAATCCTCTGCAAATGATTTGTTCTGCAGAATTTTAGATTCAACATCCGCATTAACTTGTTCTGAATAGCATGACTAATTTAATTTTTTGTGCTTCTGGCTAGCAAGATTCATAGAGTTGCATGTAATTTTTAGGTTATTTCTTAATGTGCCTAATTTTTAAATGGGAAAGATTTTGAGAGGGTGAGTCAATATATGTCCTGATGTGTCAAGCAGTAATTATAATTTTCTGTTTATTCCCAAAACTAATTAAAAATATCTGTACCACTGCAGAGTCTGTGTAACATTGTTATTAGGAATTGGATTTTCATTGAAATTATTCAATTTCATGTGATACACCCCACCATCTCCCCCACCATCTCCTAGCTCCTTTTCCCTATTCCACCCGCTCATCTCCCATCCCCATCCCATATTTCCCTTTCATTCCCCACTCTTTCCCTTCCCTCCCGTCCCTCTCTACCTATATCCATCCCTCCTTCCGGATTTACATTTCAAGGTGGATAACCTGCACATGGTTTGGAATGGATGTTAAACATCTCTGTCATACAAGATTTATCTCTCTCCACCCCCCCCCCCCCCCCCCCCCCCCCGGCATCCAACTAGTTTCACTGTCATCCTCCTTAGTTTCACTGTTCACACCCCCTTGTCATCACCTTTTCCACAGCACACAATGGACCATTGAGGGCTCCACCTTTCCTTGACGATTGGTGCTGGCTTTGATTTTTGCTCTTTTCATACCTTTGTTCTTTGTTCCTTTTCATACCTTTAGTTTCCCTCTCCCCTGACTCTCAGTCTGAAGAAGGATCTCGACCCAAGACGTCACCTGATCCTTCTCTCCGGTGATACAGCCTGACCCGCTGAGTTACTCCAGCATTTTATGTCTTCTGTCGTACAAGATGTTGGTGTGGATGTATTTGTAGTACTGTGTTCCGTTTGACCACCCTGCTATAGGAAGGATGCCATTATGCTGGAAAGAGTGCAGAGAAGATTTATGAAGAAGTTGCCTGGACTCGAGGGCCTCGGCTCAGGGGAGAAGTTTGAAAACGCACACCTCCAGATTTGGAAACTCTTTCTTCCCGGCTGCTATAATGCAACTGAACTGTACTCTCACCAGCTAGAGCGCGGTCCTGACCTCCCATCTACCTCATTGGAGACCTTTAAACTATCTTTAATCGGACTTTAATATTAAACCTTTGTACTAAATGTTAGCTTAGTTAAGTTTCTTATTGTCTCGTGTACCAAGGTACAGTGAAAAGCTTTTTTGTGCATGCTATCCAGTCAAAGAAAAGACTACATGATTACAATCAAGCCGCCCCCAGTGCACAGATAAAGACAAAGATATAACATTGAAGTCCAATAAAGCTGCAAGTAAATATCTCATTGTTCCATTCACGGTACATATGACAATTAAACACTCTTGGCTGTTGGCATTCTCATCACGAGAACCAGCCTCGCAAAGGCCTGGCAAAAGTCAGCCTGTTTCACTCTGGACCAGAGTGAACGTACCACCCTCCTCTCCCACCCCTCCTTGAAAAGCAAATGATGGTTCCTTTTGCTTCAGATCGGTGTGCAGCTGGGTCTGACCTCCAGCGAAACTCTGACTGTCCCACAACTCCTCGATCCCTGACGTCTCATCAATCCTGGCCGATAAAAGGGGCTCCATGTGCCGAGCTTCAGGGCTGTAGAATGACCTGCTGCTGATAACGGCGGATCAGGGGGCAGACTTCTCTTCATCTGAGGTTCATTCAAAGTTGCTTTTTGAACCAAAATAATTCAAGCCTGTTCAGTTTATTTACTCCCAATGGGAAATGGTTGATGCTCTCAGAATCTCGTGAATTGAGAACTCAGCCATGACATGTTTATTGTGTTTTGGAAGATCGATGAGGCTCAATCTTGGTTGAATTTTTAGACTTTAGAGATACAGCGCAGAAACAGGCCCTTCAGCCCACTGAGTCCGTGTGGACCAGCGATTGTTCTACACTCAAGGGAAAACTTTTACATGTGATTAAACTTGCGATATTGATTGATTGAATAGATTAATTGAAAGATACAGCATAGAGATAGGCGCTTCGGCCTACCACACCATCAATCACCCATTCACACTAGTTCTATGTTATCCCACTTCCTCATCCACTCCCTACACACTACTGGGCAATTTTACAGAGGGCCAATTAACCTACGAACCCGCACGTCTTTGGGATGCGGGAGGGAAATGGGAGGACCTGGAGGAAATCCACGTGGTCACAGGGAAAATGTGCAAACCTCACACACACAGCACGTGAGGTCAGGATCGAACTGGGGTGTCTGGCGCTGTGAGACTTGCGATATTAATGTCTGAATGCCTTAAAGCAGGGATATAAAATTCCCTTGCCTGCTGTTTTAATTGAGAAATTAAAACCAATGTGCAGACACCTATTTTAATTATGAGACGAAGGATTTCATGTGATTGTATTAAATATTAATGCAGTAATCTCAGTGTAATTTCTATACCTTTCTGTTTTCAGTTTTCAATGATTTGATGAGGCGGTGTTACTAAGTTAAATTTCGTTGAGATTTGAGGTTTCTTTGCTGACTCCCACAGGTGCCTTGAATGATGGATTATATTGGATTGCCGCGCTGAACTGAATGAGTAATTTGGTAAAGTCGTAATAAGCCAATGTAAATGATAAAACACAGACGGCCCAGGTTTTGGGGGTTATTTGTCCGTAGGTGAGGGGACGGTGGGTCCGTGGGTCAATGTGTCGGGGAAGTGGGCGCAGGAGGCCCTGCAGCAGCTAAGGGGGATCACGTGGATCGGGTGCCGCTGGCAGGCCCATGGAGGCCGGACGAGCGCGTGGATCGGACGCGGCCTGCAGCGGCATGGAGCGGCAGAGCAGCGGCAGAGGACACTGACAACATTGCCAGGCCAGAAACTCTGACCCAGTGCCGCTGCCATGACAACAGGCCTTTGGAAGACAGAGTTGGAACGTGGCAACTCTTAGACAATTTCCTCGGTGGAGTCCACTATTCTTACACCACAATCGTTGCACTTTTATACTTATTTACGATGCTGCATATATACAGTATGATTTTACCAAACTGTAAGCAAAACAAAGAATTTCACTGTACCATAAGACCATAAGACATAGGAGTAGGCAAAATGTGCAGGAAGGAACTGCAGATGCCGGTTTATACCAGAGATAGATACAAAGTGCTGGAGTAAATCAGCGGGTCAAGCAGTATCTCTGGAGAAAAGGAATAGGTGATATTTCGGGTCGGAATCCTTCTTCAAACATATCTTCGACGTAGGAGCACAATTAGGCCGTTTGGCCCATGGAGTCTTCTCCACCATTCGATCATGGCTGATCAACCCCAGTCTCCTGCCTTCTCCCTGTAACCTTTGACTAATCAAGAATCTATCAATCTCCGCTTTAAAAATACCCAACGACTTGGCCTCCACCGCTGTCTGTGCATTTAGGCACATGTGACAATAATGCACTATTCAACCATCACTGAACCATTTGAACTTTGTTGAGAGCAGGCCGGTTTCCTCACTTTAAGACACTGCACCTGATTTCTGTTTGCAGACAGCAGTATTGGGGACCCAGTGGAAAGGCGGCTGGCAATTAAATGAGTGGTGACGTGGAGAGATGTGTTTGGGAGTGTATAGACATGGTCTTCAGGGAACGGCCTTAGAGGCCAATGAGGATGATTGAACATACCTTTTCTGTCAGTCATTCGCACAGACCAGACATCCCATCAATAACTGCATCTACACTTCACGCTGCCTCAGAAGAGCAGCCAACATAATCAAAAACTTGTCCCACCCAAGTCATTCCTTCTTCTCCCCGTTGCAATGTAGCAGAAGCTTGAAAGCGCACACCATCAGACTCATGAACAGCTTCTTCCCCTCTGTTATAGGCCTTTGAATGGTCCTTCCATAAGCTAGGGTACTGTCCAATTCACCTCTATCCCATTGTGAACATTATATTTGTCTGTGGAACTAGCGCGCTACAACACTGAGAACTATATTTGGAACTCTGTATCTTCCTCTTCACTCTTCCCCTTCCCCAATTTTATTCATAAGCCATAGGAGCAGAAGTAGGCCATTTGGCCCATCGCGTCCACTCTGCTATTCAATCATACTTTAGTTTGACCTGACTATATTTATGTAAAGCATTAACGGATCGGATTGGATTCCATGCAAAACAAAGCCTTTTAGTGCACCTCGGTACAGGTGACAATAATAAATCTAAACCTAATGGACAAGGATCAGGTGAACAGATCAGTGAATATATTTTGACCCATTTTGTTCTTGGTTATTGCTGGGTAACTGGTTAAGCTCAAAGCACGAGTGATGGGCAGCAGTGTTGAAAGATTATTATTTGACACTGCATTTTTCACATTGTTGCACATATCCTAATGAGGTTCCAAAGGCCCTGTACTGCACATGAATGCTGAGACAAAAGGTAATGACTACACTTGTAACCATTAATGAGAACTGCTTAAATGTTCACAAAACCAGATTTTATCTAATGGAGCATATCCAGCGAACTTAATGATAAAGCTATAATGAGAAGTTAAGACCATAAGATTATAAGACATAGGAACAGAATTAGGCTATTCTGCCCATCGAATCTGCACCATTCAATCGTGGCGGATTTACCTTTCCCTCTCAACCCCGTTCGCTTACCTTCAACCCATAACATTTGACGTAATTACCAATCAAGCATCTTTCAATCTCTGTTTTTAAAATAGCGTCATAGTCACAGCATGAAAACAGGCCCTTCAGCCCAACTTGCCCCATCTACACTAGTTACACCTGCCTGCATTTGGCCCATATCCCTCTAAACCTATACTATCCATGTGCCTGTCTAAATGTTTCTTAAACGTTGCAATAGTACCTGCCTCAACTACCTCCTCCGGCAGCTTGTTCCATACACACGTCACCCTTTGTGTGAAAAAGTTATCCCTTAGGTTCTTATTAAATATATTAAAAATACCCATGACCTGGCCTCCACAGCCTTTTGTGGCAATGAATTCCACTGATTCACCAACTTCTGGCTAAAGAAATTCCTCCTGATCTCCATTCTGAAGGTACGTCCTTTTATTCTGAGGCTCTTCCCTCCGTTCTATACTCTCCCACTAATGAAAACATCCTTTGACGTCCAAATCGGAAGGTATTGACAGGCACCATAGTAAGCCTATAAAAGACTTTTGGACAGGCATGTGGAGGGATGGAGGGATATGGGTTATGTGCAGGTAGATAAGTGTTGGTCTTGGCACCATGTTCAGCACAGGCATTGTGGGCCAAAGGGCCTGATCTTGTGCTGTACTGTTTGATGTTCTATGTTCTAAAAGAGTTGGATGATTGTATTGGCCTTCTATATTCATGCACAATGCACAAAGGCTTTGTTACTGCTCAATTGTAATATTCATCATCATTGAAAGCATTAGCGTCACAGTGGTGCTGGTTTCCGACGGGCATGGTGACGGACGCACCACACGTCTCTGTCCCCCATGCAGCTGGCAGGCTCCACTTTCGTCTCTACACACGCGTCTTCCATCAACGTCTTCAGCATCGTCTTGATTGGCCGTCCCGGGTCACGTCTTCCATGGGTGGGTTCACACAGCACCACCTTGTTTGCCGGCATTTCTGGGTGACGGTGGCAGTGACCAGCGAGCCTCATCCTTCTCCACCTGATCTCCGTCAGAGGTGGAACCTGCCCATGGAGCTGGGTGTTGCTGATGTGGTCCCTCCAACTGACATTTTGAACTTTTCTGAGCATTTGGGTGGAGGTAACATCGAGTGCTCGAGTGAGAGTATTTGATGTAATACTAAATATAATTGGTTATTATTCACAGTGACAAAGCTTTGATTCTTTTTTTTTGATTTTGACCAATGTGTCCCAAATGCCACAGTGGAGGCCAAGACTTTGGGTATTTTTAAGGTGAAGATTGACAGATTCTTGAATAGTAAGAGCATCAAAGGTTATGGGGGGGGAAGGCAGAAGAATGGGGTTGAGAAGGAAAAATAGATCAAATGGTGTAGAATTAAATAGGCTGAATGGCCTGTTTCTTGAGGTCTTGTAGTCTTATGATCGTCAACCCCACTGATGGCCATTGCCTGTTTCTTGGGACTATTAATCAAGCTTAAAACATTGAGTTACAAGGAACTGAAGATGCTGGTTTGCAAACAAAAAGACACAATGTGCTGGAGTAACAGAGCGGGTCAGGCAGCATCTCTGGAGAATATGAATCGGTGAACGTCACTCTGCATCTTTTTTTAAAACGTTAAACCTTAAAAAATGGTTTGGAATTAATCAGAATATGAGACAGCCCAAATGTAAAGATGGCACAGTGGCACAGGGGTAGAGTTGCTGCCTCACAGCACCAGAGACCCAGGTTCGATCCTGACTACAGGTGCTGTCTGTAGGGAGTTTGTATGTACTCCCTGTGACCATGTGGGTATTCTCCAGGTGCTCCAATATCCTCCCACACTCCAAAGACACACAGGTTTGTAGGTTAATTGAATTTTGGAAATTGTAAATTGTCCCTAGTGTGTAGCATAGTGTTAGTGTACGGGGTGATCATTGGCCCTTGTGGACTCGGTGGGCTGAAGGGCCTGTTTAGACATAAAAAGCTGGAGTAACTCAGCAGGTCAGACAGCATTTCTAGAGAGATGGAATAAGTGAAGTTTCGGGTCGAAACCCTTCTTCAGATTGTTTCCACGTTGTATCTCAAAACTAAACTGCCCTTTGCAATGATCAAATAATGGTTATTTATTTTTTTCAGTTTTTGACCTAGGGCTGCTAAGCGATCTATCAGGAACCAGGGCTAAGATATCAGCCTGCTCCATAGCCGTCACTGTGTATCGCAGTTGCTTGCTGTGGATGCTTGCATTGCTGTCCTTTGCTTTAGAGTCTCTTAGTTAACTCTTATTTGTGCATGGTCTACTAGTGAATTATTTTGCTCAAAGGAACCTCTTTGTTTTCTGTGTCTGAAGAAGGGTCTCGACCCAAAACATCACCCATTCCTTCTCTCCAGGGATGCTGCCTGTCCCGCTGAGTTACTCCAGCATTTTGTGTCTAGCTCTTTTTTTTTCAACCCTTTTCTTCATTTGTAATTGATGAAACTTAACATTTAGCTTGGCTACATTGAGTCATAGAGTTATATTATCATACAGTGTGGAAACAGCCCCTTTGGCCCAACTTGCCCTTGCCGACCAACATACCCCATCGACACTAGTCCCACCTGCCTGCGTTTGGCCCGTTTCCCTCTAAACCTTTCCTATCCATGTACCTGTCTAAATGTTTCTTAAACATTACAATAGTACCTGCCTCAAATACCTCTTCAGGCAGCTCGTTCCATACACCCACCACCCTTTGTGGAAAAAAGTTACCCCTCAGACTCCTATCAGATCTTTCCCCTCTCATCTGGTTTTCGATTACCCGACTCTGGGCAAGAGACTCATTTATCCGATCTATTCCTCTCATGATTTTGTAAACATGAAATAAAATTAGAATCTGAGAGCCTGATTTATTTTTACTTTTTTTTTCTTCACCAACGAATCAGATTAAGAGATTCAAGAGTGTTTAATTGTCATACGTAATGACAATGGAACAATGAAATTCTTACTTGCAGCAGCTTAACAGGCCTGTAAACACTACACACATCGATAATATATAATAAGCAAAAAAAATCAATAACTCCACAGGGCTTCACGGTGGCGCAGCGGTAGAGTTGCTGTCTTACAGAGCCAAAGACCCAGGTTCGATCCTGACTAGGGCTGCTGTCTGTACAGAGTTTGTACCTTCTCCTTGTGCTTGCGTGGGTTTTCTCCGGGTGCTCCGATTTCCTCCCACACCCCAAAGACCAACATCTCTGTTGGTTAATTGGCTTCGGTAAAATTGTAAATAGTCCCCAGTGTGTAGGATAGTGCCGGAGCGGACTTGGTGGGACGAAGGACCTGCTTCCATGGTGTATCACTAAAGTCTAAAGTCAAGTCTAAATCGTCCGTAGTGGCACCAAAGACAGTATATAATCCATCGGTTAGCGTTGTACAAGTGATTTTAAATAATTATGAGTCTTTGATTTACAAGTGTTTTAATATTGGAAAATAATAATCAAGTGCACCATCACAATTTGTGAAGTAAGACGGTGATTTGGCGTGTAAAATCCGCAGCATTGCCTTATCCCTTTGTTTCCATTTCCGTTATAAAAAATAATGACTCGCTTTTTGTCCTTTGTGTCTGTAATGTTGGCTGTTTCACTTTAATGAAAGGTTCGCAGTGGAATCTGAACCTAACCCCAGCTGTCTAGAAGTGCTTTGGAAATGTTGGTAAATAAATGTGAACTGGATGCCAAACTAGAGCTGGTGTTCGTCAAATTCCACCGTGTGCTCCTTTCTCTTGCTGCCCCCTACTGTACTGACACAACATCTGCACAAACACACACTGCATATCCACAAAATCCTTTTCTTTCCCCCTCCTTTTTCAAAATGTTAAACCTACAATCAAACCCCACAATTTGTATCCAATCGATTCTGATCTTCCTAAGCGCGTATAAATTGTCTTTTGAAAGGTGCGTCTCGAGTTTAAAATCTTTATCAGTAGTCAGGGAACAAGGACAGAAAGTCTTTCTAATCTTGTTCAAAGAAAGCGCTTTAGCATCACGGCAAGCTCCTTCACCCGATGCAGAATAGAATTATTGGCCTGCCCCTTCATGAAACAATGCCCCGGCCTCCTCATCTGTCAACAATGTGCAATTTGCAAGATGGAAATAAAGCCCAGCTGCAGTTTAGGAACAGGTTCTGTGCGGTGGGTGTATACAAAATCCTCTAAAGAGGAATATCAGCGATTTTCACATGCTGCATGCTGACATCCATTGGTTTGGTTGAAAACTATCTCTATTGTCCAGTTTGATTGCCTGAATCAAACTGATTTACAGCAAATCCATCTGAGCTTTGATAAATCTATTACAGTTTCATTTCACTGATTTCATTAACTTGAGTAAAACTAGCCATGCTTTCTGCATAACTGTCTTTTAATGGTTTGCCCCTGTCACCTGCCTGAATATTAATCCCCCTGACTTATTGGTCCACAGAGGGAATGAGTAATGGGTATTTGAATGTGATCAGCACACTACAATGCAATTAAGGGAGCTGCACTGTTCTCTGCCTTTAATCCTGAACTAATTTGAATTGCAGTTTGATAGCAGTGTGAATCCTGCATAATTATGGAGGGTGCATATTAAACTGTGTGACAAACCGGAGAGGTTTTTACCCATCACGGGGAAAAAGGAGACATATGAAAGCAAGAGTCAGGTAGCCAGAAAATGGACAGAGTGAGGCTCAATTAATGAAAAGAGTTTGACAGATACTGGTGCAGAAAATCACACTTTCCACAAGAAAAAGGTTGACACAAATGTCTTATGTCAATTTATTTGCAGAAATATGTCATTTCTTTAAAAAAAATGAAGCATCATGTGTTACCTTGCTGCATGGAAACTGTGATTTATTTTTAAGTAAATTAATATTGTTGCAGTTTTCACACGTTATCGAGGATGTTTTGTTTTATCTTTTCATAGGATTGGTCTTTAAGTGGTATTAATCAGCTGCTGAAATAAGGAGTCAGGACTGTCACGGATGCTTTAAATCGCCAACGAGGAATAGTGTTGCAACAAAATCTAAATTTACCTGATTATGGTCATGGTGTATTAAGAATTAAAAGAGTTAAACATATATTCATGATGCAGTTCTTCACTTTTGCTTTAGTTTGTGTTATTCAAAATTAAAAACTAAAATATATATATTATTTTCATTATCCAGACATTGCTCTCTAAATCTGAAAATACTTAAAATGCATCATTAATTTTGGCTGCATGTAATATTAATCTTTGTTTGCAATGCATTCTAACTGAAATTTGTCTTGAGATCGCAGAATATTACTCTTTTTAACAACACCAACCAATCTGCACTGTAATAATTTCTTCCTCGTTCAACTTAAATAACAAAATGCATCCCGATATAAACACGAGGATATTTAGGGGAACAGATTTTGAAATAAATATTCCTTGGAGTGCAGGAGGATGAGGGGAGATCTTATAGAGGTGTACAAAATCATGAGAGGAATAGATAGGTTAGATTAATAGAGCCTCTAGCCCAGAGTAGGGGAATCGAGAACCAAAGGGCATAGCTTTTTAGGTGAGGGGGGAAAGATTGAATGGGAATGAGAGGTGTGACCTTTTTACACAAAGGGTGGTGATTGTATGGAACAAGCTGCCAGAGGAGGTAGTTGAGGCAGGCACATGGGTAGGATAGGTTTATAGGGATATGGGCCAAAAGCAGGCTGGTGGGACTAGTGTGGATGGGGCATGTTGGTCGGCATGGGCAAGTTGGACTGAAGGGACTGTTTCCACACTGTATGGCTTTATGACTCTATGACTCTACGATTCCTGGTTCTGAGATAAAAAAACAGAAAATACTAGAGTAACACTCAGCAGACCAGGCAGCATCAGTGGAGAGAATAAAATGGAATTAACATTCAAGTTCTTTCTTTCGAACTACATTTTCTCTATTGAAGATTTATTCCCATGAAGCAATAGTGTTGTTACAATGCACCTTCACATGTTGCAGATTTAAAGAAAAGATCGCATAACAAAAGAAATGTCATTGATATCTAGAATTCAACTTGTTTTAATAAATAAAGAGTTATCTGTGTAGTGGCAGTGAGTCAGTAGCTTTCTCTTATATGACGTGTAGAAAGGAACTGCAGATGCTGGTTTATACAGAAGATAGACACAAAGTGCTGGAATAACTCAGTGGGTCAGGCAGCATTTCAGGATGGGTGGTATTTCGGGTCAGGACCTTCCTTATCTACCTTTATCTCTTATCTACATGCATAATCTATATCCCTCCATTCCCTGCACTTCATGTGCCTTTCCAAAAGCCTATTAAATGCTACTATCTTATCTGCCTCCACCACCAACCCAGTTGACAGCACAATCTGAAGCAGGGTTCTACCCAAAGTCACCCATCCTTTTGCTCCAGAGATGCTGCCAGGCCGATAGAGTTACTCCAGCACTGTGTGTCTATCTTCTGTTGAATGACGTTGAGTTTTCGATCAAAACACCTGATTCATCGGTCACTAATCTACTTGCCAGTTAGCTTGTTTATCAAACGTTCAATGGTTCAAAAGATATCTATCAAGCCAAACAAATACCAATGCAGATTTTGAACATACACACAGAGGGTGATGGGTATATGGAATGAATTGCAAGAGGCAGGTAAGATAACCACATTTAACAGACATTTGGACAAGTACATGGATAGGAAAACTTTAGAGGAAATGTGGGCAAATGCGACTAGCTTAGATGGGGCATACACAAAAGCAATTCAGCAGGTCAGGCAGCATCTCTGGAAAACATGGATAGGTGACGTTTTGGGTCAAGACCCTTCTTTAGATGGGGCATCTTGGTCAGCATGGACCAGTTGGGCTGAAGGGCCTGTTTCCGTGCTGTATGACTATTACTTCATAAGAGATTAAGCTACATGAATAAGCCATTCATCCACTCAAAATTGTTCCATCTTTCAATGAGCTAGTTTGTATCAGTATCATTCCATGACTTCATTATTTGAGAATGTAAGAATATTAGTTTTAGCTTTTATTTAAAGAAGTCAACATTTTTCATTACCTTGTGTGCTCTGATATCACCACCCGATGGGTCAAGCCCTAAATGTTAGGTTTCCCCTTTGTGTTTTGAATCCCCCCATCGGAGGAAATAGTTTCTCTCAATCTACCCTATCAAATCCTTTAATAATCTTAAACACCTCAATTAGACTACCTCTTAATCTTCTGTACTCAAGGGAATATCAGACCATGCAACCTGTGCATATAATTGATCTCTTTTAGCCTGTTTCCTTCTGGCGAATCTGTGCTGTGTCCTGATGATAGTGTCGGTATTTATATTGCCATCCATCTGAAGCGACATCAATATATTTTGCTGCGCCAATATGGACCAACTTTATATTTGGCACGAGCTAAAGACCACATAATAATATTATCTAGAATTTAAACCTTTTTATGTGAATATAAAGAGTTGTCAGTATAACCAACAGATAATTATATCTGCATTTCAGCTTTCTTTCACGTTTAATCAAAATAGGGATGAACCTTATGATTTTTAACTAAAACCAATATGTACTAGTATGTAGGTGTGTACTAAAACCAATATGTACTAGTATGTACGTATGTACTAAACCAATATGTACTAGTATGTGTAGGAAGGAATTGCAGATGCTGTTTTACACAAAGTGCTGGAGTAACTCAGTGGGTCAGGCAGCATCTCTGGAGAAAAACGAATAGGTGGTATTTCGGGTCTTCAGGGTCTGAAGAAGGGTTCCCACCCGAAATGTCACCTATCCATTTTTAAGTACTAGTATGTACATGTGTACTAAAACCAATATGCACCAGCATGTACATATGTAGTAACATGAATACGTGCTGGTATGTACATGTGTACTAAAACCAATATGTACTAGTATGTACATGAGTACAAAATCTGATATGTACTAGTATGTACATATGTAGTAACACCAAAATGTACCAGTATGTACGTGTGTACTAAAACCAATATGTAAACAAGGGTTGTTGAGTAGTTGAAGGTCCAGTTATTCCATTAGAAATGCTCAATTTGTCCCAATTGCAAAAATAAATCACGTGACAATATAATTCCTCAAAATACAGCATTTTAAATATTTTTCCAGCAATGTTAGCCTTGGCAACAATTTAAGATTTCATTCTAAATTTTGTCCAGAAGTCTATTAACAGACTTGAAAGGGTAAAGAACCATGTTAATTATGGCTTACTCATTTCACTGTAACAAGTACTTTTACTAATCTGCTATTGTTTAAGAAAAAAAGCATTTGCAGGCTTTTTCATGATATAATTCCAGACTACATTGGTAGTATGTTGCTTCAGTTAAAGCTTGGCTGTTAGCTAAATTAAGCCATTGTGACTCGAAATCCTCCTTTAATAAGGTTCATGCTGTCTACAACTTCATCATTTTCTGCTGAATGATAATTACTTTATTCAATCATGTTCAAGGCTTTAGTGAAAGCTAGCAGTGATTGATTAACTTCAATTACCATGCTTACATTTGCATAGATAAAAACTGCTTTTCAATTTGTGAGTGGCACAGCGGCGGAAATGTAGCATTGATATTTGCATTTCAATGTGTACAGTGAAGAATAAAGGTGGAAGAGAGGTCTGATCTGAGCTAAACCCTTTCTGCTTCAGTGCCTCTGCTTTTTCCGTAAACACTCTTGTTATGATGTTGGTTTGTACAAGCTGCACTAAGGTAACTAACTGTGCCCCAGTTTACAGGATACAGACTCGCTTGACAGGTTTACTGTATGGATTAAGAGCGATCTTTATCCCGTCTTTTGTAAATACTGAAACTTACACAGCATGATATCAATAGTTAGCTCCAGTACCTTAACCCTTTAAGTACACCAGAAAGCGTGAAGAGAAATACCCTGAATAATTCAGTGCACAACTCTGTGAATATTCCTGCTTTCAAAATGTGTGCAGTCTAATGCAAAAGAGATCCACTTTTTAGACTTTCTTAGAAAGATGCGCTACCAATAATCATAATAAATATATTTAATGGTGTGTAAATGATTTTGGATACTCCTTAATCAATTATAAAGAATGTTTACGAATGTCTAAGATTGAAAATTTTCACCAGCATTCAAATAAATGCAGGTATATTTTGAATAATTGTTTTTCAGGCTGTATTAAATATCAGGGGTGGGTAATCAACAGTCCATATTGAGTGTGGACAATTGTTTTAATATTTAAAATTTTTTTAAACAAATAGTTATCTTCAGTATTGCCAACAGATGCAAATGAAGTTCCTAACCAGAATTTGCTTTCAATAAAATGGTTTAAAAATGCTTTGTTGACTCTGGGTAATATTATTAATTCTTTTAAGCAAAGAGTTATCTTCAGTTTTGGCAACAGATGCAAATGAAGTTGCTATGCAGAACTTGCTTGCAATAAAATGGTTTTAAAATGTTTTATTGGCCGTGGGTAATGTAGAGCGAAAAACTAAAATGCTTTACATTTTTGTGGAACAAGAGAAACTTCTGTACTGGTGATAAAGCAGAAAAGAAAATGTTTTATGAATGTCATGCAAATTGTCATTGCTGTTGACAGTGAAATGGAAGTGGGCAGAAATATTACTTAGCAGCACAAGCCTACAGTATTGCCTACATCCAGCTCCTGTTAATGCTGCCATTGTGAAAGTTGCATTAGCAACAGTACGTAAGCGTTTGACTAAAGTCCCACTGATAACTCAAGAATAAAGGAAGAAATTCTGAAATTTAGGCCATAAATCTGGGTTGGCTTTAAAACTGCAGTTGTTGACCATATTTCTTGCAAACTAAGACATCTTAAGAGGCACTGCAGAGGTGCTGTGAATTATGTGCGTGACTTGAACGAGTTTGGTGGCCGAATGTTTGTTTATAAAATGCGATGAGGAATCAGATGGTTTAGATCAGATGGCTAGCAGTGGATGTGACTTAGAACAACTTATACATTTGCACCTGAAAAAAAAGTTACTGCTCTCTGATCAGAACTGGAAGTTATCTGCAATTTAAATACAATAAGAAGCGTATGAAAAACATGACTTGTTAGCAACAAATTAGCTACTCTATTTTTTTTACAAATCCCACATTGCCATAATTATCTGTTATTGGTTTATTTCATAAATTGTTGTCAGATTTGTATTCTTTTATTAGGGAAAATTAGACATATTTTCAATTTAGCTTCCTTCCTTCCTTTCAATAACCCCTCAGTGAAATATCCTTTTCCACAAGATTGGCCCAAGACAAGTGAATTTCCACAGCAATTAATGGAAACTCTGTAAATAGCCAACAGGGTTAAATGCTTTAAATTTATCCTGATTTTTTAGAGTCTTTATATACATCTTAAGTGGTTAATGTACCAACACTGACAGATTGACTGCAAAATGATTACAGAATTTAAAGATTTTAAGACTAAAGTATCTTAATCACCACTAAATTGTGGCCAACATTCTAAAATTAAAGTTATTTTTTATTGTTTTAAAAATATTAAACAAACTGTACATAAAGCGCATACTCACATTATACAGCAAACCCTTTGTATGAAGAAATACCTAATTTACTACATGTGCATAAAATACTTTATGATTTATATATAAGTACTAAATTAGGATAGAGGTGCAATTATTCTTCATGTTAAATCATCTTTTTTTAAAAAGCTTGATATTTAACATTTGCTTTGTCAAGTGAATGATTTCTGCTCCATTCTGTTCCTCTTAAAGACATTTCTGGAAAGAACGATATGTATGCTCTTGGTTCTCACATCTTATATGATTGGTCTTGAATATAAGTTAAAATATATTCACAGGCAACTTTTGTATACAATATTTTATCAGTCCATACTGTAATTAAATCAGAATAGGTTAGAGATCTTAATACATCCAAATTAAAACAAAGGTATAGTTTTGATGGATGTACCTTTGTCGCAACTTCAGGGAAAAAATTATCTTGTTTCTATACACATCCTATGCACCTATATACCTAACAATCTATTTACTGTGCCATTTTACTTTGAATAATAGACATCTGTTACTGCACATATTCAGTGTTTCTGTAGTGATTATATAGAAGTAAGCAGTAATTGTTGTGGAAACAGCATGTTTGCCTCATTTTGTTTCATTAATTACTGTTATGGTAATGACTTTAATCCCATTTTCATGTAGTGTGAACAACTTTTTTTTCTCCTCTCAGATCGCAAACATCCTTGCAGCGACTTGGAATCACTGAGCGGCAACCATTGACTGATTTGTTGCACTTCCAAGAAGAGGGAACATAACGGATTTGTGCAGCTGGACCAAGATGGTACAGTGTGAGACTAAAATCGCACAACTGGCAATAATTGACAGAAGACTGGGGTGGGGGGGGGGTTGGAGGGAAATAGTTGCTTTTGTATGCTGCTGTTGGCTAACGTGTCTGCTGAGGAGGATTTTAACCTTTTCATACAGAAGTTGGATATGCTTGTGGGAACTGTCTATCTGCTTAGAAGCCACATGACAGTTAGTTTACAATAACTTGTCACTTTGACCTCCGAAGCTATTTCTTATCGTATGTATCAGGGTTCCTGTCAAAGGATAACACAATTAAATTTTTAAACATCTGCAGTTCAAAAACTGTAAATTCCCTAAGCTGTTTAGTGTCAGTCCACATTGACATCCAAAATATATTTTGGATTCACAATGTGCCTAAGTCAAATACAAAAATTAATAAGACTTAATATTGTAGAATCAACACATTTGGCTTTGAATTGTTCTGACCAACCTAATTGCATGCATTATTTATGTACAGTAATATTATAACAACACAATCTTGTCACCTAGGCTCAACATGTTAAAAGAACTGACTTCTGAAAAAAACTTTTGGATCTCAAATTGGAGACGCGTAACTGCTTTTTCAGTTGATCTTTAAGAAACATTTTCCCAAGATATAGTTTATGACACAAAATAAAACAAGTAAGGCTTTGCATTTAAATATTTTTTATAATGAAGATGTATAAATGTTTAGAAGTTTATTTAGTCAGGAGTTAAAAGTGTTTAATTGTCGAATGTACTGACATCAGAACAATTAAATTCTTACTTGCAGCAGCACAACAGACAAACACAATACACACAGATAATATATAATAAACAGAAAAATCCAATAAATTAATGATGTCAATATTGATGCAAAGAAAAAGTAGATAGTAGAAGTGCCTATTGAACACACCTACAATTAACATTTCATTGTCCTTTTCTCTCGGATAGCAGAATTGGACATCCGTTTGTATTAAATACTATCCAGAAACATAAGCTGGTTGTTATAAAATTAGACAATGCTGGAAATATGCGGCAGTGCAAAGAAGCCCTTTCAAGTCAAAGACTCTCCATTAGAATTGAAAAGATTTTCCAGTTCTGATGGAAGGTCTCTGACCTGACATGTTCGCTGGTTCTCTTTCCAGCAATGTTTGGTTTAGTTTGGAATTACAGTTTGGAAACAGGCCCTTCGACCCTCCAAATCCCCACTGACCATCGATCACCCATTCACACTAGTTCTATGTTATCCCACTTTCGCATCCACTCCCTACACACTAAGGGGCAATTTACAGAGGGACAATTAACTTACAATGTGGGATGAGGGAGGAAACCCAGAGGAAACCCACGAGGTCACGGGGAGAACATGCAAACTCCACATAGACAGCAACCGAGGTCAGGATCGAACCCTGGTCTCTGGCACTGCGGTTTTACCAGCTGGACCACTGAGCTGCTCCTTTGTGATGCTACCTGATTTCCTGAGTGTTTCCTGCATGTTCTGTTTTTATTTCAGATCTCCAGCATCTGCAGTTATATTTTTTTTGTTTGATTTTCTGGTGATTGTTGTAACATCGACTGTTTGAGAGTTACAACCTGCTACAACAATGTTATAATTGTTACTCCCACGAAACCAAGTGAAAGACTGTCTAACAATAGTGTTTTACAAGTTTTGGGGATGAAAAGACAGTTGAGGCAGTGAAAATACACTTCGATAACACATAACATGAGGCGAATCTATCACAAGGTTTGTGCACCAAATCGAATTCTAATCTTTGGAGCTTGCAAGAGAAAGATTTTAGTTATGATATTTATATACTGCTTCAACACAAAGTGAAGAGAATAAATTTGTAGATGAAAAAAAGATTCCCTTTAAATGAAATGATGCCATTAACATTAGGTCTCTGCTGCAGAATAATAAAATATAATTGTTCCGTCCTTTGATATTGTCGGCATGTTTATTACTTTACAATCTTGGTATTTTTATTAATAGCTTCATATCGAACTGCTCTTTTATTGAGAGGTAATTTTCGATGTAAATAATGTCAACTTAACAGAATTTGTTGGGTATATATCTTTACCCGAAGAATAAAAACAGGTGCTTAAAAATAAACAGATTTTTAGCAGGATGACTAGATAGTAGAGGATTATAATAAAGGATCTAATAAAGCCTAATAATAGGATCGAGACAAAAATAAAAAGGTGAGGTTAGTTCACTTGAGATTGCACAAAGAAATGTGTGATTTATTTTTAAATGAGCGCATGGATCAACCATATTTAGAAAGTAACTTCAATAATCATATTGTATTCCATGTCGGATTTAATTATTTAATAAATTGTAACTCACAAAAAAAACGACATTGATTATTGCCAAATAAATGAAAAATTAGAACCAAATTAAACCCTGCTGTGTGATCAATGCCATTCAAAAGGCATAGATATGGTAGATAGTCAGAACCCGTTCCCCCCAGGATGAAAATAGCGAATAGTGGTGGCACAGTTGTGCAGCGGTAGAGTTGTTGCTTCACAATGCCAGAGACCCGTGCTCGATCCTGATTACGAGTGCCGTCCGTTACGGAGTTTGTATGTTCTCCCTATGACCACGTGGCTTTTCTCCAGGTGTTCTGGTTTCCTCCCACGCTACAAAAATGTACAGGTTTATGGGTTAATTGGCTTCGGTCAAGATTTTAAATTGTCCGTAGTGTTCAGGATAGTGCCAGTGTACGGGGTGATGGCTGGTCGATGCGGACTCAGTGGGCCGAAGGACCTGTTTCCGTTCTGTATTTCTAAAGTCTAAAGTATAAATACTGTAGGACAGAGCTTTAAGGTGAAAGAGGACCGAAAGGAGATGTGAGATGTTTAATGAAGTGGTGCAGGGCGTTTTTTCCGCAGGAGGTGGTGAGTGCCTGGAACTCGCTGCCAGGTGTGGTTGTGAAGGCAGACACAATAGTGGCATTTAAGAGACGTTTGGATCGGTGCATGGATATCCAGGGAATGGAGGGATATGGATTATGTGCAGGCATCATGTTCGGCAAGGCCATTGTGGGCTGAAGGGCCTCTTCATGTGTTGTACTGTTCTATGTTCTATGTACTAATACACAAAACCCTTGCTGATGCAATTAATTGCTACCAAAAAGAACTGAGGTTAACTTACCATTCAATTAAACCGGTTTATTTTATCTGTAGTGTGCATAGAACTTAGAACATAGAACATAGAACAGTACAGCACAAGAACAGACCTATCGGCCCACAATGTCAGTCCCAAGCTTGATGCCAAGACAATCCCATATGGCTAACCCCTATCCCTCCATTCCCTGCATATCCATGTGGCAAATCAAAAGCTTCTTAAGCAACAACATCATATCTCCCTCCCTGCACATCTCTTTGCACATCCAACATTGCCCACCTCAACTTAAAGCTTTACCTTTAGACTTTAGAGATAAAGTGTGGGTACAGGCCCTTCAGCCAACCAAGTCTGTGTGACCAGTGATCATACCATACACCAGCATTATCCTACACACTGGGGAAATTTTACAATTTAAAGCCAATTAACGTACGGAGCACCCAGAGAAAACCCATGCGGCCGCAGGAAGAACGTGCAAACTCCACACAGACAGCACCCGTAGTCAGGATCAAACCCGGGTACCTGGCGCTGTAAGGCAGCAACTCTACCGCTGCGCCACTGTGCTGCCCTTGATAGAAAACAATCCTGGAGATGCCGGGGATTGAACCGGGGACCTCACAGATACGAAATGCTTTCTTCAAGATTTCAACACCTGCAGTTCCTTGTGCCTCAAAATTATTTGTGTATTACATTTTGCAATAATTTACCGATACTATACACAAATTTTACTTTATGTCACAAAAAATTGGATGATTTGATCTTACATCTAATCTGTTATTGCTACCTACGTTTGGAGTGGGTTGCATTGTACTTTGTAGAAGCAAAGGGTTTTGAGGTTAATTGCCTTCTGTAAAAAAAGTTGTCCCTAGTGTATAGGATGTGACACTGGGAAACAATAGAACAAGTGTGAACGGGTGATCGTTGGTCAGTGTGGACTCTGTTTCCACACTGTATCTCTAAACTAAACTGAACTAAATTACACTAAACTAACTCAGCGGGTCAGCCAGCATCTCTGGAGAACATGGATAGGTGGCGATTCAGGAAGGGGACCTTTAGTTTCTTTTCGAGATACAGCATGGAAAAAGGATACAGCATGATTCATTCCACCAGGTCCACGCTGACCATTGATCACCCGTTCACACTAGTTCAACGTTATTCCAATTTACAGTGGCCAATTAACCTACAAGCCCACACATCTTTGGAATGTGGGAGGATACCGGAACACCTGGAGGAAACCCACACGATCACAGGGGGGATGTGCAAACTCCATACAGACAGCACCCAAGGTCAGGATCAAACCAAAGGAGTGCTGCACCACTGTGCCGCCCTTCTTCAGAATGAAGGGTGGGTTCCAACCCGAAACATCACCCATCCATGTTCTCCAGAGATGCTGTCTGATTCACAGAGTTACTCCAGCACTTTGTGCCTGTTTTTGAATGGCACTCCACTGCCTCATTTTAGGTTGAGAGAGCTAAAGCCTGGGACTGAATGCATTCTTCTGATCTTCTGCTAACTGAAATCAAGCGTGTGTCACAGATTTAAACATTAAAAGATTGAAGGTAATCCTGTTAACCAGGGTTTAACTTCCCTGGAGTATTTTTACATATTCAGGCATAAAACTGAGCAGGTGGTGTTTGGTTTTACATGTATTTTCTGAGGTTTATCCTTTAAAAATAAATCAGAATTAACTGACTTTCACTACACTTCATTTATTTGCCTTTACTTAAAAGATTCGATTTTGAATTCAATGCTCTTGAAAACTCTGATAAAAACTCACTTTGCCTTTGAGAATGCCCACCAGTGCTGCCTTATCAACATTAAACATCCACTTAATAATGGAGGTGTCTAATTAAATTGTTGGAAACATTTAATAGGTATTCTTGAAATAAATATCAAAATTGATTTAGCAACTCATTAACCTTATTTATATTTACATTAAGGTGAACTAAATTCAATTGAATATTTTGTGTGGGAAGGAATTGCAGTTGCTGGTTTACACCAAAGACAGACACAAAATGCTGAAGTAACTCAGCGGGACAGGCAGCATCGCTGGAGAAAAGGTACAGGTGGATTCAAGTCGAGACCCTTCTTCAGATCTCGTCTATTCCTTTTCTCCAGAGATGCTGCCTGACCCTTTGATTTACTCCAGCATTTTGTGTCTATCTTCAATTCAATATTCTGTTTGTTTGTTTGTTTATTATTGTCACATGTACCAGGGTACAGTGAAAAGCTTTTGTTTGCGTGCCATCCAGTAAAATAACAATGCATGAATACAATCAAACCGCCCACAGTGCAAAGATAAAGGATAAAGGGTTTAACATTTAATGCAAAGATGTAACATTGAAGTCCGATTAAGCCCAATTAAAGATAGTTCAAAGGTCTTCAATGAGGTAGATGGGAGGTCAGGACCACACTCTAGCTGATGAGAGCACTGTTTAGTTGCCTGACAGCAGCTGGGGAAAAAACTGTCCCCGAGTCTGGAGTATGAATGTTGCAATAAACATTAGTTGACGACTTGTTCAATTTATATCACACAGCCCCAAAATATTATTGTCCATTGAAAAGTGCATACTCGTAGAAAATCTACTGCGAGTTATTATTTATTGTCTTCTGGATATTAGAAACTTTATTTTCCATCTTAGGCTTTAAGATGGGTGGTGACCTTTCGTGGTCAATGTAGTGAAATCTAATGTGCAAATATTCACATAATGAAGGGCAGAAGTCTCAACATTGTGTATACTTACAAGTGCTGAATTTAAATTGACAGTCTTTACAAAACATTTTTTCCCCCCAGAAAATAAGGGATTCTGTCTCTCTGTGTCTGTATGGTTTGAATAAAGTAATGTGTCAGAATGTCAATATTATTAGCTTGCCTTAATTTAAAGCCTGTCTCATTGTAGGGACCTTTTCAACTACATGTAAAACCGCACTTTCAGTTTTAACACATAAGTGTGGCACAGTGGCGCAGCCGGTACAGCTGCCGTCGCACAGCGCCGGAGATCCTGGTTCAATCCTGACCTTGGGTACTGTCTGTGTGGAGTTTGCACGTTCTCCCTGTGATGCTTGGGTTTCCTCCGGGTCTGCCTAGCCTGTGCGATCTCCTGGTTGCCAACCATTTCAACTCCCCTTCACACTCCCACACTGACCTTTCTGTCCTGGGCCTCCTCCGTTGTCAGAGTGAAGGAACACTCGCAAATTGGAGGAACACACCTCATATTTCGCTGGGGAAGCTCACAACATGCGGTATGAACATTGAATTCTCTAATTCTCTAATGCTCCCCTCCCCTCCTCCCTTCTTCCACCTTAGTCATTTAACCACAGTTCTCCACATTGTATCCCTCTTGAGATCACACCTTCCCTAGCCAACAAGACACCAGGCTTACAAGACACCACCTTGCCTGAGGTCATTTGTGGTGGCCTTGATTGGTCCTGGTCTTTTCTCACCTGCAGTTTTTCACTTCCTCTCCCCACCTCCTACAGTCTTTCAGTCTGAAGAAGGGTGCTGTCCAGAAACATCACCCATCCTTCTTCTCTAAGGATGCTGCCTGTCCTACTGAGTTCCCCCAGCACTCTCTGTTTATCTCACTTCATAGGTTAATTGGCCACTGTAAATCACAGAGTGGATGCTGCCAATGTATAGTAATTTGTGAATTGGACTACATCTCCCCATTTGCTATTACCTATTATACTTGAGTTTGACTTGCTTGTATTTATGTATAGTATATCTTGTATTTATGTATAGTATATCTGATCTGTTTGGATAGCATGCAAAACAAAGCTTTTCACTGCACCTCAATACATGTGACAATAATAAACCTAAAACCTAAACTTTCTATCTCTTCCTTGCCTCTGATCTAAACTAAATGTTGGTCCATAGTCCAAATAGTAGAGTTCTTATTATTTTACTCTCTCTCTTTGCCTAAAGTCACTTAAAAATATTAATATAATTTTAAAATGTGATGAAATGTTTACTGCTCTAAGCAATGCATGTATTTGACAGCAACTCCTTTTATCAATCTTTATCTAACACAGATGCTGAATATACTTAGTCTTATTTTAAACTAGGTAATCTGTACAAAATATACTTATAGAGTCATAGAGTCGTACGGCATGGAAACAGGCCCTCCGGCCCAACTTGGCCAGACTGGCCAACATGTCCCATCTATACTAGTCCCACCTGCTTGCGTTTGGCCCATATCCCTCTAAACCAGTCCTGTCATTGTACCTGTTTAAATGTTTCTTAAACGTTGTGATAGTACCTGCCTCACCTACCTCCTCCAGCAGCTGCTTCCATACACACACCACTCCTTGTGTGAAAAGGTTACCCTTCAAGTTCTTATTAAATCTTTCCCCTCTCACCTCAAACCTATGTTTTCTGGTTCTCAATTCCCCTACTCTGGGTAAGAGACTGTGCAATCACTCAATCGATTCCCCTCATGATCTTATGCACCTCTACAAGTTCACCCCTCATCTACCTGTGCTGTGTTTACCCAATCTATTCCTCTCCTGATTTTGTACACCTCCATAAGCACCCCTTATCCTCCTGCACTCCAAGGAATAGTGTCCGAGCCTGCTCAGCCTGCTCAGCCAACATTGTTGTGATTTGATAATGGTTGCAACAATATTTTTTCAAGTCGGTTCTGTAACAAACCAATATTCCAGCATTTGGAGACAAGGAACTGCAGATGCCAGTTTACGCAAAAGAGACACAAAGTGCTGGAGTAACTCAGTGGTTAGCAGTGACTCAGTGCTTTGTCCCACCCCTACCTCTCTTACAATGAAGAAGGGTCCTGATCGAAAACATCACTTATCCATGTTCTCCAGGGATGCTGAATGACCGGCTGAGTTACTCAAGCAATTTGTGTCTTTTTATGGTATAACATAGATCATTCCTCATTTTATAATCTGAAGGGTCCCGACCCGAAACGCCACTCTGCCACCCTCCTTCAGTCTGAAGGGTGGGTTCCAACCAGAAACGTCACCTATCCATGTTCTCCAGAGATGCAGGGTACTGATTTTAGATGATCAGCCATGATCATATTGAATGGCGGTGCTGGCTCAAAGGGCTGAATGGTCTATTCCTGCTCCTATTTTTCTATGTTTCTATGCTGCCTGATCCACTGAGTTATTACAGCACTTTACATCTTTCTTTCAAACATTTAAGAGTTCTTAAATAGTCTTAGATTGCCTTTTTCTCAATATCTATATAATTAAAAGTCTCATCTTGACACTTCCTGTTTGCACTGTGCTTTGATTTTAGAAAACACGCTACCACATATGGCTGCGATTTTTTGGCCATCTTACTCATCGATGAAAAATAAAAGACTTATTAGTGTTTAAAAAATCTTGAGATTCTCTCTCCTGTCAACCACCGCCATGAAGGCCACGCCCTTTCCAGTGGGAGGGGGGTGAGGGATTATAAAACCCGGAAATGTGGGCGTGACTCAGTCTGTCTGCAAGATGGTGAGGGAGAGGTTACGACTCTCTGTCTAAACTGGGAAACTACAGAACACTGTGAGTATGCAATGTTCTTGAATAAATGATTTGTTAGCCCTTAATGAGAAATGAAATGAGTAGGTTGGCCTGCCCTGTGCTTGAAACTGCAATGCCAATGGAAATGAAGTGAAAATACAATCAGCTGTTTGGCTTGAGCCTGGCCTGTGCTTGAAAGTGCAATGGCAATGGAAATGAAGTGAAAATGCAATCAGCTGTTTGGCTTGGCCTGCCCTGTGCTTGAAACTGCATTGGCAATGGAAGTGAAATGAAAATGCAATGAGCTATTCGGCCTGCACTGTGCTCGAAACTGCAATGCAATTGGAAATGAAATGATATGAGTTGTTTGGCCTGCCTGAAACCACTAATTTCTACCCACAATACCCCTATTAGCCGAGAAACCAGTCCCTTTTGCCCCAAACGCCCATAATTGATTCCCCATCCTCTCCCCCTTCTCTCACAGTCTCTCACCTGTTTTCGGCAGAACTTTTGGCAATTTCTGAGCTGCCAGCCCACCAGGCCTGAGTGACTGAGCTGCCAGCCCACCAGGCCTGAGTGACTGAGCTACCAGTCCAAGAATCCATTCGGCCCACAATGTCCATACTAGCCCTCTGGAAGCCAGTCCCTTCGGCCCACGACACCCATACTAGCGCTCCAGAAAGCCCCCCCCCCTACCCCACCCCCGGCCAGCAATATTGGAATTGTTTTGCGATGTGGGGCCACTTAGTTTAGTAATATGTTATTTCTTTATATTAATTTTATATAAAGAAATGTTTTAGTGTCAACTACCATTGTGATGCTCAAGGAAAAATGTATTAAAGTTTCAACCATTTCTACTGTGTTATGCATAATGACTCAATTATTTTTGATTAATTTAGGAATATTATTCATGTAACTGACTGAAGCAACCTGTGGGGTTCCACTGTTGAGAACATGCTGCCAGGATATTTTGTCTGTGAATATAAATAATGTCTTTGTACACTGCATTGCTTATGAGGGTGAGTTTTGATGTAATATTCTTCCCCTTTTGATGGGACCCACATTGGAACCTGTCTAAACCAAGAAAATGTGGACACAAGGAACTGCAGATGCTGGTTTACGAAAAAAACACACGTGCTGGAGTAATTCAGCGGGCCAGGAAGCATCTCTGGAGAACAAGGATAGGCGATGTTTCGGGTGGATATTCATCAGATTTCATAGAACTTTGAACATAGATCATAATCAAAATATCAGTTTCTTGCTTTTTTCAATAGAATTATTGTTTAGTTTAGTTTAGTTTAGCGTGGAAAAGAAGCTTTTTGTCCTTTCAAATCCATGCCGACTATCGATCACCGTTTCAAACGAGTTGTATGATATCCCACTTTCTCATCCACGCCCTGCACACTAGGGGGGCATTTTACAGAGGGCCAATTAACCTACAAATGTGCTCGTCGTTAGGATGTGGGAGGAAACCGGAGCACCTGGAGGAAACACCTCTAAGGCCAACTACAGTTAGATCTGTGAAATGGTGCCAAATACCTGGCGACTCTTGCATAGACTCTGTGGGCTGCTTCTATATATTAGGTGCTTATAGTATTTATGTATGGCAATTATCTTACTGATCTGTATGCAAAAAAAGTATTTCACTGTACCTTGAAGAAACAAGCAACTGCAGATGCTGGTTATACCAAAGAATAAGAGTCTGATGATGGATCCCGACCAGAAACGTCACCCCTCTTTACTCCAGAGATGCAGCCTGACCCGCTGAGTTACTCCAGCACTTTGTGTCTATCTTCACTGTAATTTGGTACATGTGATATTAAAGGAACCATTGAACCACTGAACCGTTGATACCCACGCGGTCACAGGGAGAACGTTCAATTTCCACACAGACTACAGCCGAGGTCAGGATCGAACCCGGGTCTCTAGCACTCCATTAGATATCTGAGTGGTCATTAAAATGAGCAGCACATCTTTAAGATATGCATAATCTCGATTTATTTTTATTAAAAGATAAATCTCGGCTGCACCACTGTTGCATGTGAAAATACCACAGAATTTACACATGAAGGAAAGAACACTTCTGAAACCTGGAAAGAAACTTAACTTAATATATCTTGCACAAAAATGTGTACCCTTTATCCTTTACCTGTACACTGTTGGTGGCTTGATTGTAATCATGTATGGTCTTTTCTTTGACTGGATAGCATCAGCAAATGCTTTCCACTGTACCTCAGTACAAAATTACACTTGGAAAAGAAAGACGCACAGTGCTGGAGTAACTCAGCGGGTCAGGCGGCATCCCTGGAGGACGGATAGAGAACCTTTCAGGTCAGGACTCATCTTCAAACTGATCAGGTTAAATCTGCAGTATGTTTCACTACTCAAAAGGGCAAACTGCTTAAATTGAAATTATATTCTGGAGTAAAAAGAATTAGTAATTGGCTACTTCTATTTTTGCACTTTCGATCGTGACTACGGGTGCTGTCTGTACGCAGTTTGTCTGTTCTCCCCGTGACCTATGTGAGTTTTCTCCGGGAGCTCTGGTTTCCTCCAGTACTCAGTAAATTGTCTCTAGTGTGTAGGATAGTGTTAGTGTACGGGGTGATTGTTGGTCGACGCGGACCCTGTGTCCCAAAGTGCCTGTTTCCCCACTGTATCTCTGCACTAAATTAAACTAGACACTATTGTTATTTTATCAGAGAAAGCATGTGTCATCTTGACTATTTTGCTCACAACTGCGCTTCAACCTGATTTATCTCCACTACGTTCTTTGGAAACAATGATATTTTGTTTTGCGAGCGCATTTTCACGAGAGGGTGCCTTTAAAAGAAAAATTAATTTGTTGCTCACACCTTTTAATTAATGTTCACTGGTTCAGCTTGATTTCTGCACACAAACTGGAAGTCACAAAGCGGTTGTAATTCCATCTTGCTTGACTGCTGTTTACAGCCTTTTTTGTTTAAATGAAGCAATCTCGTGGTGTTGGTGGGTATGGTGGGTCTGGCAAGGCTGTGAACATTGCTAAGTGATTTATTGGAAAATTGCCTGGAAACCGAAGGAAGTATGTCATTTTGTCTCTAGCTTCCTCAATGCATTACATTTTAGTGATCTAATCACTATAAAATATAATTTTATGGGTTAGGATGGAGTGCTCATTAAATATCCAAATAATGGAAAAGAAACCTAAAGCTAATCTTTAAAGAATTGTGTGAAGGGATTGAATAAAATGGACCAGTTTGTATATTTTCACTTTGTAAGTGTTCAAAATATTTCTTAAAATAAAGCATCTTGGATCTTAATTGAAAGGCAAAAACAGGGAAATTATGATCAAGGCATCGTTGAAACAGTGGACAATTCTGTACAAAGACACAATGGTGTTGCACAGAATCTGTGACATGAACTATGAGGGCCAAGTGAGAGAGGTTTATGAATAATGGGCTGAAATTCACAACGACCAGATAAATAAGATGATTGAATTGCTCTTGCAAAAAAAAAAAACTTTTGTGGTGTTTTAGGTACCTTAATGTTTAGTTTAGTTTATAGATACAGCGTGGAAACGTCCTTCGGCCCATCGAGTCCACACAGACCAACAATCATCCGTTCACTAATTTTTTGTTTTCCCAGTTTCGTATCCTACACATTAGGGTCAATTTACCTACAAACCTAGAACACCCATAGAAAACCCACGCGGTCAGCAGGAGAACGTACAAACTCTGCACGGGCTGCTCCCGAGGTCAAGATCAACCCGGCTCTCTGGAGCTGTAATGACTCATGCTTATTTTCTAACGTTCTTGTCGATCCACGTTCTCCAGAGATGCTGCCTGACCTGCTGAGTTACTCCAGCACTTTGTATCTATCCTTGGTATAAACCAGCATTTGCAGTTCCTTGTTTTTACATATGCTAAATGCACCTTGGTATTTTGACTGTAAATCAAAATATCATAAACCAGTCGCTTGAAAGGGCTGGGACATTATATGGGTCTAGTTTAGCTTAGTTTAGTTTAGAGATATAGCGCAGAAACATGCCCTTTGGCCCACCGAGTCTGTGCCGACCAGTGATCCCTGCACATTAACACTATCCTACACACTAAAGACAATTTACAATTTTACCGAAGCCAACTAGCCACGTGTCACCCATAACATTCAACATTTTATTAAAATTAGAAACCTCCGTTCAGATGAAAGCTTGACCTAATAGTTCACTAACCAGTGTTGTACTGTGTATCTTACTATACAAGTAGACAGGTGGTGCAATATTAAAACGAATATTCCCACATCTACTGAGTATTCACAAAGCGCTCAACGGAAAACAAGGAACCTACCCACGCACCATTTAGTATGTTTCGTCTCCTATTGAACATGCAGATGGCACCGTGTCCCAGATTTCATTTTAGTTAATCTAATCCCTGCTCTGCTCCCACTAGAAAGGAGAGCATTAGCAGCCATATGTCAGCCAGATTTGTCAGATTATTCATTACAATTAATTGCGGTTCTCACTAAGGCCTTTAAGGCTGTGAATTGCTCTGAATTCTATTGCAAACACAAAATTATGAGTAAAAGACTTTAGCCCTGTCATTCAAATTTCACGTTGACCTTTATCTTTTGCTTTCACTATGGGTGGAGAGCCGAGAGCTTTATAATTGGTTTTCCGTTCCTTTCTTGTGATAGGTGGGAGATTGGGCTAGTCCGACTCTTTGACCACGAAAGAGGAGTCAAACAAAACTGTGGTGCCCGTTAGATACTATTCAGGCATTGGGCTCAGTCCAATGAAATGTCTTGACCCGAAACGTCACCTGTTCCTTTCCTCCAGAGATGCTGCCTGACCCACTGAGTTACTCAGCATTTTGTGTCTATCTTCAGTGTAACCCAGCATCTGCCATTCTTTCTTACACATCTTAGACGCTACTTAGGTTTAGTTTAGTTTAGTTTTGAGATACAGCGTGGAAACAGGCCCTTCGGCCCACTGAGTCTGCCCCTACCAGCGATCGTCCCTTACACTAATACTATCCTACACACACTAAGGACAATTTACAATTCTTACCGAAGCCAATTTACCTACAATCCTGTACGTCTTAATGGGAGGAAACCGGAGCACCTGGAGAAAAGCCACATGGTCACAGGGGAATGTACAAATGCCATACAGACAGCACCCATAGTCAGATTCGAACCCGGGTCTCTAGCGCTGTAAGGCAGCAACACTGTTGCTGCGCCACTGTGCCGCCCTCAAACATTTAACTGTACAAAACATTAGACATCTGAATAGTCGTCAACATGAGCAGCACATTTTTAATATTTGCAGAATCTCGCATTTTGTGCATTTAGCATAATTGGTCTTAAATCGTGTATAACAATACGTCAATTTTTAAATAGATATCCTTTTTTGTTTTTTTTTGCACCCATACTTTAGCAATTAAATGTTGTGAGGATTTCTGTGTACATCTGAGTTCACTGTATATCCTGCCTAACATAAAGTACACAGTTCGGGGATCAAATCTAAATGAACTGATTTAAGCCAGATTTAAAAGTAAAAGCTAAAAAGGTCATAGTCTGAATATAAAGTTAATGCAATGGATTACCTGGGGCTCTATTTCAAAGAGGAGTAGTTTGTTCAACTTTTGCATGCAGCGTAAAGTAGAGATAAGGCAGGGATCTGTAAAAGACACTGAGTTTGGTATGTGTTCATTAACTGCTTACTCTTTCCAGCCAATTGTTTGTTTTATAAAGTTTATTGTCAACATGCAGTTGATACAATCCGTTGCATTCATTTGCGTCCAACATTCACTTTTGTTGAAAGCAAATTACACATTTTAACCGGAGAGAGGACTAAAATATATTGTAACGAGACTGCATGTGATAATATCGATAACAGCGCTAGAACAGTTGCTTTACAGCGCCAGGGACCTGGGTTCCATCCTGGGTTCGATGCTGTCAGTATGAAGTTATGTTAATTCTCCCTGTAAACATGTGGGTTTTTTCTGGGCGCTCCGGATTCCTTCCACACCCCAAAGATGTGCAGGTTTGTAGGTTAATTGACCGGTAAAATTGTAAATTGTCCCTAGTGTGTAGGATAGTGCTAGTGTATGCGGTGATCGCCAGTCGACATGGACCTGGTGGACCGTAGGGCCAGTTTCCGTGCTGTATCTCTAAACTAAACTAATCTATAAACAAAACAGAGCAGAACAGAGAGACAATGGAGAATGAGGGAGTGAGGGGCAGCAAGCTGAAATAATGAAGAGGGCTGGAGGACTGAGGATGTCATATGGATGAAGAGGGTTAATCTAAAAGTGGGAAATAAAGAGAAAAAGATTGTTTATATCAATAGAGTAAAGGGTTACGATTGTTTTATTGTCATATGTTCTAAAATGTCAATGTCAGTAATGCAAAGTCAAATATAATGTCCCCTAGGTACTATCGCAACGTTTAAGAAACATTTAGACAGGTACATGGATGATCCGCCATGATCATATTGAATGGTGGTGCTGGCTCGAACGACCGAATGGCCTACTCCTGCACCTATTGTCTATGTCTATTGCAGTGGTTCTCAACCTTGTTTGCCCCATGCACCCCTTTCACCATATGTCAGAATGTCATTCCCCCCCTTTTCCAAGATTGTCTGCCTCAAAAAGTGCATTCCAAATAATATGCATATAATACTGAAAATCCTTTATTTCTAACGGTTTGAGTTTGCTAATCTGTGGTCCCAATTCCCCCCCTGTAAACCTGAAATTCTCCCCCTGGGGGGAATTCCCCCCTGGTTGAGAACCCCTGGTCTATTGGGACAGGTTTAGAGGCAGATTTGGGCCAAACGCAGGCAGGTGGGACTAGTGTAGATGGGACATGTTGGTCGGTGTGGGCACGTTGGACCGAAGTGCCTGTTTTCACTCTGTATGTCTCTATGACTCTAAGTCTATATAGTTTGGAGCAGGCACGGACTCTGCTCCCCCCCCCCCCCCCCCCCCACCCCGGGATTTCCGCCCCTGGTTTGGAGCCTATTTGAAGGTTGCAGCATTTGATAGCCTCAAAAATGCTTCCAGACAACTTTGGTAGACTTGTAAATGACGAGAAATACTAGAATTTTGTAATTCCTGAAGTTTCCTCAGCCACAATAAAATTGTTTTTGCTGATTGACTTGCTAGGTTTTCTACATTTTTGCATGTTTTGCCATTATAATTTTGCAGTTTTGTTTAGAGGTACAGAATAGAAACAGGCCCTTCAGTGCCATGGATCCATGCTGTCTGGAAATTAAATACTTAGGAATCTTTAAATCGAAAGGAGGGTAAAGGAATAACGCCGCAGATTATTTCAACTAGTTCAGGTTTTCTGATATTATTTCACATTTAACTTTCCCATCACCAAACTGTAGGGAATTTGCAGAGATCGATTAACCTACAAACCAGCACAAAGTCTTTGGGAGGTGGGAGGAAAGAGGAGCACTTATGCCAAAAGTTCAAGAAAATCCTCTTTGACAAACCGAATCTCCGCAATCCTCTCAGAAAGTAGAGGCATTGATGGGCTTTCTTGCTAATTGCATCGGTGTGCTGGGTCCAGGAAAGATCTTTAGAGATGAGCACACCCAGGAATTTGAAGCTATTGACTAAATGATTTTTAAACGTTGTGATAATACCTGCCTCAACTACCTCCTCGTAGCTTGTTCTATATACCCACTACCCTTTGTGTAAAGAAATGCCACAATGTCCCAATAAATCTTTCTCCTCTCACCTTAAACCTGCGTGCACTAGTTTTTGATTCCCCTACACTGGGTAAAAGACTGTACATTTACCCTATCTATTCCCCTCATGATTTTATACACCTCAATAAGATCATCCCTTTCTCCTGCCTATTCTATCCACTAAACTGTCTTCATCATCATCCACAACAAATCTATGAATTTCTGTAAACTGAAGATTCATTACTTGGGAACAAGGAACTGCAGATGCTGGTTTACCAAGGAAAGACACAAAATGCTAGAGTAATGGGCCTGTCTCGCTTGGCCATCATTTGCGCGTAATTTACGCGACATCATTTACGTGTCACGACGAACGATGCTCGCGTCTTGACATGCACGTGATGTGCGCATGGGGCGCATTACGCGCGCATAGTGCGTGATGACATAGGCAGTGACGCGCAGCCATGCGCAGCATCGCAGGATTTTGTCATGTACAAAATATTCGCGAGCCATCTACGTGACGCGCAAATGACGACCAAGTGGGGCAGGCCCTTAACTCAATGAGTCAGGCAGCATCCCTCAAAAACATGCATAGGTCAGTCTGAAACTTTACCTATCCATATTCTCCAGGAATGCTGCCTGACCCTGAGTTACTCTGCCACTTTATGTCTACCCATAAATTTAGGGTCTCTCCTAATCTATATTTTATGTACAAACATGGAACTGCAGATGCTAGTTTACAAAAAAGTGCTAGAGTAACTCAGCGGGTCCAGCAGCATCGCTGGAGAACATGGATAGGTGACGTTTCGGGTCAGGTCTACAGAAGGGTCCCAACCTGAAATGTTATCTATCCATGCCGTCCACAGCTGCTGCCCGACACTCCGAGTTTTTCCAGCATTTTGTGTCCTTTTTGATATCTTATGTACATTCTTTTCAATGTATGTGTTCAGATATAGTTGAACCACAGTCTGGCAATGATAAAATGGAGAACTGAAGTAATGTTAGGATGTTGGATTTCGTTCCATGCGAATGCTTTATCACTTCTGCTCACGGAAGCTGTTATATCTGCCAATGCCATGATAAAAATGTTTTCATGGCTTGTATTCCCAGAAGAAGTTCAGCTTGAGCAGCATATTAATTTATTGTTGTGGGAACCAGGAGAGGATCCAATACCATTCTCAGACTAACGGGCTGGTGGAGAGATTTAACAGCGCACTGATGTAAATGTTAAGTGCTTGTGTTGATTGGAAGCCGGTAATTGAGATAGAAATTTGCCATACATCTTCAGTTACTTCACAGACACCAAACTCATGTTGTTAATCAAAGAGCGAAACACAAAGTGCCTGAGGGATTCAGCGGGTCAGGCAGCATCTGCGGAGGGAATAGACAGTTGTACGGGGATAAGTGACGTTTCGGGTTAGAGTCATAGCGTCATAGAGTCTTACCGTGGAAACAGGCCCTTCAGCCCAACCTGCCCACACCGGCCAACATGTTCCATCTACACTAGTCCCACCTGACTGCATTTGGCTCATATCCCTCTCAACCTGTCCTAGCCATGTACCTGTCTAAATGATTCTTAAACATTATGATAGTACCAGCATCAACTACATACTCCAGCAGCTCGTTCCATACACCCACCACCCCTTTGTGTGAAAAAGATACCCCTCGGGTTCCTATTAAATCTTTTCCCCCCACCTTAAACCAATGTCATCTGGTTCTCAATTTCCCGACTCTGGTCAAGAGACTCTGTACATTCCTCTCATGATTTATTCCGCTCATGAATTTGTACACCTCTATAAGATATCCATCCCCTCATCCTCCTGTGCTCCAAGGAATAGAGTCCTTTGGTGGACTTCTTCTGGGGCAACGGAAAGCACTGGGTCTCTGCAGCGGTCTCCCGGTCGAGGAGGGCGGTCAGTCGCTGGTGTGTATTCGCACCCAGTTGGCGGCTCTCCACCTCAGGACCCGGCAGAGATACGTGTACTCAGGGCGTCCTCACAGGTGGCACGTGCTGGCGACATACTTTTTCCAACGGGGCCGCTGCCTTCACGGAGTTACACGGATCCCAATGGTGGGCGTCAGCCGTGTGGTCCTGATGGGGATGCCCGGCTTCTACAGGGACTTGTTGAGCGTCTGGAACCTGGTTGCCGTCGACCGGGCCCCCCCTCTGCCGGCGGAGGGCGACGGCCCGGTGGTGAGTGCAGCCGGTCCTTGTCTCGCCCCACCGGGTGTTCGGGGAGGCTCAAATGTTTGAAGTACCTGTGGTTGAGCAAACCCCCGCTCAGCCGGAATTATTCCTCGGACCCAGGCGCCGTAATTCCTCCCGGGAGCCGGTCCCACACAATTTGAGCTGCTTTTCCTTGACACCCTTCATCTCTCTCCGAGACGCAGGGAGGCGTGTCCTGTACGGGCTCCTCCTCCACACCCTGCACTTCCTTGCCCTGGTCCACCATCCGGACACTAAGTGGCGGTCGGTATCGCCTTCCGGTCGCGAGGGGGGCCCCCGGTGGGGGTCCCTCTACGCAGAGATTCTTCCCCTCTACATTGGGGACCTGGGGTGGAGGGTATTGCACCGAGGTGTTCCCTGCAACCTGTTTCTCTCGCGGTTCACAGACTCGCCAGCCGCCTGCCACTTTTGCGGGCTGGAAGAGCCTGTGTACCACGTGTACATGGAGTGCGTGAGGCTGCAGCCACTGTTTGAATACCTGAAGCGGCTGCTCCTTGCCTTCTGGCTGCATTTGTCACCTACCATCCTCATCTTGGGACACCCTGTGCGTAAGGGAGAGGGTAGGGCTGAAGATGTCCTGGTTGGGTTGCTCCTGGGCCTGGCCAAGCTGGACATCCGCGAGTCAAGGCGCCAGGCGGTGGAGGGCTTTACCCGAGCCGGCTGCCTGCCCCTTTTCCGGGGATACATCCGTGCCCGGGTGCGGTTAGAGAGGGAATACGCCCTGTCCACGGGCACCCCAGGGTGTTGAATGTCTCCTCAATAAGGATTGTAACATAGTTGTATAATAGTTCATTATGGATATATATTTGTATTGTATTATGGTGGTGTGTTCTGGCTTGTTTTATTGTACTGTATATATTATTTTTTTATATATACAGTACAATAAATATTTTGATTAAAACATTTTTAAAAAAGGAATAGAGTCCTAGCTTGCACAACCTCTCCTTGTAGCTCAGGCTCTTGAGTCCTGGCAACATCCTTGTAAATCTTCTCTGCACTCTTTCCTGTTGACAACATCTACATCATGCCCAAAATGGAACATTACTATACTCTAAATGTAGCCTCACCAACGTCTTATATAAATGCAACATGATCTCCCAACTATTATCAATATTCTGACTGATGAAGGCCAACGTGTCAAAAGCCTTCCATGACCATCCTATCTACGTGAAGTCCAGTCTGAAGAAGGGTCCTGGTGAAACATCACCTATCGATTTCCCTCGAAGGACGCTGTCTGACCCACTGATTACCAGGCGCTTTGTTCACGTTTCCAGCATCTGCAGTTCCTGGTATCGCCCTTTTACTGCTCCAGAAGAGGTCTCACAGAACTCCCGTCAGAGAGAGAAGTACTTCAAAGCGGGCGTAGAAACAAGGAAGCGCAGATGGTAGTTTACAAAAGAAGAGTGCTGGAGTAACTCGGCGGGTCAGGCAGCATTTCAGGATAACATGGATAAGTGACATTTTGAGTCAGGACCCTTCTACAGACTGATTGTCGGGAGGAGAGGTGGGGGATGAAAGTTGGAAGAGAGGAGGGCAGGACAAAGCCTGGCAGGTAATAGGCTGTAGAGTGAAAAACGTTTTGTTATGTGCTAATCAGTCAGCTTAAAGATGATACATGATTACAATCGATCCATCCACAGTATACAAATACAGGATAAAGGGAATAATGTTTAGTGTAAGTAAAGTCCAGTATAGTCCGATTAAAGATAGCCTGAGGGTCTCCAACGACATAGAAGGTAGCTCAGGACTGCTCTCTAGTTGGTGAGAGGATGGTTCCGTTGCCTAATAACAGGTGGAAAGAAACTGTCCCTGAATCTGGAGGTGTGCATTTTTCACAATTCTGCACCTCTTGCATGTTGGGAGAGGGGAGAAGAGGGAGTGTCCGGCTTGAGACTGGTGCTTGATTATGCTGCTGGCCTTGCCGAGGCAGTGTGTGTGACGTGTGGATGAGTCAATGGAAAGGAGGTTGGTTTGTGTGATGGTCTGGGCTGCGCCCACGACTCTCTACAATTTCTTGCGGTCTTGGATGGAGTTGTTCCCAAACAAAGCTGTGATGCATCCCAATAAAATGTTTTCTACGGCACATCTGTGGACATTGGTGAAAGTTGTTGGGGACATGCCAAACTTCCAAAGCTTTTTAAGGAGGCAATGGTGTGCTTCCTTGCCCATTACTCCAATATCAGTAGTCCAGGATAAATGGTGGAATATTGTAATTAATATTTTACATTTGTGTTACTTTTTAATGGTGGAAACTAAGAGCATGCCAACATAAGGGAACAGTTAAGAACAACATGAACAGGCAAGAGTATTAATTAGTTACAAATTGCTTTGGGGCATCCTAAGGATGTGAAAGGCACTATACAAATGTAAATTAATTTTTAATTATGACTGCCAGCCAGTGGAATATGCTTAAGTAGCGTCGATCTTATGTGTTGAGTGGTAAATGAAATGTTATCAGGGTACAGGGGGATATTAAAGGAGGCTTTTGTTAACTCGTCCTGATGTATAGGATGCGTGGTGGCGCAGCAGGTAGTGCCGCTGCTCACAGCACCAGAGACCCGGGTTCAATTCTCAGTTTTCTTCGGTTTCCTCCCACATCCCAAAGACGTGCCGTTTCGGATGGCAATTAGACTGTGAATTGCCCCCAGTGTGTAGGGAGTGGATGAGAAAGTGGGATAACATGGTGATGTCAGCGTGGGCTTGGTGGGCCGAAGGGCCACTTTCCATGCTGTATCTCTAAAGTAGACTTTGTGAACATCAACACAAATGGAACAATTGTTACCCAAAGGCAATTTCTGGGCTTTGACAGACTGAAAAATTGCTACCCCGTCAGACTCATAATGGGAATGGCTATGAGACAAGAGTACATTAAAAAGAAAAATCTAAATCATATTCAATTCACCTATTGGGCAAAAATGTTATTTGTTCCATTTCAAATATTGATGTAAAATATAAATATGATGTTTATGTGCAATTGTTGATTGGAATCCATCTGTAATGGTTTTTGTTTTAGCAGTCTTGCTTTTCAGTGCAATATTATTTATTGTTGAATAATGTTACTTTTGAGCGGCACAGTGGCGCAGCGGTAGAGTTGCTGCCTTACAGCCCTAGAGACCGGTGTTTGAGCCTGACTACGGGTGCTGTCTGTACAGGGGTTGTATGTTCCATAGTACTTTATTTGTCACACATGCAACTGTACAGTGAAATTATTTTAAAATAAATTTACATATGCAGACGCCACCATTCTTGGCACCATTATTCAAAGTCCACATTCCGGTCATTCTCCCTGTGATCGGGTTGGTTTTCTCCGGGTGCTCCGGTTTCCTCCCACACTCCAAAGACGTGCAGGTTTGTAGGCTCATTGGCTTAGGTAAAAATTGTAAATTGTCCATAGAGTGTAGGATAGTGCTAGTGTATGGGGATTGCTGGTCAGCACGGACTCGGTGGGCCAAAGGGCCTGTTTCCGCCCTTTGTAGCTCTAAAGTCTAAAAGCCATCAGCAATATTTCTGAATTTCTACTGTAATTTTCATTTTATTCATTTAAAGACTGTTTAAGGGAGTACAATTAATCTGCTGCTCTTTGGAATATTAAGCATTGAACTTGATTTGCTATGTCCATTTTTTGTCAGTGAATGGAAACGTTCTTGTATTGGGAAAATAATTAATGAGAATAATAGAGCAAACATCTGTCCATTATCAATTAAGCAATTAAACGTTGGCTTCCTGCACACACTGTGGTTGAAAGAACCAATCTCAGCCACTTTGAACTATTAACTGCATCTTTAATGAGAAATTTCATTTTTCAGACACACCATTTAGTGTGACTCTTCTTCAGAAATGTAGAGATGCCATCTTAGGTGATGAGGGAGTTGGAAACAAGATTGCATGTTTTCTGTTGTCTACAGAGAACATAGAACATAATACAGTACAGGAACAGGCCCTTCAGCCCACAATGTCTGTGCCGAACATAATGCCAAGATCAACTTTAATCTGCCTGCACATAATCCATATCCCTCCATTCCCTGCATATCCATGTGCTTATCCAAACGTCTCCTAAACACCAACATTTTATCTGCCTCAACACCACCCCCGGCAGCACATTCCGGCACTCACCACCCTGTGTAAAAAACTTGCCCCGCACATCTCCTTTAAACTTTGCCCCTCTCACCTTAAACCCATGCCCTCAAGTGTTTTATTTTTCCAACCTGGGTAAAAGGTTCTGACTCTACCATATCCATGGCTTTCATAATGTAATAAACTTCTATCAGGTCCCCACAACCTCCGGCATTCTAGAGAAAACTATCCAAGTCTGTCATTTCATCTTTGAGTTCTTTTCTGTATTTGCTATTAAGGTCTCAGTTAGAGTGCAGACCTGACCTCCCATCAACCTAATTGGACACATTTGAAATATCTTTAATTGGACTTTATCTTATACTAAGTGTTGTCCCCTTTATCCTTTATCTATGCACTGTGGATGGCTTGATTGTATTCATGTATAGTCTTTTCTTTGACTGGCTAGCATGCAAACAAAAGCTTTTCACTGTACCTCGGTACATGTGACAATGACAACTAAACTTTATCTAGCATTAATATGGCCAGTTTGAACCAATATCATACAAAACACATACTGACCTGTAACTTGTGATTATTCACAAACTCACAAGTGACAATAAATACAAAAAAAAGTGCAAGAAACATCGCAATGAGGCAGTAAGGGAGATGTCTTTTGAACACCTTGCTCACATTATGTTTTGCTTCTGATTTAAAGGTTCAAGGTTCAAGGTTCAAGGTTCAAATTTATTTGTCACATGGACCATAATCTGCAGTGAAATGTAATTTACAATGCAGCGTTACAATTAAAAAAGGACACAATACACAATATAATTCAGCACAGACACCCACCACAGCATTCTTCCCTGTGGTGGAAGGCAATACAGTTCAGACAGTCCTCCTCCACCCTAGTTCACCTGTGGTCGGGGCCCTGACCCTCTGTAGTCACTGCTATGGACGGCCCGCTGTTCAAACCCTCTGGTCATCTAACATGAAAAGAAAATAGGACTACTAAGAACTCAAGTAACTTGCAAAGTACTGGAGTAACTCGGCAGAACAGGCAGCATATGTGGAGGACATGGATAGGCGACATTTCAGGTTGGGACCCTTCTTCAGACTTGTTACATTGACTTATTTACTAATTTACTACCTACTTATAACTAATCAGCTTCTACTGTATGTTCTCCAGAGATGTTACTTGACCTTCTGAATTACTCCAGCACTTTGTGTTTCACTCAGTCTGAAGAAGAGTCCTGACCCAAAATACTGCCTATCCATGTCCTCCACAGATGCTGCCTGGCCCACTGATTTACTCCAGCACTTTCACTCAAGACTCCAGCATCTGCGGGCAGCATCATGGGGCGGTACGGTGACACATGGGTAGAATTGCTGCCTCACAGTGCCAGAGGCCCGGGTTCGATCCTGACTATGGGTGCTGTCTGTACGGAGTTTGTACGTTCTCCCTGTGGGTTTTCTCCAGGTGCCCCAGTTTCCTCCCACACTCCAAAGATGTACATCTGTGTAGGTTAATTGGCTTTGGTAAATATTGTAAATAGCCCCTAGTCTGTAGGATAGTGCTAGTGGATGGGGATCATTGGTCAGCGAGGACTCGGTGGGCCTAAGGATCTGTTTCCATGCTATATATCTAAACAAAACAAAACTAAAATCTGTAGTTCCTTGTGTCTCTAATCTGGACATACGTCTGCCAGATGTTTACACTGTGCTACTTATTTCTATTTACGGAGTCACAGATATTTCTGGTCTAAGTCTGAGGACATGAAGAAGTGTGTGAATAATTGCAAGGGTTCTCGGAGATATCAACCTGTTCTTTAGAATTAAACATTATAAAACTTTGATCACTGAAGATGAATGATGAGGCAGTTTCTATTGAACTAAATTGAATTTGTTCTTTGCTTAAATAGAGAATAATTAACATACCCAGCAGTATGAACATTAAATTCTCCAATTTTAAGTAACTTCATCTTGCACTCCCCTTCCCCTCCTCTCCCCTCCCTCCTTGCCCCTTTCCTCCTCTTTAATCATTTAACTGGTTCCACAATTCTTCACATTGTTTCTCTGGAGATCACACCTTCCCTAGTCAACTGGAGATCACACCTTCCCTACCAGGCACCTCGCTGCCTGAGGTCATTTGCAGCCGGCCCAAATGCAATCTGTCCACCATTTAAAAAGCATCAGCATAACATCCTTGCCATTCCATTCTAGTTCTCTTGAAATTTTGCTATTGGTTTAGTTTTGTTTATTGTCATGAGTACCGAGGTACAGCCAAAAGCTTTTTTGTGTGCTATCCAGTCAGCGGAAAGACAGTCAAGCCATCCACAGTGTACAGATACAAGATAAAGGGAATAACATTTAGTGCAAGGTAAAGTCCAGTAAAGACCGATTAAAGATAGCGCGAGGGCCTCCAATGACATGGATGGTAGCTCAGGACCTCTCTCTTGGAAGACACAGACCCTGAGTCTGGATGTGTGGATTTTTAAACTTCTGGACCTCTTGCCTGATGGGAGAGATGAGACTCGTCCTTGATTATGCTGATGGCCTTGCCGAGGCAATGTTTATTGTAGATGGAGTCAAAGGGAGGGAAGTTGGTTTGCATGAATTGTCTGGGCTGTATCCAAAACTCTCTGCAATTCATTGCAATCTTGGATGGAGATATTCCCAAAGCATGCTGTGATGCATCCTGATAAAATGTTTTCCATGACGCATCTGTAGAAGTTGGTGAGGATTGTTGGGGACATGGCAAACTTCCTAAGGTTTCTAAGGAAGTAGAGGCTTTGGTGTGTTTTCTTGGCATTGCATTTGCCTTCTTTACTACCAACATAACCCGTAAATTATCCTGTGTATGAAAGAACTACAGATGCTGGTTTAAATCGAAGGCAGACACAACTGCTGGAGCAACTCAGCGGGACAGGCAGCACCTCTAGAGAGAAGGAATGGGTGACGTTTTGGGTCGAGATCCTTCTTCACCCGAAACATCACACATTCCTTCTCTCCAGAGATGCTGCCTGTCCCGCTGAGTTACTCCAGCAGTTTGTGTCTGTCTGCAAATTAACCTTTTGGGAATCCCGCACTAGCCTCTGCAGTTTCTTGTGTCAAGATATTTGGTTATATTGAATAAGATTATTTGCTTCTGAGAAAAATTGATATAACATTTATTAACTTATGGCCAGATCTATGTTGTTGATTTAATGTCCATCTTTGGTTTAACTTAGAAACACAAAGAATTGCAAATGCTAGAATCTTGTGTAGACAACAGCATTGTATCCCCACAATATTTTTTTTTTTTTAATCTGTAAAAACACAGGGCTGAGAAACAAATTGTTTACCACCTCCTATTTTAGATTATCATGAAAGAGTGATCACTGAAAGTATTATCATTTACGTACTGTTTTCTTTGATGAACAAATTTGAGAGCAAAATTGCACTGTTGACATTGATAGGTGAGAACAGTGTAACAAGTAACACCATATAAATTGAGCAAATTTAATTTTATGATTAATATGACAATTTATCGAGATTGTTAATTTAAGATAAATCGGTTAGTCAATCGTGAGCATTTTTATACTTAGGCAATTATACAGGGATTGTATCTACCCAGCTGTTATCAGGCAAATTCACCATCCTACCATTAAGTAGAGAGCAGTCCTGAGCTACTATCCACCTCATTGGAGACCCTCGGACTATCTTTGACTTTACTGGACTTTATGTTGCGTTAAACGTTATTCACGTTATTTCCTTTACCATGTATCTGTACACTGTGGATGAATCGATTGCAAGCACGTATTGCCTTTCCGCTGACTGATTAGCACGCAACAAAAGCTTTTCACTGTACCTCGATACATGTGACAATAAACTAATCTCAAACTACATATGATATTGCAAATAGCAGCTTGTTGACAGGCGTTTGTACAGCATAAACACATTAGAGGCAACACGATGATGCGGTGGTAGAGTTGCTGCCTTACAATGCTTGCAGCGCCAGGGACCCAGGTTCAATCCCGACTATGAGTGCTGACTGTACGGAGTTCATACATTCTACCCATGACTCCGTGGGTTTTCTCCAAAATCTTTGGTTTGCTCCCACACCCCAAAGACGTACAGGTTTGTAGGTTAAATGGCTTGCTATAAGTGTAAATTGTCCCTAAAGTGTGTCGGGTAATGTTAATGTGCGGGGATCGCTGGTCGGTGCGGACTCGGTGGGCTGAAGGGCCTGTTTCCGCGCTGTATCTCAAAACTAAACTAAAGATAAACAGTCAATACTACTTTATAATCCATAGAAGCTAATTTGATGTAATTCACAAATAGGCTCAGTCTGATGCTGTTCATAAAGTGATGCATAGTAGCTTTGTGTACATTTAATCAAATATCCTGGTTGAAAGAACTGTTCCTAAGGTCACTCTGTTGTAATTCAGACTGCTGCCGTTATATGGAGTAAAGTCAAGGAAGTGGGAAGATGTGAAGTTAGTTGAGCAATCACACTATGCATCGGAAGGAACTGCAGATACTGGTTTACACTGAAAATAGAAATGTGGAAGAAGTTATTTTACCAAACATGGAGGATCCAACACCTGTGCCCATACGTGGAAGAAGTGATTTTACCAAAAAATGTGGACAGAAGAAGGGTATCGACTGGAAACGCCACCCATAACTTCGGTCTAGAGATGTTGCCTGTCCCGCAGAATCAATCACTTAATACAGTCGGACTCAGGAAGCCTCCTTCCCCAAATTCACAGTTTCACACGTTCTATGGGAGAGGCAACAAATAAGTGTCGCAAAGATAGACACAAGGTGCTGGAGTAACTCAGTGACTCAGGCAACATGTCTAGAGTAAAAGGATTTGTGACGTTTCTGGTCGGGACCCTTCTTCAGTCTGAATTTATACCTCGATACGTCCTCTAGACTACACTTCTATTTTTGTTACTTGCCTAATGACCATTATTTCCTCTCTTGTAATATCTTTTGTTTCATAATTTCTCCAGATTCTGACCCTCTTCCCTTTGCTCTACCCATTGTACGAGTTTAATGATTGTATTTATGCATTGGCGTATGGTATACCTAATCTGTTTGGAAAACATGCAAAAAAAAGTATTTCACTGTACTTTGGTACATGTGGCAATAATAAACCTAAACCAAAACCTGTCACAAAATGTTGTTGCCACTAGTGGGAGAGTCTCGGACCAGAGGCCATAGCATCAGAATGAAAGGACATAACTTTAGAAAGGAGATGAGGAAGAATTTGTGTAGTCAGAGGGTGGTGAATCTGTGGAATTCATTGCCATAGACGTCTGTGGAGGCCAAGTCAATGGATATTTTTAAGATTAATAGATGCTTGATTAGTAAGGGCATCAGGGGTTATAGGGATAAGGCAGGAGAATGGGGTTGATGGGGAAAGATAGATCAACCATGATTGAATGGCAGAGTGGACTTTGTGGGCCAAATGGCCTAATTCTGCTCCTATAACTAATGAACATGAACTTAATGATAGAGAGAGCCCCTCTCACCATCCACAAAGTGAAGTCTTGGTGCTTGTTGGTAAGTTCTGGCGATGAGGCATTTGGACAGGTACATGTATAGGAAAGGTTTAGAGTGATATGAGCCAAACATGGTTAAATGGGATTAGTGTAGATGGGGGCATCTTGGTCGGCATGGACAAGTTGGGTCGAAGGCCCTGTCTCCCCACCACATTGACTCTGGCAGGACATATTTATCTGAGGTCAAGGATACATGAGCACCAAGCAGTGTTTTTTTTTCTGACTAAAAGATGGCAGTTTGCATATCAATTAAAAATCAAGCTAAATTTATCCAAAAGAAAATCCATCAATATACCCCCTTCTGTTTTTGCTTATGTGACCAATCAACTAATTTAATAAAATGGTTACTTAAAAAGTAAAAACCATATAAAATCCGAAAAATTTTAAAATCTAGTTTTTAACTTTTTAAAGGTGCCGGTATGTCATAACCAAAAAACTACTGAATCTTTTTGTCTCTATCTACGGTGTAAACTAACATCTGCAGTTCCTTCCTACTCTGTAAACATGATTGTTTGATTGAAAGATATAGCATGGGAACAGGTCCTTCGGCCCACCGAGTCCGCGTGGACAATCGATCACCCGTTCACACTAACTATGTTATCCCACTTTCTCATCCTCTTCCTACTCGTTAGGAGCAATTTACAGAGGGCCAATTAACCTACAAGCCCGTACGTCTTTGGGAAATAGAAGGAAACCGGGGCACCTGGAGGAAACCCACACAGTCACAGTGAGAACATGCAAACTGCACATAGGCAACACCCGAGGTCGGGATTGAACCCGAGTCTCTGGTGCTGTGAGGCAGCGCCTCTACCCGCTGCACCATAGTGCTTTCCACATGAGAAGTATTACGGACTCAAAAATGTATTGCCTAACTTCTCTTGTTTACTTATTAATTGGATAAAAATCTTTTGCTGGACAATTTTGAGCTAGCAATCACTTCCCAATGAAATTACAGCAATCAAGAAATTAGACTCTTTAGCTTGTGGGCACAATCTGTATTAACATGCCTGCTCATTTGCTGATGTGATGTTGTTATTCTCTAGAGAAAAACCTCATGCAATTGATCTAGTGGAACTCTGAGTGGTTTGTTGACCTCTAGTAAGACACGTTACAGACATAGGGATCCTCGATTTGGTAACCACAGAATTAATTACAAGCTGCTCCATAAGATGTGTTTAAGATAACAGCGATCATTATACCTTGCACTTAGCTGCTGAGATGCTAATTCAGTATGGGTCTCAGCTCACCTTCATCAGTCGGGTATTATGTGTAAGAGACGTGCAAGACTTTGGTTACGCTGCATTTAGAATCATAATTGCATAGAGTTTTACAGCACAGGAACAGGCCCTTCTGCCCAGGTTCATGCTGACCAAGGAGCCCCATCTACACTAGGTTTAAGAAGGAACTGCAGATGCTGGAAAATCGAAGGTAGACAAAAGTGCTGGAGAAACTCAGTGGGTGCTACGCTACACTAGTCCCACCTGCTTCTGTTTGCCCCATATCCCTCTTGCTCTTTCCTATCCATGTACCTGTCCAAAGGTCTTTTAAATGTCGCTATAGTTTCTGCCTCAACTACCTCCTCTGGCACTTCATTTCATATACTCACTACCCTCTGAAAAAATTGCCCCTCAGATTCCAACTAAATCTTTCCCCGCTGTGTCCTATGTCCTCTGGTTCTTGCTTCCCCCACTGTCGGTCTATTCCCCTTATCTTATACACCTCTATTAATTTCCTCTCATCTTCCTACCCGCCAAGGGGCATAGTCTTAGACTGCCCAACCTCTCTCTATGGGTGAGGCTTGGAGTATTGCGTGCATTTTTGGTTGCCCCATTACAGGAAGGATGTTTGAGTTTAGTTTATTGTCACGTTTACCGAGATGCAGTGAAACATCTTTGTTGCATGCGGAAAGACAATACATGATTAGAATTGACCTGTCCACAATGTACAAATAAATGATAAAGGGAATAACGAGAATACCGTTTCGCGCAAGATAAAGTCCTGTAAAATCCGATCAACGAGATCCCGAGGGTCTGTTGGCGTAGAGATTTAAAAGAGTTGAGCGATTGTAACCTGTGAATGGAGATCCACTTCGATGATCAGCACACAAAGAGTCACCTGACTTGGGCACCATCTTGGTTTGTGGAGGCTTTGCATAGAGTATAGAGGGTTACCAGAATGATACCTTGATTTAGAAATAAGGCCAGGTTGGACAAACTTTTTTTCTTCTAGATTGTCAAATAACCTTTTTCCCAGAGTGGAACTGACTACATTAACTCAGTTTGCACTTTCTCCCCGTGACCACATGGGTTTCCTCCGGGTGCTCCAGTTTCCTGCCACACCTCTGTAAATTGCCCTCCACTGTGTATGGAGTGGGTGAGAGAGTGGGATAACATTGGATTAGTGTGGACGTGTGATTGATGGTCGGTGTGGACTTGGTGGGCCGAAGGGCCTGTTTCTATGTTGTATCTTTCACTCAAACAATCATGTTTACTAGTTTTGGTGACGGCATTAACTCTGCTTCTTCTTCCCATATACTGCCTAACCTGTTGAATATCAGTTTTTAAATGTTTTTATTTGATCTTGTTATTTGATCTTCTTGTCACCCATATTCCATCGGGTGGCGTCGTGGCCAGCAGCCTCGCCAGCAGCTGTTCGTCCTTTCAACTTTTTTTTGTTTATAGTGTCTAAAAGTGTGTTTTAGTGTGGGGGGCTGGATGGGGGCAGGGAATAGGGGAAACGTTTTTTCAGTCACTTACCTAGGTGGAATGCGACTTTTCTCCTAGTCGCATTTTCGCCCTACCTCGCGGCCTAACAGCTTGGATTGGTGCAGCCTCTCCTGGAGTCGGGCCCAGACATTCCATCATGGAGCTGGGCGATCCCTTGCCGGGGATCACCAGAAGAAGTGCTCCGATCGCTGGCCCACGGACTATAACATCCTGAAGCCGTGGTCTGCGGAGCTTCTAGCCGCAGGCGCAGCGTGGACTTTCCATCGCGGAGTCTGGGATCCCCTGCCGGGGATGACCGGAGAAGAGCTCCGACCGCCAGCCTGCGGCCTATAACAACGTGAAGCCGCGCTCTCGGGTAGGAAGCGGCCGATTCGGGACCTCCACGCCGCGGAGTGTCCATCCGTCCCAACGTCGGAGTTTCGAGCATCCCGACGAGAGGGCCTGTACATCGGGCCGTCCGTGGAGGAGGGTTGATGTACAGGGGCCGGCAACTGCGGAGGGTTCATGGCCCCGACCACGGATAAACAAAGGAGGACGACTGACAAAGTTATTGCCTTCCACCACAGTGAAGAATGTTCGAAGTCAAAGTCAAAAGAGTTTATTGTCATGTGTTCCTGACAGGACAATGAAATTCTTTCTTTGCATGGCACAACAGAACATAGTAGGCTTGATTCCACTGTGGTGGATATTCATGTTATATTCTATCGTATATTGTGCTCTTTTTGATTGTGTGGCTGCATGGTTAGTCAAATTCCACTGTACCTTAATTGGTGCTTGTGGCAATGAATGTGAACTTGAACTTGAACTACTTGGAGTCAGTGGTTTTTGGTAATGGTAGACCAGAACTTCTAAAAAGTTGAGAACCAGATTTGATTTATTTTTTAATTTTATATGGTTTATACTTTATTAGTTATTAGTGTATTGAATTATAAGGTGATTGGTTGTAACATCAAATCAGAAGAGGGTATATATATGAAAAAAAATTGTTGATAAATTTAGCTTAATTTTTCATTGATAGGCGTACTGCCATATTTTGGCCTACAAAAAAATCACTGCTTGGTGTTTATGAATCCTTTACCTCACTGACTTCAGATTTAAATATATCCTATAGACATATAGCACAAAGCAGGGCATTTGGCCCAACTTGTCCATGCTGACCAAGATGCCAAATAGTCCCATTTGCCCACACTTGGCCCACATCCCTCTCACCTTCTCCTTTCCAAATACCCATGCAACTCCTCATCAGCAGCACTCACCAACAAGTACCAAGACCTGTCTTGGCTGGCGGTGAGAAGTGACCTCCCAGTCAGATCCTTTCTCTATCATCTGTGTCTTCCTACCGATGCATACAGTCCTCGGCACGGCTGCTGTGGGGGGGGGGGGGGGGGGAACAGTTGCCCACCTCTTGACAGAGTGCGGATTTGCGAAGAGTGTCTGAAGAAGGTTACAAGGGTCCTTGTCACGGTTCATCCTGAACAGCTCTGTAACAGAGAACTCTCTGATTGTGAGGCTGTTCCCAGGGACACTCTCAGAGATGGACATCAAGTGCTGCTGGAAGACCATCAACTCAGTGAAAGACTGTCTTTGGTCTGTTCGAACCTTGTTGGTCTCCCAGCAGAGCGAGATGCCCATCAGGGAATGTTGCCGACTGGCCCGCTGCAGGCTGCAGGAGTATTTGCTGAGGAACGGACTGAAGCTCGGTGCAGCCAACGCCAAGGCTCTGAGCGGGGAGAACCACAGTTTCGGGTCCTGCTGCCCCAGAGTAGGGGAATTGAGAATCAGAGGGCATAGAGTGAGGTGGGGAAAGATTTGATAGGAACCTGAGGGGTGACATTTTCACACAAAGGGTGGAGGGTGTATGGAACGAGCTGCCGGAGGAGATAGTTGAGGCAGGTAATATCGCAATGTTTAAGAAACATTTAGATAGGTGCATGGATAAAACAGGTTTAGAAGGATAAGGCCAAAGTCAGGCAGGTGGGACTAGTGTAGATGGGACATGTTGGCCAGCGTGGACAAGTTGGGCCAAAGGGCCTGTTTCCATGCTGCAAGACTATGACTCTATTAACTAATAAGGATGAGTACTTAAAGGAAAACTGTAAAAATCTATCACCTTAAAATAGAAAGAATTATTAGTTAAATCAATGAATTTATATTTATTTTTTAACTTGGACATTGTGCATGTTCATAAAACAAAGAATTTTAGGAGCAAAATTAATGATGATTTTGAAATGAGTGAGTGATTTGTCTGACAACACTGCATATTGGTCTGCAATATTTTCACTGAATGTAGTGATGCTGGTCAAGCTCTCTAAGTATGTAAAAGATCTCTAAACAAACATTAGAATCAGGTGAATTACCAAACGGGTAACTGAAATAATTATTCAAGTGAACAGATTATTAATGACATTTTCTTATCATTTCTCGCGTGTTCAGAATACAATATCTGGAGCAAGAGAACCATTATTTTCCTCTCATTCCTCCGTTTGCTATTTACTGAATTTAATTCAGAAATTAAAGCGTCTATTTCTGAATTAGCAACCTGCCAGATTTTTCTAAAACATCGTTTTGTTTTTTTTGCCTCCCTTCCAATATAATTTCTTTGGTTAATAAAGATGGTTTATGCATTAACTTATTTTCAACTTGCAAGTTCTGAAAGTGGGCTGAATTCAGAACTAATTGCCAAGGTTCTGTAGGTAATTTTAACTAGGATAATTATTATGCAAAGCATACCCACCCAGAATGTTTGCATAACTATCACAAGCGCTTTCATAAATGATGCTTTAATTAGTCTTAATTAGAATTTGTTTAAGTCAGCAGGGAATCCAAAGCCCGTGAAATGATGTATGTAATAAGCATCAGGCTCACTTTTTACTTGGGGAATAGAACTGACAAAATCACATCACATTAAATTGATTCAGTCAGAATTAAAATTCTTATGGTATTAATTAAATGGGGTATCTCATTAGCAAGCTGCAAAGCGACAGAGAGACATTTCTATGACCAGATGTGGCATTGTAGTAATGTTAAAGACCATCAGACCTTCCAGTGTCCAAAGATCACTGTTTTAAGACGCAAATAGACTACCGTTAGCTGATAGTGTCTCGACCGCTCAGCTTTGTGAATTAGAATGTTGTTCAATGTGATATAAATAACATTAGATAAATATTAGACCTAGCCAAATTCATTAATTCTCTTAAATTATAGGGTACTTTGTGCCCATTTTAAGTCTGAAGAAGAGTCCCGACCTAAAATTTTCTCTAAACATGTTCTCCAGAGATACTGCCTGACCCGTTGAGTTACTCCAGCATTTTGTGTCTTTTTTTTTGTAAACTTATCAATTGCCCAGCTTTGTCCTGCCCCTCCTCTATTCCAGCTATTACCCCCCTTCCACCCACTGCAATCAGTCTGCAGAAGAATCCCAACCCAAAACGTCACCAATCCATGTTCTCCAGAGATACTGCCTCACCCGCTGGGTTAATCCAGGACCGCGTGATTTTTGCAAACCAGCATCTGAAGAATTTTATGTCTACATCTCTCACCCATTTTAAGATATATCTTTGCAATTAACAATAATACGGGCGGCACAGTGGCGCAGCTGGTAGAGCTGCTGCCTCACAGCGCCAGAGACCTGGGTTCAATCCTGACCACTGGTGCCTTCTATGTGTGGAATTTGTACGTTCTCCCTGCAACCATGTGGGTTTCCTCCGGGTGCTCCGGTTTCCTCCCACATCCCAAACACATACGGGTTTGGAGGTTAATTGACCCTTTGTAAATTGCCTCGAGTGGATGTGAAAGTGGGATAACATAGAACTAGTGTGAACGGGTGATCGATGATTGGGGTGGATTCGGTGTGCCGAAGGGCCTGTTTCCATGCTGTATTTCTAACCTAAACTACATTAAATAATAACTGAAGCATATTGCTACATACTCATCAGGTATACGACTTCAAGAGTCTGTTCAAGGATAGTTTGATGTAACAAGGTCCAACTCTAAGGCAGCTTTTGTTTGACTAATTTGGAGGTAAAAGTAGTTAAACCCACTGGCTGTACAATGCCCACTTGAATGCCCAAGTATATATGATACACAAATGCAATATTTGTGTTCTTTGATGATTTTCCTTGCTGGTTTGATAAACCATATATTTAACATTGTTGGCAATATGGAGGTTTAATGGATTGAGTCATAGAAAACATAGAAAACAGAAAATAGGTGCAGGATGCGGCCCATTCGGCCCTTCGAGCCAGCACCGCCATTCATTGTGATCATGGCTGATCGTACCCAATTAATAACCCGTGCCTGCCTTCTCCCCATATCCCTTGATTCCATTAGCTCCTAGAGCTCTATCTAACTCTCTCTTAAATCCATACAGTGATTTGGCCTCCACTGCTCTCTGTGGCAGGGAATTCCACAAATTCACAACTCTCTGGGTGAAAACATTTTTTCTCACCTCAGTCTTAAATGGCCTCCCCTTTATTCTAAGACTGTGGCCCCTGGTTCTGGACTCGCCAGACATTGGGAACATTTTTCCTGCATCTAGCTTGTCCAGGCCTTTTATAATTTTATATGTTTCTATAAGATGCCCCTCATCCTTCTAAACTCCAGTGAATACAAGCCTAGTCTTTTCAATCTATCCTCATATGACAGTCCCGCCATCCCAGGGATCAATCTCGGGAACCTACGCTGCACTGCCTCAATCACAAGGATGTCCTTCATCAAATTAGGAGATCAAAACTGTACACAATACTCCAGATGTGGTCTTACCAGAGCCCTATACAACTGCAGAAGAACCTCTTTACTCCTATACTGAAATCCTCTTGTTATGAAGGCCAACATTCCATTAGCTTTCTTCACTGCCTGCTGTACCTGCACGCCAACTTTCAGTGACTGGTGTACAAGGACACCCAGGTCTCTCTGTAGCTCCCCCTTACCTAACCTAACCCCATTGAGATAATAATCTGCCCCCTTGTTTTTGCCACCAAAGTGGATAACCTCACATTTATCTACATTGCATCTGCCCACTCACTCAACCTGTCCAGGTTACCCTGCAACCTCCTAATATCCTCTTCACAGTTCACACTGCCACCCAGCTTTGTGTCATCTGCAAACTTGCTAGTGTTGCTCCTAATTCCAAATCATTAATATATATGGTAAACAGTTGCAGCCCCAACACCGAGCCTTGCGGCACTCCACTCGCCTCTGCCTGCCATTCTGACAAGGATCCGTTCACTCCTACTCTTTGCTTCCTGTCTGCCAAACAATTTTCTATCCATGTCAACACCCCACCCCCAATACCATGTGCTCTAATTTTAGTCACCAGTCTCCCGTGCGGGACCTTATCAATGGCTTTCTGAAAATCTAGATACACTACATCCACTGGCTCCCTTTCATCTATTTTACTTGTCACATCCTCAGAAAATTCCAGAAGATTAGTCAAGCATGATATCTGCCTTAGAGTTGTACCTTGTTACATCAAACTATCCTTGAACAGACTCTTGAAGTCGTATATCTGATGAGTATGTAGCAATATGCTTCAATTATTATTTAATGTAGATCCCTAGACCAAGAAAATACCAAGTTGTCCAACCTCTCTTTATAACTAATACCCCCTAATCATTTTGGTAAACCTCTTCTGCACCCTCTCCAAAGCCTCCACATCATCCACTTTCAGTATAACATTTAGTGTAAAATGCCACCATTAATTAAAATACCTTTTATTGCATATCCTCTTTACATTTCAATACTTCAAAACACAGAAGTGCACAATAATCTTATTTATCTCAACCTTGCCATAAATTTCAATCTTAAATGACATTAATTCATTGATGGTAATATTCAGCCACTAAATTTTTTTAAAGGTCTCCATAACATTAATGATTTAACTAGATTAGAAACATAACATTTGAACTTTAATTTTAAAATGAAGATATCATTTGTTATAATTGTCAACTGTGGCCCAAGCAAGTATGAATGCAATTTTTTTACAGTGGAGTGTATGTTTTTTCTTCCCAAAGAACTGAAAGCGTGGCATCAAAGGTGCTAGTTGTAATGAATAATAGATTCTTAATATGTCTGAAAATTAAACCGCTTTCAGTAGATTTACAAGAAAGTGTGAATTGTCGAGGATTAATAATTTACCACAATTTAGGATCAGATTCATACTCAGAGGATGAGTTATTCAATAACAAGGTATATTATCTCATTCATCAATGTTCACCTCAGGAACTTTGATCTGTGGAGAGCGCTTTCTTCAATTTCAGCTAAAATATTGCAAACTGTTGTGAAATCAATTGTAAGTTGACCCGGACGCCTACTTAGTGTTATTTAAGTACATTTGTGCTGCACTGGATGCTTGTAGGTTGACGTTTTGTAGGTTGTACGTTTTAGACTTCGTAAGTCTTATGGGCCTGTCCCACTTAGGCGACTTTTTAGGCGACTGCAGGAGACTATGCAGTGGCCATATGGTCGCCACATGTTCGCGGGTGGTTGCCGGGGAGTTGACTTCTTGGTCGTGAGGAGTTCCTGGGAACTAGTCACGGCCCCATTATGGTCGCCGTGAATTTTTCAACTAGAATGAAGCCGCCATGAAGAGTAGCGAGAATTCTCGAGCCATAGGTGGGTTGACAGGAGGTCCTAGTGGGTTGCCAGGAGGTCGAAGGTTCTCGGAGGTTCTCGTAGGTTGTAACCGGTGCTGACCGGTGAATTTCATTGGCTCATTGGGAAAAATAAGGTTAAGCAGTAGTTTTCAGAACTAAGGATAACCGACTGGTAATGTTAAATGTCTGACGAGCTTTACAGCCGGCGTCTCTGGCTTATTAAAAGTTATCTCCACTCCTTCTTCCCTCTTCTCCCCTCTCTCCCCCTCTTTTAAATGACTTACCGTACACTGTGCTTTCGCCGTCTTTTTTGCAGCGCTAACCTTCCTGTTCATCACGGTGTGTGTCTGTATCACATTGGCTTTGCACCGTGTGAATGTTTTAGACAGCGCTCCCCCCCCCCCTTTGTCCTGTCCTCCGCCTGCATAATGGGCTGGTGAAGGAAGCGATGTGTGTGTGTGTGTGTGTGTGTGTGTGTGTGTGTGTGTGTGTGTGTGTGTGTGTGTGTGTGTGTGTGTGTGTGTGTGTGTGTGTGTGTGTGTGTGTGTGTGTGTGTGTGTGTGTGTGTGTGTGTGTGTGTTCTACTCTGACAGTCGCCGTTCCAGTTGCCTGTTTTTCAGGCGACTGCCGCCAACTTGACAGTCGCCAGCAGTCCGCTTAAAAATCACCTAAGTGGTTCAGGCCCATTAGGCCTAGTAGGCCATTCGACACATCGAGTCCGTGACTATCTCTATGACTTTAGAGATACAGTGTGAGAAAAGGCCCTTCGGTCACTTAGTCCGTGCTGACCAGCAATCACCCCGTACACGAGCACTATCCTACACACTAGGGATAATTTACAATATTTACCGAAGCCAATTAACCATCAAACCTGAGCGTGTTTTGGGATGTGGGAGCACCCGTAGAAAACCCACGAGGTCATAGAAGAACATACAAACTTCATACAGATAGCAACCTTAGTCAGGATCGAACCCTGGTCTCTAGCGCTGTAAGGCAGCAACTCTACTGCTGTGCCACTGTGCCACCCCAAATGACTGGATTATTTGCACAAACCTTTATCCTGCAATAGGATATTCCTCCCACATTCCAAAGATATACAGATTTGTAGGTTAATTGGTTAAAGAAAATTGCCCCTGCTGTGTAAGATAGTGTTAGTGTATGGGGTAATTGGTGGTCGGCGCAGACTCAGTGGGCCGATGGGCCTGTTTCTGAGCTGTATCTCTAAAACTAGATTGTTAAGGGTTTGGACACGCTAGAGGCAGGAAGCATGTTCCCGATGTTGGGGGAGTCCAGAACCAGGGGCCACAGTTTAAGAATAAGCCATTTAGAACGGAGACGAGGAAACACTTTTTCTCCCAGAATGGCCTACTCCTGCACCTATTGTCTATTATTGTCTATTATCTATTAACTAATTATCTATTAACTATTATCTATTAACTAAAACCTAGACACACACACAGACACACTCACACTCACACAGACAGACACACACGATGTTTGAGTTTAAACTAAACTAAACACTAATAAGTTAAGACTGAAACTAAAAACACACACACACATTTATGCATGTGTGTGTGTGTGTGTGTGTGTGTGTGTGTGTGTGTGTGTGTGTGTGTGTGTGTGTGTGTGTGTGTGTGTGTGTGTGTGTGTGTGTGTGTGTGTGTGTGTGTGTGTATCTATATCTATATCTATATCTATATATATATCTACTATATATTTGATGCTTGAGTTAATTAATCTGATGTCAAAGCTTGTGTATAATAATGGATTTGGAACCATTTGGCGTGCCGATCCTTTTTAGCCATGCTTGGATGAGTTGACTACTAACACAACACATCAACCTACAATAACACCTCAGCAACTTCATTAACTCACTTTTCAAAACAGTATTCCATCCCTCCCATTTACCCACTAACTCAATCAAAAATCTGCTGGGTATAGATGTTCTGCATCGCATCATGGTAACAGAGCATATGAGCCACTAATGCCCGGCTCTGCTGCCTTTTTAACAATAATAATCCATATGCTTCTTATGATTCTGTGATAAAAACCTGTACTGTAATAGGTTTCACCAATTTTAATGCTTTATTTTCATTAAGAAACTGTCAAAACAATGAAAATGCATGTTCTTTTGGGATTTACCTCATGAGAAAACAATCCCATGGGTTTTATATATATTTTGTTTTAAGCGAATCTCTTAACAGCATTCAATATGATTGATTAAAGTCACAATTTAATTCCTAAGTGCAGAAATCAGTTAATAAACATTCTGCCAAAAGTCTTCTTCTTTCTCCATAAGGGTTTTTTCCCCAAATAAATAATTACTTTTTTTTTCCAAATAAATAGTATGTATAAGATCTTAATTTGTGTGTTTGCATTTTCTTTTGTACTTTTATATCTTGTTCCTTTACTGTTTTGTCTTCCCTTAGATGGAATCAATCTTTCAAAACTAGGAATAACAAAGAGAATTTGCATTATGTAGAACGCTAGCTATTCTAAACACAAAGTGCTGGAGGAACTCAACAGACAGGCAGCATTTGAGGAGGGAATGGACAGACAACGCTGTACCTCGGAACCCTTCTTCTTGAATAAACAATGAAAATGGAGTGTGAAGAAGGGTCCTGGCTCGGAACGTTGCCTGCTCATTTCCCTCCACAGATACTGCCTGACCCACTGAGTTCCTCCTGTGCTTCGTGTTTTGTTCAAGATTCCAGCATCTACCTCATTTTACCTCATTGAAATTTACAAATAGTTGAGATGTGGAGAGGATGTTTCCACTAGTGGGAGAGTCTAGGGCCAGAGGGCACAGTCTCAGAATAAAAGGATGTATCTTTAGAAAGGAGATGAGGAGGAATTTCTTTAGTCAGAGGGTGGTGAATTTATGAAATTTGCTGCCACAAACAGCTGTTGATGTCGTCATTGGGTATTTTTAAGACGGAGATTGACAGATTCTTGAATAGTAAGGGTGTCAAGGGTTTTGGGGGGAATGGGGTTGAGGGGGAAAGATAGATGGCGGAGTAGACTTGATGTGCCGAATGGCCTAATTCTGCTACTTTGACTTATGAACATGCAGTTCCTTGATTCTCCAGTGATTCTATGTTTTCCTACTGATTTGGTATGGCGTGGTTAAAATCTAGACATGATTTCGTTAGTCTTTACATTAGAACAACAATTGGTTGTTCTGTCAATTCGATTCTGGTTTTTGATTATATCTTTGAATTCTGTGTTTGAAATCTCTCCTCATTTACTCTGGTATTTGAAGTTGAACCCAATTAATTGTGTAGAAAGAATTCATACTAACTTCTGAAGATTAGCTCTGACATGATTGTCTTTAGCACACAGTATGATTAAGACTAGTGCATATTTAAGGTTGGAAATCAGTGCCTTATTTGTAAGAGCACCAAGTGTGACATTTTAATATCTGAATGGGAATCAAAACATAATTTATAGCTGCAGAAATCACAGACATTTCAAAATTATTCAAGTAGATGGTCTCAGTATTTCAGTCCTACTGGAGTAATCCAATCGATTCACATAAATATAATGTATTTTTATATATAACGTTTACAGGCATACATGGTGCAGCTGGTAGAACTGCTGCCTCACAGCGCTGGAGACATGGGTTTGATCCTGACCTCGGAGGTGCTCTGTGTGTGGATTTTGGACGTGTTCCCCGTGACCGCGTGGATTTTCTCCGAGTGCTCCGGTTTCCTCCCACATCCCAAAGACGTGCAGGTTTGTAGGTTAATTGTCCTTTTGTAAATTGCCCTTAGTGTGGAGAGAGTGCATGTGAAAGTGGGATAACATAGAATTAGTGTGAACAGGTGATCGATGGTTGGTGTGGACTCAATGGGACGGAGAGCCTGTTTCCATGCTGTATCTTTTAATCATTCTAGAAATGATCAGGAACTGATATTAACAATTTTATTTGTTAGGCTTTGTCCCATCCCACCACCTTTCTTCCCCTACTACAAACAGTTTGAAGAAGGGTCCTGACATTTCAGGCTGGAACCATTCTTCAGACCAACCAAGGATCAACATCCAGACAACATATTGGCAAAAACAGTTGGCAGCATAGCCTGTACTCGCTAATCGAAAGTCGTAGTCTGTGAGTTATTGCACTAAAGAGTCTTTTGCCAACCAAATGGTAACAAATCTTTGGAGAAGTAAAATGAAAAATGCAATTATTTTTAATTAATTATTCTGGGTATTTTCTTCACTAATTTTACAAAAAAGACATAAAATACTCGAGTAACTCAGCGGGTCAGGCTGCATCTTTGGAAAACATGGTTCGGTGACCTTTCAGGTCGGGAACCTACTTCAGACTCAATTAAGGTTTCCAAAATCTCTCATCTATAATTATCTTATTCTTCTGGTCCTTAAATATATATATTCCTGAAAACCGCAAACAAGATACATGCATTTACATAGCACCTTATCACGATCAGTGTGCTGTGCTATGTCCAATAAGGAAGCCTTTTGTAAGACAACGTAACTGAAAGCTTGTATAGGAATGTACAGGACGGAACTGGTTTACGTCGGAGATAGACACAAAATGCTGGAGTAACTCAGCGGGTCAGGCAGCATTTTTGGAGAGAAGGAATGGGTGACGTTTCAGGTCGAGACCTTTCTTCAGACTGTGAAACAGGGGAGAGGGTGACATAGAGATATGGAAGTGAAACATGGTGAAATAAGAAATATGGTGTGAAAATTAGAGATCAAAGGGGATGTTGCTTCAGGAAAATGTAGAATGGATCATTGTTAGCAGAGGGGAAGTTGACACAAGGCATACTATCAGCAACATTTGATCAGGAATGCTGTGAAACTAGTCGGTGAACGAGGATGGGGGAACTGAAAACTTCCTCCCCTCCAAAGTTGATAGAGAAGGCCACTGCTGTAAAATCTTTTACTGAAAGGTCTCTGCTACTTCAATGGCTCAAGATAACAAAGCAATTATGGACAATAATTGCAGTTGGTAATACGCCCTTGTAAGAACAGGTAAAGTGATCCGCCAACACAGTCAGAGAGCCAAATGTAAACTTTGTAAAAATAGTTTTATCTCTTCAAGACTTTGAAACTCAGACTGGTCATGGTGCAGGTTCTTTTAAGTAATTTGAAATGGTAAATATTAGAGGAAGCTGGTAGAGCTGCTGCCTCATGCCGCCAGAGACCTGGTTTCAATCCTGGCCTCGGGTTATGTCTAGTGTGGCGTTTGCACGTCCTCCCCACAACAACGTGGGTTTCCTCCCACATCCCGAAGACACGCGAGTTTGTATGTTAATTGACCTTTGTAAATTACCCCTAATGTACAGTCAGTGGACGAGAAAGTGGGACAACATAGAACTCGTGTAAACTGGCGGTTGATAGTTGCCGATGAGCCGAAAGGCCTGTTTCCAATCTGCATTTTAAAATAAATTAAATAAAAAATAGCTGACACATGTTGCTGCACGTTCATCTGGAATAGTGTATCTCTAAAACTAAAACTAAAACTCTTAAAACCATGACTCTCAACAGATGATTTGGGTTTATGTGCATTCAATATTTAAAAGTGAATATATGTTAATATTATTGAATTACATCTACCCAAATTTCCGTAATCCTTGCGTCTGAGTTTGCAATATATCTTCAAATTAAAAAAATATTACCAGGTCTTTAGTGTACAATTATATTTAGAGCAATGCACTGTTGAATCAAATTTTGACAAGTGAATTGCTTTACTTTCCGTTTGCAAGGGCGGCATTGGTCAAAATCAGAATATGGTTCTTCCTGTTGGAGCCTTTAGTTTGTCTAGGGATTGACCCACCAGAGGGAGGTTGTCAGTGGCGATGATTCATCCACATTATCTGCGGCAATGCCTTTACCTGTGCCATCTGTGTTTAAACACTGTAAATGAAACCTCCCTGTGACTGTCATACAAATCAGGGCGAGCACCAAGGTCAGACTAAAGGAGAGACACGGGACTTTGAGAGGATGTTCAGTCACGTGCCGTTCTTAAACACAGTACAAGTCTTCCGCGTCCCAAGACGTTTCCAGCCTGAAGCAGTCGGAGGACCATCGGGACACATGTATTATGGCTGGGTTAATTTACTGATTAATCCCCAGTCAGTGGTTTGTGCCTTCCCCCAGATGGCCAATTAAAATTACAACTGGCAGAAGAGTGCCCTGTTGGCAGCTTGCTGTGGGCCGCAACTCGGCCATGAACAGAAGGCATGGAGCCGCCCTTGCTGAAGCTGTCGGCTTCGATCAAAGACATCGCCTCCTAACTGCTGCTTGGATATTGGGAAATACGGGTGGCTCTGCTGTTATTTGCACTTGGAACCAGCGGTCTCCGAGCTGCTCCGGTATTCCAGCCATGGCTGGCTCTCGCTCACAGCAAACACCGAAAATAGAATAAGCCAGGGGCAAACCTGGCTAACTGCTTCTGAAATGTAATAGCCTTTCTCCTGATCCCGGGCCTCGAAGGATTGATGATCTAATATCATTCGCTTCCTCACAATATAAAAAATAATTTAACAGTTGTTTGCGTAAATCAAACACAAAACACCCTTCTAAAGCCGATGAAAAGAAGGCTTGTGAATGTATTTAAGAGCTTACAGCCCAGTTGCTGTAATAAAAACCAGCATTAACCTAACTTCTTTCTTCTGCTCTCAACTCCCTCAATATTATTCCTAGTTTGTTATTGATGTGTCGCTTGATGTATTCCAAGCATATTTTCACCTGTAGGTAACTGACACTTAACCCTACGTATTACTTCTTTGTACTGCAAAGAGATTTATTTTAGTTTCTGCACAACTCCAGATTCAGGGACTGTTTCTTCCCGGCTGTTATCAGGCAACTGAACCATCCTATCAACAACTAGAGAGCGGTCCTGAGCTATCATCCACCTCATTTAAGACCTGAATACTATCTTTAATTGGACTTTACTGGACATAATCTTGCACTAAACGTTATTCCCTTTATCCTGCATCTGTACACGGTGAACAGCATGATTGTAATCATGTATATAGTCTTTTCGCTGACTGGTTAGCGCGCAACAAAAGCTTTTCACTGTACTGTGCATTCACCATATCAGTTCCCCACTGTTGCAACTAAATTAAATATAAAGTATATTGTTCATTTTTCATTTAGATGGATGTATAAACTGAAGCCAAGCAATATTTCCACGTGGGAGAGCCGAGAACCAGAGGGCACGGCCTCAGAATAAAAGGACGTACTTCAGTATAGAGGAGGAATTTCTTTAGTCAGAGGGTGGTGAATCTGTGGAATTCATTGCCACAGACAGCTGTGGAGGCCGTCAATGGGTATTTTTAAGGTGGAGATGACAGATACTTGATTAGTTTAGGGTGTCAGGGGTTATGGGGAGAAGGCAGGAGAATGGAATTGAGAGGAAAACATAGATCGCTATGATTGAATGGTGGAGTAGACTTGATGGACTGAATGGCCTACTTCTGCTCCTAGAACTTATGAACGTATGAACTTATGAAAGTCAACTCACTCAACATTTTCAAAGCAGAGATTGATAGGTTCTGGATTAGTAAGGGTGTCAAAGGTTACAGGAGAAGGCAGGAGAATGGGGTTGAAAGAGAAAGATAGATAAGCCCTGATTGAATGGCAGAGTGGACTTGATGGGCTGAATGGCCTAATTCTGCTCCTATGTCTTATGGTCCATGGTCTAAGTAACAGTCTAAGAGGTATAATTCTATTTCAATGACAGAGGCTACATTTCATTGCAACTCATATCTCCATAAGCATGTTTATATGTGACTACCGTTTCCATAGCAACCTAGTGAACACTGAGGCTGCAGGAACAGCCGCAGATGAGTTCAGGCATACCCAGAAACAAGGAAATGTGATTAACGAACATGCTCACCATTAAGACTGATGCTAAGGTGCCATACTGAGTCTACTGAGAGCAGATTAAGAAAGAAACACTTAACTGTACCCATGTTTTAATTCAGCAACTCTATTTAAAGCCATTCACATTATAATTTAACAATTGAAAAGAACCTTCAGAGCATTTACAATCCATTTTTTGTTAAAATTGCCAATTGAATTAAATTTAAATTCATTCAGAATTACTGCAGTGATTACATTTCATTCTTGCCAGAAATCCATATTAAGAAAGGGAGATGGACTTACATTTATAAAACATCTTTCATGACTTCGAAATGACCCAAAGCATTGTTCAATGAATAAAGTACTCTTGAAATGTGGTCACCTTTGCAATTTAGAAAATGCAGAGACTGCAGTGAAAACACAGTCAGATATGATATAAATAATGATGCCAAGACTAAATTTGATAGCTCCAAACATAGATGCGCCATTACAACTTTTGCCCGCTCTCCCAATTAATGCTGCTCATCATCCAACAGTAAGCATCTGCAATTTTACATGGCAGAATAATATACTCATTGTTGGTTAGGAAGGTGTGACCTCAAGAGGAAAACATTGTAGAGTGCTAAGGAACTGGTTAAATTACTAGGGTGGAGGAGGCAAGGGAGGGGGGGGGGGGGGGGTAGTGAAGGGAGTAAGAGTGGATGATAGTTAAAATTAGAGAATTCAATATTCATGAAGAAGGGTTCTGACCCGAAATTTTTCGTGACCCGCAAAGTTACTCTAGCAGCTGGTGTCTATCTTTGGTATACACCAGCATCTGCAGTTCTTTGCTTCTTCACTCTGTTCCATGTATGGACCATTATCGTATAATGATGTTTTGATGGAGGTACAAGGAACTGTAGATGCTGGTTTGCACAAAAGGACAAAGAATGCTGGAGTAACTCAGCATGTCAGGCAGCACCTCTGGAGAACATGGATAGCCGATGTTTGGGGTCGGGGCCCTTCTTCAGACTCTTTGTCATACAACAATGTTTCGACGCAGAAGTTCTGGGCATTTTGAAAGGCTGGTATTTGGATTTCATTCCAAAAGCAGTTTTGACATTGACATTTCCAAATGCTTTGAAGGTGACTACAGACTTGGTGGAACCAGGACTGTTATTTCTCTGTAGATTTGTGAGTCTGATGAATAGCCAGACTAGGCTGTCCACTAGACATATCAATCGACTGAGAAATAATAGTCAGATATAAATGAACTTGTCATTGTGTGGTCTAATTATTTATTTCTCTGCATAGAATAAAATCCATCATTTTTGTGTTTCTATATGAATGTTTGAGTCAAAGGAGCAGAATTAGGCCATTCAGTCTATCGAGTCTACTCCACCCTTCAATCACGGCTGATCTATCTTTCCCTCTCAACCCCATTCTCCTTCTCCCCATTCTCTTTCTCCCCACAAGGCTTGGCACCCTTACTAATCAAGAATCTGTCAATTGCCTTAAAAATACCCAATGAATTCATTACCCTCTCACTAAAGAAATTCCTCCTCATCTCCTTCCTTAAGGTGCCACTTATTCTGAGGCTATGGCCTCTAGTCCTAGACTTTCCCACTAGTGGAAACATCCTCTCCACATCCACTCTATCCAGACCTTTCCATTAGCTCTCAGACTGTCCATTTAAAAGTCCCATTTTCTTCCCACAACTTGCTGAGTTTAGCTTAGTTTAGAGATACAGCATGGAAACAGGCTCTTCGACCCACTGTCCATACCCACCATCGATCACCCGTTCACAACTAGTTTAATGGTATCAGATTTGGTCATCCACATTCTACGCACTTATTCAATATTCAAACCCGCATGTCTTTGGCATGTGGGAGGAAACTGGAGCACCAAGTGCCCCTCTATAAGCCTCTGGCTTCATGGTTCACGCCTCTTCCCTCCTCTCCTTCTAAACTCACAGACCTTTGCCCTCTCATCTCTTGCTCTTGTTCCACCATCTGTCAATCAAACCCCGTTCGCCCCCAGGGCACCATAGTGGCGCAGCGGATAGAGTCCCAGTTCGATTCTGACCTCGGGTGCAGCCTGTGTGTGGAGTTTGCACCTTCTCCCTGTGACCGTGTGGCTCTCCTGCGGGTGCTTCGGTTTCCTCCCACATCCCAAAGATGTACGGGTTTTTTTTTGTAAAATATTTTTATTAGAAGTAAATACATATTAAGAAGGAATAACATAAAATCAAAAAAAGAAAAAAACATATTATTCGTCACATACATTCTTAATATTTTTAAAGTTTACAGTCGTTCTTATTTATACTTCTATATTTTTTATTATTTTATAACATAAAGAAAATAGTAAAGAGAAATAATAAAAAGAAATAAAATAGAAGTAGAAAATCGATAAAATGAGTGGAGTATTAAGCAAGATATTCTTCATTGGAGATATATCCGTGGTCTATTGTATATAGTTCTTCATCCATTCCTTCATTCAGGCTTCAGTCAGGCCCTCGAACCGGACCTCCTTGACCCTTTAAGTATTCAATAAATGGAGACCATATTCCTCTGAATTGATCTAGCTTGTCCAAAAGGACAAGTCTTAGTCTTTCCAGATGAAGTGTCTCCAACATTTCTGAAATGCACATTTTGATTGTGTGGGATGTAGGACCTTTCCAAAATCTTAGTATTAGTTTTTTACCGATTATTAAACTATAACCAATAAAAATTATTTGCTGTGTTGTTAGTAGATGATCCGTTTCTATTATTCCTAATATAATTAATTTTGAGTCTGGAGTCAAATTTGCATTAACTACTTTCGAAATTATGTTAAAAAATTTTATCCAAAAATTAGTAATTTTTATACATTTTGTGAATGAATGTGTTAGATTAGCTTCTAAATGCTGTCAAATATAGCAGAAACATTTGAAAAAATTCTGTTTAATTTGGATTTCGAAAAGTGTAATCTATGTAAAACTTTAAATTGTATCAGGGAATGTCTGGCATTTAATGAGCAGTGGTGTATATGTTGTAAACTTTCATTCCATACTTCTACACTTATTGTTTGTCCTAATTTGTTTTCCCATGCTTGCCTATATATTTCTGAGTTTCGTAAATCATTTTCCAGTAAAATATTATAAATATATGATATTAATTTTCTGTATTTGGATATTTATTTAGACATTCATCTAAAATTTCAGTCTTTCTATTTCTAAAATCCTGTGTATTTGATTTAACATAGTCTCTAATTTGTAAATATCTAAAGTACTCTTTTGAGTGTAATCCATAATTTTGTTGTAATTCCTGAAATGAAAGGAATAAACTTTCCCTATAGAGATCACCCATCTTATTTAGATGTACGGGTTTGTAGGGTAATTGGCCGTCTATAAATTGCCCTGTGTGTGTAGGGACTGGATGAGAAAGTGGGATAACATATGTAGAACTAGTGTGTACTGGTGAGAGACACAAAAAGCTGGAGTAACTCAGTGGGACATCTATGGAGAGAAGGAATGAGTGACGTCTTGGGTCAAGACCCTTCTTCAGATCTACTAGTGTACCCTCACTAATCAAGAATCTGTTAATCTCCATTCAAGCATCAGTCAATCTTTTTAAAGAGAACTTTTCTTTAAATTTAGTTTATTATTGTCATTATTAGTTATTATTGTGTACCGAGGTACAGTGAAAAGCTTTTTTGTTGTGTGCTATCCAGTCAGCGGACCTTGCATGTGGACCTACAATATGGGAGCTACAATGGGTGTTTTTAAGGCAGAGATCGACAGGTTCTTCTTTAGTGAGGGCATCAGGGGTTATGGGGAGAAGACAGGAGAATGGGGTTGGGAGGGAAAGATAGATCAGCCATGATTGCATGGCGCAATAGACTCGATGGGTCAAATAGCCTAATTCTGCTCCATTGTCTTATGAACATTGGTATTTATGAACTCATACAAGTCATTGGGTATTTTTTGAAGGAGGTCGTTCCTCTTTTGGATACTTGACAGAAATATTTAAAGGGGATGTGGACACACAGAGGGCATGTCTGGCAGCATATCTAGAGACCACGGAAAGGTGACATTTCGATTTAATAGAGTATTAGAGTGATGCAGTGTGGAAACAGGCCCTTCAGCCCAACTTGCCCACAACAGCCAACATGTCCCAGCTATCCTAGTCCCACCTGCCTGCATTTTGTCCCTATCCCTCCAAACCTGTCCTATCCATGTACATGTCTAACTTCACCTTACACTGTCCTCTGGTCCTCGATTCACCTACCCTGGGGAAGAGACTCTGTGGATCTACCCGATCTATGCCTCTAATGATTTTATACACTCATCCTCTTGAGCTCCAAGGAATAGTCCCAGCCTACTCAACCTCTCCCTATAGCTCAGACCCTCTAGTCCTGGCAACATCCTCGTAAATCTTCTCTGTACCCTTTCCAGCTTAACAACATCAGGACCCTTCTTCAGACATTCTTAATTAATTACACCATATTTGTACTCTGGCCATCATATATCACTCAACCTGCTGACCACCTTGCCTTCCATCCCAGTCCTTTCCTGATGAACCAACTCCTTCTCTACCACTGGCCACTCCATTCCCGGTTGACGTCACCACAACATGGTTCCAGCTGCTCGCCCCTCCCCTCATGGTTGGTCACTCTCCCCCCCGCACACTCGTACGGACTCTGGGGTTCGGCCGCAGGAGGAGCCCTGGGGCAGGGAGGTTGAGTGGTGGCCACGGGAGGTGAGGGGACAGAGGGTTGAAGTTTAGAGGCCCTGCAGCAGCCTAGGGGATCGAGTGGATTAGGTGCCGCTGGAGGCCCCACAAAGGTTGGACGTACATGCAGATCGGACGCAGCCTGCAGCAGCGGAGCAGCAATGGAGGGCACCGACAACATCACCAGGCAAGGCAACCCCAATGGGGTGGAGGTGAACTGGGCAGTATCCTAGCTTATGGAAGGACCGTTCAGAAGCCTAATAACAGAGGGGAAGAAGCTGTTCCTGTGTCTGGTGGTGCATGGTTTCAAGCTTCTGTACCTTCTGCTGGAAAGGAGCAGGTAGAATAAGGAATGGTTATTGTGTTTATTGTGTTTAATGGCTCAAGTGCCGACTATTATGGATCAAACGTCTAGAGAAAGGAATTTTACCGAAAGAAAAAGGATTGAATTCAAAAGACAAATCTTTAGCTTCACAAGGCAACGGATTCCTGTAAATTATGCGCTTTGCTTTTGAAGTATAAGCTGAATAACTAAATTATTTATATAACATTACAACCTCACACCTTTCAAAGGCAATTTGGAGCCTCGGATGCAAACATGGTCTATCAGTGTCATTGGAAACATATGTCCTGTAATTAATAAACTCCTGTTCTTTTGTTGAAACAGTCAAGCAAGTCTTGCCAATTGGAACTCCATCGCTCAAACCTCACTCTGTCGTGTGTGTGTTCACTACTGATAATTTCAAATGTTATAAATGAAATGTTATAAATAATTTGTTATTTTTTACACTGGGAAGCAGGGACTATATAGTGCTTCACCATTTTAATACAAATTGAGAGAACCAAATGTTAAAGAATCTCTCAAAAGCCCAGGTGTCAGACTTTAGACTTTACTTTAAACTTTAATGATACAGCACGGAAACAGGCCCTTCGGCCCACCGAGTCCACACCAACCAGCGATCCCCATACACTAGCACTACCTCACACAGTTTTTAAATTGAAGCCAATTAACCTGCAAGCCTGCAGTCTTTGGGATGCAGGAGGAAACCAGACAAACCGGGAAAAAACAACGCGATCACATGGAGAAAGTGCAAACTCCCTACAGACAGCACCCGTGGTCAGGATCGAACCTGAGTCTCTGACGCTGTGAGGCAACAACTCTACCATTGCACCACTGTGCCACCCTATGATATGAATATAAACAAAAAGGACTGAATGACATGGGTTCTCGTTTTTTAGCGATATAGCATTGTTTCCATATTGTATATCAAAAGCTAAACTAAAACTAATTATTTAACTTTTTTTTGGTTTGTTTTACTATGTGCTTTGTTTAAAGGCGATTGTGAGGCATCTATTTCACACAGTGGGTGTTGAGTGCCTGGAACGCGCTGTTGAGGCTGGTAGGTTCAGGCAATTACGATAGTGGCATTTAAGAGGCATTTGGATAGGCACACCAATATGCAGCGGATGGGGGGATATGGATAATGTGCAGGCAGGTAAGAGATTACCGACACAGACAGTGGGCTGAAGGGCCTGTTCTTGTGCTGTACTATACTATGTGCTATGTTGTACAGACCTGTTATGGTGCTGCAAGTGGCACAACGGTAGAGTTGCTGCCTCACATGCCAGAGACCCAGGTTCCTGACTATGGGTGATGTCTGTGTGTGGAGTTTACACGTTAACTCTGTGACCACGTTAATTTCCTCCGGGTGCTCCTGTTTTTACCCATATCCCAAAGCCATGCAGGTTTTTAGGTTAATTGGCTTCTATAAATTCTCCCAAGTGTGTAGGATGGAATTAGTTGCAGGTTGGTGCGGACTCGATGGGCCAAAGGACCTGTTTCCACGCTGTATCTCTAAAACTAACACTAAAATTAAAGTAGGAATTTCATTGTTCCGTTTCGGTTTATATGACAATGAAACACTCTTGACTCTTGACTTAGCTCTTGAAATCTAAACACAACTAATGTAAAGTAATGTACATTTCACATTTTTAATTTTCAGCAGTTATAGCAAATGGCATGTATATTCCTTTTGGACACTATCATCTTTTTAGTATTAGCCTAGGATTCCTTTCATCAGAGGTGGCCTTTACAGGTTGTCTTGGGTATATATGATCTATTTTTAGAGTGATAGTGGTAGAGACTGGGAACAGGCTTTCTACTCATCCAGCAGAGAGGATAGTACAAAAATAAGTGGCTAAGGGGATCAAATAAATTGTGGAAATACAGTTTCATAGTGACAACAATCTACTCCTGACAAATATCCACCTAACTACACACTGCCACTTAAAAATCCTACAGGATTTGTAAGATTTAAACAAATCCCACATAAATGTATTGGATAAGTGTAACTGTTATGGGATTTATTCTTTATTTTATCAGATTTAATTGGATTCTATAAGACAAACATGAAACCTTTAGGAATTTTGAGTGCAAAAAAAACTATTTAGCAATAAGCTTGAATTGCTGATCAATTTGCTGACTGGATAATTTTGTCACAGAAATCCTCAAATGGGTATGGAGAAATAAAAAGTGTATCAAAGACCAGTCTGTATAGGTTAATACCCACTGAGTATGTATAAACAGCAGATGAACACCCAAAGCTTATCTTCCTTCACCAGTGCATTCCAAATAAATGAATCACTTTGAATATGAATTGCCTTTAGATGAAGGATTTCTATCCACATTCGCACATTATGCCCGTCCGAAAACGGAACGGGATGGCACCGTGGTGCAGCGGTAAAGCTGCTGCCTGCAGCACAGAGCCAGAGACCCAGGTTCGATCCTGACCACAGGTCCTGTATGTACGGAGTTTGTATGTTCTTCCTGTGATCATGTGGGTTTTCTCTGGGTGCATTAGGTTTCCTACCACATTCCAAATACGTGCACTTTTGAAGGTTAATTTGCTTCTGTAAATTGTCCCGAGTGTGTAAGATAGAACTAATGTATGGGTGATTGCTGGTCGGCATGGACATGGTGGGCCGAAGGGCCTGTTTCTCTGCTGTATCTCAGAACTAAGCAACCAAAATATTTCTAAAGAAAGCTCTCAACCTGAAAAGTCACCGATCCATATTCTCCAGAGATGCCACCTGGCCTGCTGAGTTACTCCAGCACTTTGTGTTTATTTTATTTCAAAATATTTCCTCTTAGCTTTCAGTGAAATGTGTCAAATGATTGTAGTATACATGAGTTTAAAGATGCAGCATGGAAACAGGCCCTTTAGCACACCAAGTCCGTGCCAACCGGCAATCACCCCATATACTAGGCACTATCCTACACACTAGGGACAATTTTCAATTTTTGCAGAAGCCAATTAACCTACAAACCTGTACACCTTCAGACTGTGGGAGGAAACTCGAACACCCAGAGAAAACCCACATAGCCACGATAAGAACATACAAACTCCATAGAGACAGCACCTGTGGTCAGGATTGAACCTGGGTCTCTGACGCTGTGAGGCAGCAAGTCTACGCCACTGTGCCACCCCAAAGTCATGTCTAATCCTATGGAATCACATCAGTTAATAGATCACATGTCTTTATAAATAACATGGTGCCCTGTCAATTTTTGTGATTTTTTTACTATTGGGTGGAAGTTGATGTAATCTACATTTAAATGTTTCTCTCTGCATCAGTTGCAGCTAATGAATGTATTAAGTCCACAGAGCTTGATGGGAGTACAAATCAGATCTGGATCAGATTCTGATCTCCACAATGCGAGTTCATTTGGACAAAACGCCAGAACCTTTATTTTGGAAAAGATAATTCCTGTAAACCCGACAGAGAGTAACTGGCAGAAAATTTTAATCGCTCCTGCCCAACAGATATCTGGCACAATCATGTATTTCGTGCATCACCCATTTTTCCTTTAGATTATGAGCTGATCACAATAATTGCCCAGCGGATGGGTTTGTTTTAATGACACATTCTAATTCCAGCACAAAATCATGGTATCTGTTATAACATGTCTGTTGTGCTGCCGCAACTAAGAATTTCATTGTTCCGCTTCGGGACTAACGACAATAAAACACTCTTGACCTCTGTCTCTCTTCATTTCTGGTAACACTGAAAGGCTGCAAGGAACGGGATATTTTGATTCATCATCTTGACACCAATGGGAAGCTAATGTTCAGATTAACGTTTCACAAAACAGTAATCATCAAATTACTGAAAATAATACCCAGAATAATTCCTTCAAAACAATTACACTTTTCATTTCAGCATTCCAAAGATTTGTTGCCAGTTGGTTAGTAAAAGACTCTTTCCTGCAATAACCCACCGACTATGACATTCGTCACCGCTGTTGTTGAACGAATCACAGGTGGCTCTCAACATCAGTAAGACCAAGGAACTGATTGTGGACTTTGGTAGGGGAAGGATGAGGACCCACAATCCAGTTCACATCAATGGGACGATGGTGGAGAGGGTCAAAAACTTCAAATTCCTGGGCATACATATTTCCGAAGATCTTTCCTGGCCCAGCACACTGATGCAATTATAAAGACATCAGCGACTGCTTCCTGAGAAGATTATGGGGATTCGGCATGTCGAAGAGGATTCTCCTAAAATTCTACAGGTGCATGGTAGAGAGCATTCTGACTGGTTGCATCGTGGCCTGGTTTGGCAACTTGAACGTCCAGGAGCGGAAAAGACAACAAAAAGTTGTGACCACTGCCCAGTCCATCACCGGCTTTGACCTCCCCACCATCGAAGGGATCTACCGTTGTCGCTGCCTCAAAAAGGCAGACAAAATCATCAAAGACCCACACCATCCTGGCCACACACTCATTTCACCACTATCATCAGGAAGAAGGTACAGGAGCCTGAAAACTGTAACATCCAGGTTCAGGAACAGCTTCTTCCCAACAGCCATCAGGCTATTAAACACAACAGTGAATAAGCTCTGAGCTCTGAACTGCAAAAGACTATATTATTATTGCACTATATTTGTTATTTATTGAACTTTTTCTTTTCTTCCCCCGTTATGTACTATGTTTACATATTCACATATTCTGTCCCATCCGGGACAGATGACAATAAAACACTCTCGACGTGACTTGATTAGTGGGTACAGGCATGAATCTATCAAACATTGGATCATCATTGTATCAAAATACTTCTACAGCTTTCATTCTGGTTTGGGTCACACTTATTTAAAAAATAATAATTTTACTGTTTCCAGCTATTTGCCTTAGATTCACTTACAAGTTTCATTTTATTATGTAGGAAAGAATTGCTGATGCTGGTTTAAACCGAAGACAGACACAAAAAGCTGGAGTAACTCAGCGGGACAGGCAGCATCTCTGGAGAGAAGGAATGGGTGACATTTCGGGTCGAGACCCTTCTTCAGACTCTGAAGTCTAAGCACTGGGCCTATGCTCGATGCAGTTTCGAAGGATGAGGGAGGACCTCATGAAACTTACTGCATAGTGAAAGGCCTGGATAGAGAGAATGTGGAGAGGATGTTTCCACTGGTGGGAGAGTCTAGGACCAGAGGGCACAGCCTCAGAATAAAAGGAGGTACCTTTAGAAAGCAGATGAGGAGGAAATTAATTGCCACAGAGGGCTGTGGTGGCCACGATATTGGGTATTGTTAATGGGGAGATTGATGAGTTCTTGATTGGTAAGGGTGTCAAAGGTTGCTGGGAGAAGGCAGGAGAATGGGGTTGAGAGGGAAAGATAGATCAGCCATGATTAAATGGTGGAGTAGACCAGATAGACTGAATGGCCTAATTCTGCTGCTATGACTAATGAACTTGTGAACATACTGTATTATACTTTACAAGTTGGGACTACCATGGTTCTTATTGCTGATGTTATTCATGAGAATTGCCACAGTTCTTAAGGTGCTAATGGTATTGTGTAATGGCTTGGGGTTGGTCCCGAGTCAAGAGTGTTTTATTGTCATACAGTGCATTCAGAAAGTATTCAGACCCCTTCACTTTTTCCACATTTTGTTACGTTGCAGCCTTATTCTAAAATGGGTTAAATTCATTTTTTTTAAATCATCAATCAACACACAATACCCCACAATAAAAAAGCAAAAACAGGTGTTTAGAATTTTTTGCAAAGTAATTAAAAATAAATAACTGAAATATCACATTTACTTAAGTATTCAGACCCTTTACTCAGTACTTTTTTGAGGCACCTTTGGCAGCAATTAGAGCCTCAAGTCTTCTTGGGTATGACACTACAAGCTTGGCACACCATGTATTACCCTGTATCTGGGTAATTTCTCCCATTCATCTCTGCAGATCCTCTCAAGCTCTGTCAGGTTGGATGGTGAGTGTGATGCACAGCTATTTTCAGGTCCCTCCAGAGATGTTCGATCGGGTTCAAGTCCAGACTCTGGCTGGGCCACTCAAGGACATTCACAGACTTGTCACAAAGCCACTCCTGCGTGGTCTTGGCTGTGTGCTTACGGTCGTTGTCCTGTTGGAAGGTGAACCTCCACCCAGTCTGAGGTCCAGAACACTCTGGAGCAGGTTTTCATCAAGGATCTCTGTACTTTGCTCCATTCATCTTTCCCTCGATCCTGACTAGTCTCCCAGTTCCTGCCGCTGAAAAACATCGCCACAGCATGATGCAGCCACCACCATGCTTCACCGTAGGTATGGTATTGGCCAGGTGATGAGCGATGCCTGGTTGCCTCCAGACGTGACGCTTGGCATTCAGGCCAAAGAGTTCAATCTTGGTGTCATCTGACCAGAGAATCTTGTTTCTCATGCCTTTAGGTAAACTCCAAGCGCACTGTTATGTGCCTTTTTCTGGGGAGTGGCTGCCGTCTGGCCACTCAACCACAAAGACCTGATTGGTGGAGTGTCGCAGATACAGTCGTCCTTCCGGAAGTTTCTCCCATCTCCACAGAGGAACTCTGGAGCTCTATCAGAGTGACCACCGGGTTCTTGGTCACCTCCCTGACCAAGGCCCTTCTCCTCCGATTGCTCAGTTTGGCCGGGCAGCCAGCTCTATGAAGAGTCCTGGTGGTTCCAAAGTTCTTCTATTTAAGAATGACGGAGGCCACTGTGCTCTTTGGGGCCTGCAATGCTGCAGAAATTGTTTTATACCCTTCCCCAGATCTGTGTCTTGACATAATCCTGTCTTGGAGATCTATGGACAATTCCTTCTCATCATGGCTTGGGTTTTTCTCTGACATGCACTGTCAACTGTAGGACCTTATATAGACAGGTGTGTGCCTTTCCAAATCATGTCCAATCAATTTAATTTACCACTGGTGGACTCCAATCAAGTTGTAGAAACATCTCAAGGTTAATCCATGGAAACAGAATGAACCTAAGCTCAATTTTGTTCTACGTATATAATCCCACCCACAAGCATACATAATAAATACAGATGGAGCTATTTATACAATAGTATACTAACAGTAACTAACTTAAGCATGAATGGCTCCTACACAGAGCTTGAGAGGATCTGCAGAGAAGAATGGGAGTGATTACCCAAATACAGGTGTGCCAAGCTTGTAGTGTCATACGCAAGAAGACTTGAGGCTGTAATCGCTGCCAAAGGTGCCTCAACAAAGTACTGAGTAAATGGTCTGAATACTTATGTAAATGTGATATTTCTGTTATTTATTTTTAATTACTTTGCAAAAATGTCTAAACACCTGTTTTCGCTTCTTCATTCTGGGGTATTGTGTGTAGATTGATGATTTAAAAAAAAAAAAGAATTTAATCCATTTTAAAATAAGGCTGTAACATAACAAAATGAGAAAAAGTGAAGGGGTCTGAATACGTTCTGAATACACTGTATGTCCCGGAAGGAAACAATGAAATACCTATTTGCAGCACCATAACAGATATGCAAACATAAGTACTCTGTAAATACCATAATAAACACCAAGTTCAGTATATCAAAAGCAAATACACAATAATAGTCTTTAGACATTTTAGAGAAACAGCATAGAAACAGGCCCTTTGGCCCACCCGGACACTAATATTATCCTGCACTCTATACAATTTACAGAAACCAATTAACCTAGAAACCTGTGCGAGTTTGAGTGTGATAGGAAACCAGAGCACCTGGAGAAAACCCTTGTGGTCACAGGGAGAATGTACAAACTCCGTACAGTAGCACCCGTAGTCAGAACCGAACCTGGGTCTCTGGCGCTATACGCCATTAACTCGACCGCTACATCAGTGTGTCGCCCCAAAGGGCAAAGCCAAAAACAATGCCCCCCAAGTCTATTTAGTTCGGTGCTTAGTTGGAGGTTGTAGCATTTAATAGCCTGGGTTGTTGGGAAGAGCTGTTCCTGAACCTGGACATTACAATTTTCAGGCTCCCATACCTTTTCCATGTCTTCACCTACACAATATTTAAGTCACATGTAGTTTGCCCAAGGCAAAACAATAAATAACACTTGTTTTTGAATTTCATTTCACTGGTTATTACCTGTCTTACCTGAAAGGCAAAGGCTTTTCTCTGTACCTCGATAAATGTGACAATGAACTAAATTAAACTAAAGACAACTCAATTACAGTTACTGGACCGTAATTTATGCAAAAATCAGCAAAGAATTCTCATCAATAGCAAATGAAGAAAGAAATAATTGTAGTTATCCACTTTCTATTTATAGTGTGTTTAGGTTTGCCTATCGCACAGATGGGTAAAACAGAAGTGCTTCCCTGAATTTCCATGTAGATACGCAGTTCTGGTCGCCCCATTGTGGTAGAGATGTGGAAGGTTTGGAGAGGGTGCAGAAAGTGTTTACCCGAATGCAGAGGGTGGTTGACGCCTGGAAAACCCTGCTAGGGGTGGAGGTGGTGGATGCAGAAGCAATAGTGGCGTTTATGAGGTTTTTAAATAGGCACATGGATATGCAAGAAATGTAGTGATATGGGTGATGCACAGGTAGATAAGTGATGGTCTTGGCATCATGTTCGGCACGGACATTGTGGGCCGAAGGGCCTGTTCCTGTGCTGAACTGTTCTATGTTATGTGATCTAAGTTCTATGAACACAACATATAAATTAAACTGGTTTTATTGAATGGTAAGTCAACTGCAGGCAGAGGAGATTAGTTTAACTTGGCGTCATGTTCGGCACTGATATGGCGGGCTGAAGGGCCTGTTCCTGTGCTGAACTGTTCCTTGTTCCATGTTTCATGTTAATTCCTGACTAGCTTCGCCATCACTTCCCTGGGCCCTTCCTGCATCCTTCTGTGTGAGATTTGGACCAATATTTGACCCTCTTAGACCTGCCAACGAACTCCCATTTCCTGGCTTGTTTTCAGCAGCAAGTTCCTGTCAATGGATGGGAAAGTGCCAGGAATATTCTCTGCCAGTGTGTGTACGATGGTGTTAGTGTACGGGGATCGCTGATCGACGCTGACTCGGTGGGCCGAAGGGCCTGTTTCCATGCTGTATCTCTAAACTAAACTAAACTATACAGCTGATATGATCCACATGTTCATGGGCAGCAGGGAAGAAGAGAGCATCAACATCTCAGTAAGACTTAAAGACTCATTATGTTAAACACCAACAGCATGCTTTGCTTTATACCGTGTCCCCACCACCCAATGGTCACCTTATACGCTAGCACTATTCTACACACTAGGGACAATTCACATTACTGAATCAAGTTAATCTGCAAGCCTGTGGATCTTAGTGTGGGAGGAAACCAGAGCACCTGGAGAAAGTCCACGCAGTCATAGGGAGAATGCACAAATTCCATACAAAACCCCCCCCCATGTCAGGATTGAACCTGGGTGTTTGCCGCTGCGTCACTGTGCTGCCCATTGTTCTAATGACCTTCTCACCCACCACATGGTATATGGAACTGAAGCACTACATTGCTGAAAACTATATTCTGCACTCAGTATCTTCCCCTCTGCTCTGTCTATAGTACTTGAGTTTAACTTAATTGTATTTACATATGGTATTATCTGATTGGATTGGATAGCATGCAAAACAAAGCTTTTCACTGTACCTTGGTACACGTGACCTAAATAATAAACCTGAGCCTAAGTTATTAAATATTTGTTTCTGACACTAAACAGTATGGCGGTTTGACAAGTGAGTTATGTTCAGCTGAGGAAGAATTTCTTTAATCAAAGGGTAGTGAATCTGTGGAATTCATCGCCACAGACGGCTGTGGAGGCCGAGTCAATGGGTATTTTTAAAGCGGTGGTTTCCAGTTCTTGATTAGAAAGGGTGTCGGGGTAATGGGGAGAAGGCAGGAGAATGGGGTTGAGAGGGAAAGATACACCAGCCATGATCGAATGCTGGAGCAGACTCAATGGGCTGAATGGCCTAATTCTGCTCCTATGTCTTATGATCTTTTTACTGTACCTTGATACACATTACAATAATAAACCTAAACCTGTAATTTTCATATTTGTTCCTGACACAGTAGTGAGAAGCTAAACTGGGGGAGGTTTTAGTAAGGGGGAATCATTGTTGCTTTTCACTATACCTCGGTACACGTGGCAATAATAAACCTAACCCTAAACCTAAAACAGTACTGTGAGAGAACGAAGGTCCTGTCATAATCAAACTCTAATGTAAGGCAGAAGCCTTTCAACCTTTAAGCTTAAAAATGATTGCAGGAGGCATTACTTCCTTCTCATTTCAGAGTCTGCTGAAAGATGTGAGATTTGCAGTCTTGATAATGAGTCAGTTAATGATACAAATGATACCTCCAGAACCTTACTAAACCATCCAGGTTCCACAATTTAATCTGTAATAAATAGTCCTGCATCATCGTGTGATGGCTTCACATAATGGTAAATGAAATATGCTGGTATGATAGGTACAATAAATCTGCATTTTCCTATGGTTCCCTGAGGCTAAACCAATATGTAACAGGAATACGTACTGTCACGCTGAGCACATCTCTAGGCCATCATAAAATCTAAATGGGGTCTAATTAGGAGTCCTTGCTTCTTCAGAGTTACTATTTCTATTGACATTTTCCGTGTATGATCCCTTCCATAACATCATAAGTCACCAAGGTAAGAACTCCCAAGATTGCATGGAAAAAAAAGCTTTAATGGAGATTTTGAACTCTGAAGCAAAGATAAATTTCCCTGCTGAAGCTGCACTCTCTGTGTTAAGAGAATTCACTTTACCAACTTTAGAATCTACAAACTGATGATTTTCCCAGTTTCGATTTTCTGGTTTTCTTCTGCGTTTTTATTTTGTAATTCTGTTTCTCTGTACAGGGTGGTGGCACGATTGAGCCCAGGTTTGATCCTGACCAGAAACCCAGGTTTGATCCTGACCTTGGGTGCTTGTCTGCGCGTCTGGATTTGCACCGTCTCCATAGTGACCATGTGGGTTTCCTCCTGGTTCTCAGGTTTAGTTCAATTTAGTTTAGTTTGGAGATGCAGCATGGAAACAGACCCTTCAGCCCACGCTGACCATCGAATCCCATACACTAACACTATACTACACACTAGGGACAATTTACCTACAAACCTACAAACCTGTATGTTTTTGGAGTGTGGGGAAAAACCGGAGCAGCCGGAAAAAATCCACGCAGTCACGGTGAGAAAATACAAACTCCGTACTGACAGCACCCGTAGTTAGGATGGAACCCGGGTATCTGGTGCTGTAAGGCACTCTAGCACTGCGCCACCATGCCACCCACATGTGGTCTCCGCCCACATCCCAAAGATGTACAGGATTGTAGGTTAATTGGGCCTCTGTAAAATTGCCCCTAGTGTGTAGGGAGTGGAGCTTCTTCTTGCGTATGACATGCACAGCCTAAAGTTGTAGGACAACTTGTTCTATTTGATCTTATTTGATTGTGCACACCAGGTTGATTGCATTCATTGAAACAGGGCGGACCACGTGAAGGTTGCAATCTCCCACCCCAGGGAGTGAATGAGAAAGTGAGATAACATAGAACTAGTGTCAACGGTTGATCGATCATCGGAACGGACTCGGTGGACTGTAGGACCTGTTTCCATGCTGTATCTACAAACCGTAAACTTAAATTCAACTTAAATTTACACTGAAAATATATTATTGAATGCAATTTTATATTTTGTGTGCAGAGCACCGATTTATTTTAGAATGTTTGAGAAACGACAAAATCATGCTCTGAAATAATCAAGTGAAAAATCTTAGGTCTGAGGGGCACTATAGGACTCACGGGTTAAATTGCCTTATTTGTTGTGTTTTCTGTTCAAGAAATCCTGTGAAAACAATTGTTACTGACAACACCTTATGAAGTGTGTATGTATCCAAAGCCTAGTTACACATCGATAATGGATATTACAAAGGTGTTTTCAAGACTCCGGGGAGAGGTTGGGCAGCTTAGAACTTTATTCCTTAGAGTGCAGGAGGCTGTGCAGTCATCTTATAAGAGGTGTATCATGAAGGGATTAGATGGGATGAATGCACAGTCTTTATCCAGAGTAGGGGAATTAAGTACCAGAGGACATAGGTTTAAAGTGAGAGGAGAAATATTTAATAGGAACCTGAGGAGCAACCTTTTCACACAGAGGGTGGTGGGGATATGGAACGAGCTGCCAGAGGAGGTAGTTGGATCCAGGATAGGAAAGGATAAGAAGGATACGGGCGATACAAGGTCAAATGGCACCAGCATAGAAGAGACATCTTGGTTGACATGGACGAGTGGGGCCAAAGGGCCTGTTTCCTTGCTGTATGACTCTGAGATTCTATAGAGCAGTAGTGTACATTTGAGCATTATCTTCTGAATTAAAATATATTGTAAATTAAGTAACTGAAGTAATGAGAGAAGGATGCTCCAAATTCTGGAGTCTATGTAAAGATTTATTTTCTTCTTCTATGGTGTCGGATTGACACATAACATCTCCTCCAGTCACGACAAGTCCAACATTAAATTTAAATTCTGAACTCAAAACTGGGCTGCTGGTGTTGGATTCACAGCTAGCAATTTCTGTTTATTTTAATTGCAATCTAAAGAGTTGTGTCACAAATTGTGAAATGAAGTTTTATCACTGCATTTAAGCTATTTCAATCAACGCAATAAATGGCTTAGTCACAGTCATACAGTGTGGAAACAGGCCCTTCAGCCCAACTTGCCCACACCAACCAACATGTCTCATCCAAACTAGTCCCACCTGCCTGCGTTTGGCCCATATCCCTCTAAACTTGTCCTATCCATGCACCCGTCTAAATAGTTTAGACTAAACTTTAGAGATACAGCAAAGAAACAGGCCCTTCAGCCCAATGAGTCCACGCTGACCAGCGATCACCCCGTACACCTATACAGCAGGGACAATTTCCAATTTTACTGAAGCCAATTAACCTACAAACCTGTAAGTTTTTGGAGTGTGGAAAGAAATCTGACCACCTGGAGAAAACCCACACGATCATAGGGAGAGCGTACAAACTTCACTGCTACAGCATTTTGCATCTATCTTGTCTTTGAGCCAGCCTGTTTTATTAATTTTGCTGCAATATTACGATCAGAACTTTATACAAATTCTGGTGTAATTTTTCAGCCTGCCCGTGATTCTAGCAGGTGTGTAGTGCTGGCTAAAACTTTGTCTGTAGATAAAACAGGCAGCTTTAGAACCAATTTGAAATGCCAACAGTGCCTGAAGGGAGGGAAATGGATAGGCAATGTTTCATGTCGGGACACTTCTTCAGACTGATTGTAGTAGGGGGAAAAGAATTGGAAAAGTGAGGCAGCAGAGGGGAAAAGGTGGTTGAAACAAGGACCTGCAGATGCTGGTTCAGAAAATAAAAAGACACAAAGTGCTAAAGTAACTTAGTGGGTCAGGCAGCATCTTTGGAGAACATGGACTGGTGACGTAGATTTTGCAGCGGAGCACACAAAATGTGTAAAAAGGAACAGCGGGTGCTGGTTTACACCGAAGATAGACAAAATGCTGGGGTAACTCAGCAGGTCAGGCAGTATCTCTGGAGAAAAAAAGAATAGGTGACATACCTCTTACCTGATTGTAGCAGCAAGAAGAGGGCATGGCCCAGATGGTTTGGATTCTTGATGAAAGGTGCTGCCTTCTTGAGGATGTAGATGTTTTCAATGGAGGGAAAGGCTGTGCTTGCAATGGCCCGGGCTGAGTCAACTGCTCTTTGCAGCCTCTAGCATTCCTGTGCGTTGGAATTGCCATACCAGGCAGTGATGCAACCAGTCAGGATGCTTTCTACAACACTCTTGGGCAGCACGGTGGCACAGAGGTAGAGATTCCACCTTAGAAAACCAGAGACCTGGATTCGATCCTAACTACTGGTGCAGTCCATACAGAGTTTGCACATTCTCCCTGTGACTGCATGGGTTTCCTCCGGATGTTCCGGTTTTCATCCACACTCCAAAGACGTGCGAGTTTGTAGGTTAATTGGCTTCTTTAAATTCTCCCTAGAGTGTAGGAGAAAACTAGCGTACGGGGTGATTGTTGGTCGGCATGGACTCGGTGGGCCGAAGGGCCTGTTTCCACGCTGTATCTCTAAATTCTAAGCTCTAAATGTCGACGGGTTGGACAGCATCTCTGGACAAAAATGATTAGTGACATTTCGGGTGTGACCCTTCTTCGGGCACTTTGTGCTTTGCTCAAGATCCCAGCATCTGCAGTCTCTTGCAACGTCTCACCCAACAAGCAGACACGCATCAATTGCTGGCACAGTTAGAGGCAACAGCATTGCAATCAGCTGGTAGCATTAACTTAACATGGTACTTCTGATCCCATAAATGGGCGGCACCCACATCACTAATGGTGTTCAGACCATCTGGGTTCTTGGACACCATTCCTTGCAACTATTGCAGATGTTTACAAGCAGATGTCACCTTCCTTCATACAGTCAGTTGATCAGAATTCAAAGAGTTAATGAGCATCAAAGCAAAGACGTGAATCCAAAAACGTTGACAGTTTGACATACGTTTCTACATTTCCTACGATTTCCGGTGTGATTTTGACCTGTTTGTTTTAGAGTGGCACATTTACCATCCATACTGGAATACATGACGGAGAAATGTGTGGATTGACAGCAACACTGTATTAAAGAAGGGCAAGGAAATGATGGAGTGCTGACAGCAGCAAGGCCACAGAAGATTGCAGCCAGCTCCTTCCTAACTGATTGCCTTTAATACCATAGTGACACGGAAGAGGTCAAGTAAATAAATATGCATGCATCCCCAGTTCAAATTAATAAAATTCCTATGTGCGGATCCTGCTTGTTGAACATATGTTTGAAGCATCGCTAAGCCGTCTGGCTTTATGTCAAACATTTAAACCGACTGTCGTCTTACACCACCTGACAAAGGAAAAGCTTTATTCCCAGGGTGTCTGGGCACAAATGGAGAAATATTATTGAAATGATTATCTGCATCAAGACTCAGATTTGATTTGACATTTTGCTGGCTCTATTTAATCCAAAGGTCTGCACGTTACAATGAAGGGAAGGGCCACGCCAATAAGCCAGCAGTAGCCACGGAGAGCAGTGGATGATTAATGAGGCTGAGAGACTAGTTGTACCTCACCCACCTCCAACTAGACCCGAGGACCAGAAAATGCATATCAAATTGCTTCTTAAGCCGCCTGCGTTTTCTCCAGACAATGATTCAGCCAGCCCTTGCAAAACCTACTAAAATCACAGGCTGGCAGGAAAAATACATCACAATTTGTATTAATTTCTGATTGTAATAAAGCAAAAAATAAAAATAAAACCGGCTGGCTCAAAGGCAAGATAGGGCGGCACAGTGGCGCAGCAGTAGATTTTCAGCCTTACGGCACGACAGACCCGGGTTCGATCCTGACGATGAGTGCTGTTGGTGCGGAGTTTGTATGTTCTCCCTATGGCCATGAGGGTTTCCTCTGGGTGCTCTCACACTTCAAAGACGTACAGGTTTGAAGTTTATCTGGTTTCGGTAAAATTGTTAATTATCCCCCATGTATTGGATAGTTAGTGTACGGGGAGTCCGCATGGACTCTGTGGGCCGAAGGGCCTGTTTGCACGCTGTATCTTTAAAATCCAAAGTCTGGAGAAAATGGATAGGTGATATTTCAGTTCAGGAGCCTTCGCCAGGCTGTGTCCAATTCAATTTATGGAAACCAATTAACCTACAAACCCGCACGTCTTTGGGATGTGGGAGGAAACTGGAGCACTCGGAGGAAACCCAAGCAGCCACAGGGAGAACGTACAAACTGCATAACAGACAGCACCCATAGTCAGGATCGAACCCGGGTCTCTGGCGCTGTAAAGCAGCAACTTTGCCGTCCTAAAACTACACAGCTCACAAACTGTTAAAATTTGGCAATACCAAGAAGAAAGGAAGAAATCAGTCCTGAATTAAACGAAAAATAAAAACTGAAAGATTCAGTAATGCTAGTAGTTCTGATATAAATAAATCTGAAACTGGCATTTATAGGATCTCAATAAGCACATCAACAAACTACTCACAATGTTCATGAACCTTCCATTTGTTGTTTTTCGCACAACTTTTTAGTTGATTTGCCAATTTTTTTTCAGATCAGATCCATTTCTGAAGGAAATTAACTTTCCCCCCTGGAGTCTTTCTATAACATTTGCTGAAGATTAGATCTTTCATTTTATGACAAGGAAAGAGGCAAATAGAAAAAGGTCTGTCCTCTCTTGTGTGGAAGGAAAATAAAACCAACACAGTGGCCCAGCTGGTAGAGCCGCTCTCTCACGGCGTGAGTCACCCCGGTTCGATCCTGACCTCGGCTGCTGCCTGCGTAAGGTTTACACAATCTCCCTGTCACCACGTGGGTTTCCTCTTTGTGCTTGGCTTCCCTCTTATTGCTCTCATAAATTAATAAGCAACACTAAAAGTATTATAGCTGGAATAATCATAGGATATTGCCACACACTTTCCAACATCATCCTAAAATTTCACAGGTGCAAGATGTTAATATATCAATCCCTGTCCTTAGGTGCTGTCTGTGTGTGGAGTTTGCACGTTCTTCCTGCGAATGCGTGGATTTCCTCTGGGTGCTCCGGTTTCCTCCCACATCTCAAAGAGTGCAGGAACGTAGGTTAATTGGCCCTCTGTAAATTGCCCCTAGTGTGTGGGGAGTGGATGAGAAAGTGGGATAACATTAGTTATGAATTAGTGTGAACGAGTGTCAGCACAGATTTGATGGCCAAAGGGCCTGTTTCCATGCTGCATTTAACTGTAACTAAAACCTAAAACATAGTTGAAAAACATCTGTGCTACCTGAGGAACTAAACTATGTTTTCTAAGTTTAGCTTAGTTTATTGTCTCATGGTACCAAGGTACAATGAAAACCTATGTGCTGTGTGCTATCCAGTCCATGGAAAGACCATACATGATTACAATGTACAGATAAAAGATAAAGGGAATAACATTTAGTGCAAGATAAAGTCCAGTAAAGTCCGATTAAATATAGTCCAAGGGCCTCCAATGAGGTAGATGGTAGGTTAGGTCTGCTCTCTAGTTGTTGATAGGATGGTTCAGTTGCCTTCATAAGTTTTAGGAGCAGAATTAGGCCATTTGGCTCATCAAGTCTACTCTGCCATTCAATCGTGGCTGATCTATCTTTCCCTCGCAACCGGATTTTCTCCTGCCGTCTCAAGTAGATTAAAGCAACGTTGCATGAAGCCCAGACAGTGGGACACACAGAGCCCTCCAACTATTTGGAGTGAAAGTGTCATAAAGTCATACAGCACGGAAACAGGTTTTTCGGCCAAACTCATCCATGCCGACCAAGATGCCCCATCCAAGCTAGTCCCAATTGCCCACATTGAGCCCGTATCTTTCTAAACCCTTCCTATCAGTGTACCTATCTCTACTGAGGAGGGAAAAATAATCAAAAGAGTAGCTGTATTTCACTGTGTTTCATAGCTCAGCCATGTGAAAAGTGCCACCTGTATTGCTTGCTCTGAAGGTGCAGAATACCATTGTAATTGCTGAATGTCAGGACTGAAGGACATGTTTTCCATAAATAAATCAAACTTATTAAAGAGTAATCAGTATAGCATTTGTTCATATAAAATTATTAATATATACAACAACGTTTTATTTTTGGCTTCCTTGGAGAGAAATAATGACGGTTAAATATACCGAGTTTGCATTCAAGTTATTTAGCTGCAGAAAATCAAAGGTTCGTCCTGTCTGCTGAGGAACTGTGCTAGGTTTTGGCAAATGGTGGCAGACATAATCACTTGCGTGTTATCACTCTCTGTAAGAGAGGGAGCAGGGCGATTAGATTGAGAATCCCTTGCTGGGTTTGTGGCCCTTTTTAATCTGCCACAGAATTAAACTCTGTCCACAACAACAGAATCCAAGTTTATGCTCTGATTTTAAATTTAATAACCCAACAAATAAAGAGATATAGGAAGGAACTGCAGATGGCCGTTTATACTAAACCTAGACACAAAGTGCAGGATTAACTCAGTGGAGCAGGTAGCATCTCTGGAGAAAAATAATAGGCACGTTTCGTGTTGGGACCCTTCTTCAAACTAAACATAACTGATTGTAACCAGTATTTAAATTGATAATCCATTGGTTGAAAAATACAGAATAGAAACAGGCCCTTCGGCCCACCAAGTCCACACTGACCATCTATCATCCGTTCTCACTAGTTCCATGTTATTCAACTTTCTCGTCCACTCCCTACACACTAGGGGACAATTTACAGAGGCCAATTGACCTATACAGCCACCGTATTTGGGATGTGGTAGGAAACCAGAGCAAATCCGCGAGGTCACAGGAAGAACGTGCAAACTCCCCACAGACAGCACCCGAGGCCAGGATTGAACCCGGGTCTCTGGCGTTGTGAGGCAGCAGCTCTAACAGCTGAGCCACTGGTTAGTCGATTCTGATCTGTTATGGAGTTGTTTTGTTTTGTTAGATTCTAAATTATTTTATAAAATATGAAATGTTTATATGAATTCTGCATTTATATCCCTGAAGAAAGGAAATAAATTATTTTGCACTTTTTGTAAGCTCCTTCATTTCATGAACCTACGTACACAACCTAAGATCAGACGCAAAGTACTGGAGTAACTCAGCGATTCATAGTCAGAGTATGGAAACAGGCCCTTCAGAAACAGGACCAACTTGCTCACACCGACCAACATGTTTCATCTACACGTGTTCCACCTGCCTGCATTTGGCCTACACTCCTCTTAACCTATGCTATCCATGTACATGTCAAAATGTTCATTAAACTTTGTGATAGCACCTGGGTCAGGCAGCATCTCTGGAAAACATGGATTGGTGATTTTAGTTTAGTTTAGTTTGGAGATACAGCTCGGAATCAGGCCCTTCGGCCCATCAAGTCCACACCGACCAATGATCCCCGCACATTAACACAATCCTACACACACTAGGGACAATTTACACATACACCAAGCCAATTTACATATTTGTACATCTTTGAAGCGTGGGAGGAAACCGAAGATCTCGGAGAAAACCCACGTGGGTCACAGGGAGAACGTACAAACTCCGCTCAGGCAGCACCCGTAGTCTTCGGTGCTGCAAGCGCTGTAAGGCAGCAACTCTACCACTGGGCCATCGTGCCGCCCCGGCTCAGGGGGATATTTTGGGTCAAGAAATCTATAGAGGTTTGAAGAGTTTCCTGCTAGTAAGTAAGTTGAGGAGTTGGGCAATTATGGGTGGCACAGTGGTGCAATTGATGGAGTTGCTGCCTCACAGCACCAGAGACCGGGATTTGATCCTGACTTTGGGTGCTGTTTGTGTGGAGTCTGCACGTTCTCCCTGTGACCACATGGGTTTCCTCCAGGTGCTCTAGCTTCCTCCCACATCTCAAAGACAATTTCCAGGCTATTTGGCCTCTGTTAAAAAAATGCCCCTGGTGTGTAGGGAGTGGATGAGCAAGTGGGATAACATAGAGCTAGTGTGAACGGGTGATCGATGGTCGGCATGGACACCATGGGCAGAAGGGCCTGCTTCCATGCTGAATCCCTAAACAAAACTAAAGCACTTGATAGTGTCTGACAGATAATCCACAGCTGAATAACGATCTTTCAGGCTCTGTTCAAGTATGTCCAAGTTTGAGTTACTGTCAAAGACACAAGTGCAGGTACAATGAAAAATCTTGCTTACAGCAGCATCAAAGGCACAAGGACTCAGACAACACAAAATCTAATTGTAGATAAATTTGATGTCCAATTCTGAGAATACTTTGCAAATGAAAAGAATACATCAATGCAAAACATAATTAGACTTTAGACTTCCGTTTAAACTTTAGAGAGGTAGCGTGGAAACAGGCCCTTCAGCCCACCGATCACCCCGTACACTAGCACTATTCTACACACACTAGGAACAATTTACAATTTTACTGAAGCCAATTAACCTACAAGCATGTAAGTGTTTGGAGAGTGGGAGGAAACCTGAGCACCCGGGATAAATCCATCCGGCCACAGGGAGGACTTACAGACTCCATACAGACAGCACCCGAGGTCAGGATTGAACCTGGGTCTCTGGCCCTGTAAGGCAACATCTCCACCACTGCGCTGCCTGTCATTTGTACTGATACTAGAACTATGAAATTTTTACTTGCAGCAGCATAACAAACCTGAAAACACAGTTACTAATTTTAGTTAAGATTATGAGTTTTAAAAGACATTTGGATAGATATTTGAATAGGAAGTTTCGAGGGATATGAGCCAAATGCAAGCAAATAGGACAGTATGGACATGGTGGGCCAAAGGGCCTGTTTCTGTGCTGTACAATTCTATGTCACGATGGAGTCTCATATCTTCAGCACAAAAATAAGCTAAATAAAAGAGTCTGAATGGAAAGTCAAATAATTCATTTTTAATATTAAGATAAAACAAATGCCAACATACAAAGACACAAAATGTTCTGTCATGTTATACATTCTAACAGAACCAAATTGAGATGGTGTCAAGTGCTATTGTTAGAAAAGGTTGAGTTTTTGACTCTCTAAAATATATATATTTTACAGATACAACATGGAAACTGGCCATTCGGCCCACCGAGTCCATACCGACCACCGATCATCCGTTCACATTAATTCTATGTTATTCCACTTTCTCATCCATTCCCACCATACGAGGGGAAATTTACAGAGGCCAATTAACCAACAAACCTGCACATCTCTGGGATGTTGGAGGAACCCAGATCACCCAGAGGAAACCCACGCGGTGATAGGGAGAACGTGCAAACGCCACACAGACTGCAGCCGTAGTCAGGATCAAACCTGGGTCTCTGGACCTGTGAGGCAGCAGTTCCACCAGCTGCACCACTGCGCCACCCTAACTGCATATTATTGATATTCCTTGCGGCATTGGCAATAACACCGGGTTCAGCAGTGACCACAACGACAGGCAGTAGGGTGAACTCACATGGTACATTTTATTTACAGTGGTAAGAAAGTGCAGGACCGCATGGGGGAGCTGTCCCTGACTATCAGAGCCTGTGCATGATGACGTTGGCGATCTGGGGCTTGTCCCAACAGCTTAGTCCTGGTCTTCCAAGGTGGAGGCATGGTGATCTCAGGCTTCTTCCTGCAGTTCACCCTTGCCTCGAGAGGAGGCGCTGGCAGTCACAGGTTTCTTCCTGGCAGCTCAGGTTTTAGCTTAAAGACACAACACTGGTATTCTCAGGATTATCATTGGCAGCTCAGTCTCTGGCTATATGTGGGCGCAGTCCCTCATTGTCTGTGGGCAGGAAGCGGTTCAGGCATCTTAGGCTTACCTGGCCATTCAGTCTTAGTAGACCTTCCCATCTTCGAACTAGAATGCCTGGGTTTTATGAGAAGTAGGCTGACAAGGATCCAGAGGCCAACCAATACCACCCGCTTGTTACCAATGATGCTGGGGATTGGCCTCTCCTGGCCGGTCAGCGAGTGATAGGGATCAGAGCGGCACCCGAGGGATGGGCGCGCAGTCTCATCGTAAATATATATTTGAAAGTAAATTATAACTTTCGGTATTTTAATTCTCTAAATTTACTTGTAAAATATTTGCCTATAAAAAATGTTAAAACTAACAATCACCATTTCAGCTTCTGCCTGTATTTCTGTTGGCCACCTGGGTGTCTAATTATCTGCCTGAATAATTTATGTTTTCAATAAAGAACATGCTTTGAAAATGCAGCTTAATGTTGATAAGGTAACTGGTGCAAGGTGATACTACAGCGCAGCTTGTTTTATTGTGACTCAGCCAGCGGGAAAAATTGGCCATTTTTACTGAAAATGACCAAACTATGATTAATTGCAATCTCAAGGTTTTGGTGGCTTCAAGAGTAAATCAACTACTAGGAACTGCTAACTTAGTAAAATATAAACTAATTTTAGGACACGGATATTAAAATATAATCCATCTTCCTCTCCACTGGGAAACCTAATTAGAAATTGTGAATGGCATCGGAGGAGAACAGAGGGATTACATACGGCTCTGGAAACTTAAGCTCACAAGAAACTGACCAAATTCTGTCCCCGACTATTTATCCGTTGAGAAATGAGTGAACAAAAAAAAACATTGTGATCTGCTAACTTGACAGTCTGCACATTCTGTGGCAAAGCATTTGCGTTTTAGGGGAAATCACGACATAATAATTAAGTCTGGGCTTTGAATATTCAGCATTTAGTGCACACATGTTTTTAGATTTAGTTTTAGTTTTGGAGATACAGTGCAGAAACAGGCCCTTCGACCCACTGGGTCCGCACCAACCAACAATCCCCATTCACCAGCACTATCCTACACACTCGGGGCAATTTACAATCTTTATCGAAGCCAATGATCCTACAAACCTGCAAGTCATTGGAATGTGGGAGGAAACCAGAGCACCCAGAGAAAACCCATGCAGGTCGCAGGGAGAACGTACAAACTGCGTACAGACAGCATCCATAGTCAGGTCTCTGGCGCTGTAAGATAGCAACTCTACCACTGTGCCACCATGCTGCTCCTTATAAGCACACAGCCAGTGAAACCAGATTCACGAGACGAAAGGTTAAGTAACAAACCGGTGTAAAGTAAATCCACAAACAGCAATCATTATTGTGGAGAGATGTGGCAAGACTCTTTAAACCTGTAATATGCAGGCTACCAAAGTGCGTACGGCAGCCAACCTATCCTTTGGGGCATTACAGTTGGAAAGATTCATGGCCTGGGTATTGATCTGAAAAAAAATCCCCTGACATAAAATTCTATTATAATGTAATCACCATTCGGAAAGCATTTGACAAAACTGAAATACCATTTCTTTTTTTGTGTGGAATTGTATAGACTGAGAGTCTCAACACCTTAAGAGTGCGACATCTTCACAGCTACAAACCATGGTGTCAATCAACTTTTTATAGAAAGGGAAGGTTAGGCAGATATAGACTTTAGATGTTAGAGATACAGCGTGGAAACAGGCCCTTTGGCCCACTGATTCTCTGCTTACCTCTTACACTAACACTATCCTGCACACTAGGGACAGTTTACAATTTACAGAAGCCAATTAACCTACAAATCTGTACGTCTTTGGAGTGTGGGATTAATCTGGAGCAGCCGGAGAAAACCCACGTGGTCACAGGAAGAACATACTAACTCCATACCCGGATCAAACCCGGATGTCTGGCGCTGTTAGGCAGCAAATCTACTGCTGCATCACTGTGCTGCCCCAAGATACTTTTGAAAATTTTGGATAAATCTTGTAAATGAAAATAAGCACACAGCCAACATCTTTGTGGAATGATAGGGGTTACAAAATTTGCGCAAAGAATAGAGATGCCCCACTTGGGCTCGTACCTATTTCTCCCCCCCCCCCCCCCCCCCCCCCCCATCCACCTCCATTCCTTCCTCCAACTTCACAATTTGCAAGTATTCAATCCTTTTGTGTCTCACACCTCTTTTTTCATCTCTGGCCTGTGTCCAATCACCTGCCTATCAGCCCCCCACCTGCATCCACCTATTACACACCCGACTTTGTCCTGCCCCTCCTCTCTTCCAGCTTTCATCCCCACATAATCAGTCTGAAGAAGGGTCCCAACCCAAAACACCACCTATCCATGTTGCCTGATCCCACTGAGTTTTTCCAGCACTTTGTGTCTTTTAATTGTACATTGAAATACATAGAAACATAAAAACATAGAAAATAGGTGCAGGATGAGGCCATTTGGCCCTTCGAGCCAGCGCCGCCATTCGGTGTGATCATGGCTGATCGTCCCCAATCAGTAACCCGTGCCTGCCTTCTCCCCATATCCCTTGATTCCATTAGCCCCTAGAGTTCTATCTAACTCTCTCTTAAATCCATCCAGTGATTTGGCTTCCACTGCCCTCTGTGGCAGGGAATTCCACAAATTCACAACTCTCTGGGTGAAAATGTTTTTTCTCACCTCAGTCTTAAATGGCCTCCCCTTTATTCCAAGACTGTAGTCCCTGGTTCTGGACTCACCAAACATTGGGAACATTTTTCCTGCATTTAACTTGTCTAGTCCTTTTATAATTTTATATGTTTCCATAAGATATCCCCTCATCCTTCTAAACTCCAGTACATACAAGCCTAGTCTTTTCAATCTTTCCTTATATGACAGTCCCGCCATCCCAGGGATCAATCTCATGAACCTACGCTGCACTGCCTCAATCACAAGGATGTCCTTCCTCAAATTAGGAGCCCAAAACTGTACACAATACTCAAGATGTGGTCTTACCAGAGCCCTATACAACTGCAGCAGAACCTCTTTACTCAAAATCAAAACATAATGATTTAATTGCAATGGGTTGATAATGTTAATACTGAAACTTCTTTGAACGGGAATAATTGTCGAATGTATCATAATTTCTCATAAGAGACTACAGAATGAATTTATTCTCTAACATCTGCTAGATAGCTGGTGAATGGAGGGATATGGATCATGTGCAGGTTGATAAGAGGTAGTCGGCACAGACATTGTGGGCCGAAGGTCCTGTTTCTGTGCTGCACTGTTCGATGTTCTATGTTCCATGTATAACATCAGGGAGAAAGCTTCACCGGTTACCAAATTATTGCTTATTTTAAAATATTGTACACATTAATTTAACCCAGCCTGCCTTTTAACTTTCCTATTGATTGAGAAACGATTTCAAAACAAAGCCCCCTTCGCATGAGCGGGAGGATATTGGTTAATATCCAGTACATGTTACAGAATAAATAATAGATATTGGGCAATAACCTTGAGGGTGTTAGCCTATAGTTGATCCCGATGAATGAGAATGAGAAATTATATCAATATTTCATTTTCTACCAAACCTATTTAAAAATGCTGTGAAAACAGCAGCTCAAAGAAGAAAAACAGATCTTTGAACTCCATGGCCAGATGTTTAAAATGGTAGTGTGACATTTTGATTAGATTTCTTTTTCTATTTATCTCAATCACTTTTTCTTCCCTTCTCTTCCTTCTTTGACTTCTCTAGGTCACACGGCATGTCCAAGAGTGTGGAGAGCTTCTCTGATGTACTGAGTGACCTGCTAAGACTTACCCCATCATCTTTCATCCATTATCTTGGGGCCACACTGTAGCACAGTTGTAGAGTTGCTGCCTTACAGCGCCAGAGACCCAGCTTCGATCCTGACTGGGTTCAGTCTGTATGGAGTTTCTCCACGTGACCACGTGGGTTTTCTCTGGGTGCTCCGGTTTCCTCTCACACTCCAAAGGCATGCGGGTTTGTGGGTTGATTGGTTTTGGTAAGTTGTAAAATTGTCCCTAGTGTGTGTAGGATAGTGTGTGGGGTGATCGAAGGTTGGCGAGGACTCGGTGGGTCAAAGGACCTATTTCTGTGCTGTATCTCGCTGTATTCCGCGTTGAGGGGAGGTCTGATAATATTGTATAAAATTATTTGAGGCACAGGTAGAGTAGATGGTCAGAACCTTTTTCCCAAGGTTGAAATGTCAAAGACTGGAGGCATTGCTTTAAGGGAGAGTGGCAACGTTTAAAGGAGATGAGCGGGACAAGTTTTTTACACAGAGAATGGTGAGTGCTTGGAATGCGCTGCAAGGGATGGTTGTGGAGGCGGATGCAATAGTGGCATTTAAGAAGCTTTTAGATAGGCACATGGATATGCAAGGAATGAAGGGATATGAATCATGTGCAGGCAGAGGAGATTAGTTTAATTTAGCACTATGTTCGGAGTAGACTATGTGGGCTGAAGAGCCCATTACTGTGCTGCACTGTTCCATATGTATGTAACCATGAAGTACAACTACACAGTGTATTTGTTCAAAATATGATTCAGTCAAAATACCCTATACATTATGCCTCACCTATGCTTATACATTTTTATGATTTAATAGTCATCTTAGAGCAGCTTGCAGCAGGACATTACTTTCTTAAGTATGTAATATTTGGTCACCAGGGTAGACAGTCAGAACCTTTTTCCCAGGATGGAAAATTGAATTGAGAGGTTTAAAGTGAGAGGGGCAAAGTTTATAGGAGATGGATGGAGCAAGTTTTTTACCGAATGCCTGGAATGCGATGCCAGCGGTGGTGGTGGGACAGATACGATAGTGGCATTAGAAACGTTTGGATAGGCGCATGGATATGCAGGCAATGGAGGGATGTGGATTATCTGCAGGCAGATAAGAGTTGGTCTTGGCATCATGTTCAGCACGGACATTGTGGGCCGAAGGGCCTGTTCTTGTTCTGTACTGTGCTATGTTCTGTGTTCTATGTTCACAATCTCAATGGACTTGTTCTGCTGAGTAGCAAGGAATCATTAAGAAAGTGGTCTATGATGAATCTGAACATTTACTGCAGTGACACGTCTGAGATAGTTGAAACTAATAAGTGAGTGAGAACTCATATAAAATGTACGTGCATCAGCTATCTAACTCAAAATTAATGATGAACCAAAGTTGCTTGTTTTAAGGCTCGCGCTTGCTTTGTTAAGGATGTGAAGCATTTCTAAAGGTTTAATTGCTACATAACAGTCGTTATAAACTCCTGTGTGGTGGAAGAAAGCTTGGGTGAAATGACCTCTACACATGCAAATATATTGGAAGAGTCTGTGCCAATTTATTACCAGAATGTATTAGGAGGCAAAATATTAATAAATGTTATATATTGTGCAGATGTGAAATGAATTGGTTAGCAAAGGCTACATGATATCACCAATAGTAAAGGTATTCTCCAGTTATGTTTGTTAGTCAGTGGCTGCCTTATTTTCCAAACGCAGAAATTATCCTGACTTATTTTCTTTTTCCTGGACACAGGCCACTTTTTTTAAAGCAACTAGAGTTTTTCTTTTTAATTAGATGACTGAGTGTGTGGGTGAATTAGCAGTGGGCGTTTAAGTTTAATGCTCCGTAAATGGGGTCAATTGATCTTCTATCAGTGAGAAGAGAAACAGTCCAGTACAGGGTAGGAACAAGGAACTGCAGATGCCAGTTTTACAACAAAAAAAGACACAGAGTGCTGGAGTAACTCAGCGGGTCAAGCAGCATCTCTGGAGAACATGGATAGGTTGGGTTGGAACCCTTCTTCAGACATGATTTACCATTTTATGTTATTACCACAGGAAAAACGATCAACATAAGCACCAAGTACTCTCTTCCCTAAACCTGACCATGTGACAATGTCTCTGCACTTCAAAATTAATCAGTGTATTATTAAATATCTTGGAACAAATAGATAAAAAAACACTACTTATTTCTCAAAGTACATTAATTATAATGCTGTCCAAATGTGAACCCTTTGGTGCTCTCTTACAGTGGCTAAAAGCAATCATCTATTGGATTCCAGAGTACTCAGGATAGGTAATTCTTTCATTAAAATATATTGTGGTCAGAACTTCAAATCTATCACGGGTTTCAATTGGTAAATTTGCATTGATAAAATTCACAAAGCCTTGCCCATAAGGGTAGAAAGTCAGAACCATTTCCCCGGGGTGGAAATGTCAAAGATGATCTTTAAGGTGGGAGGGGCAAAGTTTAAAAGAGATGTATGGGGCAAGTATTTTTACACGGAGAGTGGTGGTGGATGCCTGGTACATGCTGCCAAGGATAATGGTGGAGGCAGATATAGTAGTGGTGTTTAAGATGCTTTTACACATGGATATATGGATATGCAAGGAATAGAGGGATATGGATCATGTGCAGGCAGAGGAGATTAGTTTAATTTGGCGTCAGGTTCGACAAGGACATTGTCGGCCTAAGGGTCTGTTCCTGTGCTGTATAGTTCTACATTCTACAGTATGTTGTGTAAGTTATATTTTCTTCTGTAAAGTAGCAGAAGAATGAGACTGGCTTGGATGGGGCATCATGGAAGAGTTGGGACAAAGAGCCTGTTACCATGCTGTGTGACTATGACTATGAATGATATTTCAAAGGTTACAGATACAGCTTGTCTGGAAACAGTAGTCAGGAATGAACCTCGGTCTCTGGTGCTGCAAGGCAGCAACTCTACCGTTGCGCCACTGTGCCACCCCTGTGGCCCTTTTCTAAACCCAGTATCCATTCGTGTTAAAGCAATCTGCCTTTCCAGGGGGTTAAATTAATATGAAACTGGCAGAGGGATTTGCCACTGATTGCAATGTTGGCTGTGGGCCAATTTCATGCTGCTTTGCTCATCAGACTCGTAAACACTCATTGCCACAGCTACCAAAACAGGCACGTCCAACCTATTCCCACATGCATTGAAGTTGAAGCAGAGGTGAGTGCATGAATGAATGAATGATACTTTATTGTCACCTGTCTCTAGGGTATCCAAGCACAGTGCAATGCTTTGTTTTGGATACAACCTAGGCAGAACACAAATGTCGCCACGTGTGGGCACCGACAAAGTTACAAAGTACCGAACAGTCCCATCTACTGCTTGCCGCCGCACATGGCAGCATGACTCCCCCTCCCCTCCCCTCTTCAGACTGAAAAAGGAACCCAACTTTCTGTCTGCAGAAGAGTCCCACAAGGGTAGGTGACATTTTGGGTTGGGACGGGTGGCAACTCTTTGCGTGCTGGTCCCATAAGATGATCTACTATCATCCGCGACAATGGCTCCACTCTTTCAAATCTGTATTCCAAGTGTAATTGTAACACTATAATGTTGCAACACACTATATTCTGCACTCTAGTAGTTTTAGTTTAGTTTAGTTTATTGTCACGTGTACTGAGGTTTGGTATAAAGCTTTTTGTTGCATGCTGCAAGACTATACGGGATTATAATCAAGCCGCCTTCATGTACAGATACAGGATGAAGGGAATAACATTTAGTGCAAGATAAAGTCCAGTACAGTCAATTAAAGATAGCCCGAGGGTCGGCAATGAGGTAGATGGTAGCTCAGGACTGCTCTCTAGTTGGTGATAGGATGGTTCAGTTGCCTGATAACAGTTGGTAAGAAATTGTCCCTGAATCTGGAGGAATGTGTTTTCACACTTCTGTACTTCTTGTCTAATGGGAGAGAGGAAAAGTGGGAGTGTCCGGGGTGAGATTTGTCCTTTATTATGTTGGTGGATTTGCCGAGGCAGCGTGAGGTGTAGATGGAGTCAATGGAAGGGAGGTTGGTTAATGTGATGGTCTGGGCTGCGTCCACAATTCTCTGCAATTTCTTGCAGTCTTGGATGGAGCTGTTCCCAAACCATGCCGTGATGCATCCCAACAAAATGCTTTCTACGGCACATCTGTAGAAGTTGATGAGAGTTGCTGGGGACATGCCCAACTTCCTAAGCCTTCTAAGGAAATAGAGGAGTTTTCTCTTTGCAATACCTGTTGTACTTGTGTATGAGTTGACTGTACTCTTTGTATAGTATGATTTAATGCCTGTAAAAATTATAATTAAGAAATATTTTAAAAGTTAATATCCATGAAATTAACATTGAAAAACTTATTTCAATGTGGCTGAAAAAAATGATTTGCTTTTTGTATGTTAATGTGAAGCTAAGCTAGGAATTTGGTCAGCATATAACCAGAATATACAAACGACATATTTATAAAATTACATTTTCCTGAATTGCTTTTGTTCTGTAAATTTATTAAGTCATTTTTAATTCTGTTTGAATTGTAAATTGATTTAGGTAAGTTTGAAATTTTTGAGAGATTTCCTTCTGATATCTAATATTTTCCATATTGATAGTCAATATTATAAAAGATGGAAGAAACACTCATATAGAGCATATTATTTTTTTCTGTATTTAAGCTAGCAGTAATGTACATAAACTATCAGTGAAATGAGGACGAATAATATAAAAATGTGAATGCATTGAAAGGAAGGTATCAGAAATGCAAAATGAAATTAATCAGATACACCATACCTACAATGCCTTACAGTGCTTTTCAAACAAAATGAATGAGTAGCCCTATACAGAAAAAAATATTTTGAATGACTATTTCATTTTTCACATTCAAAGGCATATCAGACATTTCTGTTCATTCACAGGGGTGCAAGACAACCATAATATTTTTTAGATTTTTAAGTCAGAATGCAGAATTTAGTATTTTGAGCCACATTCTGTTGTGAAATCGCTCGAAGAAGGAATGTTGACATTGAACTTGGAGTCAGTATTGTGATGGGAGACTGCTATTTATATGAAAATATGCATAACAATATTGCCATCTGTAGGAAGACTAGAGAATGTTAAGCATTAAGGCAAGTCCTGACAATTAATGGTTTCCTTTTTAAATAAGCGCTCCAATGCCTTCTTGTCCTGTTCTCTTGAAGTGCCCTCCTACCACCAGCTTCCACATCTCGCACCACCAAGAAGGTCACTTGGCCATCCTCAACTCTCAAGTGAGAGAAAGTCTGCATTGGGACATTCCTCAATTCAGTTAAGGAACAAGCAGTATTGGTTGCAGTTCTAGTCACTCCATTACAGGAAGGATGGGGAGGCTTTGGGAAGGGTGGAAAGAGGTTTAGAAGAATGATGTCAGGATTAGCTTGTGTTAGCTACAGGGAGAGGTTCCACAGACTTGGTTTATTTTCTCTGGAACATTAGAGGTTGCGGGGGGGCCTGATAGAAGTATATCAAATTATGAGATGCATAGATAGAGTAGACAGTCAGAACATTTTGCTCCAAGATAGAAATATCAAATACGATCCAACCTATTCCTTGGAGTGCGGAAGAATGAGGGCTGATCTTATGCAGGTGTACAAAATCATGATAGGATTAGATCAGGTAGACACACAGAGTCTCTTGCCTATAGCAGGGGAATCGAGAACCAGGAGAAATAGGTTTAAGGTGAGGGGGGAAAATTTAATAGGAACCTTAGGGGTAACTTTTTCACATAAAGGGTGGTGGGTGTATGGAACGAGCTGCCAGAGGAGGTAGTTGGGGCAGGTACAATCACAACATTTAAGGAACATATAGACAGGTACATGGATAGGACAAGTTTAGAGGGATATTTGCCAACCGCAGGCAGGTGGGACTAGTGTAAATGGGACATACTGGTCAGTGTGGGCAAGTTGAGCCAAATATCCTGTTTCTATTCTGTGACTCCATGAATCCTTTGTCTCTCTCTCTCTCTCTCTCTCTCTCTCTCTCTCTCTCTCTCTCTCTCTCTCTCTCTCTCTTTCTTGAGCTATTCAGCTCAATGAACTGCCATTTTTTGCATCGTAGGACTTGGCTTTAAGGTGAGAAGGGCAAAGTTTAATGGAGATGTGCGGGACAAGTTTTTTACGCAGAGAGTGGTGAGTGACTGGAACGTGCTGCCAGGGTTGGTGGTGGAGGCAGACATAAGATTGGCATTTACGAGAGTTTTAGATAAACACGGGGCTATGCAGGGAATGGAGAGATTTGGATTATGTGCAGGCAGATAAGAGTTGGTTTGGCATCATGTTCAGCACGGACATTGTGGGCCGAAGGGCCTGTTACAGTGCTGTACTGTTCTATGTTCTATATTCGAAGAGAGATACAGATTGCCTAAATCTTCACTTATTCCCCATTGGTCATTTCAAATCTTTTGGAGATTGAATTAAAAGTTGTGGAATAAATTTGAGCTTCCTTTAATATATTGTAGAGAATCTTGGAATGGATTCTGATCATGACTGCCACATTCCTTAAGTACTGAAAATTGCCTGCCAGCAATTCTGCCGTGCACTGCTAATTTATAAGCACCTTTCTCTCTCTCTCTCTCTCTCTCTCTCTCTCTCTCTCTCTCTCTCTCTCTCTCTCTCTCTCTCTCTCTCTCTCTCTCTCTCTCTCTATCTATCTATCTATCTCTCTCTTTCTCTCCTCTCTTTCTCTCTCTATCTCTCTCTCCCTCTCTTTCTGTCTCTCTAAAGCTATCATCCTCAATGGACTGTCTTCAATGCGACAGAGGAAGGGGAGTCAGGATTAAAGCTTGGAGAGGAAGCTAATAATTAAATTACATGGTGTTTTGGAGTTATCAAAGTGCATCTACTTCAGTTTGGCTCCACACATTGCACTGGGGATTCCTGGCAACAGTCTTAAACTGCATAATTTTAAAGGCCAGAAAGAAATTTTCTTTGCCAGCTTTTCAGTCTCATTGGTTGGGGAAGTCAGGAAGTGGCTTGCTAATAAAGGCTTGCCATTAAAACAGGCTGGGTTTCAGGGAGGCACAGTGGCGTAGATGTAGAGCTGCTGCCTCACAGCACCAGAGACCCGAGTTCAGTCCTGACCTCTCCAGCGCTGTCTATGTGTGGAGTTTGCGCGTTCACTCTGTGACCGCGTGGGTTTCCACCAGGTGAACTGGTTTCCTCCCACATCCCAAAGAGGTGTGGGTTTTTAGGTTATTTCAGAAGGAACTGCAGATGCTGGAAAATCAAAGGTATGGCAAAGGTTGCCATACCTTTGATTTTCCAGCATCTGCAGTTCTTCAGAAGAAGGGTTTCGGCCCGAAACGTTGCCTATTTCCTTCGCTCCATAGATGCTGCTGCACCCGCTGAGTTTCTCCAGCATTTCTGTGTACCTTGGGTTTTTAGGTTAACTGGCTTCTGTAAAACTGCCTCTAGTGTGTAGGGTGTAGGTGAGAAAGTGGAATAAAATAGAACTAGTGTGAATAGAACTAGATGGTCGACATGGACTCGGTGGGCCGAAGGGCCTGTTTCCATGCTGTATGTTTTAGGGATCAAAGTTTACCGGAAGCCAGGTGAATGGGGTTCAGAGGGAAAGATAGAACAGCCATGGATAGTGGAGTTGACTAGATGGGCTGCATGGCCTAATTTTGTTCCTATCACTTTTGAGTTTATTAATCAGTCATGTGGATGCAGATTATTTACTTAACGAGGGAAGTTATATCAATACCATGAATTTTTGTTTTCAGCATTGTTCTATCGGGCATTTTTGAACAATCCCAAATCAGGGACGATGTAAGTTAGATTTACAACAAAGGCTCTTCACTCTGTTGTAGTTATAACAGAACATTAGGAATTGCTTTTAATTTCCCAATCCAGCCATTGACATGCCTTCCTTGAGAATGTCAATCGATTCGGTGCCAATTAAATTGGATGGTGGTAGTCACAGTCTCACAGCACCGGAGGCCTGGGTTCGATCCTGACCTCAGGTGTTGTCTGTGTGGAGTTTGCACGTGGATGTGAAAGTGGGATAAGTGGGATAGTGTGAACGGGTGATCGATGGTTGGATTGGACTTGGTGGGCTGAAGGGCCTGTTTCCATGCTGTATCTTGAAAAACAATTGCAATATGTAGGCAGTTTTGCGCTGTGACTTAATGCGTACTTCTATTTGGGCAGAGACAGCTATTTTGATTCGAGTTCTGATCATTGTCAAGAACAGACTTTCATCCCATCAGTCTGGGCCAGAAGGGAATAAAGAGTCCAGAGGCGAATTATTAAGCAGGAAAACGTATTGATCAAAATTATATTGTGTGGAACATACCAGCTGTGACCTGCTCTTTCAGCACTTACTGTATGTGTTAGAGAATAGAAGTTGCTGTATAAATTATAATATAGAGCATACTCCTCCCAAGCAATAGCATGCTAATTTATATAACATGTATGTCTCAAAGACAAGACCGTTACCGTTAATCACTAATTAATGAATTAATTTTGTATTTATCATACTTTAGGGGCAGCACAGTGGCACAGAGGTAGAGCTGCTGCCTCACAGCATCAGAGTGCCGGGTTCGATCTTGACTTCGGGTGCTGTCTGTACGGAGTTTGTACGTTCTCCGTCACCGCATTGGTTTTCTCCGGTTGCTCCAATTACCTCCCACACTCCAGAGACGACTGGTTTGTAGGTTAATTGGCTTCTGTGAATTGTAAAATGTCCCTAGTGCATAGGATAGTGCTAGTGTATGGGGTGATCGCTGGTCGGCGCAGAATCAGTGAGCCGACCAGCGATCACCCCCTACACTAACCCTAACCCTGTTTCCGCACTGTATCTCTAAAATCTAAAGTAAAGTCTCAAGTCTATGCTTCTCTTTTGAAAAATCCATTAGGTGTTTTTCATAACTTTTGCGGAATGGCAAGGTGGTAGCTTCTCTAGGATTTAGCTTTTTTAAAGAAGCAATATTATGTTTTAATATTGAATGATAGAAATAGCAGACCAACCTCACAATGTGCAGATCTAATGTGTTGCAACCAGTTACTACCAGAGTAAAGTGGTGTAAACCACACTGGTTAGAATTGTGTTCACCCTGCTCTCATTTCACGCCTACCATCGGGAAAAAGGTGCAGGAGTCTGAAAATCTTGACTACCAAGTACTTTATTATGTTAAGTGCTGGTAGAAGACTGTCAGTTCAGTGAAAGACCGTCTTTAGTCTACCCAACTGGCCCATTCCAGACGAGGGGTACGCCCTGAGGGATGCACTGAAGCTTGGTGCAGCCAACACTTAGGCTTTGTGGGGAAGGGCCACAGTCTAGGGTCCTTCTGCTGCTGGACATTAAGGGGCAGAGGAAACTCCCTCAAACAAGGAAAGAGATAATGGGCCTGTCCCACTTAGACTATTTTTAGTCGGCTGTCATAGTCGTAGCAGGTTGCTGACAAAACGACGACTAGACCCCACTTCAACATAAAATTTGAAATAGAATCACTACTTTAGCAACCAAAAAAAACCGAAGTCAGCACCAGTGACAACCTACGTCACCTGGCGGCAACCTACGTTAACCTGGCGACAACCTACATTAACCTGGCAACAACTACGACTGCACCTACATCAGGAGAAGTCAGGCTACGCTCATTGGCGTCAAACCCACTGTCGCCAACTGTCTCCAAAAAATTTTCAACATGTTGAAAATCCAGCGGCGATCAGAAAACGCTACGACTCTTTGGGCGACTGAGGAAACTACTCACGACCATACGGGTGATACCCCGACGACCAAGTGGCGACAGCCTAATTGATTGTAGTCGCCTAAAAAATAGCCTAAGTGGGACAGGCCCATAACACCCCAGCGGAGCACATAAGTAGCAACGGTGAAAATGTGAAGTGATAACACTACTGGGTATAACACTAGTAATATTGAATGTACAGACCTGTTAAGTATGTATCATGAGTTTTGCAGTTTTTGTTTTGTGTATTTTTTAATTACGAAACATAATCTATACTATTATTAAAACTCTCATCTTGACCACTTCCGGTCTACGTTGTAAGTACGTTTGTTCAAAAATGCTGCCCTATATCGCTATGATTTTTTCACCATCTTACTCACCATTCTCCTCTGCACCGAGCGCCCCAAGTTTTGTTCCGATCAGTGAAATAATAGAAAAGTTATGAAGGTTTAAAAACCTGTGAGATCAGCAAATTGGTCTTCTTGCCTGTCAGTCACCATGAAGGTAATGCATCTTCCGAGGGCGAGGAGAATAAAGCCCCGGAGGCAGGATGTGAGTCAATCAGCCAGAAGCCATGAGTGAAAGTTGAGTCCAGAATTGTTAGTGCTCCTGCAGTGCTGACCGAACTGTGAGTCTACAAGCAGTTAGTGAGAGTTGAGTCCAGAACTGTGGGTCTACAAGTCACGATGAGTGAATTGTGAGTCTACAAGCCGTGAGTGAGAAATGAGTCCAGAACTGTGAGTGCTCCAGCTGTTAGAGAGTGAATGTGAATCTACAAGCCGTGGCTCACTCCGGAAGTCAGGCTCACTCCAGAAGTCGCGCTCACTCCGGAAGTCGCGCGCACTCCGGAAGTCGTGCTCAGACCAGAGGTCGCACTCAGTCCAGAAGTTGCGCTCAGTCCAGAAGTGGGGCGTGAGTAGATTCAAGAGAGTTTTACTGTCATTTGTAAAATACCGGATGTGCATGTGCGATGGAGGGTGTGTGTGTGTCTGTCTGTGAGTGAGTGAATGAGTGTGTGTGAGTGAGTGTGTGTGTGTGTGTGCGTGTGTGTATGTGTGTGTGTGTGTGTGTGTGTGTGTGTGTGTATATGTGGTGTGTGAGTGTGTGTGTGTGCATGTGAGAAATGGAGGGTGTGTGTGTGTGATGGAGAGTGTGTGTGTGAGATGGAGGGTGTGTGTGTGTGTGAGATGGAGGGTGTGTGTGTGTGTGTGTGATGGAGGGTGTGTGTGTGTGCCAGCTCACCAGCCGTGAGTGAACTGCCAACCCACCAGCCGTGAGTGAACTGCCAGTCCACCAGCCATGAGTGAGTGAACTGCCAGCCCACCAGCATTGGGTAAGTGAACTGCCAGCCCACCAGCCATGTGGATGAACCGTCAGCCCACCAGCCGTGAGTGAGTAAACCGCCAGCCCACCAGCCATGAGTAAGTGAACCGCCAGCCCACCAGCCGTGAGTGGGTGAACCGCCAGCCCACCAGCCATGAGTGAGTGAACCGCCAGCCCACCAGCTGGGAGTAAGTGAACCGCCAGCACACCAGCCGTGAGTGAGTCAACTGCAAGTCCACTAGTCATGAGTGAGTCAACTGCCAGTCCACCAGCCGTGAGTGTCAACTGCGAGTCCACCAGCCGTGAGTGAGTGAACTGTGCGTCCACCAGCAGTGAGTGAGTCAACCAGTCGTGTGAGTGAACTGTGAGTCCACCAGCTGTGAGTGAGTCAACTATGAGTCCACCAGCCGTGAGAATCAACTGTGAGTCCACCAGCCGCGTGAGTGAGTCAACCAGCCGTGAGTGAGTGAACTGTGAGTTCACTAGCTGTGAGTGAGTGAACTGTGAGTCCACCAGCTGTGAGTGAGTGAACTGTGAGTCCACCAGCCGTGAGTGAATGAACTGTGAGTCCACCAGCCGTGAGTGACTGAACTGTGAGTCCACCCGCCATGAGTGAATGAACTGTGAGTCCACCAGCCTTGAGTGCCTGAACTGTGAGTTCACCAGCCGTGAGTGACTGAATTGTGAGTCCAACAATCCATTCAGCCTACAATGTCGATACTAGCCCTCTGGAAACCAGTCCCTTCGGCCCACAACAACCATAGTAGCGTTCCAGAAAGTCCCCCCCCCCACTGGCCACCAATATTGGGATTGGTGGAGAGGTGGAATATTGCATTGGGGGACCAGCCCTCCTGTGTGAGAATGGGACCCAATGGGTCACACTTAGTCTAGTTTATAATAAAACTAAATTTGACAAGTCTGAAACCAACGGGGCTCGCTCCATGTAAAACAGTTTCTAAAAGAAAATAATTCACAAGAACAAAATACAAATCCAGTCATCTTCAGTTCATTAGAGAAATAGGCATTTATTCACATGCAGGATAAAATATACCATAGGTGCCTTAGGAATATAGTTTAATTTAGTTTATAATTGTCACGTGTACCGAGGTATAGTGAATAGCTCCACTATCTAAATATTTCATTATTCAGTAGGTTTGAAGGAGATTCCTCTCATCCTAAACTCCAGCGGGTAGAGGCCCAGAGCCATCAAACACTCATCATACATTAACCCAATCTTCACCGGCATAATTCTCGTAAACCTCCCCTGGAACCCTCTCGAATGCCAGCAAATCCTTTCTCCGATATGGGGCCCAAAACTGCTCGCAATATTTCAAATGTGGTCTGACCAGCGCCTTATAAAGCCTCAGCATTACACCCTTCCTTTTATATTCTAGTCTTCTCAAAATGAATGCTCACATTGCATTTGTTTTCCTTACTAGCGTATTTCAGTACACGTGACAATAAGAAACTAAACCAAACTAAACTAAAACTAGTGCAGTGCTTGTGAAACATGAATTGTCATCCGCACTATCATCCATTTCCCCCAATCTAAAGAAGGGTCTCGACCCGAAATGTCACCTATCCATGTCCTCCAGAGGCGTTGCCTCATCCGCTGAATTACTCCAGCACTTCGTGATCTACTTTGTATCTGCAGTTCCTTGTGTTCCATGTCTTTCATCTGTCGATTTCCTGACTCTCCGAGTAATTCTTTGCCCGGATCAGTTTCAAACCTTGTCTTGATGGATGTTCAAATGCTGAAATACGTCTGTTGGCATGGACCCAGGATCTCTTCCCCATTGCGGACATTGGATTTTGTGTATGGAACTGGTGCGCTACAATGCTGAGAACTATATCCTGCATTCTGTAGCTTTCCCTTTGCTCTACCTGTTGAACTTGAGTTTCGCTTGATTGTATTTATGTATTGTATTATTTGATGTGTTTGGATAGCTGGCAAAACAAAGGTTTTCACTGCACCACAGTGCACATGACAATAATAATCCTAAACCTAAACTTCAAAGTGGCAAACTGATCCAACGCCTAGCAACTGAAGTTGTTGGTTGGCATGGGCAAGTGGGCCGAAGGGCCTGTTTCCACACTGTATGACTATATGAGGTGGCGCAGCAGTAGAGTTACTGCCTTACAGAGCCAGAGATCCGGTTTTCGATCCTGACAACGGGTGATGTCTGTATGTTCTCCCTGTGACTGCGTGGGTTTTCTCTGGGTGCTCCGGTTTCCTCCCACACTCCAAAGACGTACAGGTTTGTAGGTTAATTGGCTTCAGTAAAAATTGTAAATTGTCCCTAGTGTGTAGGATAGTGCTAGTGTAAGGGGTAATCGCTGGTCGACGTGGACTCAGTGGGCTGAAGGGCCTGTTTCCACGCTGTATCACTAAAGTCTAAAATCTAAAGATTACATAGATATTACAGTATTTACATAGATACAAATAACTGCAGATGCTGGTTTACAAAAAACGAAGCAAAGTGCTGGAGTAACACATCCCTGGAGAACATGGATAGGCGATGATTTGGATTGGGACCTTTCTTCAGTCTGATTGTAGTACGGAGGGGGAGCTGGAAAAGAGAGATGGGGCTGGGACAAAGGCTGGCAAGTAACAGGTGGATACAGATGAGATTCTAAACGATAGTCACAGTGTCATAGAGTCAGAGTCATACAGCATGAAAACAGGCCCTTTGGCCCAACTTGTCCATGCCGACCAACCTGCCCCAACCACGCTAGACCTACCTGCCTTTGTTTGGCCCATATCCCTCCAAACCTTTAAGTGTCAAGTATTTATCAATCAAGTATTCAAGCCGTTATATCAGGGAATAACAGCCAGGGAGAGTCGGTAGCCATTTTGTCACAATCCTAACAGATGTACATCAATATAAAATAGTTATTTCCAACTTAAAAGGATCTAAACTTGTAAATGCAGAGTTCTTTTAAAGAAGTTATGAATGATTCTGATGAAAAATTTACAGCTGAAATGTTAACCAGGATTTTTGTTTTATCATTACCAACCGGCTTGCAGAATGTTTCCAGCTTTTTTGATTTTATTTCAAAATTTACTCTTTATCTGTAAATATAGGTAGAAGGTTAAGTATTGTAAATGTCACCGCCAGTGTATGTGTATTTAATTAAATGAGGTTTGAATCTAGCTGCATTATCTTCACCTACGTACATGGGAGATTCCTTTGTTAACCCTGCCAGGTCTGATTCCTGTACATTACCTTCTTGAATGTTATTACTTTTAGCGACAAAAACAATTAAAAATATTTGAGTTACAGACAAACATACATAGCAGACTGCAATCTTCTATGTTGAAGCAAAAATATGGAAGGCAATGTAAAGGTTTTAAATTGTAAAGATCTGAGCATTTTTATGTTAGTTAGCATAGAAATAAATTAAAAAAATTTGAAATGAGCTGGGTAACAGAGGGGTTGTTGTCACACAATGACATAGACTACATTAACAAGCATTTAGGTCATCATATGCAAAAGTTATACCACAGTTTACATGCTTTAGCATCTCACCAGCAGCCATGTGCAAAATGGGATAATACGTTTAAAACAATGGCAATTAAAATACACGAACAAAAGGTTTGAAATTAAAATTGAATACAGGGCTGTTTGCAGCCCACTTGTAAGACAGCATTAAGCCATTTTACTACACTGCAATTCAGGGAGGGAACCCACAATACATTTACGATGGATAAGGGGGTCGAGTTCAGCTCCTGAGAAACTGCGATACATCCACCTGCAACTATTCTTCCTTCGATGATAAAGTAAGGGAATTCTCCTAAGGATGGTGAGTGACTCCTTGGGGTCCCCCCCTGAGACCAGGTGTCAAAGTTGTCTATCAGATGCCTGAAAAGAGAAAAAAAGAGGCCACATTACTCAACGCTATTGTGTGATATGGTTGTCATTGACTGATCAGGCCTTTTTACTTGGCTTTCATAGTCAATGAAACCACTTGAATAGATGAAAGAGAGACAGCCTCTGACAAACAAGAGACCATGGAATATTCATTGTGCATCTGCAAGAGAAAGATTAATGTATTAGAAATTAAAATAGGTTCAGAATGTATGATCTTGCTCTAACACTTGGCTGGACCTGTGTCACTGAACGGTGGAGCTGAGAGTCAACAGACAATTCTGCCAACGTAACTGAGAATCATTAAACATCCTCCTTTGTGTGTAGTGAATAATAAAACTTTCCCCTATTCTTTGCCTCGAGCTGACAATGAATAATTCCAAAGCCATTTGCAATGTTAACAGTACATATCTGGGCCATCCATACCTTTATGATAAGGACACAAATATGCATTTCAACAGTTCGAACAGACACTGATTCACAGGCATTTGAAAGGACACCTGTCACTCAAATGCAGGACCTGTCAGTCTCAGATGTATGACTGTGCCAGTAAAATAAGCAGACAGATTATCTTTTTTTTTTCTTTTTTCTCCAGATTATAACACAGTTAGATTTGCCGTAGAATGACAAGTGATTTACACTGCAAAATAGATTGTGTTTAAAGTAAAAAAGAGACTATTCTCTTAGGCAGTCTTATTCTTCACCAGCTTACAACTGTATCTAATATGCTATCGCAAATGTGATCTTTGCAATACTGAACGCCATTATACTGGATATTATAAGCATTTAACCTGTTTGCTGACACAAAGGTGACATTGATAAGTTCATATCTCTGACGGACGCGGTATTTGTGATAGAATACTTACCAGTAGCCTTCAGGCTGCAAGTCAGGGTACATTTCTCAAAAGCTACAGTAAGTTGAATTCATAATTTAAAAGAGAAATCCAGAAAATATTTGCATGACAAGAATAAACTTGTTTAATATTTTTTCCCTGCATTTTTTTAAATTTTTAATTATAGCTATTACAGTTAGCAACAACAAATCATCATTAACTCGCATGTAAAAGTATTTCATTATCTCCTATTGTATCGAGATGTATGTTCACATGAACCAAATATCTTTGTTTCCAAATTTATTTTTATTTAGTTCAGAAATACAGCATGGAAACAGGCCCTTCGGCCCACCGAGTCCACGCCGACCATTGATCACCCGTTCATACTAATTCTATGTTATCCTACTTTCACATCCATTCCCTACACACTAGGTGGCAAATTTACTGAGGGTCAATTAACTTTAAAACCCGCATGACTTTGGGATGTGGCAGGAAACCAGAACACCCAGAGGAAACCAATGGAATCACAGGGGGAATGTGAAAACTCCACATAGACAGTACCCAAAGACAGGATTGAACTGGGTCTCTGGCACTGAGAGGCTGCAATTATATGAGGGTTTTTAACCATTTCACTTTTTTTCATTGTAACATTGAACAATTCGTCCAGTGAGACAATATTGGTCGAGCTAAGAAATAAGAAAGGGATGATTGTTGGGAGTGTACTACAAGCCCCCGAATAGTCCATGGGAATTAGGAGAAAAAATATGCCAGGGGATTGCAGGCAGTCTAAGGACTAATATGGTTTTCATAGTCCTATCTCCTGAGGGGATTTCAACTTTCCCAGTATTGACTGGGACTGTCATAGTGCAAATGTTTCCTCAGACAAAATGCAGACGGTCCTACAGAGGAGAGAGCAATGCTTGATCTAGTCTTAGGAGATTGGGAGGGACATGTGAATCAAGTGTTCATGGATGAGCCTTTTGGGACCTGCAACCATTGTTCTATTAGGTTTAAGATATTTATGGATAAAGACAGGGAGGACCACAAGTTCAAACTCTAAATTGCGGTAAGCTTTGAAGGTATTAGACAAGAACTCGCTCAGATTGACTGGAGCAGGTGGTTTGAAAGAAAAGGAACTTCCATAAAATGGGACGTTTTTAAAAGTGTACTGACAAGAGTCCAGGACATGCATGTTCCTGTTAGAGTGAACGGCGAGACGGGGGGGGGGGGGGGCTAAAAAAGCTTGGATGACAAGAGAAACTGAAGCTGTTTTTGATTGGGTTTGATTCACTCTTGAATAAGCAAGAAAAGGATCTCCCTCAGCAATCACTGTGTTAGTAAATTTGACAATGAATACCTTGGGTTAATTGTCCTACTGTATATATAGCAGTCAATTAAACGAGCAAAAACGACTCTCTTATGTGTTAGATTAGCTGTGTCGTTGGAGACACAAGGAACTGCAGAGACAGTTTATTAAAAAAACCCACAAAGTGCTGGAGTAACTCAGCGGGTCAGGCACCCTCTCTGGAGAACACGAATAGGTGACGTTTCGGGTCGGGACCTTTCAGATTGATTGTAGAGGGGGAGACAATGTCATGACATGTGCTGAAGACATGCCAAACGCTTATGGTCCGATCAACGACCAATGGTTTACAATATCTCATTGACCCATACGTACAGGCCCTGCTTTCATCTCACTCCTACCATTGAAAATAAGCTACAGGAGCCTGAAACCACCATCTGCAGTTCCTTCCTACACAATCGACAAACCTGTACGTCTTTGAAGTGTGGGAGGAAACCAGAGCACCTGGAAACAACCCACACGGTCACAAGGGGAATGTACAAACTCCGTACAGATGGTACCCGAGGTCAGGATCGAACCCGGGTCTCTGGCACTGTAAGGCAACAGCTCTACCGCTGCACCATTGTGCTGCCACTTCAGGTGCTGACTGTGTGGAGTTCGCACATTCCCCATGTGTCCGAGGGTCTTCAATGAGGTAGATAGTAGCTCAGGATTGCTTTCCAGTTTGTAGGTTAATTGGCTTCTGTAAATTGCCCCTTGTGTGTAGGATAGAACTAGCATTTTGTTTAGTTTAGTTTACAGATAGTGTAGAAAGAGGCACTTCAACCCGCTGCATCCCCTCTGGCCCACGATCACCTATAGACTATTTCTACCCTACACAATAGGGACTCTACTAGGGCCTGTTTCCATGTTGCATCTCTAAAGTTCATGAGGAAAGAACAGCCACCTAGTTTAACTGTTCTAGCTTATCTGCATGGTTGACCCTCAACGATCTACCTGGACAATCCAAAGCAAGGCATTTAAGGGGAAAAAATAGATCCCACTTCTGAGAATAATTAAAAACAAACATGGATTCCTCTTTGTCGATCAAATCCATTCACAGCCTTGAGGCTACAAATGATCATCTTTAATGTCATAATATCCAATTATAAGATTAACTGAAACTTAAATTATGGGGGTTGTCAGTTACTAGGCTGATTTTAATTTATTCTGATGATTTATACTGATTTTAACTATGAGAATCATCAGGTTTGATAAACAATTTAAGAGTGGGTTTCAATTTCTCAATAAGGGCATTGTGGGATAAGCTGATCTGCTGCCTAAAGATATCTCCCAAACTGTCCACCGGTTGAGACTTTCTGACAAAGCACGCAAAGTGCTGGAGGATCTCAATGGGTCAGGCAGCATCTGTAGAGGGAAATGGACTGGTGACGTTACGGGGCCAGATCCTTCTTTGGATCATCAGTCCGAAGACCCGAAACGTTGTCTGTCCATTTCCCTCCACAGATGCTGCTTGACCCACTCAGTTCACCAACAATTCTCGTTTTGCTGAAGATTCCAGAATCTGCATTTCCTTGTGTCTCCTGAATGTTTCTAGCTTTGGACTTGAGGGTCTGAGCAATAGGGAGAGGTTAGGCAGGCTGGGACTTTTATTCCTTGAAGCGCAAGAAGATGGGAGGTGATCTTAAAATGATAGTCACAGTGTCATAGAGTCAGAGTCATATGCCGACCAACCTTAGACCTACCTGCCATATCCCTCCAAACCTTTAAGTGTCAAGTATTTATCAATCAAGTATTCAAGGTTATATCAGGGAACAACAGCCAGGGAGAGTCGGTAGCCATTTTGTCACAATGACTAAACTTGTAAATGGCAGAGTGAAGTTATAAGATTATGAGGGGGGTGAATAGGGTGAATGCACAGAGTCTTTTATCCAGAGTAGGGAAATAAAGAACCAGACGACATAAGTTTAAAGTGACAGGGGAAAAATGTAATAAGAAACTGAGGGTTATGTTTTTCACACCGAGGATGGTGGGTGTATGGAACAATCTGCTGGAGTACTTTGTTGTGGAAATTGTGGAACAATATTTAAAAGATATTTGGACAGGTACATGGATAAGAAAGGTTAAGAGGGATATAGGCCAAACGTGGGCAGGTGGGACTAGCATAGATGGGACATCTTGGTTGGCATGGGCAAATTGGGCCAATGGACCTGTTTCCACACATTATAGAGTCATACAGTATGGATTGGGAGTGGATAAGAAAGTGGCATAAGACAGAATTGGTGTGAAAGGGTGATCGATGGTAGGCATGGATGCTTGGTCCATCAAGCCCTTCTGGATCTCCAATTTGCTAACCACTTTCACTCCCCTTCCCATTCCCACACTGACATTTCTGTCCCAGGCCTCCTCCATTGCCAGGGTGAGGGCCACACGCAAACTGGATGAACAGCACCTCATATTCTTACAACCTCACATTCTTACAACTCCTACAACCCTGTGATAGGAATGTTGAATTCTCCAATTTTAGGAAAGTTCTACAACACCTCACTCTCCCATTCCCTCACTCCCCCCACCCCCCCCCCCCCCCCCCCCCCACCCCCACTTCCTTCTCCACTAAAAGTCTACTATAACCAGTTCCACAGTTTGCAACAATGTATCCATGTTGGGCTTACACAGACACAGGGTGACCAAGGCTGGGAGCTGAACATCCAGGGATATTCAATATTCAGGAGGGACAGACAGAAAGGAAAAGGAGGTGGAGTAGTTTTGCTGGTTAGAGAGGAGATTAACGCAATAGGAAGGAAGGACATTAGCTTGGAGGATATGGAATGGATATGGGTAGAGCTGCGAAACACTAAGGGGCAGAAAACGCTAGTGGGAGTTGTGTACAGGCCACCTAACAGTAGTAGTGGAGTTGGGGATGGCATCAAACATGAAATTAGAAATGCGTGCCACAAGGGTAAAACAGTTATAATGGGTGACCAATCTACATACAGATTGGGTGAATCAAATTGGCAGGGGTGCTGAGGAAGAGGATTTCTTGGAATGTATGCGGGATAGTTTTCTAAACCAACATGTAGAGGAACCAACGAGAGAGCAGGCTATTCTAAACTGGGTACTGAGTAATGAGGAAGGGTTAGTTAGCAGTCTTGTTGTGCGTGGCCCCTTGGGCAAGAGTGACCATAATATGGTCGAGTTCTTCATTAGGATGGAGAGTGACATTGTTAATTCAGAAACAAGGGTTCTGAACTTAAAGAAAGGTAACTTTGAGGGTATGAGATGTGAATTGGCCGAGATAGACTGGCAAACGATTCTTAAACGGTTGACGGTGGATATGCAATGGAAGGCATTTAAAGACTGCATGGATGAACTACAACAATTGTTAATCCCAGTTTGGCAAAAGAATAAATCATGGAAGGTAGTGCTTACATGGATAACAAGGGAAATCAGGGATGGTATCAAAACTAAAGATGATGCATACAAATTAGCCAGAAAAAGCAGCCTACCAGAGGACTGGGAGAAATTCAGAGTCCAGCAGAGGAGGACAAAGTGCTTAATTAGGAAAGGGAAAATAGATTATGAAAGAAAACTGGCAGGGAACATAAAAACGGACTGCAAAAGTTTTTATAGATATGTGAAGAGAAAAAGGTTAGTTAAAACAAATGTAGGTCCCTTGCAGTCAGAAACTGGTGAATTGATCATGGGGAACAAGGACATGGCAGACCAATTGAATAACTACTTTGGTTCTGTCTTAACTAAGGAAGACATAAATAATCTGCCGGAAATAGCAGGGGACCGGGGGTCAAATGAGATGGAGGAACTGAGTGAAATCCAGGTTAGCTGGGAAGTAGTGTTAGGTAAATTGAAGGGATTAAAGGCCGATAAATCCCCAGGGCCAGATAGGCTGCATCCCAGAGTACTTAAGGAAGTAGCCCCAGAAATAGTGGATGCATTAGTGATAATTTTTCAAAACTTCTTTAGATTCTGGGGTAGTTCCTGAGGATTGGAGGGTAGCTAATGTAACCCCACTTTTTAAAAAGGGAGGGAGAGAGAAAACGGGGAATTACAGACCAGTTAGTCTAACATCGGTAGTGGGGAAAATGCTAGAGTCAGTTATTAAAGATGGGATAGCAGCACATTTGGAAAGTGGTGAAATCATTGGACAAAGTCAGCATGGATTTATGAAAGGTAAATCATGTCTGACGAATTTTATAGAATTTTTCGAGGATGTAACTAGTAGAGTGGATAAGGGAGAACCTGTGGATGTGTTATATCTGGACTTTCAGAAGGCTTTCGACAAGGTCCCACATAAGAGATTAGCATTCAAACTTAAAGCACACGGTATTGGGGGTTCAGTATTGATGTGGATAGAGAACTGGCTGGCAGACAGGAAGCAAAGAGTAGGGGTAAACGGGTCATTTTCAGAATGGCAGGCAGTGACTAGTGGGGTACTGCAAGACTCCCAAGTGCTGGGACCCCAGGTATTTACAATATATATTAATGATCTGGATGAGGGAATTGAATGCAACATCTCCAAGTTTGCGGATGACACGAAGCTGGGGGGCTGTGTTAGCTGTGAGGAGGATGCTAGGAGGCTGCAAGGTGACTTGGATAGGTTGGGTGAGTGGGCAAATGGATGGCGGATGCAGTATAATGTGGATAAGTGTGAGGTTATCCACTTTGGCGGCAAAAACAGGAGGGTAGATTATTATCTGAATGGTGGCCGATTAGGAAAAGGGGAGATGCAACGAGACCTGGGTGTCATGGCACTCCAGTCATTGAAAGTAAGCATGCAGGTGCAGCAGGGTGTGAAGAAAGCGAATGGTATGTTGGCATTCATAGCAAAAGGATTTGAGTACAAGAGCAGGGAGGTTCTACTGCAGTTGTACAGGTTCTTGGTGAGACCACACCTGGAGTATTGCGTACAGTTTTGGTCTCCTAATCTGAGGAAAGACATTCTTGCCATAGAGAGAATACAGAGAAGGTTCACCAGACTGATTCCTGGGATGGCACGACTTCCATATGAAGAAAGACTGGATAGACTTGGCTTGTACTTGCTGGAATTTAGGAAATTGAGGGGGGATCTTATAGAGACTTACAAAATTCTTAAGGGGTTGGACAGGCTAGATGCAGGAAGATTGTTCCCGATGTTGGGGAAATCCAGAAGAAGGGGTCACAGTTTAAGGATAAGGGGGAAGATCATTTTTCACACAGAGAGTGGTGAGTCTGTGGAATTCTCTGCCACAGTAGGTAGTTGAGGCCAGTTCATTGGCTATATTTAAGAAGGGAGTTAGATGTGACCCTTGTGGCTAAAGGGATCAGGGGGTATGGAGAGAAGGCAGGTATAGGATACTGAGTTGGATGATCAGCCATGATCATATTGAATGGTGGTGCAGGCTCGAAGGGCCGAATGGCCTACTCCTGCACCTATTTTCTATGATTCTATGATTCTATGACTCAAGCCAACAATTGGCTTATCAGGGAATCTCCTTGACTGAGATAATGTCTTGCCAGCCCTGATTTTGTCCTTTTTTTACTTCTCGATTCCAGTCCCCCCACTTCCTCCCCCCCCCACCCCCCTATGGCAATTAATCTGAAGAAGGGTCCTGACCCGAAACAACACCTATCCATTTTCTACAGAGATGCTGCCTGACCTGTGGAGTTTCTTCAGCACTTTGGTATAAACCAGCATGTGCAGTTCCTTTTTATTACGATATCAGGCACATGGGTAGTAAACATTTTGATGAATATGGTCAAAATGAAGGCAAATGGGGCTGATTACATAACACTTGCACAAGACATTGGTGTGGCCAAATTTGGAGTACTTTGTTCAGTTGTGATCACCATGCTATAGGAAGGATGCCATTAAGATGGAAAGAGTGTAGAGGAGATTTATGATGATGTTGCCAGGACTAGAGGGCCAAACCTATAGGAAGAGGTTGGGCAGGCTAGGTCTTTATTCTTTGGAGCCTAAGGGATCTTATGATGTTGAATAAAATCATGTGGGGAATAGATAGGGGGAATGTAGAGTCTTCCCCAGTGTAGGCCAATCAAGAACCAGAGGACATAGATTTAAGGTGAGAGGGAAAAGGTTTAATAAGAACCTGGTGAGTATATGGTACTATAATAGTATTAAGGGCACTTGTGCAGGTTCATGGATAGGAAAGGTTTAGAGGGATATGGACCAAATACAGGCAAACGGGAATAGTTTAGATCGGCATCTTGGTCAGCACGGACGAGTTGGGCTGAAGGGCCTGATCCCATGCTCAATGACTCTATGATTTTCGTCTTGAGCTTTTGATAAAAATGAAAACTGGATGTTTTTTATACAAGGCAATGATCCATAAGATCAGTTTAATACAGTTGAAGCCTACCACTTTAAAATAATGTAACTTTTTGAATGAAATTAAAAATCTGGGATACTGTACTCTGCAAGAAATTGTCAGCTGAGACGACGGTAGAGTATTTTTATATTCCTTGCCTCAAGGAGATGAATTGCTTATCAATGTAAAGCTATTGAAATAGGGCTTCTTGTTACAACATTGTACTGAGCTCTCGCGATGAGTCTTATCAAAAGCAAATAGCTTAACAGAACACACTGCTCTCCATTTAAAGACGAAGCTCTCAAACTGTGATTTGTAGAAAATTCTTTTGAGTCCAGACCTTTTAATACTAGTCAGGGGAAGACATCCTCTAATGAAAGGTTATCTTTACAAGTTTAATTTTGAAGTCCATGAGAAGTTGCAGCTTCCCATGTGGAAAGTTCAGCTTAATTGCGTTTAATTAAAATTCCACATTATCCTTCATAGAAATATCATTGGTCAACCTAATCACCCTTTCCTTAATCCGGGGTTTCGTGCTGTAACTTTTGTGCACATTTATACTGCGAAGAGTTTGAGTTGAATCAATGCCAATTACGTTCTAGCCTAGAAATATAATTTTACTTTGGAGTCACGTGAGTGACTTCGTGAAGAACCCGCCAGCACGCATAGCGGCAGCTCGACTTTACCGCTCTACCGGGCTTATCAGACTCGCCGTTCGGTAGCGACGGCAGGGCGGCAGCCCGACTCAACACCGCAGCCCACAGGCTGACAGCAACGCTACCCGGAAGTCGGGCAAGCCCGTGACCCAGGAGAGTCCGGGCTCGGAGACTGCCATTCGCGGGTATCGATGGCAGAGCAGGAACGCCGCAGGCCGCAGGAATACCAGAGACTGACGGCAACGCCACCCGGTAGAGGTAGCGAAGACAGAGCCGGGGCCCAGACTCACTACATAGGTGGGAGACTTCTGTTAGCGGCAGTATATATTCCTGCATGAGAGTCTGGTCACCATGGGAGCTGGGGGGGGGGGGGGGGGGGGTGGGAGTGCGCTCCTCCACCGGCAGCTTCAAAAAGGCCCTCAGGTAAGTTATACTAACCTTGAGTTGCTTAGCTTCTGTAAAACAGAATCGATGGACAGGAAGACCCATCGAAGCATGGCCTCCAACGGCACGTTCTGGACTTTGGACGGAGTCCCCTGTTACAGGAGCTCCCGCTCAAGGGGCGGACCGTTGGGGGCCCTGTTCAGTTGGCAGGGCAGCCCAGGGAGCTGCACGTTGGTCGTGGTCGAGAAGCCCTATCGTTGCAGTGGCCGGCATCGGTGCGAGAAGCCCCGCTGCAGTGGCCGGCATCGACATGCCACCGGAGAAGACTGCCAGATCGCGGACCGGTGACGTACCTGATGGGAAGTCGGGGAGCCCCGCATGAGCGGGAGGTACCGGCTCACCACTGGGGCAGGCTGCCAGAGTGCAGGCAGCGCATTTCGGTCGTGTGGCCCCGCTGAGGAGGCTGGCAGCGACTATACGCTGTCTCAGTCCCGTATAACCGCGACCGGCGGTAAGCCCGCATGGATGTCGGGGAGCCCCGCTGCGGCGGCCGGCACCGCTCGTCTCCGCTTCTGTTATACCAGACAGGCGGACCGCTACAGTCCGGAAGACGGCGGACTAGCGGCATGTCCGCGCGGGAGTCGTGTAGCCCCGCAGGAGCGGCAGGCAGCGACTACCTGCCAACGTACCCTAGACATCACCTTGACGAGGTGCGGTCCGTTGGCAGAAGCCCCAGTAGTTCTGGAGAACCTGGGGAAGTCGACTTGTCGTCCGCAGATGCGGCGGCGGCCGCATGGCTCGTATGGAGCGAATGGTCGAGCACCTTCTCCATCAAGAGCGTGTGTCCCTAGGATCTAGGAGACACACAGCTGGAACCACCAAATATCTCTCCCTCATCAATAGGGAGTGCCTAAAGTCAGCCGTTAGCTGACTTTGAAGAGGGGTTGGCGCAAGAACCAACGTTGCCAGAGATGTGTGAAGAGAAACTACTGGAAGGAGTGTCAAAATTCGATCAGGGCAACCTCTTCAGCCCAAACTAGCGGCCAGCATCAATTACTCAACCACACACCAGCTGCAGGAACAGGTGCTCACGGAGGCAACAAACAAGTCAAAGCTCCGGGTAATTGTGTGTCACTCAATGTCCCGACCGTCAACACACCCGTCTGGGGCAGTCACGGGATCAGGGCTCAGGAATTTAAAATACAGAAAATCATGAAATTGTTGACCTCGGGCATTACTGCCTTTGCCAGGTCCATAGACGGGACGGGCATGACGGAGGAGCAGCAGGGTGCACTATGTTGCTGTGCAATACATATTAAGAAATAAACTGCTTTCGCGAAAGCTCCATCCGCCCAACTCACAACCCAAAATATCCGGGTTTGTGCAAAGCCTCTGCAATGCAGCCGCCGAGACAGCTGTTCGGTGAAGACCTGCCAAATCAGGTAAAGACCTGGACGAGGAGGCAAAAGCGGTCAGGTTGAGAAACCACCATCCTTGAGCAGGCCACCGGCGTATCGCAGACAGCATTCTTACGCTACATCTAACAGGCTTCGGGTTCAACCGACAGGGCAATCAGAGCCTATCCACCGGTCGCACCCTATCAACAAAAGCCTTTTCTAGACAGGGCCCACAGCGACCAGCGTGGAAGATGCACCAACCCCACATCCCAGCAACACAACGAACACAAAAACACCCAGAGCATCAAGCCCCGCCGGTAACCATGGAGGTAAGGAGGTCTGGTTCTCTTGGGAGTCTGCATCTGTAACCTCACAAATAGGAGGGAGGTTGCGTACATTCTGGGATGCATGGGGTATTTATTGTCACTATCCCAGGGAACAAGCAACAGACATAATAGAGGCATGTAACAGCCTTGCTTGTGCCAGGAAACCGACTATTAGACATGCTGCTAAGGTGATTGGGAAGCTTATAGCTATATTCCAGCAGCACAATTTGGGCCATTACACTTTCAAAACTTGCAAAGAGCAAAATCTCAGCATTAAAAGCGAATGCTGGACATTTTGACAGGCCTATGCAGCTGCCAAACAAGGCAAACATTGAGCTACAACGGTGGATTAGCAATGTTTGTGATTGTTTTAATCCCATCATTATATCAAACCCATCAGTCGTGTTACAAACTGACGCAAGCACCCAGGGCTGGGGAGCTACCGACACCGCTTCCAGTTGTGGCGGCAGATGGGATTTGCACGAGTCTACTCTTCTTCAATCACAAGGTATAAATTATTTGGAAATGCTGGGAGCATGTCACGGGCTGCGGGCTTACTGCACTAATCTGCATCATACGCACGTCCGTCTTCAAATAAATAATACCACTGAGGTGGCGTATTTAAACCATATGGGTGGTATCAAGTCAATGTCTTGTGATGAATTGGCAAATTTAATTTGGCCCTGGTGTATTGAAAGAAATATTTGGATATCAGCAACGTACCTTCCACGAGTACGAGTTTAATAACAACATCGAGTCGATGTTGAACCCCCAAATATTGCTAAATTATAGCCAAATATGGAACACCAGATATCGACCTTTTTGCGTCCAGGTTGAACCATCAGATACCAACATATGTCTCTTGGCAACCAGGTCCTAGGGCAGTGGCGATGGACGCGTTCTCGCTACGTTGGGGGAAATGGGTTTCTATGCTTTTCCCCCATTCTGCTTCATTAGTCGGGTATTGCAGGAAAATCAACTAGATTCTGCAACAGGTATGCTGATAATACTCGACTGGCCCACACAACCATGGTACCCGGTGGTCCTCAATATAGAGGCCACTACTGGAATTCGGGCTGTCATCAAAAACCATGGACATCATAACAGCATCGTGCAGAGTCTACAAGGAAACAGTACCTCACCCACATAAGGAAATGAGAGGCCTTCAGTAGTCGGACCAAGACCACCTACAACTCTGCTACGATTTCCAATGTGCTGGAATTCCTCGTGGGCCTTCATTATGATGAGGCCCTCAGTGCACTGTCATCCCATCTCAACATTGGAGTGGGATCTCACCAGCTGGTATCCAAACTATGAGGGGTATATTCAATCCAACCCTCCCCGACCACGATATAATATTACCTGGGATATAGGGGTGGTGTTGACCCTACTCAGGAGCTGGTCGCCTATGACGGATTTACCACTGGACTAACTCACCTTCAAAGTGGTGATGTTAATGGCACTGACCACAGCACAACGGGTCCAGACTCTACAGAAACTAAAACCTGATAGTATGGTCTCGACCCCCAATAAAGTGACTTCTTTATAGATGAGTTGCTTAAACAACACAGACCTGTGACTACAGGACTGAAAATGGAATTCCTAGCATATCTCGTTGATGTAAGACTCTGTATAGCCACCTATATCCGACATTATACTCGGTTTATACTCTCTAGAATTTAGGAGATTGAGAGGGGATCTTATAGAAACTTACAAAATTCTTAAGGGGTTGGACAGGCTAGATGCAGGAAGATTGTTCCCGATGTTGGGGAGGTCCAGGACAAGGGGTCACAGCTTAAGGATAAGGGGGAAATCCTTTAGGACCGAGATGAGAAGGACCTTTTTCACAGAGAGTGGTGGGTTTCTGGAACTCTCTGCCACAGAGGGTAGTGGAGGCCAGTTCATTGGCTATATTTAAGAGGGAGTTATATGTGGTCCTTGTGGCTAGGGGGATCAGAGGGTATGGAGAGAAGGCAGGTACGGGATACTGAGTTGGATGATCAGCCATGATCATATTGAATGGTGGTGCAGGCTCCTGCACCTAATTTCTATGTTTCTATGTTTCTATTATATTAATGTCACACACACCATCAGGAATATGGAGACGGGTCTGTTTATCAGCCATGAAACCCACAACACAGGGTGACGGTGCAGACTATCTCCAGGTGGCTCAGGGTAGAATTCGGTGCAGCAGGTAAGACACTAACATTTTAAATCTCATTCTACCAGGGCTGCATCCACATCAGCGGCGAGGACCATGGAGGTACCCATGGATCATGTCCTCGCAATAGCGGGCTGGGCCAGTGAAACTACCATTTCAGTGTTTTTATAACAAACCTGTGGCTGCTCCCGCAACGTTTGCGGAGTCAGTTTAAGTGCTGTTCCCTAAACGTTCGTCCCTGAGTTCAGGGGTTTATTGTTTGTATTAACAAATATGTTATTATTTTTCAGCTTGTTCAAGTCTGAAATACGTTAACATACTTCCTCCATCAGTAATTACGGCAGTGCGTGAGCATGGATGTGGTCCAGGGCATGGAATCACAGAGCTTTAAAATCTTCACGAAGTCACTCTCGTGACTCCGAAGTAAAATAGTAAGATTAAATGAGAACTTACCAGTTTAAAGTTTGATCTTTATTTTATGTGGAGTTGCGATGAGGGATTTCGTGAAGACCCCGCCTGCACGCAGGCGCTACATTCTTCAAAGCAGCGATGTGGAATCACAGATAACAACAATGACTGAAGATAGTAAGATTTAAGAGACTCTAATATACCAGTTGACCTTATGATAGAGGGTTGGGAGCGGAGGGCACGAAATCCCTCATCGCAACTTACTATTACACTGCCTGACTCCTGTCAGAAGGGTCCCAACCATCACCATCCTTTTTCTCCAGATATGCTGCCTAACCCATGTAGTTACTCCAGCACTCTGTGTCTATTGCACACTAATTCTATGCTGCCCACTTTCTCATCCACTCTCTACACGCCAGGGTCAATTGACAGAGGCCATTTAATCCACAAACTGGCACGTCTTTGGAATGTGGGAGGAATACGGAGCACCCGCAGGAAAACCCACGTGGTCACAGGAAGAACGTGCAAACTCCACACAGAGAGAGCTTCCAAGGTCAGGATCGTACCTGGGTCTCTGGCGCTGCCAGGAAGTAGCTCTACCAGCTGCGCCACTGTGTCGCCCTGTAAAACAGTGTTGCATTGGCCGGGAATCTAACCTGGGCCTCCTGTGGCAGGCAAGGCTTCGACAGTACTTTTAGTCTACTATTCTCACACGCTTGCACTTGAGTATGAGCGTGTTTATGTATAATAAGATTTTTTTCTGAACTGTATTCATAGCCTCAGAATAAAAGGATCTACATTTAGAAAGAAAATGAGGAGGAATTTCTTTTGCCAGAGGGTGGTGAATCTGTGGAATTCAGTGGCACTGTGTGGAGGCCAAGTGAGTGGATATTTTTAAGGCAGATAATGACAGAACTTTGATTAGTAAGGGTGCCAGGCTAACGGGGAGAAGGCAGGAGAATGGAATTGAGAGGGAAAGATCGATCAGCCATGATTGAATGGCGGAGTAGACTTGATGGCCCGAATAGCCTAATTCAGCTCTTATAACTTATGAAGTTATGAATTTTCATGCTTTTCCAGACAGAACCCAGCCATGTCAACGCAACCATTCAAGCAGAAGTCTCAGACCTCTTCTCGTTTATTATTGATGGTGCTCGATAATGTTTCATCTGTGGCAAGGACTGAGATGAGCAATATTAGCAAGGTTAATTTTTTATGCTTAACTAATCCTTTACGTTCAGCGCGATATCAAGTAGTCCAGCTCACATTATGATGATCTTATTGTACAATTAATCGTGGGTGTCTGTTTTCTTTCTGCTCGATGAACAGATTGGTTTTCAATAAATCTAACCACATACGGAAAATGAGATTCATCACATCAGTGTAGGAAGCAGCAGACACAGAGGCTGTAACAGCATGCTTACAATAACCCTGCTGGTTAATTGAACGGCATTCATTGCTGAAACATGTACAATGACAAATACGAAGACATTTTATCCAGTGTGTGGAGGAAGGTGCACTAGTTTGTTTGAACGACTAAACAAGCTAAAAATATGCGAGAGGATGGATGCAGAGAGGAAGTTTCCACATGGTGAGCATTTGACGCCACTGGGCCTGTACTCACTGGAGTTTAGAAGGATGAGGGGACACCTCATTGAAACTTACCTAGAATGAGTGAATGTGGAGAGGATGTTTCCACTACTGGGAGAGTCTAGGACTAGGGGGCATAGCCTCAGAATAAAACAACATATCTTTAGAAAGGCGATGAGGAGGAATCTCTTTAGTCAGAGGGTGGTGAATCTGTTACATTTTGAGCAGTGTAGGGGCAGTCATTTGCTAATTTTTAGGCAGAGATTAACAGATTCTTGATTAGTGAAGGTGTCAGTTGTTGGGGAGGAGACAGGAGAATAGGGTTGAGAAGGAACGAAAGATCATCGTTGAATGGCAGAGTAGACTTGATGGGCCGAATGGCCTAATTCTGCTCCTATGATTTATGAACGTGACAATGAAACTTATCAACTATTGAATCATAGCCTGGTTCAGTCCATTTTAAGTGACTACTCCACAGATATAACAATCCAAATTAATTGAGATTATGCCAATCCATAGACATCAGGGCACATGCAATCCAAGTTTGATCTTGACCTCGGGTCAGAGTACCACAAACCTTTTCTGGATTTCTTCTGGTTTGTTCCTAAATTCCAAATTATACTTGTAGATTAATTAGCAACATAGAAAATAGGTGCAGGAGGAGGCCATTCGGCCCTTCGAGCCAGTACCGCCATTCATTGTGATCATGGCATATCGCCCCCAATCAATAACCCATATCCCTTGATTCCACTAGCCCCTAGAGCTCTATCTAACTCTCTGTCCATCCAGTGATTTAGCCTCCACTGCCCTCTGTGGCAGGGAATTCCACAAATTCTCAACTCTCTGGCTGAAAACGTTTTTTCTCACCTCAGTCTTAAATGGCCTCCCCTTTATTCTAAGAGTGTGGCCCCCTGGTTCTGGACTCGCCCAACATTGCGAACATTTTTCCTGCATCTAGCTTGTTCAATCCTTTTATAATTTTATATGTTTCTATAAGATCCCCATCATCCTTCTAAACTCCAGTAAATACAAGCCTAGTATATTCAATCTTTCCTCATATGACAGTCCCGCCATCCCAGGGATCAATCTTGTGAACCTACGCTGCACTGCCTCAATCACAAGGATGTCCTTCCTCAAATTAGGAGACCAAAACTGTGCGCAATACTCCAGATGTGGTCTTATCAGAGCTCTATACAACTGCAGAAGAACCTCTTTTACTCCTATACTGAAATCCTCTTGTTATGAAGGCCAACATTCCATTAGCTTTCTTCACTGCCTGCTGTACCTGCAGGCCAACTTTCAGTGACTGGTGTACAAGGACACCCAGTTCTCACTGTACCTCCCCCTTACCTAACCTAATCCCATTGAGATAATAATCTGCCCCCTTGTTTTTGCCACCAAAGTGTACAACCTCACATTTACCTATATTATATTGCATCTGCCACACATCTGCCCACTCACTCAACCTGCCCAGGTCACCCTGCAACCTCCTAACATCCTCTTCACAGTTCACACTGCCACCCAGCTTTGTGTCATCCGCAAACTTGCTAGTGTTGCTCCTAATTCCCTCATCCAAATCATTAATATATATGGTAAACAGTTGCGGTCCCAACACCGAGCCTTGCGGCACTCCACTCGCCACTGCCTGCCATTCTGAAAAGGACCCGTTCACACCTACTCTTTGCTTCCTGTCTGTCAACCAATTTTCTATCCACGCAACACCATACCCCCAATACCATGTGCCATAATTTTAGTCACCAGTCTCCTGTGCGGGACCTTATCAAAGGCTTTCTGAAAGTCTAGATACACTACATCCACTGGCTTCCCTTCATCTATTTTACTTGTCACATCCTCAGAAAATTCCAGAAGATTAGTCAAGCATGATTTTCCTTTCATAAATCCATGTTGACTTGGACTAATCCTTTTACTGCAATCCAAATGCCCCATTATTACCTCCTTAATAATTGACTCCAGCATATTTCCCACCACCACAGTCAGGCTAACTGGTCTGTAATTCCCCGTTTTCTCTCTCGCTCCTTTCTTGAAAAGTGGGATAACATTAGCTATCCTCCAATCCAAAGGAACTGATCCTGAATCTATTGAACATTGGAAAATTATAACCAATACGTCCACTATTTCTAGAGCCACCTCCCTGAGGACCCTGGGGTGCAGTCCATCAGGCCAAGGGGATTTATCATCCTTCAGTCCCATTAGCCTACCCAATACTATTTTTCGCCTAATGAACATTTTTTTCAGTTCCTCAACCCCATTACAGGGGTTTCGCTTAACTTTTTTTCCCTTTTGCCAGTCGGGCAACCTTGACAGCTTTTTAGGTTGCCAAATGAGAGTTTAGGTAGTAATTGAAGACGGTTTGCATGACGCGTGCGATAATGTGCTCGGACGAAGTGCGTAGTTACCAGTCGGAATTATGCTCAATGAAGCATTCACATATTATGTTCAAGAAGGAACTGCAGATGCTGGAAAAACAAAAGTAGACAAAAGTGCTGGAGAAACTCAGCGCGTGCAGCAGCATCTATGGAGCGAAAGAAATAGGCAACGTTTCAGGCCGAAACCCATCAGTCTGAAGAAGGATTTTGGCCCGAAATGTTGCCTATTTTCTTCGCTCAATAGATGCTGCTGCATCCGCTGAGTTTCTCCAGCACTTTTGTCTACATTCACATATTATTTCTGCTTCAAATAATTCACAAACTAAACATATTCACCAATCAAGACATGATATATACCACAATGACATGCAACAAAATTATAATACAATATCTCAACTCTTTTTTACACATTGCAATGAATGCAATTTCTATTAGTTCTGTCCACTTCCAAACAAAAATGTGGTTGGATTATTCAGCATATGATCAACCTGTGTCAATAAATCCTGGACCATGGTAACATATATGCTTAACCATGCACACTACAGATTGATGCAAGCATGTTTACTGTGAAGGACCGAAAATTACCATGACACGGCCATAGCATAGGTCGTTATTGCTATTGGCACAGAAACACTCTCGCTTCCCACATAATTTATCCATAACAAAATATACAGGTTGCAAGGAAATTTCTAAAGGCATTTTATGATAATAGCTGTTAAAACCGACTATACCCATCTGACAGGTTAAACATTACACTAACTGACAAGAGATGGCCAAAGGACATAACTGCAGCAAATGTTCTTTTGGTAATATGTTTAAAGGTGTCAAAACAAATAATAACATTGGGAATTAAAACACATTTGATTACATTCCGTTATCAAACATAATCAATGTTCGCTCTGAAGACCATGAAGCACAATAGGATCAGGGGGTGTGTGAATCAGTGCGAGGTTGATAGATGGCGGGAGGGGCTGAGAAGGCAATCAGTGCAGAATGGATGGATTGAGGCAGGTGACTTAGTACGTGTTGGTTGGAGTATGTAAAATTGTGAGGGGAGAGCATGGTGGATGTCAGTGGTGTTGAATGGGGGGTTCAGTACGGGATGGACGGGGGGGAGATCAGTATAGGATGAATGGGGGATCAGTATGGGATGAATGAGGGGATCAGTACAGTATGCATGAGAGGATCAGTACAGGATGCATGAGGGGATCAGTACAGGGTGAATGGGGGATCAGTAAAACATGAATGGGGAGATCACTAAAGGATGAATGGGGGGTTTGGTGCAGGGTAAATGGAGGGTGGGTCAGTACGGGATGAATGGGTGGTTCAGTGCAGTATGAATGGGGGGAGAAGTGCAGGACAGATGGGAAGGGGGTCAGTACAGGATGAATTGGACCAGTGTAGGATGGATGGGGGGGGGGGGGGTGGCAGGAGAATCAATGCGAGGTGGGTAGGATGATGAATAGATTGGGGGGGGGGGAGGGTAGATGGGGAGGGGAGCACAGGGGATGTCAGTGAGGACTGAATAGAGGAGGGAATGGGGATCAGTGCGGGATGGAGAGGAGGGGTCCCAGGATAAGAGGGGTGGAGGGGGACATACAAGGGAGAAAGAGAGAGAGAAAGAGGTGGGGGGGGGGGGAAGGGGCAGAGGAGGTGGGGAGGAAGGAAGGTCAGCGCTCCTTGGACAACATCGCCCGCTGCCTTGGCCGTCCCTGTCCAACCCAAAGTGCCGCCGCCAAAGGGGCAAGCGATTGGGATCTCCTTGCAACCACCTCCTCTCCTCCGCCAGCCAACAGCAAGGTGGGGTGCAGAGCGGTGCAGCTCAAAGATTCTATAGCTATAGGATCTTTGGTGCAGCTGCTTCAGACGGCGGAAGGAGGCCTCCGCCTCCCTCCCTCCCTCGCTCCTCCCAGCCTCGGCGTGCGAGAGGGGTTGTTTTGAAAGCACCGTTATCAGGGCGATAGCGGCCGCTGATCGCAAATCCGCAAAAGGCGTTTTCAAAGCAACCCCTCTCGCACGCCGAGGCCGGGAGGAGGGAGGAGGAGGCCTCCTTCCTCTGGGCGGGAGGAGGAGGCGGTGGAGCCGCTGTTGCGACCGCTGCTTCCGCTGTTGCCGCTGTTCAGGGCCCGTCATTCGCTCCGACCCTTCGTCACCCCACATCTAGTATCTTTGCCCCGCAATCAAAGATACTAGAGGAATACAGCCGCCGCCGTCGACACCAAACGTCAGTTCCTATTCGCCAAAGATGCTACCTGACCCGCTGAGTTACTCCAGTTCTTTGCGTCTCCCGGTATAAACCAGTATTTGGGTGCCAAGCCAGGCAAAATGAGTCGGCGTTTAGGTTGCCCGGCGGCACCTTCTGTGGTCAATGGCACCCGGGCAACAGCTAATTTCGAGCCCTGCCTTAGATCCTCTGTCCTCCAGTACATCTGGGAGATTGTTTGTGTCTTCCTTAGTGAAGACAGATCCGAAGTACCTGTTCAACTCTTCTGCCATTTCCTTGTTCCCTATGATAATTTCACCCGTGTCTGTCTTCAAGGGACCCACATTTGACTGCTACTCTTTTTCCCTTAACATTTCAAAATAATCTTTTACTGTCCTTTACATTCCTGGCCAGCTTCCCCTCGTACTTCATCTTTTCATCCCGTATTGCTCGTTTTGTTTCCTTCTGTTGTCCTATGAAAGTTTCCAAATCCTCTGGCTTCCGGCTACTCTTTGCTGTGTTATACATCTTTTTTTTTAGTTTTATTCTATCGCTAACTTCTCTTGTTAGCCACGGTTGCCCCCTTAGAATCATTCTTCCTTTTTGGAATGAAATGTTTCTGCATCTTCCGGATTATGCCCAGAAATTCCTGCCATTGCTGTTCCATCGTCATTCCTGCTAGTATCTCTTTCCAGTCTACCTTGGCCAGCTCCTCTCTCATGCCTTCATAATCCCCTTTGTTCAACTGCATCACTGACACTTCGAATTTAACCTTCTCCTTTTCAAATTGCAGATTAAAACTAATCATATTATGATCACTACCTCCAAGCGGTTCCTTTACCCCGAGTTGTCTTTATCAAATTTGGTTCATTAATCAACAATAAATCCAGAATTGCCTTTTCTCTGGTCGGCTCCATTACAAGCTGCTCCAAGAATCCATCTCGGAGGCACTCTACAAACTCTCTTTCTTGGGGTCCTGAACCAACCTGATTTTTCCAGTCTACCTGCATATTGAAATCCCTCATCACCACAGTGGCATTACCTTTGTTACATGCCAGTTTTAACTCCTGCTGCAGCTTACACCCTACATCCGGGCTGCTATTTGGGGGTCTGTAGATAACACCAATTAATGACTTCTTGCCTTTGCAATTCCTCAACTCAATCCACAGTGACTCTACCTCGTCAGTCCCTATCGCTAGGGACTGAATTCCATTCCTCACCAGAAGAGCTACCCCCCTTCCTCTGCCCACCTGCCTGTCCTTTCTATAGGATGTATATCCCTGAATATTAAGTTTCCAGATCCGATCCTCCTGCAGCCACGTCTCGGTAATCCCCACAATGTCATATCTACCAACCTCTATCTGAGCCTCAAGCTCATCTACTTTATTTCTTATACTTCGTGCATTCAAATACAGTACTTTTAATTCCTTACGCATCTCACCATTCACACCGATCCCTATTACACTTGGCCATACTCTCCTATCCCTTTGTGAGCTTTCTTTCCCGTTAATTCTGGGGTCATTAACTATCACTTTACTCCCTTTCCCTTTAACTCCGTCCTTGACTATCCCATTTGACACCCCCCCCACCCCCCTTATTTAGTTTAAAACCACCTGTGTCGCTACCATATTACCATTAACTACCATAGTAGGTATAAGATGAGAGGGGTCAAGTTTAAAGGAGGGGAGTTTCCGTGAAGGTTTGTAAGCTGCAAATGCTCTAGATGTGGGGGGACCAAGTTTAAGGAGTTAGACAAGAGATGGCTTCAACTTGTCTACAATCAAGGTGGGGATTAATGCAGGTTCAGAGTCCTGAATCTCGAGATCGTAGCTTCATACGGCTCGTAGCTTGAAACAGGCTCTTTGCCGCAACTCGTCCATGCCGACCAAGATGCCCCATCTAAGCTGATTCCACTTGCCTGATATTTTTCCCATATCTCTCTAAACCTTACTGTATACCTGTTCGACTGTCATTTAAATGCTATTATAGTACCTGCCTCAACTACGTCCTCTGGGTTCCCAGAGGATAGATCAAGAATCAGTGATGAGGTGTCAAATGAACCAGAAATGGATTAGATAAAAGGGTTACATCAGAAGAGATCAGATGATTTATTACACTCTCATAGTCATAAAGTCACAGTCTTATTATATAGCATGGAAACAGGCCCTTCAGCCCAATTTACCCCTGCTGACCAAGATGCCCATCTGCGCTAGTCCCACCCGCAAATATTTGGCCCATACCCCACTAAATCTTTCCTATGCATAAACCTGTCCAAATATCTTGTAAATGTTGTATAGTAACTGCCTCAACTATTGCCTCTGGCAGCTCGTTCCATATACTCATCACCTTCTGTGTGGTAAAGTTGCCCCTCAGGTTCTTATTAAACCTTTCCTCTCTCAACTTAATCTTATGTCCTCTGGTTCTTGATTCCCCTACTCTGTGTAAATGCAGTCACCCTATCAATTCCCCTCATGATTTTATACACCTCTATAAGATCACCCCTCAACCTCTTGCACTCCAAGGAATAAAGTCCTAGGCTGCTCAACCTCTCCCTGTAGCTCAGACCTTCAAGTCCTAGCAACATCCTTGTAAATCTTCTCTGCACTATTTCCAGCTTGACAGCCTCCTTCCTTCCAAAACTGTACCTTTGAATTTGTTTTTTGAATCCCTGGGTCTATGATTTCTAAGTAACTATCCTTCTTAAGTTGTATGGTTTTATGGTTGCTTCTGAATGGTGATTCACCAGACAAGTATGCTCTGCAATTTATTACTGGCAGTTTGGATCTTATGCAATATGCTATCAATAACATGTGAATTTGTCTTACTGAGGCCTTTTCTGGGAGCTTACAAATGATCATGAACATCTTACATTTGCACAGACCAAACGATTTGTTGGAAATGCACTTCTTTTCCCTTAAGGTCAGTACATGTTGTTAGTCACCAGTGTACCTAGGTCATGCTCAAGCCAGGACCTCAGAGACTTCTGCAGTCACCTCAAGGTCATCCCTTAAACCCTTGGCTCGGAACTTCACTCCTTGTTCCTCGTGCCTGCATAACAGTTTTCAGGAATTTTAACTTGCTAAACTAGGATTGCGGAAGCATAAGTCTCTCCATGGGAAACCTAAAGCTTGCCAGTTGGAACTGTAACACAATTTTTCCATTATATCTGCGTCTTTAGCAACGGTTGACATCAATTCCGCATGGAAGCTGTACTGGAGGGATTTTAATGGAGAAATTCTTAACATACATAGCTTAAAATAAAAATCTGCCAAATTGCTATCATGCCACCGAGGGCGGCACAGTGGCCCAACGTTAGAGTTGCTGCCTTACAGCGCCAGAAACCAGGGTTCGATCCTCACTATGGATGCTTGTCTCTATGTTGTTTGCATGTTCTCCCTGGGACCTGCGTGGGTTTTATCCGGGTGGGTTTTTTCCTCCCACACTCCAAAGACATACAGGTTTGTAGGTTAATTGGCTTTGGTAAAGTTGTAAATTGTCCCTTGTGCGTAGGATAGTGCTAGTGTGCGGGGATCGCTGGGCGAAGGGCTGTATCGCCAAACTAAAATTAATCTACTTTTAATTTTAAGATGACGATGCATTTAACCACAGTGAAGTCATGAAGTACTTTGGTTAGGCTTTGGTTAGGCTGCATCTGGAGTATTGTGTGCAGTTCTGGTCACCCCCTTACAGGAAGGATGTGGAGGCTTAGAAAATGACGCAGAGGAGGTTTACCGGGATGATGCCTGGATTAGGGGATATTGGCTCAATGGAGAGGTTGGACAGTTCTCTGTGGAATGCCAGAGGTTGTGGGGAGACCTGAGAGAAGTTTATAAAATTATGAGAAGAATTTATAGGGTAAGCAGACAGTTCCTGTGCTATGTTCTATGCTCTATCACAAAGATCTACGGATTTGTAGGTTAATTGGCCTCTGTAAAGTGTCCCAAATGTGTATGGAGTGGATGCGAAAGTGAGATAATGGAGAACCAGTGTGAGTGGGTGTTGATGGTCAGTGTGGACTCGGTGAGCCGTAGAGCCTGCTTCCAAGCTGTATCTTTCAATTCAATTCAATATAACAAGGGTAATGGTGTCTGGCATAGTTAAGGTGACCGTAGTTATCAATTCCTATGTTGCAAGCTTATTCCAACCGAGAGGCAGAATTATCTGCCAAACCCGTTAGCCAGAAATGTATATTTGTATCATGCAAGTCACATAAGTCTTGTTTATTTGGACCTTTCAATTTATCAACTGTCTGACTGGATTTCCCAAAGTACGGTGCATAATTGATGGCATATATTTGATCTCTGCCCCCTGTGCCACCCTTTTCATGTACGGAAAGACATTGTACTCTATTAACATGCAGCTGCTCTGCGATGACATCTACTGAATCATGTGCCTAACTCTAAAGCTAGCCAGGCAGTTCCCATGAATAATTCTTATATGACAATCTATGGTTCTACCATTATTAGAAATGCCCAAGGAGTGAATGAATTGATAGAAGCAGAAATTCTGGTACAAAAAATAAAACCCACGGAGTGCTAGAGTAAGTCAGTGGGCCAGGCAGCATCCCTGGAGAACATGGATAGGTAAGGCAACATCCCAAGAGGACATGGATAGGTCAGGAAGCATCTCCGGAGTACATGGATAGCTCAGGCATCGTCTTTGGGGAGCATAGATAGGTCAGCCAGCATCCCTGGAGAATAAGGATAGGTTACAAGCATCCCTGGAGAACATAAGCAGGTCAGGTAGCATCCCTGGAGAACATAGACAGTCAGGTAGGATATATAGAGAACATAGATAGGAAAGGAGCATCTCCAGAGAACATGGATAGGCCAGGTAGTATCCCTGGAGAACAAGGATAGGTTGATGTTAAATGACCAAGTAATTCACTGCAGCCAAAGCTGCTTGCTACACAGAGAGGTGGGTGCATTGAATGCGATGCCAAGGGTGGTAGAGGCAGATATGATAGTGTGTTTGAGGTTTTTAGACAGGCACATAGAAATTGAGGGATTGGAGGGATATGGATGTTATGCGGGAATGTGGCGGGAACAGTTTGTGACCCATAGCACTATGTTTAAAGCCCATAGCGCTGTGGCAGGTAGCGCTATATTTATAACCCATAGCGCTGCAGCCAACGGCTCTTAGTTTAAACTAGACAAAGTGCAGACCCGTTTGATCTGCTCCCCAAACGCAATATTCCATCACTCACCCGTTCCCCCCAACGCAATCCGTTTCCCCCAACGTAATATTCCACCACTTACCCATAGCCCCAACTGCGCCGGCGCTGCTCATTTCCCCTCAGCCCCCAGCACTCCCTCTCCCTCCTCTTCATCCTCCCACTTTTTTCTCTCTCCTCCTCTCCTTCCTCACCTCTCCCTCCCTCTCCTTTCCCCTACCCTCAGTCACTCACTCCCTCCCTCCATAACTCCTCTCCCCTCCCTACCCCCTAACCTCCCCCTACCCCCCCCCCCCCCGCTATCCCTCCTAATCTGGGGGCGGGGGGGGGTCGGGCAGAGTCTGTGCTAACTGCACACAGAGATAGCCAGGGTTCACATTCCCACTATCAGCCTCTCCTTTACCCTCCCTCCCCATCTCTCCCACTGTCACCCTCTCCCTTACCCCACATCACTCCACCTTTGCCCCTCCCGCCCCGTCCCCCCCTCTCCCTCACATCTCCATCCCCACCCTTCACACCCCACCTACACCTGTCCTCTCCCCTTTACCCAACACCTCTCCACCATCAACTCCCATCTCTCCCACTACCCCTTCTCCAAAACCTCCCTCATTCTCCCTCTTCACAGATGTTGCCTGACCCACTGAGCATGTTCTGTTTTTATTTTAGGTTGCCAACATTCGTAATTTTTTTTTAATTTTCACTTTCCACTCTCCCTGTGTTTCCCCACTCCCTCCTTCACCTCCCTCTCCCGCCCCACCTGCCTCCTCTAGCACTTTTGCTCCTCCACCACACTCCATTCTCCACACCACTTCCCCTCTCATCTACTTCCACCCAACTCCCCCACTCCCTCATCCACCTCACACTCTCACCCCTCTACATCAACTCCTCTGTCCCATCTCCCTCTCCAATCCATTCCCCACCATTTTCCTCCCCATCCTTCCACATTTCCCTCATCCACCACTCTATTCCCTCCTTCTTCATTCGTCCCACACTCTAGCCCCATCTCCCTCCCCATCTCCCTCCTCCACCCTCTTCCCTCTCCGCCCACTCTCCCGCCACAATTCCCTCCCCACCCCCATATTTCTCCTCCACCCTCACCTATTCTCCATCACCCTCACCCACCCAACCCACTCCATATCTCTCCTCCACTCCACATCCACTCCCCCGCCCCTATTCCCTCCTCTACATCTCCCTCTCCAGCCCTCACATCATCCCCACATCTCCTTCCTCTACCCCACTCCCCCACCTCCTCCCTTCACCCCTTCCCATCTCACTCATTCACTCCACTCTTGACCATCTACCTCCTCCATTCCCCCACCTCCACCCCACTCTCCTCCTTATCTCCCAACCTCACCCCACCCACCTCTCCACCCACTCCCCTCCCCATCTCCCTCCTCCACCCCCCCCTCCCTCCTACACCCCCCCCTCCCTCCTCTGCCCCCCCCCCCCCCCATCTACGCAGACAGTCCATTACAAAGTCATGGACTAGGGGCCAGGGCTTGGGCTTAACTCCAGACCCCGGCTCAGCCACAGCCTGGGCTCCAGGCCAGGCACCGACTTCTCTCCGGGCTCGTCCCTGACCCCGGACCCAGGCTCGTCCATGGTTCCAGCCCAGGCCGCAGCTTCTTTCTTGGCCCCGGTCACGGCCCCATCCCAAGCCCCGGGCTCGGCCCTCACTCCAGCTCCAGCCCCAGGCTCGGCTCCAGCCCAGGCCCCAGGCTCAGCCCGTGGCACCAACCCCCCCCCCACCAGGTACCGCACGGCCCGCAGCAACACGTTGGGCAGCTGCAGTAACACCTTCACCGCAGTGCCGGTGGTGACCTCCAGCTGACTGACAGCAGACGCGGCCAATCAGTGTGGTGATGGTGCGATGGTGCAGGAAGGGGCATCGCCATCCCGGCCGTGGCGTTGACTGACAGGAGAGGAGACCAATCTGTGCATGCGCAATTTTAAAGATTTTAAACCTTGATAACTTTTAAAATATACCATTAAACGGAACAAAACTTGTTGCACTTGAGCACAGGGGAATGGCGAGTAGGGTGGCAAAAAACCATAGCGCTATCTTGTACCGTATTTACGCACATAGAAAAAACACGCAAATCGGAAGAGCACAAGATCAGAGTTTTAGTTATGTATAGATAGATGGATTTCCACGAGCTATGCTGACAGTGCTCTTTTTAATACTTTGCACGCCAAACTGGCAGCGCCGTGTGTATTACCTTTATGCGCCAAGTCTGTAGTGCTGTGTGTATTACTTTATGCACCAAGTTTGTAGCGCTAGGTGTATTGCTTTACGCACCAGTCTGTGGCTGATAGCACTTTGTTTCCAAAAGGGGGGGTGGCCGTGTGTGTAGTCCCGTCATTGGTTGTAGTTTGAATTTGGATGCAGCGCTTTTGGCCAGGACTTACCGGCGGTCATTTCATTAACTGATTTCTGTCTGTGTACTGGCAGGCGCTGGTAAGCCATAAGGTAGTTCCTGATGAGAGGGGTTCACTGACTGGCTGGGTTGCGACCAGCGGCAGGGACGGAGTCCGAGAAAGAGAGATGGAGGTGTGCTGCTGTAAGACAAGCCCCCGCGCATACCGAGATAAGTATTGTTTTTGTTCTCTCTCGTGCGAATAATACCTATATGTAACTCAATGGACGAGTGCCTTTTTTCTGTTCTACTAGTCAGATCCTTGAACCTGTTCCCTTGTAACAATGGATCAGATACAGTCAGAGGAGATTAGTTTAACCTGGTATTCTGTTCGGCATGGACATTGTGGGCTGAAGGGCCCGTTAGCCTGCAATTACTCAATGGTTCAATGGTTCTTTATTGCCACGTATGCACAGCACAGTGAAATTCTTTTGCACAACCCACAAATGCATAGTCGCCATATTTTGGCACCGTTTACAAAGAAAAAGAAACAGTCTAAAGCCCAAAGTCTGGTCCAGATATTGGAAGTACTGGATCCAGGTAAGCCCCAGGCTGCTGCAGGCCCATGACCCGACGTCTCTCTCCTCGCTCGACCACCTCTGTGTCTCAGTGGCCGACCTTGAAAGTGCTGGAGGCAATATCCCGGTCCCTCTCCTACTAGCCCACTCCTTGCATCCATTGCGGCCAGCGGCTCCCTCCTCCTCGACTCTCCTGTTCTATGTTCTATGTTCTATTAGTAGACTATCACTGACTCAGATTGAGAGGATAGCATTGCAGGCCTGCCTAAACTGTTCCAGATTGCCATGGACTGTTTATAAAAGCGGTTTTAACATGCAGCAGGTTGAGAAAGAAGTGTTCACCTTTAGTAGCAAGACATTCGCCTTTTCAAGAGTTGCTTGAACAACCAAACAGCCATAACAAAATGACTGTACATGCACATGCATATATAAGCAAGGAACAGGCAGACCCTGCCAAACTCTGTACTTTGATTGTAGGAGCAAATAGGTCCTTCTGCAGTTGTACAGGGCCCTAGTGAGACCACACCTGGAGTATTGTGTGCAGTTTTGGTCTCCAAATTTGAGGAAGGACATTCTTGTTATTGAGGGAGTGCAGCGTAGGTTTACAAGGTTAATTCCCGGGATGGCGGGATTGTCATATGTTGATTGAATGGAGTGGCTGGACTTGCATACTCTGGAATTTAGAAGGATGAGAGGGAATCTTATTGAAACATATAAGAATGTTAAGGGTTTGGACACACTAGAGGCAGAAACCATGTTCCTGATGTTGGGGGGGGGGGTCTAGAATCAGGGGCCACAGTTTAAGGATAAGGGGTAAGCCATTTAGAACGGCGATGAGGAAAAACTTTTTCACAAAGAGAGTTGTGAGTCTGTGGAATTCTCTGCCTCAGAAGGCGGTGGAAGCCGGTTCTCTGGATGCTTTCAAGAGAGAGTTAGATAGAGCTCTTAAAAATAGTGGAGTCAGCGGATATGAGAAGGCAGGAACGGAGTACTGATTGTGGATGATCAGCCACGATCACATTGAATGGCGGTGCTGGCTCGAAGGGCTGAATGGCCCACTCCTGCACCTATTGTCTATTGTCTATTATCAGAATCAGAATCACACTTTATTCGCCAAGTATGCTTTGCAACATACGAGAATTTCATTGGCTAGCTCAGTCATACAATTAAAAGCAACAGATCACTCAAAAAAACAAATTTTAATGAACATCCACCACAGTGACTCCTACACATTCCTAACTGTGATGGAAGGCGAAATAAAGTTCAAGTCCCTTCCCTTAGTTCTTCCTCGGTCGTGGGCCTCGAGCCCCCCCGTTGACTGGACGATCTTGACTCCCGTAGCTGGCGGCATTTTGGCCCTCCGCATTGAGGCGATCAGCTCCTGCATCGGTGGGTTGTCAGCTCCCCCGCGGGGCGATCGAACCTCGAGTCGGAGCTGGTCAAACCTTCTGTGACGTTGGAGCTCCCGTCTAGCCTCTCCCGAGACTGCGAGCTTGATGCTAAAGTCCGAGGTGGCTGCGGTGGGAACGATCCCAGGCAAGGGATCAGCTCCGATGTTAAGTCTGCGCCCCGCGATCGGGCTCAAAGTCAGTCCGAGGAAGCTTCCAGCTCCATCGATGGTAGGCCGCAGAGCACCCGGAGAATGTGATCTGAAAATTAATCACATCTCCGGCAAGGTAAGAACTTGAAAAAAAAGTTTCCCCTGATCCCCTACTCCTCCCCCCACATAAGACAAACCGAAGAACATTAAAACAAACTTTTAACAACACTAAAAATAACAAAAAGGATGAAAAAACGAACAGACTGCCGACAGAGCAGCCATCGCCCCAACGCCCCCGATGGCTTTTTCTATCTATTGTCTATTGATTGTATTGTGACTGAAATACCATCGCAGTAATGGGCAGAGCCGCAGCCTTACAGCGTCAGGGACCCTGATTTGATCCGGACCTCGGGTGCTTTCTGTGCAGAGATTGTTTGTTCTCCCTGTGACTGCGTGGGTTTCCTCCAGGTGCTCCGGTTTCCTCCCTGTCCCAAAGACGAGAGTAAGTCTGAGGTCATCCTTCTCGGCCCCTCGGACTCAATAAAAATGATAGCAGGCAGCCTTGGAAGCCTTACCCCACTACTCAAACCTCACGTCAAAAACCTTGGCGTGATATTTGACTCAGCACTGAAGTTTGACAAACAAGTCAATACCGTGGTAAAAGCTAGCTTCTTTCAGCTTCGGATGATAGCTAAAATAAAACAATTCCTCCAGTTTGATGACCTCGAAAAGATCATCCATACATTTATCTCCTCCCGCCTAGATTACTGCAACTCCCTTTACACTGGCATCAGCCAATCTTCCCTGTCCCGCCTGCAACTGGTCCAAAACGCCGCAACGGGACTCCTGAGGAAATTGCACCCGTTTGAAACCTACTGGGTCACAGGGATAACGTGCAAACTCCTGCCAGACAGCACCCGAGGTCAGGATCAACCTGGGTATCTGGTGCTGTGAGGCAGCAGCCAAACTAGCTCAGCCCCACCTTGATATGAACTGTGTCACCACATCCCAAAGATGTGTGGGTTTGTAGGTTAATTGGGCTCTGTGAATTGCCAGTAATACGTAGAGTGGATGTGATAGTTCAACCAACTTGCTACTGCACAGAACATTTTGGAAGTGAAAATTCCCTCTCATTTATTGTCAGATAAGATTTCTTTAAGACTGTTATTTAAGACATCATACATCTTTAAGACTTATTATGCATTAAGTTGCTTCCTACTGCGGGGTAGCTCCACATTATTTTATGCACATTTTAAAGTGCTTTATTTCAAATATTTTCCAGAGCTTCTTAATCAGATTCTTGTTTAACAATCTTTCGTCTGTAGGCAGCATGGAGACTATGCAAATCGGTGTCACTTACTCATGAATGTTCACTTTCTTTTAGAACTGTGGAGGCAGACACAGGCATGACAATATTATATTGTGATTCAGTATTCCTCTGATTGCGTTCAATTTTCCTATTAAGATAATTCTCTGCAGCTGCAAGAAATAACGACGGGTTATTGATCCAGCCTTTAATTTTCATGTCTTTAACGTCATCTGGCAACTTTTGTACTCAGGGTTTGGGTAAATTGCATGGAGTTTCAAAGAAGGCTTTGCTTACTAATGAGTATTCAAATGCACATCACAACTGTACCTCTTGTGTTGATGACAGTTACACAGTGGGTGTGCAATCACTCCAGGTTTTTGGAATCTAATATTCAACGACTATAATTGATTATCTGTCAAATAATAACAATATTCCTGCTGTTTACCACACTAATTTTGTGATATAACTGGACTAATTCAGTGGGATCCAGGATGCACACGACATCCTTAAGAATTTACAATATATTCTTGTGCCTTTCTTAAGACAGTGTTGTATCACTAAGAAGCATTAACAAATTCTTAGATATTCATCCGGGGAAAAGAAAACTTCTGCTCAAATATATCCAACTAGTTAAAGATGTGTAGGAAGCAAGTCTGAAGAAGGGTCTGAAGAAGAGTCTCGACTGGAAACGTCGCCTATTCCTTCTCTCCATAGATGCTGCCTCAGCATCTGCAGTTCCAGCATCTGCAGTTCCTTCTTAAACAAGGAACAGCAGATGCTGGTTTATACCAAAGATAAACACAAAATGTTGGAATAACTCAGTGGGTCAGGCAGCATCTCTGGAGAAAAAGAATGAGTGATGTTTCGAGTCGGAACTTTTCCTACCTCTAGCTTCTCCGCGCCCTCTCTACTGTCCGAAAGAAGGGTTTTGACCCAAAACTTCACCCATCCTTTTTCTCCAGAGATGCTGCCTGATCCACTGATTTACTCCAGCACTTTGTGTCTATCCAGCTAGGTAACAATAATATACAACTAGATAATAAATCCAGCATAATCAGGGACGAGTCTCAGCCTGGACACTCCGTCTTCTAACCCTTCCCATCCGGCAAGAGGTACAGAAGTATGGAAACACACTCCTCCAGATTCAGGGATAATTTCTTCCTGGCTGTTATCAGGCAACTGGACCATCCTACCAACAACTAGAGAGTGGTCCAAAGCTACTATCTACCTCACTAGAGACCATCAGACTATTTTAAATAGACTTTACTGGGCAGTATCTTGCATTAAATGTTTTTCCCTTTATCGTGTATCTGTACACTGTGGATGACTCGATGATAATCATGTATAGTCTTTCCACCGACTGATTAGCATAAAATAATAGCTTTTCATTATACCTCGGTACATGTGACAATAAACTAAATTAAATTCAACTAGGTGAATATCCAGTTATGTACAAAGAAGAAGGGTTCCCAACCTGAAATGTCACCCATCCTTTTTCTCCAGAGATGCTGCCTGACCCACTGAGTTACTTCAGCGCTGTGTGTCTATCTTAAGACAGGATAAAAACAATACAACTATGTAAAAAAAAAAAATCAACACATGAACTCGACTTAATGAGTTATTGAATTGAATTGACCATTAGAAAAAGGCCTGCCCATGTGCTGTACTGTTATATGCTTGTTTTTATTGGAAGACACAGCAAGGAAACAGGCTCTTTGGCCGACTGAGTCCACACTGATCATCGATCACCCTTTCATACTTGTTCCATGTTTCCCAGTTTAAAATGTAATCCTCTCGTGTGGCATGAGGTGATGCAGGAACTAGTTGTGTTCTCTATTATAGTATAACGTGCAAGGAATGAACATCTTCTTACATGCCTTTGTGATGAAGGCATTTATTCCAGTATTTTTGGCCAAACAAGTTATTGACGCATCAAATGCCTCCCACCCTGACGCAGGGCAGGGTTGCAGTTTGAAGCAACTCTCTGACGCATGAGAATCCCCACGATTCTCTTGCAGAGAGCAAACTTTTTCCAGTGTTTTCAAATTAAAACAGATGTCATAATCTGGCCTGGATTCCAACAATTATCTCAGTGTTTCCTTTTCCTTTTTTTTGCAAACAGTCGAGAGTGATTTCCCCATTGTTTTATGCCTTCCTATTGTGTATAATCTTTTACAGTCAACATTTTCTATTCCTAAGAGTAAATACTACCTCCCTATTTTGAAATTGAAATTGTAATTGAAAGGCACGGCACGGAAACAGGCCCTTCTGCCCACCGAGTCCATGCCGACCAGCGATCACCCTGTACACTAGCACTATCCTACACACTAGAGACAATTTACAATTTTTACTTAAGCTAATGAACCATCAAACCTTCACGTCCTTCGGAATGTGGGGGGAAACTGGAACACCCGGAGAAAATTATTTTATATTTGCTCTACTGTGTTCCACGATGAATCAGGTCGGTTTACCTCTCTCTTCAGTCTGAATAACGTCCAGCCAACACGCAACAGGCACGTTGAATTGTAGAGCTCCCTATCGAGTCTGCTCCGCCATTCAATCATGGCTGATCTCCCCAGAACCTTTGACACCCTTACTAATCAAGAACCTGTCAACCTCTTCTTTAAGAAATTACATTTGCTATTGCAGATTTGCTATTTTGGTCTTCAAGCAACAAAGATTTCCCCAGGAATTTAGGAAAAGCCTTGCAGTAAGACACTTGCAGTTGAAACTGAGATTGAATCTGATAATCATTGTGATTGAGAATCAAATTGCTAAATTTACATAGACACATAAAAACAACCAAGTCAAACTCAAGTGCAATAGGTCGAGCAAAGGGGAACATGCAGAGTGTAGAAAAAGAGTAGAGTTCTCAGCATTTTAGTGCACTTTACTGGTCTGAAGTATTCTTCAAATTATACAGTATATAACTGTAGCGTGTTGATATTGGATTCTGGACTACAAACTGTAGGGAGAGGGGAGTTAGATGAATAATTGAGTAACACTAAAGTAAACCAAGGCCCTATTGCACCATTGAATCATGGTATAGTTTGCTAATTTGCTTGATTGCTCCACCTCTACATTATATAGATGTAGAGATGTAGGAACAGAATTGGGCCATTTGGCCCATTGAGTCTACTCCGCCATTCAACCATGGCTGATATATTTTTCCCTCCTAACCCCATTCTTCTGCCTTCACCCTGTAACCCTTGACACCCTTACTAATCAATAACCTATCAATCGCCGCTTTAAAAATAACCAATGACTTGGCCTGTGGCAATTAATTTCACAGATTCACAATCCTCTGGTGAAAGAAATTCCTCCACATCTCCTTTCTAAAGGTACGTCCTTTTATTCTGAGGCTGTGCCCTCTGGTTCTACACTCTCCCACTGGTGGAAGCATTATTTCCATGTCTGCTCTTTCTAGGTGTCTCATTATCTGCTAGGTTTCAATGATATCCCCCTGTAATCCTTCTAAACTCCAGTGAGTACAGACTCAGAACCATCAAAATCATCGTTAAACCAATCATCCCCAGCATCAATTTCGTAAACATCCTCTGGACACTCTCCAAAAGCCAGCACTTCCTTCCCCAGATATAGCACCCAAAACTGCTCACAATATTCCAAACAAGGTTTGACCAGCACCTTATAAAGCCTCATCCTTGCTTTTATATTCTAGTTCCCACAAAATGTATAAGCACACATTCTCGGTCTTGCAGGACCATTATACCCCAGTGAATGTTCTTTATGCCTTGCAAGACCATTAGTTCTGCATGCTGTGATATATGCTGGCATGCGTGTCTGAGAGAAGACATGTTCAACCTTTGGATGAAACTGTGTCAACATCGCTTATGCATGCAAGTCCACTCTAGTGGAAAGTTTGAGGTGACTGTGCCAGCGGCCAGCCTGGGGTTGGGGGTGGGGGGGGGGGGGGGGGGGGGGGGGGGGGGGGGGGAAGGGAAGAGCACACACTATTGAAGATCACCCTACAGCAGCTTAGGCATGGCATTAACAATAAGTGGTGCTGCCAGGGATCAGCTGGCATTGTCCAAGTTGATCTTATATTCCTGTGGCCAGGTTTAAAGGGGAAAGACCTGTTAATAATCCAAAAGGACAATATGCAATTTGTCATTCAAATAACTGCTGTTGTTTTACATGCTCCTGAGGCAGTCTTGCAATCTTTTCCTCATTTTTCTCAATCCATATTTCCCAATTCCCTAATTCTAATATTAGATTTTATGCAACACATTTGTTTACTTTGTACGGATGCGTTTATTTGAATCACAAACAAATATCTTTCAATTCTCATCCAAAAAACACAGATTGTTGAAAACAAGAAATGCAGATGCTGGATTACATGAAAAGACACAATGATCTGGAGCAACTCAGCTGGTCAGGAGCATCGCTGGAGAACATGGATAGGTGATCTTTCAGGTTTGTATACTTCTTCGGGCTGGATATGTGACATTTTGGGTTGGGACCCTTCTTCAGAATGGATACTTGCGGTTTTGGATCATGACCCTTCTTCAGAATTGATATATGATGTTTTGGGTCAGGATCCTCCTTCTGACTGGATATGTGACGTTCTGGGTCGAGACCCTCCTTCTGACTGGATATGTGACGTTCTGGGTCAGGATCCTTCTTCTGACTGGATATGTGACTTTTCGGATCACAACCCTTTTCAGCTTTTCTCAAATAATTACATTTAAAGGAAAACAAAATGATTTCACAAAAAAACATAGATAAAGAACGTAAGCAATGCCCGCAAAGAAAGTGAGCTTGTCTGAGGTGTTCATCAAATTATATTTAACTGAAGCTCATTCATTATAATTCTGGGCTCCATACTTTGAGGAGAGGGGAGTTAGGTGAATAATTGGGTAACACTAAATGTGAACCATCGACCTATTGCACCACAGAGTCATGGCAAGACTGTTATTTTCCCCTAATTAGTCATAGATTCATACAGCGCAGAAACAAGCTCTTCAGCCCAACTCGCCCAGGTCGACCAAGATACCCCATCTATACCCCTTTAAACCTTTCCTATCCATGTACCTGTCCAAATGTTGTTATAGTACCTGCTTCAATTACATACTCTAGCAACTCATTTAATATAACCAACATCCTCTGTGTGAAAAAGTTGCCCCTCAGGTTCTGATTAAAATCTTTGGGCTCACTTTAAACCTACATCTTCTAGTTCTCGATTCCCCGCCCTGGGTAAAATAATTCTGCATATTCACACTATATATTCGACTCATGATTTTATACACCTCTATTAGATCACCCCCTCAGCCTCCTGCGCTCCAAGGAATAAAGTCCTAGCTTGCTCAATCTCTCCGTATGGCTCAATTCTGGAAGTGTCCTCATAAATACCAGTTGAATTATATGGAGCAGTTTCAAAATATTAATTAATCGCCACAATATGTGTTATGAGGAAACATTAATTCAGGTGGGCCTAATTACATGCTATTCTAAGGATTTAGATGGATGAAGAGTAATTTACAAAGGGTTAAACTCTTTTAATAACCTGACATACCCAGTGAGTGTACATTCAGTTTACTATGATGCACAAGGACTCCTTTTACTGGGCATTAACGCCAGAGAATGACTTTGTGCATTGACTAAACCTCTAATGCGAGTGCATGCATCTTTCAGCCTAAACCCTCTCACCCTCTCAGCCAAATTCGATTTAAAGAGAATATTACCAGGCCACAATTTACAGACAACATTGATTGTAAATATTTATATCTTGCCAATAAAACTAAAATGTTTAGTAGATTGATGCGACCACAGGACAAGAAGTTACATTGGTGCATTTTACTTAACAGCTTACCCTTATTTTCAAAGCCCATCTTGTAGAGTTTTACGAGTAGACTTGTAAGTTATTGGTTTTAGTCAACTTACAGGCAGTTATATCTTGCATTGGGTATCTTAATTATAAGAATGTTTTTTTGTATGCATCACACAGCCTAGTAGTAAATACAAATGAAAATCAGGTTGCCCTTTTCAGAATATATTGATTTCAATATTTAATTTTAATAGGGAGACACGATGAACCCCCACTCCACAACCCTCATCCCACCTCACAACCCCCCACCCACCTCCCCCCCTCTATTCGCTGTGTCCCACCCAGATGCGTACCTTCTCCACCATCCCACCCCTTCTTTTCCCTTCCCCCCCACTGTCCCTAACCCACCTACATTCCTCCTCTAGCTTCACAATTCACTCCTCTTCTCTCTTCATCAGCATTCTGCCTACGTTTTCATCTCTAGCTTTTGTACACCCAATCAACAACCCCCCCCCCCCCCCCCCCAACCACTGAAACAAGGTACTGCAGATGCTGGCTTACATAAAAAGACACAATGTGCTGGAGTACGTCACATCTTTGGACATGGGTAGGCGACATGGATCACCGTGTATTTCAGAGATGCTGCTTGACCCACTGAGTTACTCCAGCACTTTGTGTCTTTTTCAATTTTATTAAATTAATGTTGTTAGATTTGATAGCAGGGATAGTGATTTTTAAAAGTTTTTTAATTTTAGAGATACAGCATAGAATCTGGCCCTTTGGCCCAGAGTACACACCAATTAGCGATCCCCGCACACTAACACCATCCTACACACTAGGGGCAATTTATAATTTTACTGAAACCAATTAACCTACAAACCCTAACGTCTATGGAATGTGGGAGGAAACCGGAGCTTCCGGGGAAAACCCACATGGTCACGGGGCAAAAGTACAAACTCCGTACAGACACAGCCCATGGTCAGGAGCAAACCCGTGTCTCTGGCGCTGAAAGGCAGCAACTATACCACTGCGCCACCGTGCCACATAAGATGCACCCCGATGTTTTTGGGTACATTTGATACCCAGGAAATTCGCATTACTAAAAAATTTTCACAATGGTGTTTTGCTGTCTATTTTTTTAAATTAAGTAAATGCAGCAGTATATTTTGTATTATCCAACCCATTGATCATGTAAATATATATTTTTCAGGAAACTCCATGGTTAACCCTGTTTGGTGCAAGATTTGTTGGCTGAGTCTTTCATCCATAAAGGGTTAAATGGACACTTTTAGAATGGTGGAAACTGCAAGATTGGTGCATATTCCATACACAAGGGAGGCGTGTGTATGAATCGAGCTCCCAGAGGATGTAGTTGAGGCAGGTACAATCTATATAACTAAAAGTCTCATCTTGAGCACTTCCTGTCTGCGCTGTATATTAATTTTTGAAAAAACGCTACTATATATCGCTATGATATTTGGCCAATCTTAGTCACAGTCCTCCTCCGCTGAGGCAGCCCCGAGGATTTTTCCGATCGATGAAAAATAAAAAAGTTATGAGTATTTAAATAATCTTGAGATCAGCTGATTGGTCCTCTCGCCTGTCAATCACCACGATGAAGGTAACGACCCTTCCGGAGGGGGGAGGACCATAAAACCCCGGATGCCTGGACGTGAGTCAGTCACTCTAGAAGATCGCAAAGGAGAGTCCACAACTATGATTCTAAGCTGTTCAACTGAACAATGAGTCTGCAATATACTTGCAGCAAAGGATTTGTTAACCCTTAATGACAATGTAATGAGCAGGGATTTGGTGACCTGCACTCTGCTTGAAATGCTATGAAACTGAATTTGGTGGCCTGCATTCTGCTTGAAATCCATAGAGTAGGAGTCCTACAGCACAGAAATTGGCCTTTTGGGCCAACTCGTCCATACTGACCAAGATGCCCCATCCATGCTAATCTCATTTGGCCTTGCCTGGCCCATACGCCTCTAACCTTTCCTGTCCATGTACCTATATAAATATCTTTTAAACTAGACTAAGTGGGGCTCGTTGAAACTCATTGGGTCCCATGTTCACACGGGAGGGCTGGTTCATCAACACAATATTCCACCTCTCAACCAATTCCAATGGGTGCGGGGGGGGGGGGAGGTGTGGGGGGGGTGGGCCGGAGGGACTGGTTTCCAGAGGACTAGTATGGACATTTTGGGCCAAATGGATTATTGGGCTGGCAGCTCAGTCACTCAGGCCTGGTGGGCTGGCAGCTCTGTCACTCAGGCCTGGTGGGCTGGCAGCTCAGTCATTCAGGGCTGGTGGGCTGGCAGCTCAGTCACTCAGGGCTGGTGGGCTGGCAGCTCAGTCACGCAGGGCTGGTGGGCTGGCAGCTCAGTTACTCAGGTCTGGTGGGCTGGCAAACCCTTGCTATGAAACTTGAGCAAGGCCGCCGCCCCCTGATGTTTGGCTGCAGTGCGATCGGAGATACGATCTGGAAAACAATCACATCTCCGGCAAGGTAAGAGATTGAAAAAAGGTTCCCCCGAACCCCTCCCCCACTTCCACCCCCACCCCCCACATAAAACAAACCAGATAACATTAACACATACTTTTAAAACACACTAAAAATGCAAAAAAGACGAAAAGACAAACAGACTTTTGGCGAGGCTGCCATCGCTGATGGAGCCACCCGGTGGAAGATCGAAGGAATGTGATACTGATAAAATAGGTTAAATGGCAGACAGTAATCACTCTGACCATTCCCTCTTCTCCCCTCTTCCATCAGGCATGAGGTACAGAAGTGTGAAAACGCACACCTCCAGATTCAGGGATAGTTTCTTCCCATCTGTTATCAGACAACTGAATCATCCTATCACAAACTAGAGAGCGGTTCTAACCTACCATCTACCTCCATGAAGACCATTGGACTATCTATAATCGGACTTTACTGGACTTTATCTTTATCTTTATTTCTGGTGACTGGTTAGCATGCAACAAAAAGCTTTCATTCTACTAGGATACATGTAACAAAAAACTAAACTAAACTGGAAAAAAGTCACGTTTTGTAAAAATAAGACTATAAATACATCCAATGCAGTGAAAAAGCTTCCAGATTTTAGGATACAAATTCAGAACAATGTAGGCAGTCTGAAGAAGGGTCCCGACACAAAACATCATCTATCCATGTTCTCCACGGATGCAGCTTCACCTGCTCCACCGCTTTGTGACCTTTTTTTTGTAAACCAGCATCTGCATTTCCTTGTTTCTACAATGTCGGCTGATCCTGATATTAATAAATGTGTAAAATAACTAATTGAAATCTAGGTTTTAGCCCATGATGTGCAAAATTTAAAAGGCTAAAGCCAATGAATTTGTGTAAAATCTCTATTAGTAAATTTGAGAATTACACTATTGAAAGTTATTGAAGCTTCAGAAAGGATATCATGCAGATTTACTGGGAAGATGCTTAATCAGAAACATAATAAGAAAAAATAGGGATGATCTTAATTACTACACCATAAATTATGAGGCTCGAGGTAATAAATATTTAACTTATGGATTGAGGAGACAGGCGCGATATAAGCAGACTGTTCCCAGTAGTTAAGGGATTAAGAACAAAGAACCATAGATACAGCTATAAATATGAAGGATTGGTAGAGAGCGCAGAAAAATCTGTTTTGCCCAGAGAATTATGTGGATGATAAATTCATTTCTAGTATTAGTGATTGGGGAAGAAGCTCTGACAAATGTAGACACACAGAACTGCAGATGCTGTTTTGCAAAAAAAAAACCAGTGCTGGAGTAACTTAATTAGGTCAGGCAGCTTCTCTGGAGAACAGAGATAGGCGATGTTTTGGGTCGGCAACCTTCTTCAGACTCCAATAATAATATGCGATTACTCTAGATCTACGGATGAAGGGAAGCGAGTAGGAAAATCCTGGTTGTTAGAATCAGAAATATTTTCTCACAAAAAATGGATAAAGGTGGTGGTTCAAAGGTGCTTTATATGTCACATATGTAACTGCACAGTGAGATGTATTTTGCGTATATTACACATGCCGGTGCCACCACAGCTTGGCGCCATTATTCAAAGCCCAATGTACTGGAGTAGTTCCTCCGAACCTCTCCTTGCCCGGCCATCCTGATTTCGCGAGGGGACCCCCGGCAGCCAACCTTGAAGGCACCAGAGCATTACCCCAAATCACCCTCCTACCGGCCCTTGCTCTCTGATCCGTCATCTCTAGCTACCTCCCGGTCCCCCCGACTGACGAGCCTTCGAGCGGGTTCCCGGTCCCACTGTCCGACGCGCCTTATCAATCAATAATAGCCTTATAGATGATTATAGCCAGATATTATCATCTTGCCAGGCTAAGGGGCCTATTTTCCTTCTTGCAATGATTTCTATGTGTGGGTTAGTAATTGAAGCAGAAATCTTCATCTTTATGTATGGAGAAATAATCTTCAATTATGGGGTGGTGGTGAGACCAGATACGATAGGCCATTTAAGATACAAGGAGAGGTTAAACAGGCTTGCATTGTTTTCTCTGGAATGCTGGTAGTTGGGAGACCTGATAGAAGAATATAAAAGTATGAGATAGGGTGGGCAGTCAGAACCTTTTTCCCCAGGGTAGAAACATGAAAGACAAGAGGGAAAAGATTTAAGGTAAGAGGGGCAAACTTTAAAGGAGATGTGATTGGCAACTTTTTTTTTACACAGTAGATGGTGGATGCCTGGAACACGCTGCCAGAGTTGGTGGTGGAAGCAGATACGATAATGTAGATTTAAGAGGCTTTTAGAAAGGCACATGGATATGCAGGGAATAGATGGATATGGATCATGTGCAGGCAGAGGAGTTAGTGTAACTTGGCATGTTCGGCACAGACATTATGGGCCAAAAGGCCTGTTCCTGTGCTGTTTTATATTCTGTGTTTATGTTTTGCAGGATAGATGCAATATCTATCTCAAATATTTGGACTACCAGTAAATGAATACAGGAGACATAAGGAACTGCAGATGCTGGAATGTTGAGCAAAGCACCGTGCTGGAGGGACTCGCTGGTCAGGCACATTTTGAGGAGGGAATGGACAGGCGACATTCGGGTTGGGACCCTTCTTCTGACTTGAATACCAGATAGTTGCCTCCAGACACAGCCTCATTGGACTCCTGAACTGGCTTTAGTTTTTATCGCAACTCATTTAGCCCTCAGTAAGGGCATCCAGATCATGGCCCATCCACACTCTTCCATGGAATTCCCAGTCAGTGCAACAGCATGCCTGATTGTCGTGATTAGAATGACCTACCTGTTGTCATTAACTCTGAGATGTCAGTTTCTTGCATTGGTTCCTCCCTCTCCCACGCAGCACGCTCCCATTCAACCCATTGTGCCTATGCCTGCCCTATGGTAGAGCTTGCCAAAAAAGTCCCAGCTAATTTCGTACAACTCATTTCAAACATTTATACACCTTCCTGTTGAAAGTTACCATTTAATGTTCTTTCATCATCCTTTTGGGCTGTGACTTACAGATCAAAACTATTCACAACAAGAATGGTGACAAGACTGGTTTCCATAGGACTAGTATGGACATTTTGGGCCAAATGGATTATTGGGCTGGCAGCTCAGTCACTCAGGCCTGGTGGGTTGGCAGCTCAGTCATTCAGGGCTGGTGGACTGGCAGCTCAGTCACTCAGGGCTGGTGGGCTGGCAGCTCAGTCACTCAGGGCTGGTGGGCTGGCAGCTCCGTCACTCAGATCTGGTGGGCTGGCAAACCCTTGCTATGAAACTCGAGCAAGGCCGCCGCCCCCTGATGTTTGGCTGCAGTGCGATCGGAGATACAATCTGGAAAACAATCACATCTCCGGCAAGGTAAGAGATTGAAAAAAGGTTCCCCCGGGTAGAAACTCCTTTCAAACATTTATACACCTTCCTGTTGAAAGTTGCCATTTAATGTTCTTTCATCATCCTTTTGGGCTGTGACTTACAGATCAAAACTACTCACAACAAGAATGGAGACAAGAAGCAAAATAGAGATTCAATGCATTCAAGAGATCCTATGAAGCATGTTCCTTCTTGACTCAATGGCCTCTTTCTCATTGTATGATTCTAATATCCCTAAATCAAGGGTTCCCAACCAGGGGGCAAATTTTGCCTACCCTGGGGGTAAATTTGTTGATTCTGGATATGTACATATCTTTTCCAATTAACCAACTGTGTTTGGTTCTGGTATCTGGTATTTGGTTTGGTTCTGTTCATCATTAGTTGTTCATAAATAAGTGAAATAACATTGTTATGTGCTATTAAAGTTGCCAGTGGTAAACGGGACGAAAATGGTTGGGAACCCCTGCTCTATATCATTGTATGATTCAGTGAACTGACAGCCAGACAAGGTCATAAGTTCATAAGATCATAAGATTTAGGAGCGGAACTAGGCCAATCGGCCTATTGATTGGCCGATTGGCCTAGTTCCTCTATTCAATCATGGCTGTTCTATTTTTCCCTATCAACTATATTCTCCTGCCTTTTCCCCGTAATGTTTGACACCCTTACTAATCAAGAACCTATCAATCGCTGCTTTAAAAATACCCAATGTCTTGGCCTCCACAGCTCCATGTGGCAATGAATTCCACAGATTTTCCACTCTCTGTCTGAAGAAATTCCTCCTAATCTCCATGCTAAAGGTACATTATTTTATTCTGTGCCCTCTGGTCCTCTCCACATCCAAGGCCTCATTAGAGTAGGTCTGAAAACACTTCCTTAACTAGTGAATTTTAGGTTACAATTAAATGTACAATGCATCATTTTAATACGGATGCATATTAAAGAAAATGCATGTTAACTATATCCTACAGACTCCGCATGCAATGTTTGATACTTTTTTGAGTGTGGGAAGAGTTCACCCCAAGTACAACAACTCCCTCTGCTGGTTTCTAAGTTACTGCAACTGACCCTTGAAGCAGACTGACAGCATTGCACCCTCATATTACTCTGGAATCTCTGCTCACATTAAGTGGTAGGGTGGACTTGCACCTAACAATCAGCATTAAAAAAATATAACAATTCTATGATTAATGACACAAGTGCTGGAGTAACTCAGTGGGTTAGGCAGCATCTCTGGAGATCATGGAGAGGAAAACGTCATCTATCTATGTTCTCCAGAAATGCTGCCTGACATGCTGAGTTACTGTAGCACTGTGTGTTCATTTTCATAAACCAGCATCTGCAGTTCCTCGTATCAACAATTATATAATGGTAGATTTGCACATAGATAACTGAACGGGGACATGTTTCTTGTGGTAACAAGCATATTGAAAAGAAAGCTCAATAGTCATACAGCACAGACACGGCCCTTCAACCCAACTCATTCATGTCGACCAAGATGCCCATCTAAGCTAATCCTATTTGCCCATGTTTGTCCCATATCCCCCTAAATGTTTCCGATCCATACACCTGTCCAAATGTCTTTTAAATGTTGTAATTGTACCTGCCTCACCTACTTCCTCTGGCAACTCATTCCATGCACCCACCACACTATGTGTGAATAAGTTAATCCTCAGGTTCCTATTGGATCTTTTCCCTCTCACCTTAAACCTATGGTTCTTGAATCCTCTGGTTCTTGATTTCTCCATCTTGGGTAAAAGCTTCTGTCCATTTACTCTATTTATTCCCTACATGATTTTGTACACCTTTATAAGATCACCCCTCGACCTCCTGCGCTCCAAGGAATAAGGTCCTCACCTGCCCAATCTCTCCCTATAGCTCAGGCCTTTGTGGTAAATTAATTGCAAAATAAAACTCACTCTCCACATTCACTCTATCCAAGCCTTTCACTATTCAGTCAGTTTCAATAAGGTCCCCTCTCATCCTTAAAAACTCCAGCGAGTACAGGCCCAGTGCTGTCAAATGCTCATCATATGTTAACCCACTCATTCCTGGGATCATTCTTGTAAACCTTCTCTGGACCCTCTCCAGAGCCAGCACATCCTTCCTCAGATATGGGGCCCAGAATTGCTCACAATACTCCAAATGCGGCCTTACCAGCGCCTTATAGAGCCTCAGCATTACATCCATGTTTTTGTGTTCTCGCCCTCGTAAAATAAATGCTAGCATTGCGTTTGCCTTCCTTACTACTGATTCGACTTGCAAATTAACTTTTTGGGAATCCTGCACCAGCACTCCCAAGTCCCTTTGCACTTCCGATTTCTGGATTCTCTCCCCATTTAGAAAATAGTGTACACCTTTATTACTACTACCAAAATGCATGAGTCTACACTTTGCTGCACTATTTTCAAAGGATTTAAAGGTTTCAAAGGTATTTTATTGTCACGTGTACCAATTAAGGTACAGTGATATCTGCCACTTCTCTGCCCACTCTCCCAACCTTGTCCCTCTGCAGAGTCCCTGCTTTCTCTACATCACCGGCCCCTCCACCTTTTTTCGTATCATCTGCAAACTTGGCCACAAAGCCTTCAATCCACACATCCAAATCATTAATATACTACATGAAGAGTACCGGGCCCAGCACCGAACCCAGCGCAATCGTGGAGTCCAACAAAAACTTTGAACACAGAATAGTACAGAACAGGAACAAGTCCTTTGGCCACAATATTACTGCTGAACATGATGCCAAGGCTGCTTCCATGCTGCATCTTTTAAAAAATACACATTTCCAGTGCTCTCTGAGAAAAGCAGAAATTGAAATGCTTGGTGGCTTTTGAAATAAAACATAGATTTACCAAGTGCCTGTAAAGTACTCGCCTGCCATGGGCTCTCACCAGTTATAATGTAAATTGTTGAGAGTTCAGCTTCTGTGGCATTCTGAGCAGTAGGTGCTAATCCACTAATCTGATACGGAGAGTGAAACTGTTCTTCTATGTCTGTTTAGTACTGATATTAGTAATGCCACATCTGAGCATAATAAGAGTAATTAGCATAATAGAATAGGCCGCCCTTGATTTCAGGGCTTTATACCTTAGAGACACAAGGCGGAAATAGGCCCTTCTGCCCACCGAGTTTGCATCGACCAGTGATCACCCTGTACACTGCACTATCCTACACATTAGGAACAATTTATAATTTCACCAAAGCCAATTAACCTACAAACCTGCACATCTTTGGAGTGTGGGAGGAAACCAGACCACCCAGAGAAAACCCCAGTGGTCACAGGGAGAACGTACAAACTCCGTACAGCCAGGATCGAACCCGTGTCTCTGGCGCTGTGAGTCAGAAACTCTACCGCTGAGCTACTGTGCCGCCCTTAAGCTGTAGAAAGAATACATAGTGCAGGAGAGAACTCCTGATTCTCACAATCGCTCAGATTTTTCTTCAATGGGAAATACTTTGTTTACTGGCTACTCAATTTATTGCATTTGGAGGTTATTGAGAGGTTATAGAATTATACAGCATGGAATAACTTGGCCCAACTCACCTGTGCTGACTAACATGCCCCATCTAAGCTAACCCCATTTGCTTGAGACTGGCACAAATCCCTGGTGCTGGTGTAACTCAGCGGGTCAGGCAGCATCTCTGGAGAAAAAGGATGGGTGACACAGCGAGTCGGGACCCTTCTTCAGACAGAAAGTAGGGGGTGGGATGTGAGAGGGGAAGAGCTGGAGGTGAGAAAAGATCAGGACTGATCAGGGCCAGCCACAAATGACCACAGGCAGGGTGTTGCCTGGTAGGTCCATTATTGGCTATTGGTCGATTATCAGCGATGGGCCGAAGGGCCTGTTTTCATGCTGTATCTTTCAATTCAATCAACCAGTGTGCAATCATGGAATCCAACACAGAAATTAGAACACAGACGGTACAGCACGGGAATAGGCCCTAAGATGCTGCCAGACCCGCAGAGTTACTGCAGCACTTAGTTAGAAACCATCTGCAGTTCTTTATTTCAACATCATCTCCAAGAAGATTGGTGTTGACTACATAGGCAGTTAGCGTGTCCCTCCCTGACGGAGAGGTGTTGGATCTAAACGGACTGCAGGTTTGGGCTGCAGTCAGCCCAAGCAAAGTGGCTCTCTCTACACAAAAGTCGTTAACATGAACATATTTCACTATTAATCAGCCGACAGCCCAGATAACATGCAGTAAATCATGGAGAATTGTACAAATACAATACGGAAACAGGCCCTTAGGCCCAACATCCATGCTAACCAAAAAGCCCCATTTAAGCTAGGGCTATTCGGCCCAATTTGCCCAGTGATCACCCGTCCACACTAGTTCTATGTTATCCCACTTTTGCATGCACTCCCTGCAGACGAGGGGGAATTTAGAGGGCAATTAACCTACAAATCCGCATGTGTTTGGGGTGTGGAAGATAACAGGAGCACCCATAGAAAACCCACAAGGTCGCAGGGAGAACGTGCAAACTCCGCTCAGAGCATCCAAGGTCAGGATCAAACCTGGATCTCTGACGCTGTGCCTCTGTGCATCCCTAATTTATCTTCAGAAATCTTAATCACATTGGTATCTGAGAGACATTACTGATGCACAGAAACTATTAACAGCAATTGAGTACATTGATAGAAAAGGTTCTTCACTGACCTCCCCAGATTGTATTGATTTATGAGATGTGAACCCTTAAGTGAAGTGAACTATATTGACCTTTTTAATAATTAAGATTCATGCAGGATTTATTTGTTGTAAATTCTAGATTACACTTGTTTCCTACTTTGGATGTTTCAACTTCACATTAAAAAAAATCATTCCCTTTACAAATGAAGTAGCAGCACTGAGCTCCAAATTTCTTTTCCCTTGAAGCACAAAACAGAAAATGGCTTTGCTGCCAGGACCTGATTCAATCAACTGCAGTACATTGGAAACCCACAGGCTAGAACTGCTGCAAAAAGCTGACTTGTATTTTAATTAATAATGTGATACACCATTTTCAACAACCCGGCCTCTGGCAATCTGATTTGCTTTTTATTATTTGCTGTAAAAATACTGTCCAAACACATAAGGTTCAGGTGACTTTGGCTGCACAGTTCTGAAGTGACCTCAGAGTACATAGCGAAAATGACTTCTGCGTATAACTGATGGACTATGGCAATGGCAAAACTTTTATTATAATCCCTGTAGTTTTCAGACATTAGGTTACATTTGATTTGTTGCTGCTAAATCTCCTTTTTATTACCAAAAGTCTAAGATGTATATATCTATATATATATAATATATACCGGTATATGTTTGTAATTGAATGCCTTGTTTACAATGTATATGTTAAGTTTGACATCTGTGTCAAGATAAGGGTTTATTTGTCACAGACCTGATATGAAATTATGAGAGGCAAAGACACGGTGGAGGCACAATGGTTCAGCAGTAGATTTATGCCAGAGACCCCATTTCGATCCTGACTATGGGTGCAGTCTGTACGGAATTTGTACGTTCTGCCTGTGACCGCGTGGGTTTTCTACAGGTGATTCCGTTTCCTCCCACGCTCCAAAGAAGAAAAGGCTTGTAGGTTCATTGGTAAAAATTGTAAATTGTCCGTAGTATGTAGTATAGTGCTAGTGTATGGCCATCACTGGTCGGCACAAACTCTCTGGGCTGAAGGGCCTTTTTCTGCGCTGTACAAATGTTAATTTGCACCAAACATGAACCATAACAATGAAAATCTTACTTGTTGCCCTTTATAAGTACATTAGATGCAACAATAAATATACAATAAATCGTCAGATCTTGTAAGTAAACTAGAGCATGGGCAAAAGCCAAAGCATGTAGCACAACCATAGTTGTGCAAAGTTTGTAGTGGTTGAGGTAGGGTTAACATAGAAATATAGAAAATAGGTGCAGGAGCAGGCCATTCGGCCCTTCGAGCCTCCACCACCATTCAATATGATCATGGCTGATCATCCAACTCAGTACCCAGTACTGGCATTCGCTCCATACCCTTTAACCACAAGGGCCATATCTAACTCCCTCTTAAATATAGCCAATGAACTGGCCTCAATTACCTTCTGTGGCAGAGAATTCCACAGATTCACCACTCTCTGTGTGAAAAATGTTTTTCTCATCTCGGTCCTAAAAGACTTCCCCCTTATCCTTAAACTGTGACCCCTTGTTCTGGACTTCCCCAACATCGGGAACAATCTTCCTGCATCTAGCCTGTCCAACCCCTTAAGAATTGTGTAAGTCTCTATAAGATCCCCCCTCAATCTTCTAAATTCCAGCGAGTATAAACCAAGTCTATCCAGTCTTTCTTCATATGGAAGTCCTGCCATCCCAGGAATCAGTCTGGTGAACCTTCTCTGTACTCCCTCTATGGCAAGAATGTCTTTCCTTAGATTAGGAGACCTAAGGAAAGGAGATTAGAGATTAGAGATTAAGATGGCTAAGGTAGATTTAAGGTAGCATTGAGGTAGGGTATGGGTGATTGAGGTATGGTATGTGTGGTTGAGGTAGTGTTGAGATGGTTAAGGTAGCGTTGAGGTGGTTAAGGTAGTGTGAAGATGGTTATGGTAGTGTTAAGGTGGTTAAGGTAGCTTTGAGGCAGAGTATGGGTGGTTGATGTACAGTATGAGGGGTTGAGGTAGTGTTGAGGTGGTCGAGGTAAGGTTGAGGAAGGTTTGAGGTAGAATATGGGTGGTTGAGGTATGGTATGAATATTTGAGATCGATTTTTTTTTTAATTTACTAATTAAATAAATGTTATTGAGCCATCAAAAAATGGGTACAGGTTATGTTGCCATATCCAAGCTCATTTTTTCCAAATGTACTTATCAAAACAGAACATTTGAGTATTATACAAACAACATGGACGGGCATGTTTATAAAAACAACACTTTAAAAAAATATATATCAATAAATAAATAATGGGTGGAGGGAAAAAAAGTGAAAAATAAAAATAATTACGTAAGTAAAGTGCTGAAGGCGACTACAGTACATAGGGAGCAGTGCAAGACCTATTTGTGAAGACTTGTTTCTAAAACTTCTAACTCTCTTGTCTTCTATCCCTTACTCATAATTTCATTAAAATGGATAGTTTAGAGTGTAGATAGGTTTGTGTTATGTGTCAATATTCTTCTGTGCAAGAAATGACATATGGTTGCCAGATTTTATTAAATTGGTTGACTCTATCCTTTAGAACATATCTTATTCTTTCTAAATGTAATGTACTGGTCAAGTCATGAAGCCACATTCTGGAATAGGGAGCTGTTGTTTTTTTTTCCATGACATGAGCAGTAATTTCTTTGCTGTAATAAGACAGTAGGAGAGGAATTGTCGTTGAACAGTTGTGAGTTGTCTTGATGTTTCAGATACCCCAAAGATGATTAATAAGGGCTCTGGGTTTAATGGGATGTTAAGAATGTCTGAGATATTCTTAAATATATCAGACCAGAGAGAGGTGAGTTTAGGGCACATTACAAAGTTATGAAAAAGAGTAGCATCTGAGGAGTGACATTTATCACAAGTAGGAGAAACATTCGGATATATACTGTGTGTTTTTGCCTTGGAGTAGTGAAGTCTATGTATAATTTTGAACTGTATGAGGCAGAGTCTAGCATTGTTTGAGCACCTGTGTATAAGTTTGAGGCTTTCCTCCCATATTTTATCTGGTATTTGCACATTTATGTATTTTTCCCAATTGATCTTATACTTGCTAGAGGATGGAGAGGTTATTGATAGAAGAGCATCATAGATATAGTGGATTAATTTGTCTTTATATGGTGATGTTTTAAGGCAGTCATCTATTTGAGACTGCCTCTCAACTTCAAACCCCGACAGATGCTTTTGTATATAATCCCTGATTTGCAAGTATCTGAAGGAATTACTATTTGGGAGTTCAAATTTATTTCGTAGCTGTGTAAAGGTGGCAAACGTAGCATCGATATATAGGTCTCTGACACTGTGGATTCCTAATTCACTCTGTAGAGAAAGTTTTATCTAAAATAGATGGCTTGAATGTGGGGTTGTTTGCTATGGGCAAAGTGAGAGATATAGGTTTAAGTTCAAAATGGGTTCTGATTTGCTTCCATATATGTATCAAATTGTGTATAACATGATTAAATCCATAATATGATCTATCAATTGAAGTAGGAGCTAGTAGGATGGTACCTATTGAGTATGGATGACAATCTTCGTGTTCTATTTTTAGCCAATTCAGAGGGATGTTTGAGGTGTCAACCCAGAAAGCAAAGGACTTGATGGCAGAGGCCCAGTAATATGATCTGAAATTTGGAAGAGGAAGCCCGCCCTTAGTTTTTGATTTGTTTATCCTATGAGTTTTGTAATTCCACAAGAAAGGTATTATTATCGAATCTAATCTCTTAAAAAAAATTTTTGAAAGAGAAATAGGAATGTTCTGCATTAGATATAGTAGCTGGGATAAGAAGATCATTTTAATGGTATTCACTCTTCCGAGTAAGGAAATTGTAAGAGTTTTCCAGAATTGGATTTTGCTTTTTAGGTTTTCTAATAAGTGAAGGAAATTGGCCTGTAGAAGGGAAGAGTAATGCTGTGTACCCTCAATCCCTAGATAGGTAAATTTATCTGTTGTTACTCTGAAAGGAAAATTCTCCAATGTATCTGAGGGGATGGTATGAACTGGCAACAGTATACTTTTATTCCAATTAATACTGTAGCCTGAAAATGTACCAAACAGGTTAATTTTTTCCAGTATCGCTGGAATAGTGGTTTGAGGTTCCGTTATGTACAGGAGGATATCATCCGCGTACAAATATATTTTATTTAGTCTCTTTCATAGAAACATAGAAAATAGGTGCAGGAGGAGGCCATTCGGCCCTTTGTGCCAGCACCGCCATTCATTGTGATCACGGCTGATCATCCCCAATCAATAACCCGTGCCTGCCTTCTCCCCATATCCCTTGATTCCGCCAGTCCCTAGAGCCCTATCTAATGCTCTCTTAAATCCATCCAGTGATGTGGCCTCCACTGCCCTATGTGGCTGGGAATCCCACAATTCGTGTCATAACCCTGAATATGGGGATCTAATCGACTACTCTGAGCAAGAGGTTCTATAGCAAGGGCAAATATTAATGCTGATAGGGGGCATCCCTGTCTTGTTCCCCTGAACAAATTAAAGGGAGATGAGAGCGTTTGGTTTGGGAGAATTCATGCTGTCGGATTTCTATACAGAAGCTTAATCCATTTTAAAAGTTGTATCCAAAGTTAAATCTCATGAGGAGCTCGAATAAGTATGGCCAATCTGGTCAAATGCTTTCCCAGCATCAAGCGTTAGTACAGCCGTCGTTGTTTCCTTCTGTTTTTGTGCACATGATATTAAACAGATGTCTCAAGTTAAAGGTGGATTGTCTGTTAACTATGAACCCTGTTTGATCTTTGGGTATTAATTTACTTATTAATGGGCTTAATCTATTGGCTAAGATTTTGGCAAATAGTTTGCCATTTATATTTAGCAGTGAGATCGGACGGTATAAACTTACTTCTTGAGCATCTTTTCCTTTCTTATGAATCACTGTAATTGTTGCTTCAGTTAGTGTTGGTGGTAGGGTGCCATCTGATTGTGGTTGGCTCTACATTCTATATATATATACGGTGTCAGAGTATCATTAACTTTCTTGTATTGGGCCTGATGCTTTACCAGTTTTAAGAGTCGACATGGCTTTTTGAATCTCTATAACACGGAGATCAAAGTTGAGACCATTGTATTCTTCATCACTCAATTTAGGGAGATTGCATTTATTAAGAAAGTAATTAATGGCAGGGGAGTTTGCGGTGCATCTGAGCGTATATAGGCTGGAATAAGACTCTAGGAATCTATCATTTATGTCTTTGGATTTTGTTAGCGCTGTTCCATTGTTACTCTTAATTTTATGTATTGTTCGGTCAGTCTCCTTTTTTCTTTGCTGTCGTGCCAATAATTTGTGCGGTCTGTCTACGAATTTGAAGTATTTTTGTTTGGTGTATAAAAACGTCTTGCTTATTTTTGCAGAGAGTAATTGATTATATTGATATCTCAAATTAGCTATTTTCCTATGTAAATCATGGGAGGGAGGGAGTGTGTTATCCCTGTCCAATTGTTGGATCTGTTTTTCTAATTCTTCTATTTTTATTTTATGGGTTTTTTTCCTTGCAATTTGGAATGAGATTACACATCCCCTCCAATGGGCTTTAAAGACCTCCCACAATGTGGCAGGGGTGGTTTCTGGGATATCATTTGTTTCAAAATAAATATGAATTTGGGCTTTTAAATATTCATAAAACTCTTGTTCAGTTAGTAGCTGTGGGTTCAGTCTCCAGGTTCTATATGATGAGGTTATGTTCTCCAAGTACAGTGAAAAAGTGAGAGGATTGTGATCTGAGATCCCAATATTGTGATATTTAACATTTGTTGTAAAGGGTATTAATTTTGTATCTACCAGGAAGTAATCGATTCTACTGTATGAGTTATGTACGGAGGAGTAAAAAGAGTAGTCTCTACCAGCAGGGTTCTCGATCCGCCATTCATCTGAAAGATTCATATTTTTGAGGAACGTACTTAGGAGTTCGCTTCATTTGTTTCTTGGGATCTTTTTGGTGGATGATCTGTCAAGATATGGCTCCAAAACAGTGTTAAAGTCTCCTCCTATTATTTGGCTTGTTTGAAATATATCAGATATAAGGGCAAAGACATTTTTGAAGAATGAAGGGTTGTCTATATTGGGTGCGTATATATTAACTAGAGTTAAGGATGTATTGTGTATTTCCCCTGTCACGACCAGATAGAGTTGAGTTGGTTGAGGAAGGGTTGCCGTGGTTCAAGTAAGGTTGAGGTAGGATTGTGATGGTCAAGGTAAAGTCGAGGTTAGGGTATTTCAAGAATGTAATGCTCGATGGGAACAAACTATTCTTGAACCTGGAGGTAACGATCCTCAAGCTCCTGTAACTTCTCCATGGTGGCAGCAGCAAGTAGAGTGCGTGGCCAGGAAGGTGTGGGTTCAGTGTAGTTTAGAGATACAGCGCGGAAACAGCCTACCGAGTCCGCACCGACCAGCGATCCCCCGCACATTAACACCATTCTACACTAGGGACATTTTTTACATTTATACCAAGCCAATTAAGCTACAAACCTGTATGTCTTTAGAGTCTGGGAGGAAACTGAAGTTCTCGGAGAAAACCCACGCAGGTCACGAGGTGAAGGTACAAAGTCCATATAGACAGCACCCGTAGTCAGGATCGAACCCTGGTTTCTGGCATTGTAAGCGCTGTAAGGCAGCAACCCTACCACTATATCAACAGACACTATAATACAACCCGTTGGGCCTGTGATCAAACTGAACTCCAGTTATGCACAGGCTAACATCTCAATCCCCATATTCTATGATCATAATCTGGCTGACTCGCTCTCCATTGTCCTAAATAGAGTCATAGTCATACAGCATGGAAACAGGCCCAACTTGTCCACAACCAACATGCCCCATCTACACTAGTCCCACCTGCCTGCATTTGGCCCATATCCTTCTAACCCTATCCTGTCCATGCACCTGTCTAAATGTATCTTAAATTTGTGATAACACCTACCTCAACTATCTCCTCTGGTAGCTCAGGCAGCTTGATCCTTATACCCAACATTCTCTGAGTGAGAAGGATGCCCCTCAGCTTTCAATTAAATCTTTCCCCGCACACCCTAATCATGTGTTCCCTGCTTTTTGATTCCCCTACCGTGGGTAAAAGGATGTGCATTCACCCTCTCGTGATTTTATACACCCCTGTAAGATCAACCTTTAGCCTTCTGCACTCCAATTAATAAAATCCTAGCCTGCCCAACCTTTCCCTATAGCTCAGAAACTCATTTCCTGGCAAAAGTAAGAATTTCACTGTCCTATATGGGACACATGACAATAAAACCCTCTTGACTCTTGACATCCACGTACAGTGGCTTGCAAAAGTATTCATACCCCTTGAACTTTTCCACATTTTGTCACGTTACAACCACAAACGTAAATGTATTTTATTAGAATTTTATGTGATAGACCAACACAAAGTGGCGCATAATTGTGAAGTGGTAGGAAAATGATACATGGTTTTCAAATTATGTTACAAATAAAAAAAGACTTGAGACTGGGGCACAGGTTCACCTTCCAGCAGGACAACGACCCTAAACAACAGCCAGAGCTACAATGGAATAGTTTAGATCAAAGCATATTCATGTGCTAGAATCGCCCAGTCAAAGTCCAGACCTCAATCCAATTGAGAATCTCTGGCAAGACTTGAAAATTGCTGTTCACAGACGCTCTCCATCCAATCCGACTGAGCTTGAGCTATTTTGCAAAGAAGAATGGGCAAAAATTTCAGTCTCTAGATGTGCACAGCTGGTAGAGACATACCCCAAAAGACTTGCAGCTGTAATTGCAGCGAAAGGTGGTTCTACAAAGTATTGACTCAGGGGGGCTGAATACTTTTGCACGCCACACTTTTCAGTTTTTTATTTGTAATAAAATTTGGAAACCATGCATCATTTTCCTTCCACTTCACAATTATGCACCACTTTGTGTTGGTCTATCACATAAAATCCAAATACAATACATTTACGTTTGTGGTTGTAACGTGACAAAATGTGGAAAAGTTCAAGGGGTATGAATACTTTTGCAAGGTACTGTAAATATTCTCAGTCTGAAGAAGGCTCTCAACTCGAAACGTCACCCATTCCTTCTCTCCAGAGATGCTGCCTGTCCCGCTGAGTTACTCCAGCATTTTGTGCCAATCTTCTCTGCACTCCAGTTTTCCATCGTTTTAGTTAAAAATGCTACTCCAACAGGATAAGTACATAGAGAAAATAGATTGTGAACAAGGGAAAATAAGCGAATGAATGAGCAAAGGAAAGGGAATCTAATAACAAGGACTGCAGATCTGGCATATCAAAGAAAGACACAAAATGCTGAAGTAACTCAACAGGTCAGGTGGCATCCCTGGAGAGCGTGGATAGGTGATATTTTGGGTTGGAACACTTATTCAGTTTAAAAAGAGTCAGAGGGAACAGGTGAAAAGCAGAAGAAGGCACATAAAGGGAGCAAAATACCAAAGATTAGACATAAGAGATGCAAAATTAAATAGTAGTTTAAAAATAGTGAAAGGTGTATACGGATGCAAATAAATAGCAAAATTGGTATAAAAATGAAAAGGAGAAAAGCAGAAGAGAAAAGGAAATCAAATTGCAAGTTCAAATATCGTGATGTGTATGTTGATGAGATTTTGGCACAATGTTTCCGAAGGGCCACAAATATAACCAGAGTACATCAATGCCGACTGGATTTATAGCTGTGCAGAGGCCTAGGGAATGGTGATATCGGGGAAACAGACACCACTGAAGATGCCGGATTGAGATAAGAAGAGAAATTCTCCAGAGTATCTAGTTAAGATGGAGCAGCAAGAGAAAGACTGACAGAGAAACATGTGTTATGCTAGCTGGTGAGCGGAGAAAGCCACAGCCTTGATTTTGTAGATTGCTCTCATGTTAACATTGGCGGCACCAGTCATTTAAGAAAAGGTATGTCCATCAATGTGAGAAGAAATACAGAACAATCCTCATAAAAATGGGTGAGAGAGATGCAAAGAAAAAATAGAAATAGTAACTGGGTTTGCTGGGCAGGCATCTATTTGAGATATTTTGAGTGAATTTTCTTTAAGTGGCATTAAAGTCAAAGGATTGACAGGTAGTTTAAAAAGATAGATGCGACCAGATACAATTATGACTTTTAAAATTCAAGTCCATATGTTATAGGAGCAAAATTAGCCATTAGGCCCTTCAAGTCTACTCTGCCATTTAATCATGGCATGATCATTTTTTCCCTCTCAGCCCCATTCTCATGCCTCCTCCCCATAAGATGTGAACCAACGAGTTGCGGAGGGAACGGTTTCTGCGGAAAGTAGAAAGGGGAGGAGAACCAAGGAGTTATGCCGGGAACGGTCTCTGCACCAAGCAGTTAGATTAGGCTCCCACCAGGGTCTCCTCTATATCCCGCAGCTCCGCTCTCACTCCCCATCCCCCTACTCATAACAAGGACAGAGTCCCCCTTGTCCTCACCTTCCACCCTATCAGCCGTCGCATACAACATATAATCCTCCGACATTTACGCCACCTCCAATGGGATCCCACCACTGGCCACATCTTCCCATCTCCTCCCCTTTCTGCTTTCCACCAAGACCGTTCCCTCCGTAACTCCTTGGTCAATTCGTCCCTTCCCACTAAAACCACCCCCTCCTCAGGTACTTTCCCTTGCAACCGCATGAAATGCTACAGCTGTCGCTTTACCCTCCCCCCCTCGACTCTATCCAAGGACCCAAGCAGTATTTCCAGTATTTCCAGGTGAGACAGAGGTTCACCTGCACCTCCTCCAATCTCATCTACTGCATCCGCTGTTCCAGGTGTCAACTTCTCTACATCGGCAAGACCAAGCGCAGGCTTGGCGATCGCTTCGCCCAACACTTCAGCTCAGTTCGCACTAACCAACCTGATCTCCTGGTGGCTCAGCACTTCAACTCCCCCGCCAATTCCGAATCCGACCTTTCTGTCCTGGGCCTCCTCCATTGCCAGAGTGAGGCCCAGTGTAAATTGGAGGAACAGCAGCTCATATTTCACTTGGGTAGTTTACACCCCAGCAGTATGAACATTGACTTCTCCAATTTTAGATAGTCCTTGCTTTCTCCCTCCTTCCCCTCCCCCTCCCCAGCTTTCCTTCAAGCCTACTGTCTCTGCCTCTTCCTTTTTTTATTCCGTCCCTCCCCCCGACATAAGTCTGAAGAAGGGTCTCGACCCGAAACGTCGCCTATTCCTTCTCTCCATACCTGCTGCCTCACCCGCTGAGTTTCTCCAGCATTTTTGTCAGAAGGCAACAACTTGAATATTATTCTACTTTGCTGTTTTTATAATCAAATAAACTATTTTTATAATTAAAGAGGATTTATATCCATCAAAGCAGTTTCAGAACTAAAGGTAATTTGTTCAAACATTTTCCAAAGCACATGGACTGACATGTTAAAATGTGCAGGGGAAATTTTTTCAGTTGAAATGCTTATTTTGTGCGTTACACTGATGGCAGCACTACAGCGCTCCAACCTATCCAACTAGCATGGCACAATGCGCATGAATGCCAGCGGCTGCTACATAAACGCCAGTGATCTTGGTACTATGAAACATGTCACATGCCTTACTGTAGGTGAGGATACATTTCAACAGTGCCAATGTATCCAGAATTGTTCATAGCAATTTAAAAAACTTGAAATTCATTTTGGGTGAAAGTGTGTAAAACGCGTACTTTAAAAGTTAGTGCCTTTTTGTTGTCTATTAAGCACCTTGATCTCCATCACAATATGCCTGGCATGACTGCCAAGTGCTGGAAAGATGCTACATTTTATCTGTGAGTGTACACCGTTGCACTAATTGTTACAGAAAATGTCTTCCCCTTCATGAGTTGGCTTGAAACTGCTGCTCAAAGACAATTTAAGAGACAGTCTGGGGTGTAGATACAAGGAACTGCAGATGCTGGGTTACAAAATAAGACACAAAGTTCTGGACTAACTTAGCGGATCAGTCAGCATCTGTGGAGAGCGTCACCTATGTTCTCCAAACTGAAGAGTGTCTGTCTACTGCCCGGGCCAAAGGTGGCCCCACGCTAGAGTAATCTACTCTCTATGTACTTTTCAGAGGTGATCTACACATTTTGTTTGTTACTTGTAGGCTTACATGTATGCAATTATATATTAAAATGCAGCTTAAATTTGTTTGGTCCATTAACTCGCATGCACTTTTTAAGCGCACATTTTGATTACTTTCCATTCTACCATAGAGATATAAAGTCTATAATTGACTTTATTTGTATTTCTATGATTCTACAGACCTTGGCTGGGAACCTGGGGCTCGTCAACATTGTTCCAAATTGGCCCCGCACATCCTAAGGCCGGCCATAAATGCAATAACAACAGAACAGCAAAATTCTTACTTGCAGCAGCTTAAAAGGCCTGTAAACTCAATATACACAGATAATAGGTAATTATTTAAAAATCAAATAAATTAATAACTGTAATACCAGTGCAAATAAAAACTTGAAATCCTTAGTGCAACCAAGACAGTCCATAGATTCACATCTCTCTCCTTTATGGCTACAGAGTATTCAGAGGTTCATATTCCACTACCCAATCAAAACATCTTTCAAAGACAAATTGCTCATTTATTAGGATCCAGCTATGATACTGATCCCAAGAAATGGATTGCACAACATGTATACTTGATGTAGGCCTACAATATATAATTCCGTAAACTATTCCTTTTATGTAATTTGCCAATTTTATCATTGTCTTTGGCACTATATTTCCGAGTCCTGAGCACCTTCTGTGCGCAGGACAATACAATATATCAGCCTAAATCAAAGCAGTAAATGGTTGCACGGATAGGCAGCACAGTTTTGCAGTGATAGAGCTGCTGCCTCACAGCACAAGCGACCCAGGCTCGACCTTAACCTCGAATGCTGTCTGTGTGGAGTTTGTGCGTTCTCTTTGTGACCGCGTGGGGTTTCTCGGGATGTTCCGGTTTCCTCCCACATCCCAAAGACATGCAATTTTGTAGGTTAATTGGCTCCTGTAAATTTCCCCTGGTCTGCAGGACATAGAATAGAGTGAACGGGTGATCGATGGTCAGCGTGGACACGGTGGGCCAAACGGCCAGTGTCCACGTTGTGTCTCTAAATGAAACTAAACCAAAAAAAGATACAAAGTGCTGGAGTAACTCAGAGGGTCAGGCAGCATCTCTGGAGGAAAAGGATGGGTGACGTTTTGGATGGGGACCCTTCTTCAGAGTATTTAAACTAAATATCCTTAAATTAAATACACGTGTTTAGAGCCACTGTGTAGAATGATCTATTTCCCGTGATTCAGCCAAGGAGATTTAAAGAGCTTTTTATTAGATAATGCTAATGGATTAAATTGTAAAATAGTAAACACATTTAACCATATCTAAAAATTTCGTTATCCACACGGAAACAAAGCAAAGACTAGCCAATATGCTACTTTTTAATAAGCTGTAAGTTGGTTCCATTTGGCAGGTTTTGCCTCTGGGTATCCTCTGCACTATATATTAACTTTAAGTACCGATTGTTTGCAATAACACTGCTATGTGATCTATGCCTTAAGTAACAAAAAACTGTTAGGACTACTTTACATTTGCCACAGCACTAAAATCATTTATTAACTCAAAGGTAAAAAATAAATTTTGTCCTTATGGTCTGTCAGCTGTAAACTGTTATTGATCTTACAAATGAAATTTGTTCACGCTGATCAATAAGTCACATTATCATTTTTCAATCTATTACCGGTTTAAAAAAAAAGGAAATGCTGTCAAACATCAATAACAATGAGAATTCTGCATGCACTTGTAAAATCCTGTTCCTGATCTGATTTTACTCAGGATTATTTGGCTCTTTTTCAGTCCACTGAAATCTTAACAACGTCAGGGTGCAATTGCCCGAAGAAAGAATGTTATATTATGTATTATTACCCATATCACACATCTGAGGTATGCTTTTACGAAATTGTATTCCCTTCGTTTTTACTGCCAGCAGGGGTAACAGGGGAATATTTTCTTATATTCCCCTTTCTTGCGAACGCCTATGGACTTTACCTGTTAAAACAGCGGGGAATATAGTCTTATATTCCCCTGGTCTCACATCCGGGAACTTGGCAACGTGACGGCAACGTCACGCTGCGTGGGAAATTTAAAATTTATTCTCAAAAAAAAAAAATGGCTGCCGGTTTGCGAGAAAAGGTTCCCGTTTTAAAACTTCGACCTTCAGTAAATTACATAAATGAAACATAAATGTTACATTCCCTGTTGCCCCTTCTTTACAATGTTGCAATGCATATTGCAAAATGCATAGGAGATGTTCAGATTTTCCTCTAGATGTCTGATAATGGGTGACTGTGGGAGATACGGACTCGGGCAATATGCTTCAGGCAATCGCTCGAAATTGGCGAACGCCTATGGACTTTAAAAACAGCGGGGAATATAGTCTGGTCTCACATCCGGGAACTTGGCAACGTGACGCTGCGTGGGAAGGCAGACAGCAAGACTGCCGCGTCATTTTGGTTAAATTTTACGTGGAAGTCCGCCGAGCTGAGATGTTCAAATTTTCCTCTAGATGTCTGATAATGGGTAATAATAACAATATTGACTGTCCTCTTTCGGGAGATACGACATATATTGCCCTCACTAGATCCATATTGCCCTCGTCTTCGACTCGGGCAATATGAATCTACTTCAGGCAATATATGTCGTATCCCCCTCAAGGCCAGTCAATATTCTATTATTGTTTCCCTGTTCTCCAATTACCCCATTCTCAATTTATCTGTTCCATATGTCTACGTCCCTACATCAGTGGCAGCAGAATCAAGTATTTGTGTCCAAAATATTGGGCAAAATTCCACTCTATTCTAGAGCGGCAGCTGTCTGAGTGGAGTTTGCATGTTATCTTCGTGGGTTTTCTTCGGGTGCTCTGACTTCCTCCCACACTCCAAAGATGTGCAGGGATGTAGGTTAATTAGCTTCTTAATTGTCTGTAGTATGTAGGATAAAATTAGTGTATGGGAGATCTTTGGTTGGCGTGGACTCGATAGGGCGAAGCAAAGATGCCGAAGGGCCTGTTTCCATGCTGTATCTCTAAAAGTAAAAGAGACTATTCAGATAAAACAGTATCTCCTGCAGTCAAATAACATATTTAGGTATTTACAAATTAGAAACTATATTAAGTCAAATATGCAAGACTATAAAAATAGAAAACCAGGATTATTAGATGAATTGTTTAATAAACACCCAAATACAGAAAGATTAATAGCGTATATATACAATACTATCCTGGATAGGGAAATCCCAACTTCGGAAATATATCGACAAACATGGGAAAATGAAATAGGTTTGTCTATAACGAAGGAAACTTGGGAAGAAAGCCTACAATGTATACATCGTTGCACATTAAATGCTAGACATATATTGATACAAGGTATTACACAGATTACATTATTCAAAAACGAAATTAAATAGAATTTATCCTAACATTTCTACTATTTGTGTTAAATGTCAGAACTTGGAAGCTAACTTAACGCATAGTTTTGTAACATGTATAAAACTCAACTATTATTGGACAGAAATCTTTAGAGTTATCTCTGAAGTTCTTAAAATTAAACTGGACCCAGATCCAAAATTAATAATATTAGGACTTCCGGATTCAAATCTAATATTAACAGTAAACCAAAGAAATTTCTTGGATTACTGTTTGATAATAGGGAAAAAATTAATATTGACATTTTGGAAGGGAACATTATCCCTCACAATTAAAATGTGGATAGTGGAAATGTTGGAGACATTGCATTTGGAAAGAATCAGATTTGTCCTAATGGACAAATACGAACTCTTTGAACAGATATGGTCTCCATATACAGAATATTTGAAGGGGTAGCTGTTATGGCATCACAACTCAATGGATACCCGGCAGGATTAGATGAAAATAATTATTTTTTTTTTTTTGGATTTGTATGCATGTCTCTATTGATATCGTTATTTGAAATTGTGTTATTCACTATTAAGATGAATAATATATACTATAATCTTTTTTTTTTCTTTTCTTTTTTCTTTTTTTTCTCTTCTCTTTCTCTCCCTATATAATCAAAATTATTATTTAATCACCATTCTTATTGATTAAAATCTATTCTTTTCTTTCTAAAAAATACTTTCCACTTTCTACTTTCTAAAAAATAGTTTATAAGAATTATTTGTAACATCCGTATACTTATTAAAATAAGTTGGTTGTGTATTTGAAAAGTTGTTATACCGTTGTTATGATGGATTACTTCTAATAAAAATATTATTAAAAAAAAACACAGTATCTCCTTTAGAACCACTTAATTACATTTTGAAAACTGGAAGGCTTCCTACAGAAACAGATCATATTTTACCAGAACATCATGAGATACAACACAGGTATTTTATGCAATATATTAATTTAGATCTACCACTTTTTCATGTGTTAAGTTTGTGGTTCCTTGCTTGCACCAATGTTTTAGTTTAGTTAAGTTTATTGTTACATGTATTGAGGTACAGTGAGAAGCTTTTGTTGAGTGCTAACCAGTCAGTGGAAAGGTTATACATGATTACAATCAAGCCGTTCACAGTGTACAGATACCTGATAAAGGGAATAACATTTAATGCAAGATAAATTCCAATAAAGTTCAATTACAAATAATCTGAGGGTCTCCAGTGAGGTAAATAATAGCTCAGGACCGCATCTAGGTGTTGAGTTGTAATAATGACGAGAATAAAATGGCAATTAATCTTAGGATGGCTTCTTGTTTTTTTTAATACTGCAATTGGGAGCAATGATTTGACCAGTGTGATCGCTGACAATGTTGACTTGCATAATTGGACGTCAGACTGTCAATTCCCATTGGGAATGCAGATGGGTCCAGCTTAGTCTTTGCCATGATGTATCCCATTAAGATTGCCTGTAACTGGCTGGGCTTACTTCCTTCTGCTGGCCTGATGGGTTTATATTGACTGGTTGATTACACTGACAGCTTCCTTCTCCACAAAATGTTAATGCCTCTTCCCCAGCCCGAAATGTCATCTATCTAAGATCTCCAGATATGCTGCCTGACACGCTGAGTTACTTCAGCATTTTGTGTCTATCTTTGGTGTAAACCAGCATCTGCATTTTTTTTGTTATTACATAATGCTTGTCTAAGGTTGCGCTTTACTGTTTGCTTATACACTATACAAGGATGTTACCAGGACTTGAGGGCCTGATCTATAGAGGCTCAACAGGCTAGGACTCTATTCCTTGGAGCACAGGAGGATGAGGGGTGATCTTATAGAGGTGTACAAAATCATGAGAGGAATAGATCAGGCAGACGCAGAGTCTCTTGCCTAGAATAGGGGAATCGAGGACCAGAGGACATTGATTTAAGATGAGGGGGGTGGGAGATTTAATATAAGGGGTAACTATTTCCACACAAATGGTGGTGTGTGTATTGAACGAGCTGCCATAGGAGGTAGTTGCGGCAGGTACTATCGCAATGTTTAAGAAACATTTCGACAGGTGCATTTAGGATAGGTTTAGAGGGATGTGGGCCAAACTCAGGCAGTTGGGACCAGTGTAGATGGGACATGTTGGTCAGTGTGGGAAAATTGGGCTGAAGGGCCTGTTTCCACACTGTATGACTCTACGACTCTATACTGCTGTAGGGGAAAGAACAATGAGGACTAATAACTAGTAAATAGGGATGTGGATTGTGCTAATGTGGTGACAGGGAACTACAGACAAAGCCTAAAAGTAGGGACATGGAATGCAGCAGTGATGACACTCACGTTTCAGGAACTTCATTAATTATCTTATAGCGTGAGCCCATTATTGTAACAGGAAATTGGATCTACTGTCAACAAAGTTAGACTTGTGGACAGCTATTTTATTCTCTAATCAAGATCTAGTTTGTTATCTAATTAAACATAGAAACATAGAAAATAAGTGCAGGAGTAGGCCATTCAGCCCTTCGAGCCAGCACCACCATTCAATATGATCATGGCTGATCATCCTAAATCAGTACCCCGTTCCTGCTTTCTCCCCATATCCCTTGAGTTATTAAGTCTTTCTACAACCTCCATTTTGTAATCAAGACCTAGTTTTACTGTTAATCAAGTTTAATCTTGTCAGCTGAGAATGTAAAAACTGTACCAATGACGATCAGTTTTGACTGGCCTCCTGGTGCGCACCAGTTTTAATAAATCACCAGTTACTTTGAACACCAACTCCGCGTGGCCTTTCCATTTGCTCGTATAATATCATGCACTGTATCATTTGGAACCAATTGACCAGAGATTGGTCAGAGACCACAAATTGAAGTAAAAATTTCAGAGGCAGAGAGAGGCCTGCTATCAATGGTTTATTGAGTGCAGTTCTGGTTGTCTAATTACAGGAAGGATGTGGAGTCTTTGGAGAAGGTGCAGAAGAGGTTTACCAGAATGCTGCCTGGATTAGGGGGTATCAGCTACAAAGAGAGTTTGGACAAACTTTTCACTTTTATTCTTCTTTGGTCTCTGGTCAATTACATCCAGCTGAACCATTGCACAATATGGGTGGCAACATCAAAGCACAACCTTAAGTAAGTAAGTAAGTTTATTGGCCAAGTATTCACATACAAGGAATTTGCCTTGGTGCTCCGCCCACAAGTAACAACATGACATACAGTGACAGTTACGAATGACTCAGAAAACACTAAACATTAATAATAATAAGACATTAATGATAAAACACCATTGATCAACAAAATACCAGATCAAAGGGAGGCTACAGACTTTTGGCTGTTGAGTAGAGCAACTACTCATGGATAAAAACTGTTTTTATGTCTGGCTGTGGCAGCTTTGACAATCCGGAGTCGCCTTCCAGAGGGAAGTGATTCAAAGAGTTTGTGGCCAGGGTGGGAGGGGTCAGAGATGATCTTGCCCGCTTGTTTACTGGCCCTTGCAGTGTACAGTTCATCAATGAAGGGAGGGTTGCAGCCAATAATCTTCTCTGCTGTTCGGACGATTCGCTGCAGCCTCCAGGTTTCGTGGCTGAGCCAAACCAGACCATGATGGAGGAGGTGAGAACAGACTCTACGATGGCCGTGTAGAATTGGACCATCATTGCCTGTGGCAGATTGTGCTTCCCCAGCTGCCGCAGGAAGTACATCCTCTGTTGTGCCTTTTTGACTGTGTTGATGGTAGCCCCCCACTTAAGGTCCTTGGAGATGATGGTTCCCAGGAACTTAAAAGACTCCACAGATGTGACTGTGGTGTTGTTGATGGTGAGCGAGGTGAGGGGAGGGAGAGCTCTACTATAGTCTACAATCAATTCCACTGTCTTAAGAGCATTGAGCTCTAAGTTGTTGCTACGGCACCAGGATGCCAGCTGTGACACTTCCTGTCTGTAGGCAGATTCCTCCCCATCCTGGATCAGTCCAATCAGGGTTGTGTCTTCCGCAAACTTGAGAAGCTTGACAGAGGTGTCTGTGGAGCTGCAGTCGTTGGTGTAGAGAGAGGAGAGGAGAGGACAGAGTACGCAGCCATGTGGTGCTCCTATGCTGAGCGTTTGCGGGTCCGAGATGTGCTTTCCCAGCCTCACATGCTGCTTCCTGTTGGTGATCCACTGACTGAGGGGTTCGGGCACAGTCAACTCGGAAAGTTTGGAGTGTAGTAGCTCTGGCACAATGGTGTTTAATGCAGAGCTAAAATCAACTAACAGGATCCTCGCATAGGTCCCCTGGCGGTCTAGGTGCTGTAGGATGAAGTGCAGGCCCAGGTTGACTACATCATCCACAGATCTATTGGCCCGACATGCACACTGCAGAGGGTCCAGCAGGGAGTTTGTGATATTTTTCAGATGCTTAAGAAGCATTGTGTAATAACAAGGACTGCAGAAGCTGGTTTATACGAAAGATAGAACAAAACGCTGGAGTAACTGAACCGGTCAGGCAGCACCTCTGGAGAGAATGGACAGACTTGGATTTTTTTCTCAAGAACGCCAGAGATTGAGGGGAGAATTAACAGAAGAATATAAAATTATGAAAGGTATAGTTAAGGTGGACAGTCGGAACCTTTTTCTCAGGGTGGAAACATTAAAGACGAGAGGGCGTAGATTCTAGCTAAGAGGGACAATGTTTAAAGGAGGTGTGTGGGGCAAGTTTATTTTACAGAGAGGATTTGGGGAATTCCAGGCACCTCTGTGTAAAAAAAACATTCCCCGCATATCTACATTAAACATTGCCCCTCTCACCTTAAGACAATGCCCTCTTGGCCTCAATGGTTCCACCCTGGGAAATCGATTTTAACTGAATACCCTATTTGTGCCGCTTCTTCTTCTTCTTGCGTGTGGCGTGCACAGCCTAACGTTGTAGGACAACTTGTTCTATTTGATCTTATTTGATTGTGCACACCGGGTTGATTGCATTTGTCGAAACAGGGCGGACCACGTGAAGGTTGCAATCTCCCACCCCATTTGTGCCGCTGATAAATTTCTATACTTTTATCAAGTCTCCCCTCAGTCTCTGACATTCCAGTAAAAACAATACATGTTTGTCCAACCTTTCCTTACAGGGGACACACTCTAATCTTGGCAGCATTCTGCTAAACCTCTTCTATACCTTCTCCAAAGCCTCCATAATCTTCCTGCAATGGGGCAACCAGAACTGCACCCAATACTCCAGATGTGGCCTAACCCAAATTTTATAGACCCAGCAACACCCTGACTCTTATACTCAACATCCCAACCAATGAAGGCAAGCATAATGAAGGCAATAGAGCCAACCCCTTCTAAACCAGCATCTGCAGTTCTTTGTGCTTCTATTGACTTGTGTTTCAACTTTCTGGTGGCAGCAACTCCACCAGCTGCATTATTGTGCAGCCTCCTCCACTGCCCCTCCCCACCCTGCCCCAACCTCCAAATTCTTCCAAGTGTTCTAGCAGTATTTATCCCACAGTTTATTTTGCCAGATATACATTGCTGTCTGTATAACTATAGCATGCAATTTTACTTCTTACTTTACTGCAGTAATTGTGCTGGTAAAATAATTTTATTGTTAAGGATGTGAAAGACTCTTTATAAATGTTGACTTCTGTTTACACTGAGCATGTTTTTCTTACTAAGCTTACAAAGGGATGGTTGATATTATCCTTATTTTGTAATTAATTAGTATGAAATTCAAATAGTTGACATACTGAAAGACTTATTTGTAGGTTAAAACATTCTGAGATTAGCTCATTAAAGACCATAATGAAAAAAGAAAATTCTCCATCTTGTCAAATAGCTAATGTGCTATTTTAATAATTATGGGAAAACGAAATCTAGTGCGATGTATGAGAAAAAACTCTTTAACTTTCTGTTTCAATGCTAATGAGATGTCAGTTCTCAGTGCTTTCCGATTCCACTCTACTTTATTTAATACCCTTAATTTGGAATTTGCATGGTAAAATCCTTTTAAAGAAGACTTTTTGTAATAAGGAAAATGTTCCCTTTATCTGTCTTTCTCATAAAGCACACATTATGTGAGGAGTAAATTTTGCCTGAGAAAGTGTTGCTTTTTTAAAAAAACTGAGGAAACTTTACTACAAAACCAAAGTTAAAAGATTTGCTCTATGGAAAAAAAGTCAATGATATTCATGAATAACAACATTGTAAGCAACAGTGCTTCAGTAATGTATAATTGTTTAGATGAACATATTGAGTAATTATTGTTTCAATACATTTTTCCAGCAAAAATTCCAATTGCTTCTGATATTGAGATAGTTATGTGAATGCTCCTACCATTGAGAAGAAGGTACAGGACCACCATTGTAGGAATGTTATGGAGGCTTTGGAAAGGGTGAAGAGGTGGTTTATCAAAACAATGCCTGGATTCAGGGGCATAAGCTATAGTTGGACAGACTTGGAATGTTTTCTCCGGAACACTGGAAGTTGCGGGGAGACCTGATAGAAATATCAAAATTTATGCGAGGCATTGGAAGGATAGAGTCAGAATCATTTTCCCCAGGGTGGAAAAATCAAATATTAGAGGACCTAGCTTAAGGGGAGAGGTGTCAAGTTTAAAGGAGAAGTGAGGGCCAAGTTCTTTTTTACACAGAGGGTGATGAGTGCCTGGAATGCGCCACCAGGAGTGGTGGCTAAAGGGCCTGTCCCACTTTCCCGAGTTATTCACAAATTCTCCTGAGTTATTCACAAATTCTCGCGAGTTTTCAAACTCACAGAATGCTCATAACGAGTCCATAGGAGTCCGTGGATATAAAGAAGAAACGAGTAAAGAAACAGCCCCGAGTACCTACGGCTGGCATAACGAGCCGCTATGATATATCCATGGACTCCTACGGCCTCCTATGGACTCGTTACGAACATTCTGCGAGTTTCAAAACTCGGAGAATTTGTGAATATCCCAGGAGAATTTGTGAATAACTCGGGAAAGTGGGACAGGCCATTAGGCAGGTACAATTGTAGCATTTAAGAGGCTTTTGGATAGGTACATAGATATGCAGCAATGGAGGGATATGGATTATGAGCAGCAGATAGTGTTGGTCTTGGCATCATGGTTGGCACAGGTATTGCGGCACAAAAAGGCCTGTTTCTGTGCTGTACTGTTCTGTGTTCAAAGTTCTATGAGCCTGAAAACTGACCACCAGGTTCACAAAAAGCTTCTTCTACAAATAGCAACCATCAGGCTCTTGAACACTGCACAAAACTAACCTCAGCAACTATGAACTTCTATGAATTGTGTCTGTGGTTGCACTAGAGACTTAATTCTTTGTAATATGGCAATCTAGTATTGCAGTTACTAATTTATTGTATTTTTTTAATTTTTATATTTTATCTGCACGTTATTGCATTTACAATCTTGTTATGACTGTTCCACTATCGGGACACATGACAATTAAACATTGTTGACTCATATACTTTTTTTCAATGAATCCTTCCTATAAATGAAACATTATGTTTTTAGAACATTCTTCTTCAAGGATATGTTAGCAACATTTTTTTTTTAAAAGCATTATTTTTGAATCATGTATGTGGTCCACTTTACAAGGATATTGCCAGGAGTTGAGGGCCTGAGGTATTTGGAGCGCAGGAGGTTGCTAGGTGATCTTGTAGAGGTGTACAAGATGAGGGGAATATATAGCCTAGGTGCACAGAATCCTTTCCCCGGAGTAGGGTAATCAAGTACCAGAGGACATAAGTTTAAAGTGAGAGGGGAAAGGTCAAAGCTGAGGGCAATGAGGGTTCAACGTTTACACACAGAGGATGGTGGGTATATGAAACAAGCTGCCAGAAGGGGTAGTCCCGGCAGGTACTATGACAGAATTTAAAATAAATTTGTGTAAGAAGGAACTGCAGATGCTGGTTTAAACCGAAGATAGACACAAAAAGCTGGTGTAACTCAGCGGGACAAGCAGCATCTCTGGAGAGAAGGAATGGGTGACGTTTCGAGTCGGGACCCTTCTCCAGACTGGTTAGGGATAAGGGAAACAAGAGATATAGACGGTGATGTGGAGAGTTAAAGAACAATGAATGAAAGATATGCAAAAAAGTAACAATGTTAACATTTGGACAGGTACATGGATAAGAATGATTTGGAGAGATGTGGGACAAACACAGACAGGTGGAACTAGTGTCTTGGTCGGTATGGACAAGTGGATCCGAAGGGCCTATATCCATGCTGTTTGACTCTTTCCGTACCTAATCAATACCAACATTTCAAGATAGACACAAAATGCGAGAGTAACTCAGAAAGACAGGCAGCATATCTGGAGAGAAGGAATGGGTGACGTTTTCCTTCTCTCCAGAGATACTACCTGTCCCGCTGAGTTACTCCAACATTTTGTGTCTATCATTGCTGTAAACTAGCATCTGCAGTTCATTCTTACACAAAGTGCATTTTAAGGTGCATCTGAGCAGCCTGGGAGCATGAATATGTGATATCAGAATCAGAATCACACTTTATTCGCCAAGTATATTTTGCAACATACGCGGAATTTCATTGGCCAGGTCAGTCATACAATTAAATGTAACAAATCACTTCAAAAACACATTTTAACATGAACATCCACCACAGGGACCCTACACATTCCTCACTGTGATGGATGATGAAATAAAGTTCAAGTCCTTCCCCTTAGTTCTTCCTCGGTTGTGGGCCTCGAGCTCCTGTTGACGGGATGATCTTAACTCCCGTAGCCGGCGGCTTTCGGGCCCTCCACGTCGAGGCGATCTGCTCCTGCATCGGGGATTTCAGCTCCCCCGCACTGGATGATCGAACCTCGCGTCGGGGCTGGTGAACCTTCCGCAATGTTGGAGATTCCGACTCGGCCTCACCCGAGACTGCGATCCCTTGGTGTTGATTCCACGGTGGCCGCGGTGGGAGCGATCCCAGGCAAGGGATCAGCTCTGATGTTAAGTCCACGCCCCGCAGTGGGGCTCACGACAGTCTGAGGAGGCTTCCAGCTCCATCGATGGTAGGCCGCAGAGCCCGGAGAATGTGATCCGAAAATTGATCACATCTCCGGGAAGGTAAGAACCTGCAAAAAAGTTTCCCCCGATCCCCTCCCCACTCCGCCCACATAAAACAAACCGAAGAACATTAAAACAAAACCTTTAACAAACTAAAAAATAACAAAAAGAGTGAAAAGATGAACAGACTGCCGGCAGGGCAGCCATCGCCCCGGCGCCCCTGGTGGTCTTATGTTATGTTACCGGTCTTATATATGTTATATATGTGGTCTTATATATGTTACCGGTTATGTCGGTGGATAGGTATATGGACGTGAAGGGAATGGAGGGGTATGGTCTGAGTGCAGGTAGATGGGACTAGGGGAAAACAAATGGTCGGCACGGACTGGAAGGGCCGAGAGGGCCTGTCTCCGTGCTGTAATTGTTATATGTTATATATATGTTATATGTCAATAGACACAGACAAATTCATTGTAAGGAGGAAATTACAAGAAAGGACTAGGAAGACCCAGACCTGAAGCATAGCCTGGGCAGATTACAGGGAGGGATAGATCATGAGAGGAATTGATCAGGAAAAAGCACCGAGATAAGGTGCAGGATGATGCAGAAGGTGCAGAAAGAGCCAGGATGGGGAGAGGTGGACCAAGTTTGGAGATGGGTTTCAACCGCGCTTCTGTTTAAAATGATGGGATATTGCGCTTCTGTTTAAAATGATGGGATATTGCGCTTCTGTTTAAAATGATGAAAGGAATACATCGGGTAGATGCACAGAATCTCTTGCCCATAGTAGGGGAATTGAGGACCATAGGTTCAAGGTGAAGGGGAAAATGTTTAATAGGAAACTGAGGGATAACCTTTTCGCTCAGAGGGTGGTGGTTGTATGGAATAAGCTGTCAGAGAAGGTAGTTGAGGCTGGGACTATCCAAACGTTTAAGAAACAGTTAGACAGGTGCATGGATAGGACAGATTTGAGGGATATGGACCAGGCGCAGGCAGGTGGGACATGTTGGCCGGTGTGTGCAAGTTGGGCCGAAGGTCCTGTTTCCACACTGCATCACTCTCTGACCATGTTTAATGCGAAACACAGTTTTTTTGTGTGAAAACATATGAATTACATAGGTAAAAGGACGGATATTTTTAAAGTGGGCGTTGATAGGTTCTTGATTAGGGTGTCAAAGGTTATAGGAAGGAGGCAGGAGGTGAGAGGTTGAGAGGGAAAAAGAGATCGACCAAGATGGAATGGTGGAGCAGACTCGATGTGCCGAATGTCCTAAATCTGATACTATATCTTATGATCTTATGTTTCTTCTTTTAAAATCCATCTACTGTACCCTTCTTCCCATTCAGAGATAGTGTGGAAACTGGCTCTAAGGCCCACCAAGTCCGTGCCAACGAACGATCACCCGTATACTAGTTTTATGGTATGCCAGTTTCGCAACCTACACACTGAAGTCAATTTATAGAAGCCAAATAACCCACAACCCTCCATGTGGGAAGGTGCGTGGAAACCGGAGAAAAACACACACGGTCACAGGGGGAGAATGTACAAACACCATACAGCCAACACTCGGAGTCAGGATCAAACCCGGGTCGCTGGCGCTGTAAGGCAGAAACTCTACATCTATGCCACTGTGCGCCTTCCCATCTAATTGTCTATTCAATTTTTCATATTTGCCAAACTATACTTGCCCTTACCAATGTCTTACGGTCTGGTCTCTTTGATTAACTCCTGCGTTTTGAATGCTTGCTAACCTTTCTTGCATTACACATTCCACTGGATTTCCCAAAACTGACATTGGGCTAACAGGTTTGTAATTACCCATTTTATACTACTCTTCCTCTTGAACAAAGGTGTTAGTTGGCTTCTCTCCAATTCAATGGAACAATTTGCATAATTTAGAAGCACTGAAAAATGGTGACTAGAGCTTCTGTTATCTCGTTTCTTCATTCTTTTAACACTAAGACATGCCATCAAGTTCCAGAATTTTCCTCATTGAATACTGCTAATTCTTTTAAAACCAAATTGTATTTATATGGTTCCTTCTATCAATTATTTCATTTCCTGTTCTTACACTTATATTCCCACCTCCGCAATCATTCCATATGAGAATTCGATGCTTTAATTTAGTTTCACTTTATCCTTCACAATCAAACTCTGTGGCTCAGAAAATCTTTGGCATCTACAAAAACGCATTAAATCAATGGTGCAGTAGGGAGCAGGGAGGATATCCAGCGCACTATTCTGTAGAACACTGCGGCACTGCGGTAGAGTTGCCGCCTATAGCGGCAGAGACCTGGGATCCATCCCGACTATGGGTGCTGTCTGTACGGAGTTTGCATGTTCTCCCCGTGACCGCATGGGTTTTAGTCATAGAATCATACAGTGTGGAAACAGGCCCTTCGGCCCAACTCGCCCACAGCGGCCAACAATGTCCCAGCTACCCTAGTCCCACTTGCCTGCACTTGATCCATATCCCTCCAAACCTGTCCTATCCATGTACTTATCTAACTTTCTTAAATATTGGGATAGTCCCAGCCTCAACTACCTCCTCTGACAACTTGTTCCATACACCCATCACCCTTTGTGTGAAAAAGTTACCCCTCGGATTCCTATTAAATCTTTTCCCCTTCACCTTGAACCTATGTCCTCTGGTCCTCGATTCCGCTACTCTGGGCAAGAGACTCTGGGCAAGTGCATCTACCCGATCTATTTCTCTCATTATTTTGTACACCTCTATAAGATCTCCCCTCATCCTCCTGCGTACCATGGAATAGAGACCCCTCTCTCCATAGCTCACACCCTCTCGTCCCTCTTCTCCGAGTACTCCAGTTTCTTCCCACATCAGGTGCAGGTTAATTGGCTTCTGTATATTGTCCCTAGTGTGTAGCGTGTAGGATGGAACTGATGTATGGCCGATTGCTGGTCAACATTGACATGGTGGGCTGAAGGGCCTGCTTCCCGCTGTATCGCTAAAACTAAAATACAAATAAAACACTCAAGGCCCATGGCATCAAGAGTTCAGGAGTTAAGAGTATCTAATAGTCATATATGTTGTCAATGGAGCAATGCAATTCTTACGCTGCAGCTTAACAGGCCTGTGAAAGCAATCCACAAAATAAATATTACAAACAACAAATTTAATGAATTAATAACTATAATGCAAGCGCAAAAAAAAAAGTCAGCAGTGTAACCAAGGACATAGTGCATAGAAGTTCATAGTTGCTGAGTAGTGTTGTGTAGTGTTCAACAGCTCAATGGTTGCTGGGCAGATGCTGTTCTTGAACCTGGAGGTCACGGTTTCCAGGTTCCTGTACCATCTTCCCGATGGTAGTAGTAAGATGAGAGCGTGGCTGGGGTGGTGTAGGTCCTCGATGATACTGGTCGTCTTTTCAAGGCAGCACCTCCTATAAATACCTTGAGGCGAAGATCCTGACCCAAGACATCACCTATACATGTTCTCCATAGATGCTGATTCACCCGCTGAGTTACTCCAGCACTTTGTGCCTTTTTCTCTTCGTATAAATACCCTCTATGATGGGGGAGGTCAGTACCCATGATGGAAAGGAAGGTGTCTACCTCTCTCTGTAATTTCTATCACTTGGGCTCTCGAGTGCTGAACCAGGCTCTGTGCTCTCTGTTGTACCCCTGTAGAAGATACAGAATTAAACTTGCTACAGAGGTCTTTCTTCCATGTACTCTTGTGATCCCTCGGTGGGGAGGATCTTTTTTCTTTCAAACGATACACGATAGGCATATTCCATTAACTGAACATTTTAGCTGTCCATATTTCTATTGATCACTATGGATCACCAATATTTAAGCTTCCAACTACATATTTAGAACATTTTTAAAATTAAATATAAAATTGTTGGCATTTGGAGCCAATCTACAGACAAATAAATGGGAAAGGTTTGCTTCATCTTTGAGATCTTGCGTAACTATCTAATTTCTTGAGAGAATGACAGGGCAATATTACAATATTACGACCCATGTTTCATATGGACTTGTGACTTAGTGTCACTAACATCAATGGAGAGAAAACAACAATTAATCAAACACGCCTTGTCCTGACACTCCTCTCATTAGGCTTTCTTCCCTCCACCCCACAATCTGTCTGAAGAAGGGTCCCGATCCAAAACAACACCTATCCATGTTCATAAGTTCATCTTGGAGCAGAATTAGACCATTTGGCCCATCAAGTCTACTCCGCCATTCAATCATGGCTAATCTCTTTCCCTCTCAACCCCATTCTCCTGCCTTCTCCCCATAACCCTCGTCACACTTACTAATCAAGAATCTGTCAATCTCCATCTTAAAAATAACCATTGACTTGGCCTCGACAGCCGTTTCTGTTCTACAGATTTGCTGCCTGATCCGATGAGTTACTCAAGCATTTGTGTTTCCTCTTGCAAACCAGCATCTGCAGTTCCTTGTTTACACTTATCAAACACCCATTTGTGTTTTGTATTGAGGACAAAATTATTGCCTATAAATGTATCCGTAGTTAGCTGGACAAAATGTTCTATGTAGTAGGGGGTACGTACTTTACTCTGAGGTTACTGATTGGGGTCTATGCCATGGTCCTATCCAGAAATAATATGCAATCTCTAAAAATAGTACATCGCCTGAATCTTATGCAAGATATTAGATGACTGTGGTCTCAACTGATAATTTACTTAAATCATTTTGATAGCCGTTACAGTATGTGCCTGCAACCAAATTTCTAAAGGTTTAGGCATCAGAATTTAAGAAGGCATAGAATCCTAAGACATAGGAGCTGAAATAGGCCATTCAGACCATCGAGTCTACTCAGCCATTTGATCATGGCTGATTTATTTTTCCTCTCAACCCCATTCTGCTGCCTTTCCCCATACCATTTGACATACTAGCATGGATAGCAGGTTGGCTAGATGGCAGAAGACAAGGTGGGCTTTTTCTGGCTGGCTACCAGTGACTAGTGGAATTCCGCAAGGGGTGCTGGGGCAGCTACTCTTTACGTAGTACACTAATGATTTGGACAAGGGGATTGAAGACTTTGTGGCCAAGTTTGCGGATGATAGGAAAATAGGTGAAGAGGCATGCAGTGGTAAGAAAGCAGGGATTCTGCAGAAGGACTTGGATAGGTTGAGAGAGTTGGTAGAGAAGTGGCAGATGGAATATAGCGCAGCAAGGTGTGGAGTCATGCATTTTGGCATACTATTTTCTAAATGGGGTGAGAATCCAGAAATCGGAGGTGCAAAGGGACTTGGGAGTACTTGGGAGTGCTGGTGCAGGAATTCCAAAAAGTTAATCTGCCTTGTCGAATTAGGTAGTGAAGAAAGCAAACTCAATGCTCGCATTTATTTCAAGAGGGCTTGCATATAAAAACAGGGATGTGATATTGAGGCTCCATAAAGCGCTGGTAAAGCTGCATTTGGAATATTGTGAGCAATTTTGGGCCCCATATGTGAGGAAGGATGTGCTGGCTCTGGAGAGGGTCCAGAGGAGGTTTACAAGAATGATCCCTGGAATGAGTAGGTTAACCTATGATGAGCGTTTGTCGGCACTGAGCCTGTACTCACTGGAGTTTAGAAGAATGAGGACCTCATTGAAACATATAAAACAGTGAAAGGCTTGGGTAGAGTGGGTGTGGAGAGGATATTTCCATTAGTGGGAGAGTCTAGCACTGGAGGTCATAGCCTCAGAATTGAAGGACATTCTTTTAGGAAGGAGATGAGGAGAAATATATTTAGTTGGAGGGCGGTGAATATGTGGAATTCTTTGCCACAGAAGGCTGTAGAGGCCAGGTCAGTGGATATTTTTTAGGCAGAGATAGATAGATTCTTGTGTTAACGAAGAAACTGCAGATGCTGGAGAATCGAGGGTTACACAAAAAGCTGGAGAAACTCGGCGGGTGCAGCAGCATCTAAGGAGCGAAGGAGATAGGCGACGTTTCGGGTCGAGACCCTTCTTCAGACCGGTCAGGGATCAGGGAAACGAGAGATATAGACGGTGATGTGGAGAGATAAAGAACAATGAATGAAAGATATGCAAAAAAGTATCGATGATAAAGGGAACAAGCCATTGTAAGCTGTTTGTGGTGTGAAAATGGGAAGCTAGTGCGACTAGGGTGGGGGAGGGAGATGGAGATAGAGGGAATGCCAGGGCCCGAGGGCTGAGGGAGAGGTGGGAGGGGGAGGAGACAGCAGGGGTTAACAGAATTGAGAAAATTCAATGTTCATAGAAACATAGAAATTAGGTGCAGGAGTAGGCCATTCAGCCCTTCGAGCCTGCACCGCCATTCAATATGATCATGGCTGATCATCCAACTCAGTATCCCGTACCTGCCTTCTCTCCATACCCTCTGATTTAGCCACAAGGGCCACATCCAACTCACTCTTAAATATAGCCAATGAACTGGCCTCAACTACCCTCTGTGGCAGAGAGTTCCAGAGACTCACCACTCTCTGTGTGAAGAAAGTCTTTCTCATCTCGGTCTTAAAGGATTTCCCCTTATCTTAAGCTGTGACCCCTTGTCCTGGACTTCCCCAACATCGGGAACAATCTTCCTGCATGCCTGTCCAACCCCTTAAGAATTTTGTAAGTTTCTACAAGATCCCCTCTTAATCTCTAAATTCCAGCCACAGGAGGGGTGTGGTCTCACCAAGACCCTGTACAACTGAAGTAGAACCTCCCTGCTCCTGTACTCAAATCCTTTTGCTATGAAAGCTAACATACCATTCGCCACTGCCTGCTGCACCTGCATGCCTACTTTCAATGGGTGTACCATGACACCCAGGGCTGCATCTCCCCTTTCCCAATCGTTTAAATAATAGTCCGCTTTCCTGAACATACTGCATCTGCCAAACATTTGCCCACTCACCCAGCCTATCCAAGTCACCCTGCAGTCTCCTAGCATCCTCCTCACAGCGAACACTGCCCCCCAGCTTAGTGTCATCGCAAACTTGGAGATATTGCCTTCAATTCCCTCAATCCAGATCCTGAGCACTGAGCCCTGCGGGTTACTGCCTGCCATTGTGAAAAGGACCCGTTTATTCCTACTCTTTGCTTCCTGTTTGCAGCCAGTTCTCTATCCACATCAATACTGAACCCCTAATACCGTATGTTTAAGTTTGTATCTAATCTCTTATGTGGGACCTTGTCGAAAGCCTTCTGGAGTCCAGATATACCACATCCATGGTTCAAGCCCAAAGGATGCAAACTCCAAGCGGAATATGAGGTGCTGTTCCTCCAACTTGCGGTGTTGCTCACTCTGGCCATGGAGGAGGCCCAGGACCGAGAGGTCGGATACGGAATGGGAGGGGGAGTTGAAGTGCTGAGCGACCGGGAGATCGGGTTGGTTTTTGCGGACTGAGCGGAGGTGTTCGGCGAACGATCGCCAAGCCTCCGCTTGGTCTCACCGATATAGATCATCTGGCATCTGGAGCAGCGGATGCAGTAGATGAGGTTGGAGGAGGTGCAGGTGAACCTCTGTCGGACCTGGAAGGACTGCTTGGGTCCCTGAAAGGAGTGGAGGGGGGAGGTGAAGGGACAAGTGTTGCATTTCTTGCGGTTGCAAGGGAAAGTGCCCGGGGAAGGAGTAGAGCGGGAGGAGAGGGAAGAATTGACAAGGGAGTCGCGAAGGGAGCAGTCTTTGCGGAAGGCAGACAGGGGGGGAGATGGGAAGATGTGGTGGGTGGAGGGGTCACGTTGGAGGTGGCGAAACTGGCGGAGGACTATCTGTTGTATTTGCCGGCTGGTGGGGTGAAAAGTGAGGACCAGGGGGACTCTGCCCTGTTTGTGAATGGGGGAATGGGGAGAGAGGGCAGTGTTGCGGGGTATGGAGGAGACCCTGGTGCGAGCCTCATCAATAGTGGGGGAGGGGAATCCCCGTTCTCTAAAGAATGAGGCGTGGTAGATTCTTGTTAGTACAAGTGTCAGAGATTAAGGGGAGAAGGCAGGACAATTGGGGTTAGGAGGGAGATATATAGATCATCCATGATTGAATGGCAGAGTAGACTTGATGGGCTGAATGGCCAAATTCTACTCCCATTCCTTATGAATGACCTTACTAATCAAGAATCTGTCTACCTCCGCCCAATGTCTTGGCTTCCACAATCGTCTGTGGCAATGAATTCCAGATTTATCACCCTCTGGCTAAATAAATTCCTCCTCAACTCCTTTTATTCTGAGGCTGTGCCCTCTGGTCCGAGACTCTCCCACTAGTGAAAACATGCTCTCCACATCAACTTAATTCTGATTCTCCACCTGAAGAAATTCCTCCAGAACACCCTGGTTGTCAAATGATCATGTGAATAGTGGTCCAGTTTTATTTTAATATGTAAGCTGCAGATTCACATTCACTTTAAAACTATTTAAGTGCAGCAAATATCAGATTGATCATCCTAAAAGCTTGTTTTTTTTCCCGTGGCCACAGTGCCCATGTAGGCAGTGTTTATGATGCAATTAATGCAATTAAATTCTCATGTAATAACTTCATTGCTTCATTGAAATCTAATGGATTAATCTGAAGGCATTGTTGTAATTACCACTAAAGTGGCCCACTCCACCATTTCCATTATCGATACTGTCATTGTGTCAGTTTGAATGTGCTCATGGCCAGATGATACGTATTTTAAGAAGTGTTAAATGAAGTTATACCTACACATTGTATGCAAAAATACAGTATCCCTTTTTTTTCTGATCTCATTCTCATTTTTAGGTCATTTCTATAGATTATACTAGTTGACATTTGAAGTCAAGAGATTCCGGGTACAGGGATTTCAGCATATAATTTTTTTTTAAATGGTACCGTAATGAGGTTTTAAATACAGCAACACAGCATGAAATAAAATCAGGGGGAATATATTAGGGCCCTCAATAAAATGAAACCATACAGGACAAACACACTACCTCCCTTCCCTTTCCCTATCTTCAGCAAAATTATTTCAAAGATCCATCCTGCTTAAATAAAGGTGGCATGCCTTTGGCATTTTATATTATGTCTAAAGTAGCAAGGTAACTGGGAAATATCAAAAGCCTCAATCAATTTGTAGATGTCATTTTGTGCAAAATGATCGGTGAAGATTGCTCTTGATCCAAATAACCCAAATAAAAGACAATATACTTTTAAAAGAAAACGATTCACATGAAATAAGTTAGAAAGCTAATGTACCAATGTTTTATTATCAGTTTGATTAGATATTTTGTACAAAGGAGAAAAGCCCAAATCCCTCCATTCCCTGCATATCCATGTGCCTATTCAAAAGTCTCTTAAACGCAGCTATCGTATCTGCCTCCACCACCACCCCCGGCAGCGTGCTCCAGCACTCACCATTCTCTGTGTAAAAAAACCCAGCATATCTCCTTTAATCTCTCCTATCTCTGAAATCTTGCCCAATAGTTTCCTGAATTACATATGACTTTCTTTTTTAAAATGCCTATCACATTAGTCATTCCCCCCATTTCTGGTGTACATCCAATATTCATAAAAGCTCTGAAATATAGGAGTCAGATGGAATGCTGGGCTTTTGAGGCAGGAGACGAGAGAAGGGTCTAATACTCATGAGAATACTTCAGGATGTGGAGAGGAGACCTTCCCCCCTCCACCATACTCCCATTTAGACTCTGCTTGCACCACTCCATCTGCTGGATAGATAATTTAAAACACTTAGATATCCTACACATGCATAGATGATAACTTCAATCATTCAGTTTCTTAAGGAGGAAGGGCATGGAGTGCGTGTGTGTCTGTGTGTGTGTCTGTGTGTGTGTCTGTGTGTGTGTCTGTGTGTGTATGTCTGTGTTTATGTGTTCATGTTTGTGTCTCTGCGTGTGTGTGCGCGTGTGTGTCCATGTGTGCAGGATAGTGTACAATGTCTGGTTTCATGGAACATATTTGTTGGGTTATTACTTTACTGTTCTTCCAATGCTCTAATGCGCTGAATCAACTGATATCCTTCCCTTTACCCATAGACACTGTCCCTTTTTCTCAACCATCTCATCAGTACCCCTCTTTCTTCAATATTTAAACCCCTGTCTCATGGTGCGAGTCGACCGACGAGTGACTCCGAGTTTTCACTCGCGGTAATCACGTACAATTAACGTAGCGGGAATGTCGGAACTCGCACGCGCAACTTAGCGACTCGTGTTCCGCGGCAGGTACCAACGGCAGGTACCGGTGAAACTTGTTAACTCTTGAAAAAATTCAAACATGTTTGAGGTATTCCACGAGTCAAATTTACTGTTCAAGTTAAAAATTGAAACATTTAAACTCGTTGTAATAACGTAGTGGCCTGTGTGTTTACCTTAGTGACTCGTGAGTCTACCTTGGGCACTCTTTAACTCAGCTGGACAAGCAGCATCTCTGGAGAGAAGGAATGGGTGACGGCATGACATTTCCACATTTATAAATTTCTGCTGCGTTTTTGTGCTCCATCTCGGTAAAGCTGCAACTTCAAACTGACATATGACAATCTTAACTGTTCACATTTTACTAGATTGGATGCAAAATCAGTGATATTCTTGGCCATTCTCCGTCACACATTGAGAGAGGGACGGGGAGCGGGGAACCATGGTGGATGTCTAAAGGATGTAACTCCAGGGCACTGCCCCACACACTGACCCTTGGCGGAAGCCCAGGGACTGTTCAGAACAGATAAGTCCGCCTTCTTTAACCTAACTCCCCTTCTCGTCCATTCTGCTGGAGCCCTTCCTCAAATCCCACCGGGAACAGTTGGGCATCCCAGTTGAAAGGTGCAGCAGTACAGAGCGGTGTCCAGGGCATTTGGTGCCATCTCTCTGACACACACATGTAGACAAGAAAGCGTCAGGGGCATGGGGGTGGTGGTGATGGGCAGACATGGACTGTGGGAAAGTCCCTGTGTGGCGGCTGATCCCGTCTTGATTTAGATTGTGCTGATTGGAATTATTACTGTCACTCTCTGTATTACCCTCTTGATTTCACATTGTTTGTTGCAGCAAGGTTTGGAAAGCTCACAATGTGTTCTGTGCTTCCAGTGATTGTGATTGAACTGTAACATTGCAGTTTCATCAGCTCAATAAACGAGCATCAAAACAAAAAGGATCTTGATGTGAATGACTTTGTGTGTATGTCTCCCCGTGATCTGCGTGGGTTTTCTCCGAGATCTTCGGCTTCCTCCCACACTCCAAAGATGTTCAGGTTTGCAGGTTAATTGGCTTGTAAAAGTTGTCCCTAGTGTGGGTAGGATGGTGTTAATGTGCAGGGATCGTTGGTCGGCACAGACCCGGTGGGCTAAAGGGTCTGTTTCTGCGCTGCATTCTCTAAAGTATTTAAATAGACAAGGCAGGGAAAGGATAAGGGCCTGATTTGAGCAAATGCGATTAGTGCGGATGGGTAAAAAGGATGTGAAGGGATGGTTCTGTGCTGTTTGACTGTAATTCTATTATCAGGCAATGACCATCTCCAACAAAAGAGATTGGTAACACTTTTCAAACAACATGCACTGACAGTCTTGGGTCCAATGATATGGGCTCCACCACGGTTGGGAGTCTCTTCCTGCTGCAGCCTTCAATAAACGAGCATCAAAACAAAAAGGATCTTGATGTGAATGACTTTGTGTGTATGTCTCCCCGTGACCTGCGTGGGGTTTTCTCAGAGATCTTCGGCTTCCTCCCACACTCCAAAGATGTTCAGGTTTGCAGGTTAATTGGCTTGTCAGCCGCCGGCCAAACACCATCCTCGGCCAGTTCCACTGAGGTCATTTTCTTGGGCAGCGCTTTGTCAGGGACCTCCCCCTCCACCCTCCTGCCATGAGGCCAGCTTACAGGATCTAAGGCACACGCATATGTCTCCACTATAAGGTGGCGACCCTCAGAGAAGTCCCATTCTCACAAACAACTCAACACAATAAATAATGTAAAGCAGCCTGGGGCAAGATGGTTTGCCCATGATTTAAATTTTAAACGTCATCCCGTCACCCATTCCTTCTCTCCAGAGATGCTTCCTGCCCGCTGAGTGACCATACAGGGAATTCCCACGCATATGAAGCATAGAGAAACGCGAGTTCTACATGGCTCTGCCCGACTTTTGAGAATGGATCTGGTGGTTTGTACCTGCTCACCCACCCACCCACCAAGCCAGCCAGCCGGACCCCTCCTCGTTACAGCGGCAGAAGCGACATTTCCAAGAGAATGGGGCAGAGAGCTGGGGCAGCGCTGGGATGGGAGCAGGGCAGATGAGGCGCACCAAAGGAACAAACAAGTTGATGGCTGCAAGGGGCAGGCGGCAGAGGTCTTGTGCCCCAGCGAGGTAGACCGCTCTTCTCCCTGCTAATTCACACACAGAAAGAGAGAGATGAGAGGAGAGAGCTCTGGCACTGGACGGTGCGCATTTTCCCTTTGTAGGTCATATCAATAGACGCAGCCGCGCTGAATTCTATCTTTAACTCAAAGCCGCCGGATGGAGTCGTCTTCTTTTTACACTGTTGCTTCGCCACCACCTCCTCCTTGCTGCACAATGGCAGCGAGTGCGGGGCCGAGATCCTGCCTAGTTTTTTAAAGTTCTGAAATTGAACAACTTTCAATACTGAATCAGAATATACTTACTGTATGAGATGCTGTCCAGCTCCTCGATTTGATACTTAAAACAGGCTTTCATTCACGGTTGGCTCAAGAGTAACTCGGGAGAGGAACTTGGTAACTCGGGAGAGGAATTTGGAACCGCAGAAATTAGAAGTAAACGGCAAACTTAGTCATACCCGTGGGAACTCAGTTAAACCTGGAGTCTCGTACACAACCACGAGTCTTTCACTCGGGGTCACTCATGGGTCAACTCGCACCATGAGACAGGGCTATTACAGTCTACCACCTTCCTTGACCCACAGCAAAGCCACCAGGAAGTCAGCAAATAACAGGCTGATGAAGCTGCCCTTGCCTGATGCTACTTCTAGCACTGCTGGCTTTGTAAATTCAAACTCAAGGGGTCTAATCCATTAATAAACTGAACATCTCTTGGCATTAAAAAAAGACAGTGCTGGAGTAACTCAGCGGGTCAGGAAACATTTCTGGAGAACATGGATAGGCGACATTTCGGGTTGGGATCTTTCTTCAAAGCTGAAACGCGGCATATCCATGTTCTTCAGAGATGCTGCTTTATGCTGTTATTCCAGCACTATGTATCTTTTTTGGTAAACCAGTATCTGCTATTCCTTGTGATACATTCCTTCGTGTTAACCTGTCATCCAACAGCAAAATGTTGTGAACACGGTTCAGTCCATCACCGGCTCTGACCTCCCCACCATCGAAGGAATTTACCGGAGTCGCTTCCTCATGAAGGCAGCCAGCATAATCAGACCCAAACCACCCTGGCCACACACTCATTCCATCCCTGTCAAAGGGAAGAAGGTGCAGGAGCCTGAAAACCGTAACGTTCAGGTTCAGGAACAGCTTCTTCCCTACAGCCATTCAGCTATTAAACACTACAACCTTAAATAAGTTCTCGTGGGAGGGCTGGTCCCCCAACGCAATATCACACTTCTCCACCAATTCCAATATTGGTGGCCAGTGGGGGGGTTCTGGAGCGCTAGCATGGGTGTTGTGGGTCAAGTCAAGTCAAGCACAATGAGTGCAAGGCCAACAATCCATTTCATGTCAAGTCAATCCATTTCAAGTCAAGTCAAGTCAAGCACAGAGCAGCGGGGCCAGCCAACAGTACAACCCATTTGCTTTCATTTCAGGTGAGCTCAAGCAAAGCAAAGGCAAATCAAAAGTACAGGGCAGGCGAGACCAGCCAACAATACAATCCATTTGCTTTCATTTCAGTTGAGCTCAAGCAAAGCAAAGGCAAAGCAAAAGCAAAAGCGCAGGGCAGGCCAAACAACGAATTTCATTTCATTTCCATTTCAATTTCAAGCCTCCTTTCAAGTGCAGGCCACACAACTTATTTCATTTCATTAAGGCTAACAAATCATTTATTGCAAGTACATTAACTGTTAACAAATCATCATTCATTGCAAGCACATTGTTGGCTAATAAATCATTTATTGCAAGCACATTAAGGGTTAACAAATCATTCATTGCAGGCACATTGCTGGCTAACAAATCATGTATTGCAAGCAGGCACATTGCTGGCTAACAAATCATGTATTGCAAGCACATTAAGGGTTAACAAATCATTCATTGCAAGCACATTGCAGGCTAACAAATCATTTATTGCAAGCACATAAAGGGTTAACCACATAAAGCACATAACCAAAAAAAGCACATAAAGGGTAGACTCACAGTTCAGTAGACTCACAGTTCAGTAGACTCACAGCAGATTCAGAGTTGTGGCCTCTCCCTTGCGATCTTTCAGAGTGGCTGACTCACGTCCAGCCTTCCGGGGTTTTATAGTCCTGCCCTCACCCCGGAAAGGGCGTTACCTTCATCATGGTGATTGACAGGTGAGAAGACCAATCAGCTGATCTCAAGATTTATTAAACATTCAATAACGTTTTTATTTTTCATCGATCGGGGCTGCCTCAACGGAGGAGGACTGTGAGTAAGATGGCAAAAAATCATACCGATATAGGGTAGCGTTGTTTCTAAAATCAATATACAGAGCAGACAAGATGTGGTCAAGATGAGACTTTTAGTTATGTAGATATATCAGGGGGCAAGGAACATTTTTGAAAGTGAGGGGGCTGAGCAATCACTGATCACTGGCCTTGGGGGTACCCGGCAAGGGAGTGGAGCGACCGAGTGGGGGGAGGGTGTGGGAGGTGGGAGGACATCCAAAAACTGGGGGATAATACAGGCATCCCCCACCTCAAAAAGTGGTACAGAAAATTTGACAAAAAAAAACTTTTAAATGTGTTATAATTTCAAGTGCTATTTTTTTTGTTTGTAGTTGGAAAAAGGGACAAGAAATAATCATAACACTTCCTGATTTTGCAAAGTCATACAAATTATGTTTTGCTCAGGGAAGAAATCTGAGTATTTTGAAAGTATGCGTTCTCCTTTTGACGTATATTTCATTTTGATTTGAATTTAGAATCATCAAACCATGACATTAATAAAGGGGTTATATGTTTGTGGAAACATTACTTTTTTACAAGTAAGACTTTCGATAAATCTAAAATGCATTAGAAATATACATTTCAATGCACTGTGTCTCTTGCCCAGAGTAGGTGAATCGAGGACCAGAGAACAGATTTAAGGTGAAGGGGAAAAGATTTCATAGGAATCTGAGGGGTAACCTTTTCCACACAAAGGATGGTGGGTCCATAGAACAAGCTGCTAGAGGAGTTAGTTGAGGCAGGGACTATCCCAACATTTAAGAAACAGTTAGACTGACACATGGATATGACAGGTTTGGAGGGATATGAACCAAAAGCAGGTAGTGTATCTGGGACATGTTGGCAGGTGTGGGCAAGTTGGGCCGAAGGGCCTGTTTTCACACTGTATCACTCTATGACTACATTATACCTCCACCATGCATGAATGCTTCAAAATCAAGTGGTCGAGTTTTATTGACACTCAAGCATAGAAACATTGCCATTCAATATGATCATGATTGTTCATCTAAAATCAGTACCCCTTTCCTGTTTTTTCCCCATAACCCTTGATTTCGCTAGCCCCAAGAGCTAAATGTAACTCTCTCTTGAAAACATACAGTGAATTGGCCTCCACTCCCTTCTGTGGCAGAGAATTCCGCAGATTCACAACTCTCTGGGTGAAGAAAGTTTGTCCTCATCTCCGTCCTAAATGGCCCACCCCTTATTCTTAAACTGTGACCCCTGGTTCTGGACTACCCTAACATCGGGAACATTTTTCCTGCAGTTACAGTAAGTGAAAATCTAGCAGGCAAGCAGGATGCTTTCTCCAACCACCCCCACTTGAAGGCCACTATCTTCCACTGCTTCTGCCCAGTGCTTGGTACCTACTTCCAGCAGCCACTAGTTGTCCTCCAGGATGCACCAAGCCACAGCCTGGTTCATGCTGGTCACCAGCATGAATTCAGCACAGAGACTCTCACGGCAGCGGCGCAACGCTTCTGATGCTTCCGATGGCCCGGGACTCTTGCACTGAGGCTGCTCCATGGCCGGAGCTGCAACGAACGGCTCGCCAGCCTGGCAAACACTCGCCAGCCCCGGCTCCCCGTCCGCATCTGCCCCCACCACTGTTTCTGCGTCCATCCATCCCTCCGCCCCGGCTTGCCAACACCCACGACCAGGTTTCTCAGAGCACAGCAGTGCCTCGTCCAAAGCCGGAGACATTGAAACATGTCTAGCCAAAAAAGTGGGGGGCTGCAGCCCCCTGGTTCCGCGGCCCATGTATATAAATCTGATAACGTGTGTATTTGTGAGTATGTGTATAAATACACACACTGCATCTATGAAAATAGATGAGAGTTGGTCAGGGTCAAACGGAGATCACAAGGATATTTAATAGAGCATTGCAAATGGTTGGACTATTGTAGGAATAAACCTATTAGTTCAAGAGTCAAGAGTGTTTTATTGTCATCCCAGATAGAACAATTAAATTCTTACTTGCAGCAGCACAACAGAATATGTAAACATAGTACACTGTAAACAATATAATAAATGCAAGAAAAAAAAGTCCAGTATATGTGTATGTGCATACTGGACTTTTATTTTTCTCTCATCTATTTCTATATTACTAAAAGTCTGATCTTGACCGCTTCCTGTTGTTCTGTATATTGATTTTAGAAAACATGCTGCCACTTACAGCTGTGATTTTTAGCCATCTTACTCAGAGTCCCCCTCCGCTGTGCAGGACAAGAAGATTTTCCCCCATCGATGAAAAATAAAAGAGTTATTCGTGTTTAAAAAATGTTGAGTTTCTCTCTCCTGAAGGCCATGCCCCTTCCGAAGGGACTATAAAACCCAGAAGTACGTGGGTTTTATAATCAGTCAGTCTCTGCAAGATGGGGGAGCGAGAAGGTCATGTCTCTCAGTCTGAGTTGTGAATAACACTGAACACATGTCTACTAAGCTGTGAGTGGTTTTACTGACCTGTCAGTGCCCTTAATGTGGTTTGAAAATATAGTTTGGAAATGCTAAAGCTGTGTTGCCTTTGGTTTGGAAATGCTAAAGCTGTGTTGCCTTTGGTTTGGAAATGCTGAAGCTGCCTTGCCTAATTAAAGTTGCCTTGCCTTCTATATAATTAAAAGTCTAATCTTGATCACTACCTGTTTGCGTTTTATATTGATTTTAGAAAGAAACGCTACCATGTACGGCTGTGATTTTTGGCCATCTTACTCAGAGTCCCCCTCCGCTCATCAGGTGCCGAGGATTTTTCCCATCGATGAAAAATAAAAGAGTTATTAGTGTTTAATAAATGTTGAGATTCTCTCTCCTGTCAATCACGCCATGAGGGCCATGCCCCTTCGAGGGGGAAGGACTATAAAACCCAGAAGTGTGGGCGTGGCTCAGTCTCTGCAAGATGGAGGAAGGAGAGGTCACGACGTGATGTCTTTAGTGACCTTGCACCCTGCTTGAAATGGAATGAAACTGCACTTGAATTTGGTGGCCTTGCACCCTGCTTGAAATGGAATTTCAAGGAATAGCCATGAGTCAACTGCCAGCCCACCAGCCATGAGTGAGTGAGCTGCCAGAACAGGCTTGAGTGACTGAGCCGCCAGCACAAGAATCCATTTGGCCCACAATGTCCATACTAGCCCTCTGGAAACCAGTCCCTTCAGCCCACAAACCCATACTAGTGCTCCAGAAAGCCCCCCCCCAGTGGCACCAATATTGGAATTGATGGAATATTGCGTTGTGGGACCAGCCCTCCCATGTGATGCTGGGACCCAACGGGTCCCACAGTCCCAGTGTATTATATTGTTTGCAGTGTACTATGTATTAAAGCATGGAAACTGGCCCTTCAGCCCAACTCATCCATGCCGACCAAGATGCCCCATCTAAGAAAGTCCCAGTTGCCCATGTTTGGCCCATAACCCTTTACACTTTTCCAATCTATGTATTTGTCCAAGTTTCTTTTTAAATGTCATTATAGTACCTGCTCAACTACCTCATCTGGCAGCTCGATCCAAATACCCACCACCCTGAGTGAAAAAGTTGCTCCTCTGGTTCCTATAGTCCTGGAGTCAAACAGCAAGGAAACAGGCCCATTGGCCCAATTTGCTCATGCACACCATCAACTCTAGTCTCACCTGCCCGTGTTTGGCCCATATCCTTCTAAACCTCCTCTGTCCATTCACATTAAAGCTTTCCTCTCTTATCTTAAACCTATGTCCTCGGGTTCTTGATTCATCTACCCTAGGTGAAAGCCTCTGTGCATTCACCCTGTATATAGTCCCCTCATGATTTGATAATTCTCTGTACGATCATCCTTCACCCATCAGTGCTTCAAAGAATAAAGTCCTAGCCTGCCCAACATCCCCCTAGATCTCAGGCTCACTACTTTCACATTCTTAAAATATTGAGAAAAATGTTAAGCAATTGAATTTCCATCTGTATTAGTCTTAATATTTCCTGCCTTTCTGTGGTTTTATTCATCTGAAAAATTTAGTTGAATTTAGAAAAATGCAGAGGGGAATCACAGCAGTTTCAGTATAACTACAACAGTGCCATCTATCTGGGAATATTATATATCCTGTCCGGGACTGAAAAATCAGCTCAAACCTAACAAAATTGAGTACTGTCCCAAATAGCAGCAAAACCGATGTATTAGTTGTGAGTGCTAACAACTAGCACTTATTCAACAATAACCTGGCACTGATACTCCTTTAAGATTTCACAAGGACCATTTTGCTCCAGATAATGGCCAAGAAAGCACACCAATGCCTCTGTTCCATTAGAAGCCTTAGGATGTTCGGCAGGTCCCCAACAACTTTCACTGTACAGATGCACTGTAGAAAGCATGTTATTCGGATGCATCACAGCATGGTCTGGGAACAGTTCCATCCAAGACCACAAGAAATTGCAGAGTGCTGACGTAGCCCAGACCATTACGCAAACCAACCGCACTCCCATTGACTCCATCTACACTTCACAACACCTTGGCAAGGCCAGCAGCATAATCAAGGACCAGGCTCATCTGGATCATTCCCTCTTCGTCTCTCTACCATTAAGTGGTACAGAAGTTAGAAAATGCATACCTCCAGATTCAGGGATAATTTCGTCCCAGCTGTTATTAGATAACTGAACCGTCCTCTCACCAGCTAGAGTGTGATCCTGACCTCCCATCTACCTCATTGGAGACCTTTGAACTAGCTCTAATTGGGCTTTATCGGATTTTATCTTGCATTGATTGAATACCCTTTATCTTGTATCTGTACACTGTGGAAGGCTTGATTGTAATCTTTTCGTTGACTGGATAGAACGCAACAATAAGCTTCTCATTGTACCTCGGTACACATGACAATAATAAATTAAACTAAACTTTGCTATAGTCTTGGTTCAAACACGAACAAAAGCGCAGAAGTGAATTGAGAATAACCACCTTTGACATCTAAGCAGCATTCGAACAAGGATGGCATCCAGGAGCTCGAGTAAAATTGAGGATATTAGACCTCAGGAGGAAACTCTCCACTAGCTGGAATTGTACCAAGAATAAAGAAAGATTATCAGCACTGTTGGAGGACAGTCTTTTCAGCCGTAGAACATTGCTGCTGAAGTTCCCAGTGCAATGCCGCAGGCCTAACTACCATCAACTGTTCTACTGCTGGGCTTCCCACCGTGATGCCAGAAGCAACAATGTGTGTCAATGTTCACTTGCCTTCTCCGTTCTTTAGGTAATGAAGCAGTGTATTCCTGCATGTAACAAACGCAAAAATATTCAAACAAGTAACACGGGTAGCACAGTGGCTCAGCTGGTAGAGCCACTGTCTCACAACCCCAGAGAACCGGGTTCAATCCTGCCCTCAGGTGTTGTGTATGTGGAGTTAGCACGTTTTCCGGTGACCGCGTGAGATTCCTCCAGTTGCTCCGATTTCCTTCCACATCTCAAAGATATGCGGGTTTGTAGGTTAATTGGCCTCTGTAAATTGCCCGAGTGTGAAGGGCGTGGTCTCAGTGGGTTGGAGAAAGGGGAACAAGAGATGGTGCTCAGGACAAATGAAAGGAAGATATGCAGAAAGCAACAATAATCAAGGAAATGTTGTGCCCACAATGATTCATTGTTGGCTTGATCCCCGTTAATACAGACAGGGGAACTCAATGGGATGACAGTAAAACTAGTACGACGTCTAGGGTGGAGGAGGGATGGAGAGAGAGGGAATGCAAGGGTTACCTGAAGTTAGAGAAATCAAAATCATACCACTGGGTTGTAAGATGCTCAAGCAAAATACGAGATGCTGTTTCCCCAATTGCCATTTGGCCTCACTCTGACAATAGAGGAGGTCCAGGATAGGGTGGTCAGTATGGGAATGAGAAGGGGAGTCAAAGTGTTTGGTAACCTGGAGATCACATAGACCGAGGCAGTCTGAGCGAAGGTGTTCAGCGAAACAATCCTCTGCGCTTGGTCTCGGCAATATATAGGTTTCCCCTTGAGCAGCGGATACAGTAGATGAGGTTGGAGGAGGTGCTAGTGCACCTCTGTCTCACCTGAAAGGACTGTTGGGGTCCCTGGATAGAGTCGAGGGAGGAGGTATAGGGACAGGTGTCGCATCTCCTGTGGTTGCAGGGGAAGGTACCTGGGGAAGGGGTAGCTGCAAATCTTCCATTCATTTGTCCTAAGTACCTTGTATATCTCTTGCTCCCATTTCCCCTGAATCTCAGTCTGAAGAAGGGTCTCGACCCAAAACGTCAGCTATTCCTTTTCTCCAGAGATGCTGCCTGAAACACTGAGTTAATCCAGTTTTTTGTGTCTGTCTTCGGTTTAAACCAGCATCTGCGGTTCTTCCCTACACGTATTGTTACAGCTGTACTCGACATTGGTAAGGCCGCATTTGAAGTACGGTATACAGTTCTAATCACCTTACTATATGTCATTAAACTGGAACGGGTGCAAAAAAGATTTACAAGGATGTTAGTGGGACTGGAGAATTTGAGCTATAAGTGGCTGGATTGTCTGGGTCTGTTTTCTGTGGAGCAAAGGCTGATGAGTGATCTTGTAGAGTTATACAAAATCATAAGGGTTAAAGATAAGATGAATAGCCACATCCGTTTCCCAGTGTAGTGGTGTAAAAAACCTGAGGAGAAAGACTTAAAAGGGACCCGAGAGGCAACTGTTTCCACACAGAGGGTAATGCATCTATGGAACAAACTGCCAGAGGGAGTGATTGAGGAGGGTATAATTTTGACATTTAAAAGACACTTGGACAGGTGCATGGATTGGTAAGGATTGGAGGGCTATGGACCAGGCACAGACATCAGATTAGCTCGTTTAAGCAATGGTTGCATGGAATAGTTGGGCTAAAGGGTCTATTTCCATGCTGGAACTCTATGAATTTATGACTCCACTAGAGACTACAAACGTAACTGCATTAATCACTTACCACTGTGGTTGTAAGAACAGGCCAGAGGCTGGCAATCAGTTGAGGGAGTGATTTCTTGGCTTCTAAAGTCATTTCACCATTTATATATCATAGAAACATAGAAAATAGGTGCAGGAGTAGGCCATTCGGCCCTTCGAGCCTGCACCGCCATTCAATATGATCATGGCTGATCATCCAACTCAGTATCCTGTACCTGCCTTCTCTCCATACCCCCGATCCCTTTAGCCACAAGGGCCACATCTAACTCCCTCTTAAATATAGCCAATGAACTGGCCTCAACTACCTTCTGTGGCAGAGAATTCCAGAGACTCACCGCTCTGTGTGAAAAATGTTTTCCTCATCTCGGTCCTAAAGGAATTCCCCCTTATCCTTAGACTGTGACCCCTTGTTCTGGACCTCCCCAACATCGGGAACAATCTTCCTGCATCTAGCCTATCCAACCCCTTAAGAATTTTGTAAGTTTCTATAAGATCCCCCCTCAGTCTTCTAAATTCTAGCGAGTACAAGCCAAGTCTATCCAGTCTTTCCTCATATGAGTCCTGACATCCCAGGAATCAGTCTGGTGAACCTTCTCTGCACTCCCTCTATGGCAAGACTGTCTTTTCTCAGATTTGGAGACCAAAACTATATGCAATACTCCAGGTGTGGTCTCACCAAAAGCCTGTACAAATGCAGTAGAACCTCCCTGCTCCTATACTCAAATCCTTTTGCTATGAATGCTAACATACCATTTGCTTTCTTCACTGCCTGCTGCACCTGCATGCCTACTTTCAATGATTGGTGTACTTTGACACCCAGGTCTCGGTGCATCTCCCCTTTTCCTAATTTGCCACAATTAAGATAATAGTCTACACTCCTGTTTTTGGCACCAAAGTGGATAAGTTCACATTTATCCCCATTATACTGCATCTGCCATGCATTTGCCCACTCACCCAGCCTATCCAAGTCACCTTGCAGCCTCCTAGCATCCTCCTCACACTTAACATTACCCCCCAGCTTAGTGTCATTCGCAAACTTGGAGATGTTGCATTCAATTCCCTCATCCAAATCATTAATATATATTGTAAATAGCTGGGGTCCCAGCACTGAGCCTTGCGGTACCCCACTAGTCACTGCCTGCCATTCTGAAAAGGACGCGTTTACTCCTAACCTGTGCTTCCTGTCTGCCAGCCAGTTCTCTATCCACATCAATACTGAACCCCCAATACCGTGTGCTTTAAGTTTGTATACTAATCTCTTATGTGGGACCTTGTCGAAAGCCTTCTGAAAGTCTAGATATAACACATCCACTGGTTCTCCCTTATCCACTCTGCTCGTTACATCCTCGAAAAATTCTATAAGATTCGTCAGACATGATTTACCTTTCATAAATCCATGCTGAATTGTCTAATGATTTCACCACTTTCCAAATGTACTGCTATCCCATCTTTAATAACTGACTCTAGCAGTTTCCCCACTACCGATGTTAGACTAACTGGTCTGTAATTCCCCGTTTTCTCTCTCCCTCATTTTTTAAAAAGTGGGGTTACATTAGCTACCCTCCAATCCTCAGGAACTACTCCAGAATCGAAAGAGTTAAAAAAAATTATCACTAATGCATCCACTATTTCTGTGACTACTTCCTTGAGTACTCTGGGATGAAGACTACCTGGCCCTGGGGATATATCGGCCTTTAATCCATTCAATTTACCCAACACCACTTCTCGGCTAACCTGGATTTCACTCAGTTCCTCCACCTTATTTGACCCCCGGTCCCCTGCTATTTCCGGCAGATTATTTATGTCTTCCTTAGTGAAGACAGAACCAAAGTAGTTATTCAATTGGTATGCCATGTCCTTGTTCCCCATGATCAATTCACCTGTTTCTGACTGCAAGGGACCTACATTTGTTTTTAACTAATCTCTTTACATATCTATAAAATCTTTTGCAGTCAGTTTATGTTCCCTGCCAGTTTTCTTTTATAATCTATTTTCCCTTTCCTAATTAAGCCCTTTGTCCTCCTCTGCTGAACTCTGAATTCCTCCCAGTCCTCTGGTAGGCTGCTTTTTCTGGCTAATTTGTATGCTTCATCTTTTGTTTTTATACTATCCCTGATTTCCCTTGTTATCCATGGATGCACTACCTGCCCCGATTTACTCTTTTGCCAAACTGGGATGAACAATTATTGTAGTTCATCCATGCAGTCTTTAAATACCTTCCATTGCATATCCACTGTCAACCCTTTAAGAATCACTTGCCAGTCTATCTTGGTCAATTCACTTCTCATACCTTCAAAGTTACCTTTAAGTTCAGAACCCTTGTTTCTGACTTAATTATGTCACTCTCCATCCTAATGAAGAACTCAACCATATTATGGTCACTCTTGCCCAAGGGGCCACGCACAACAAGACTGCTAACTAACCCTTCCTCATTACTCAATACCCAGCCTAGAATAGCCTGCTCTCTCGTTGGTTCCTCTACATGTTGGTTTAGAAAACTATCCCGCATACATTCCAAGAAATCCTCTTCCTTAGCACCCCTGCCAATTTGATTCACCCAATCTATATGTAGATTGAAGTCACCCATTATAACCATATTACCTTTGTTGCATGCATTTCTAATTTCCTCTTTGATGCCATCCCCAACTCCACTACTACTGTTAGGTGGCCTAGCAGCGTTTTCCCACTAGCGTTTTCTACCCCTTAGTGTTTCGCCGCTCTACCCATATCGATTCCACATCCTCCAAGCTAATGTCCTTCCTTTCTATTGCGTTAATCTCCTCTCTCACCAGTAATACTACCCCACCTCCCTTTCCTTTCTGTCTATCCCTCCTGAATATTGAATATCCCTGGATGTTCAGCTCCCAGCCTTGGTCCCCCTGGAGCCATGTCTCCGTGATCCCAACTATAGCATAGTCATTAATAGCTATCTGCACATTCAACTCGTCCACCTTATTACGAATGCTCCTTGCATTGAGACACAAAGTCTTCAGGCTTGTTTTTACAACACTCTTACTCCTTATACAATTATGTTGACAAGTGGTCCCTTTTGATTTTTGCCCTGGAAACCCACCACCTCGTATTCTCTGTTTATTTTTTTTTTTCTTCTTTCCCCCTACATGTTGGGTCTGAGTGCTTCCTGCCTCAGACCCTGTCTACTGGCTTTCTCTATTTGAGTCCCTCCCAAATAGAAAAAGCCAGTCTCAGTTATCAAACTCAGGATCTTGACTGAAGAAGGATGCTGACCGAAAAGTCACCAACTTTGTTCTCCAGAGATACTGCCTGACCCATTGAGTTACTCCAGCAATTTGTGTCTATCACGGTTTCAAGGTCAAGGTCAGTTCATTGTCACATTGTTACAGTGAAAATCAAATTACCATACAGCCACGAAAAAAATGCAACAAGACACACAACTACATAAAAGTTAACATAAACATCCACCACAGCGGATTCCCCACATTCCTCACTGTGCTGGAAGGCAATAAAGACCAATCTTCTTCCTCTTTCTTCTCCCGCGGTCGGGACAGTCTACCCAACCCATCGAAGCTCCCGCAGCTGGAGGTCAAAGCTCCCGCAGCTGGAGGTCGAAGCCCCCGCGCGGGGCGATCGAAGCTCCCACTTCGGGGCAATCGAAGCTCCTGCGGCGTGGAGTTCCCGAAGTCGGTCTCTAAGCAGAGACCGCGAGCTCCATGATGTTAGTCCACAGGCCCCCGCGGTTGGAGCCCAGAGATCGATCCCTGGTAAAGGGATCGTGAGCTCCGTGATGGTAAGTCCACATGCTTCCACGGTGGAGCTCCCGAAATCAGTCTCCAGCAAAGGCCACCAACTCCTCGATGTTAGGCCGCAGTGCGGACGGAAATACGATATGGAAAAAAATTGCATCTCTGTCGAGGTAAGAGATTAGAAAAAGTTTCCCCCAAACCCCCCCACACATAAAACAAGCTAAAGAACATTAAGAACATACATTTAACACATACAAACAAGCACCAAAGAAGGAAGGGTCAGACAGACTGTTGGCGAGGCAGCCATAAACCAGCATATGCAGCTCCTTGTTTCAACATATCAGATGTGGCATGCATAGATGCAATCAGTTCAAACATTCAAGAGAGCGCAATGGGGAAGGTGCAGGGTGCACAATATAGTTCTCAGCATTGTAGAGCATTTGTTCCTTAGACAAAGTTCAAGGACCTCAATGGGGTAGAGGTGAATTGAACAGTACCTTAGCTCAGTTCAGAAGCCTGATAATGGAGGAGAGTGGATGCAATTCATGCACTTTGATAGATAATTCCTTTTAAAAATAGCAGGTATCCTTACTACTCAGACCTGTTTTCTGTCACTGATCTATGTTGGTTCTGTATTGCGTTTGCAAAAATCATTTTTTGCATGAGAACTGATTCCTGCAAAATGGATTGATGTCATCCCGTGCATGCTTTCTTGGGCTCCTGTATGGGTATGCAACTTGCAAAGGTACATGCAATTGAAAGTTCATAATCAATTTTACACTAAAAATCAGCCATGAACCACATAAAAGGACTTGCATCACTAGGCTACTATTTGTTGTCAAGTGAGCATTTTCTATTATACATTGACGAAAGTTACTTTGATGATATAATTCACAATGCACAGTGGAAGCCTTTTAGAATTAATGTTTCTGTTAGTCATTTGAGCCGTAACATAAGATGTAATTTAAAAGTATCTTCAAGACTAAAGGTCAAATCTCCTGCTTTTTTAAAAATAGGTGAAACCTATAGCCATGTGATGTGCTAATAGGATTTTCATTGTGTGTACGTATCATGCCTGCATAATTACAGGTTCCAGTCCATAAGAAAGCAATCTGCCCCCTAGATATGTGATAATTCCCCAGTTGAATTCCTCATGATAATGCTCCCAATTCCTCAGTAGAAACATCTTGCCTTGAAAAAAAACGCAACAGAAATTTAGTTCACCTCTGCCAACCTTTCATCAAATATCTGAAACAGTCAGAATCTTTTTCCCAGGATGGAAAATTGAAATACTAGAGAGCTTTGCTTTAAGGTGAGAGGGGCAAAGTTTAAAGAAGTGTGAGGCAAGTTTTTTTTTTTTTTTTTTTACACAGAGGGTGTTGAGTGCCTGGAACATGTTGTCGGGGGTGGTGGTTGAACCAGGTATATTAGAGGCATTTAAAAGATTTTTGGACAGCCGTGTAGATATACAGGGAATGGAAGGATATGGGTTATGCTTCATGTTCGGCACAGACATTGGTGGCCAAAAGGACTGTTTAGTTTAGTTAGTTTAGTTTGAATTCTTCATTAGGATCGAGAGTGACATAAGTAATTCAGAAACAAGGGTTCTGAACTTAAGAAAGGTAACTTTGAAGACGTGACATGGCCAAGATAGACTGGCAATTGCTTCTTAAAGGGTTGATAGTGGATGTGCAATGGAAGGCATTTAAAGACTGCATGGATGAACTACAACAATTGTTCATCCCAGTTTGGCAAAATAATAAATCAGGGAAGGTAGTGCATCCATGGATAACAAGGGAAATCAGGGATAGCATAAAAACAAAAGCTGAAGCATACAAATTAGCCAGAAAAAGCAACCTACCAGGGGACGGGGAGAAATTCAGAGTCCAGCAGAGGAGGACAAAGGGCGTAATTAGGAAAGGGAAAATAGATTATGAAAGAAAACTGGCAGGGAACATAAAAACTGACTGCAAAGGTTTTTATAGATATGTGAAGAGAAAAAGATTAGTTAAAACAAATGTAGGTCCCTTGCAGTCAGAAACTGGTGAATTGATCATGGGGAACAAGGACATGGCAGCCCAATTGAATAACTACTTTGGTTCTGTCTTCACTAAGGAAGACATAAATAATCTGTCGGAAATAGCAGGGGACCGGGGGTCAAATAAGATGGAGGAACTGAGTGAAATCCAGGTAAGCCGGGAAGTGGTGTTGGGTAAATTGAATGGATTAAAGGCCGATAAATCCCCAGGGCCAGATAGGCTGCATCCCAGAGTACTCAAGGAAGTAGCCACAGAAATAGTGGATGCATTAGTAATAATTTTTCAAAACTCTTTCGATTCTGGAGTAGTTCCTGAGGATTGGAGGGTAGCTAATGTAACCCCACTTTTTAAAAAATGAGGGAGAGAGAAAACGGGGAATTACAGACCAGTTAGTCTAACATCAGTAGTGGGGAAACTGCTAGAGTCAGTTATTAAAGATGGGATAGCAGCACATTTGGAAAGTGGTGAAATCATTGGACAAAGTCAGCATGGATTTACGAAAGGTAAATCATGTCTGACGAATCTTATAGAATTTTTCGAGGATGTAACTAGTAGAGTGGATAAGTGAGAATCAGTGGATGTATTATATTTGGACTTTCAGAAGGCTTTCGACAAGGTCCCACATAAGAGATTAGTATACAAACTTAAAGTACACGGTATTGGGGATTCAGTATTGATGTGGATAGAGAACTGGCTGGCAGACAGGAATCAAAGGGTAGGAGTAAACGGGTCCTTTTCAGAATGGCAGGCAGTGACCAGTGGGGTACCGCAAGGCTCAGTGCTGGGATCCCAGCTATTTACAATATAAATGATTTGGACGTGGGAATTGAATGCAACATCTCCAAGTTTGCGGCTGACACAAAGCTGGGGGGCAGTGTTAGGTGTGAGGAAGATACTAAGAGGCTACAAGGTGACTTCGATAGGTTGGGTCAGTGGGCAAATGCATGGCAGATGCAGTATAATGTGGATAAATGTGAGGTTATCCACTTTGGTGGCAAAACAGTAGGGTAGACTATTATCTCAATGGCCGATTAGGAAAAGAGGTGATGCAACGAGACCTGGGTGTTATGGTACACCAGTCATTGAAAGTAGGCATGCAGGTGCAGCAGTGAAGAAAGCGAATGGTATGTTAGCATTCATAGCAAAGGATTTGAGTATAGGCGCAGGGAGGTTCTACTGCAGTTGTACAGGGTTTTGGTGAGACCACACCTGGAGTATTGCGTACAGTTTTGGACTCCAAATCTGAGGAAATACATTCTTGCCAAAGAGGGGGTACAGAGAAGGTTCACCAGACTGATTCCTGGGATGTCAGGACTTTCATATGAGGAAAGACCGGATAGACTTGGCTTGTACGTGCTAGAATTTAGAAGATTGAGGAATCTTATAGAAACTTACAAAATTCTTAAGGGGTTGGACAGGCTAGATGCAGGAAGATTGTTCCCGATGTTGGGGAGGTCCAGAAGAAGTGGTCACATGTTAAGGATAAGGGGGAATTCCTTTAGGACCGAGATGAGGAAAACATTTTTCACACAGAGTGGTGAGTCTCTGGAATTCTCTGCCACAGAAGGTAGTTGAGGCCAGTTCATTGGCTATATTTAAGAGGGAGTTAGATGTGGCACTTGTGGCTAAAGGAATCAGGGGGTATGGAGAGAAGGCAGGTACAGGATACTGAGTTGAATGATCAGCCATGATCATATTGAATGATGGTGCAGGCTCGAAGGGCCGAATGGCCTACTCCTGCACCCATTTTCTATGTTTCTATGTTTAGTTAGCTTAGTGATACAGCGTTGAAACAGGCCCTGACGGCCCTCTGAGTCCGCATCAGTACACTGGTTCTACGTTATCCCAGTTGCGCATCCTGCACACTAGGGGGAATTTTACAGAAACTAGTTAACCTATAAACCTATATGTCTTCGAAAAGTTGGAGGAAACTGAGAACCCAGATAAAAACCATATGGTCACAAGGAGATTGTACAAACTCCATACAGACAGCAGCCGTAGTGGGGATCAAACACAGGTCTCTGGCGCTGTAAGCAGCAACTCTACTATGCCACTGTGCTGCTCTTGTGTTGTACTGTTCTACATTCTATGTTCTGCCTGCACCATCCCTCAAAGCCACAAAATTGTAACCATGTCAGAGTATTTAACATAATTTCTAGTCTACTACGTTGGCACTCTTGAAACTCAAGGTCAATGATCTCATTAAAATAGAGAAGGACAAAAAAAACTTTCAGTAGCAATGGAGAACAAAACATGTTTGGGAAATTATTTGTTGTTTCATTGGGAGTACATCAAAATATATGTAAGTAATGTAAACAAGTTGAACAGGGGAAATAATAGTGGGTATGTAATATACGCTGGCATTGAATTCAATGTTTGTTCTGTATAAACGTGCTACAATGGCTTCCCCAACTTTAACACTTTAATGTGAGCATTATTACAAATCAATAACATAACACCTCGGCTATTGAAATTATTAAGAATGTTTATTAAAGATCTACAACTCCAGAGTAATAATGTAGAGCCTTTAGGTTTAGAGGATAATTTTAATTTACTCAAGCATTAGTTGTGTGGTTTACAGTGTTATTTAAACGCTATTGCTAATGTTAGTGGATTCTAACCTATTCAAGCTACCTGTTATTAGCTCTGTCAAGAGTATAGATTTTGTATCTTTTCATAAACAGATGTAGATATCAAGGCAGAAATTTCTGTATAGTTCTGGGTATTGATTGGATTCTAAGTCTATTTCGTTAATACCGGCTCTTTAGGCAAATTATAGGCACAGTGATCTACATACTTTAATACTGGAGACATATGAGACAATAGGCTGAGCCCGACCAATGATTTAATGGCCTGCACAGCTCATCATTACTGCGACTTAATTTGGCTGGACAATGATAGCAAGCATCGTTGTGAATATTAAAGACAATTGAAATTGTATATGCAAGAACTTAACATGATGAGAATGCTATTATTTTGAATATATTCTGAAGAAGAGTCCCAACCCGAAGCATCGTGTGTCCATTCCTTCCACAGATGTGGCCTGATCTGCTAAGTTACTCCAGCACCTTGTGTTTTATGCTATTATATACTTCATTTCACAGCACTGATCTTTGTGCTAATTACACTTTTACGTGGCCCCTCTCACTTTTTCTTCTTCCACCTGCCTCTGTCTGTTTATTTGCTGTCTTTCGGATAATGCATTACATTTGGTTTGTTTCCCACTTTCCCTGCCTTATTTCTGTAAATTTACAAATCTTGCCCCGAGTCTCACACTTTTTGGGAACTCAATAGAATTTTTTTTTTTAATGTATTGTCATTGTTCTGATTTGTACTCATGTTACTTGTAATTATCTACCCTCTTCAAGTTGTTTTCATTGTTTATCAGAGATCTAACTGCTGATCGTTTAAGGGCGTAAAGTTTCCACGAGTATATTTTAAAGAGAAAAAACACCGTTTGAATTACAAGCATTCACCCCGAGCATACAAACAAATATCAAACTAATTTTAATGTTTCCTCAATTTTAATTGCAGCGAAAAAATCTTACTTTCCTTATTCCACCTAACCTACTCAAAGGTAAAAGAGCTGAGATACTCTGAGATTTATATCTGTTGATAATTCAATTATTATGGAAAATTATTTAAAACAGCATTAAAATGTACAGGTTCCATTTTCCTCTGTTGTGCTGAATTTCTGCTGCTGATATCAGTAGAGTTATTGATAAGATGTCTAAATTTATTGCAGAATAATTCTGCAGGAAAAGAGATAAAAGGTTGCTGAATAAAATATGAGGCAAGGGCTGTAAATTGTAGCAATGCATATCATTTAATTCAAATGTAGGAGGCAATTACCATCTGCTATACTCATCAGTTCCCTCCTTTATGACTTAATTATATGTTTAATGCTATCAGATCAAGGAAAGGGCACAATAGATGACTGCAAGAGAAATAGAAAAAAGATTCTGCAACAAGACCAAAGCCAGATGAAAGTAACATAAAGAAAAGAATGATTTCATTTGTGAAAAAGTTAATCTGAATAGTATCGTCTCAGCTCCCTTTTGTAATAATGAGATAATATAAATCAGTTGTTTGTGAATTTCCTTCATACAAATTTAACAAAAGCATTCAACTTTCAAAAAAACTCAAGTCCTTCTCCCTGATTTATTCATAAGACAGGTAACATTTTGAAGTGACACATGAACAAAAAAAGCAATAAACATTTTCAAATTATAATTCATTGTTTGGTTGCAAACTTCTAAATTCTTTAGCAGTAGATGTCACACATCAATCGATTTCACAGCAGCTAAAATACTGGTAATATTAAATCAGCCACAGTGTAGAAGTATCAAATATAGCGCCAATCAATGAGCATTTAAGCCAGGTAGTGACATATTTGCATTCATTTTCTTAATTAATGGTGGAGTAGATTGAATTTTAAAAGTGTAATCGTAAGCCAAACTGTTTTAAGTCGCTCCCTGTTTTGTAAACGGCAAATCTACTCAATGTCTACATTGAATAGTCAACTGTGCCATAGATTCATAGTCATAGAGAGATACAGTGTGGAAACAGGCCCTTCAGCCCAACTTGCCCATACCAGCCAACATGTCCCAACTACACTAATCCAATCTGCCTGCGCCTGGTCCGTATCACTCCAAACCTGTCCTACCATGTGCCTGTCCAACTACTTCTTAAACGTTGGGATAGTCCCAGCCTCAACTACCTCCTCTGGTAGCTTGTTCCATACACCGACCGCCATCTGTGTGAAAAAATTACCCCTCAGATTCTTAATAAATCTTTTACCCTTCACCTTGAACTTATGTCCTCTGGTCCTTGATTCCCCTACTCTGGGCAAAAGACTCTGTGCATCTACCCGATCTATTCCTCTCACGATTTTGTACACCTCTAAAGATCACCCCTCATCCTCCTGCGCTCCAAGGAATAGAGACCCAGCCTATTCAACCTCTCCCTATAGCTCACACCCTCTAGTCCTGGCAACATCCTCAAACATCTTTTCTGAACACTTTCAAGCTTGACAATATCTTTCCTATAGCATGGTGCCCAGAACTGAACACAATATTCTAAATGTGTTCTCACCAAGGTCTCAACAACTGCAACATGACATCCCAACTTCTATACTCAATACCCTGACTGATGGAGGCCAATGTGCCAAAAACCTCTTTGACCACCTTATCTACCTGCAACCCGACCTTCAAGGAACCACAAACCTGCACTCCTAGATCCCTCTGCTGTACAACACTCCCTAGAGGCCTACCATTTACCAAAGATCCTATAGTAAACAAGATAGTGCACTCCTGCTAAAACCAATGGGCTGACGTATAGTACACTACAGAGCAGAACGTCAGCCTTTTTGTCGGCCATTTCAGTAAACCCGACCCGACTTTGTATATCCCTCTCGCAGTGTAATCAGCGTTGCGGGGAACAGTTTGTGTGTGTGATAGTGTTAGACCCATTATTCGTAATTTTGCTCTTTTTTGTTAATTATTAATATGTCAATAAATTATAATTCTGTTCATTTTCTTTTTTTAATGTTTTTTTTAAATTTTCTTTTTTTTAAGTTTTAAAAAAAAATCTCTTTTTAAATGGCTCATGTGCTGTGTTTGAGTTGATGTTTGTATTACACTTGCACTCTGCAATTCATTTGATCACACTGTTCACAGGATGTGGACACCATGGCCAAATCAAAGATAGGAGTGCGGAAACGGAAGCCGGTTACGGAAATGGGGCCGAAGATTACCCATGAATCTGCCCATGACCCTACTACGTCTTTTTCGTCGAGTGCACTATCTTGCTTGCTATAGATCTTTGCCATTTGCTGTGTAGGTCCTGCCCTTGTTAGATGTCCCAAAATGCAACACCTCATACTTCTCTGTATTAAATTCCATTAACCATTCCTCAGGCCAATCGATCCAGATCCTGCTGCAATCTTTCACAACCATCTTTACTATCTGCAAAACCACTCACTTTTGTATCATCAGCAAACTTTCTAATCTTGCCCTGTATGTTCCCATCCAAATCATTGATATAGGAAGGAAAGAGAACCTTCAAGAAGGGTCTCGACCCAAAACATTACCTATTTCTCCAAAGATGCTGCTTGACCCGCTGAGACTCCATGGTGTGTATCTTGAATAATCAGCTGCAAGATTTCACACATTTGTAGGTTGCCACGAATATGGTTATCAAGCTGATTACTCAAAAAACGGTCACTTACCTTACACCTTAAAAATGTTTACAATGATTTCCTAAAAGCACACTTAACCCTTGATGAATTACCTTGGTAATGAAAAAGCGATGCACATCTAGACATCAGTGACCTTTATAGAATAAACGTTTTTGAAAAGTTAGGGGGATTATTTACTAGTTTGCAAACACTTAAACTAATAGTTTCAAAATCACTTAAATGAGGAAGAAATGTTACCATATGTAGTTTCCCTGTAGTTTTATAAATTTACTCACCCAAAGAGCTAAAGATTGATTTCCTTTCCGAAAATTAAGATTGTCTTTATGGCTATTAGATTATTAATTAATTAAGCCGTTAACAAAGATAACAATGATTGGAACAAGTGGGCTGAAGCTGTACTTTTCTATGTTCAAAGTTCAATTTTCAGAAATTTACGAAGAAATGTTGAAAACAATAACGTTAAAAATGAAAAACATTCAAATTGTTTTCTGAGAGTAAAATCAATATATTATCGTCACAAATAATTTTCAAGATCAACCTGTCCTGTGATTAACTATTGCAATATTATTCATAAAATAAAAAATAATTTGTATCTGAACACTCCTTTCTATTCCCCACGTCCTGCAAAGATAATATCAATCCCATAGGAAAGGAATATTTGAAATTGTGTAGTTTAACACAAGCAAAATGAAAGACAATCAGAAATTGCTGTGATGCAAAAATCAAACTGGCTGAACTAGCAAATTGATTAAAAAAATTAAACACAGCAACAATGCATCATTAAAATTCTGCCAACAACATTAAACAAAAAATTTTATGGTTGCTTTGGATTTTCAATTACACTTAAGAGCTTCAAAATAACAATGCATCTCTCAATTCATTGGGAAGATTTCATCCCCTTGGTACCTATTTAGAAAAGTACTAATAATTTTCAAAATCTCCACGTTCTTTTTTCTGCATAATGACAATCCATTGTACCTTCCTTATGCAAGTGACTATTATATCACTACCATAAAATTCTACCATGTTAACAGACTTTAAGTGGGAAACCAACTCATTGTACCAGGCATTTTTAAGGGTATTACCTTAAAATCCCTTATTTTATAGCTCATAATTAGGAAAAAGTATAGAATCTTAATGAACATAAAGTGTGTTTGGAACTAGAATTATGGAGAGGCAGGGCTCAAATACTCTGGTTGGGCAGAGCAACTTTGTATTATGTCAGTCACCAACTTCCTCAATGAATGTACAAGACTTGACATCTATGGGACTTATGTGCTCCAATGCTGAGAACTATATTCTGCACTCAGTATCTTCCCCTTTGCTCCATCTATTGTACTTGAGTTTGATGAGCATATTTATGTATGGTATATCTAATCATTTTGGATAGCATGCAAAATAGAGTGTTCACTGTACCTTGGTACATATGACAATAATAAACCTAAAATTAAACATTGCACTATTGTCTCAGATAAAGCAATTGCTTGGAATTGAAAGCAATCTTCATTGACTGTTATGTCCCATTTATCATAGTATTTTAAAAGTACTTTGGCTAATTCAGTTAATAGTTTTTCAATAATGTCAATACTGAAATGAATGACAACAGGGAAAACTGTTGTTTATGTCCTGGTTAATGTTTTATTCTTGAATTTGACATCTGAACAAACGTTGAATTAAACTGATCATTATGGATGTCACAGTCTGATCTCTGATCAGAAAATAATCATTTTAATCCCGTCCCTCGACCTATTGATAATCACAGTTCACTGAATGCCAATTATTCCATTGTTTTCCTTAAAATACATTTGCCCAAGTTTTGCTGTCATTAATCTTTCTGATGTTATACCAAACTTTAGATGGTCAATATATATGAAGGTAACTATTATTGTGAATTTCCTACATCACAGTATATCAGTACATTACAATGTAGGCACGTTTACAATGAATATGTTCTCCTAATTTCAACCATCTGCCTGCACACTTTTCTTTATTATCACTAAAAGATCTACTGTCTACCTTAAATAGTAATTAATAGTAATGTTAATCAGCTTCATAAATTGTAGACTAATATAATAATTTAACAATGAGAATTTTTTTATGTAACAATTTGACTTCAACAATTATACTAAATGACTTTACATTACTAAGATATTACAAGCCACTAGTCTGTTTCTTGTACCTTTATTTCTTAATGAATTCCCTAATTAATTTAATGCACACTTTATGCATAATTTGAAATTTAAAAATGTCAGTGGGTCAAATTTTACCATCCTCTTTTACATGCTAACTGTTACTACAAGACACATATTAGAAAAAACATGACCTCTATGCAAATTACACCGATCCACTGTTGTTATTTTAATTCTAGACACTGATTAGCATGTTCCTAAGCTCTCTGTGATGGAATTAATCACACAACTATTGAACATCCTTGTGTGATCTTATAACATATTAAGAAAGCTGCATTAAAACTGAAGTCTTTACAATACACATTATTAAAAAATATGAAAAATAAACCATTTTGCATATACCCAGATACGGAGAATTACTTCTCATTTATTAACAGCGTATAATTCACAGGGTAAAATACATTTGCAGCAGTGAATTCTTGATATACATGATGTTGCTCACTTCAAATCAAACTATAAGCCAGACTTGTGTTAAATCTAATAAGAACTGTGAAATACAATTGAATCTTTGTATAATGAGTCTGTTGGTTACATATTTATGATTGATATTCCACAAATGACAGAGGTTATTTTTTCAGAATCAGTCTCCAACAGCAACTAGTGTTAACTCTTGGTGTGCCAAAAATTAGATTTTTGTGTATTCTCATAAAATGTAACATCAATTTAGTGATCCTAACTTGGATGGTACAGGTAATATTTTTGCACCACTTCTGTTTCTGCATATTATATATACGTGACCATTTTTATACTTTTATCATTATAACTTCAATGTTTTACTTTACTACATCCATTCATTGGGATGTTAAAGAACATGGAACAAAACTATATTTTTTAAAATGCCTGTGACATTAAGCAAGGGTTAAAGGATAAAAGCCAGAAACTCTATAAAGAATGGTTCCATGCAAATCATACGGAAACCAAACGAATGGTAACTGCAAGCACTTACAGGTCATTAATGGTATTCTTCGACTTTTGTGGATGGTAACTGGATACTTTGACATTTATCTGACAGAATTGAATCATACAAACCTTTAAATCCTGTGTCTTTATTCTGTCAATGTGAATGAATTAAGAATTATTCATAGTCCATCTTTACAAAGAAGCTGATGGGAATTAGTTAACTCTTTATTATTTAAGTTGATGCTGTCAATTTCTTACAAACCGTTATGTCATGGCTCCTATTGTAAAGCAGCTTCTTGTTTGATCCTAAGACAACCATTTTACAAGTGCTAATTTAGAGCTAAGGCTGACTTTCTGTTTTTAAATTACTGCCTTTTCTTCATTGAGATAGCAAGGACAATAATTCCATAATTCACACTGAGCTACAACTTAAATCCAATTTTAAATTACCATATCATTCCTCTGCACCATGTGATAAGATGGAATCACCATAAATACTAAAGCCCCACAAACAAGAAAAGTCCTATTACATGGAAAAACCAATCAAGGTGAATAATATATTCAAGTTTCATAAATTTTATTCATTCTTTCGCAACAAAATGAACAAGTTTTTCAACTTTGCATCACTGACTAATAAAAAGTGCAAATATCCACGTCATGATTCAATTTAAGAAACATAACCTTTTAAATAACATTTAAATGACACACTTTAAAAAATGTACAGAACTCAATTTGTAGTTCTCCTTGTAGCAAGCACAACTACTTCATATCTTGAGTCCGATTATATTTTTGTTTCTAAAAATACGGTAAAAGGTTTTTGTTAATTGGACATCTGGATTCAATCAAACCTCCCATTTATTTTCATTGTGATTTACTCAATATCCTTTTGAATATTATGGCTCAGTATAATTATAAAATACAATGCTAAAAGCATGCCATACCTGCTGAAGGTCATGAGAAGACAAAGGGTTCATCTGTAGAGAAGCAGGATATATGAGAGGCTTCAATATTCTGCTTCTTTTTGTTGGGAATGTTATCACCTTGAAGTTAATTATCTAGAAAGTTAAAATTGTAATTCTCGCTCTTCCACATTTCACACATAAACATTCAATACAAAAGTAATATTTCAAGAATTCATGCCCAATAAACCTTCTGTAAAAATTGCAACATTTACTGAAAACTATCCTAAACTTATTCCCACACCAGATTTCAATATGTATGCCAAATGAGAGGCATATGATTCTATTTATGTTGGTTTTCAGAGCTTTGTTGATAATTTTGTAGTTTAAGTACTGTTACAACTCCCGAATGCAGGTACTTCAGAGCCGCGCAACATAAACCAGGCTCAAGTTCAAGAAAATAGTATTTTATTTTGTTAAAACCCAAACCTGAGGGAGGGAGGGGGGGAGGGAGGGAGGAGGGGGGGGAGGGAGGGAGGGGGGGGGGGGGAGGGGAGGGAGGGAGGGGGGGGGAGGGAGGGAGGGGGGGGGGGAGGGGGGGGGAGGGGGGGAGGGAGGGAGGGAGGGAGGGGGGGGGAGAAGGGAGGAGGGGGGGGGGAGGGAAGTACCTAACAAGTACATATAAATATGAATCAAAAGCATAAAACACAGTTTAAATGTTAATGCAAAATATAAATGTAAAATGTGAAGGACACAGAAGAAAGATGAATTGCCAACAAACTATTAATGTATTGGTATTTTCAAACTTGTAAACAGGATATCTGCAGATCGGTGACATTCAATACTCAAATTGATTTTGCAAGATTTTTATTAAGTAGATTATTCATTTAAATTTTGCATAAAAACTCAAGGAGGACGATTCTACATTTTATTTTCAGAATTTATAGTGCCCAATGGAAAAGGGAGTTTGCAGAGATAAATGCAATGTATGAATTAACATTAATTTCTAATTTCAAACAATGCTCTGGAGAAATGTTAGTGGCTCGAGCATGAAATCTCAAGAGAACCCTGTTTGGCTGTTGCTGGAAGAAGGATTTAAAGAAGATTCATATTAACATAGGCAAAAAGGGTTAGTACTAATGTTATGACAAGAATCACATGTACGACTGGTTCGATCCTGCCAATGGGTGCTATCCGTACAGAGTTTGTACCTTCTCCCTGTGTGCGTGGGTTTCCTCCCACGTTCCAAAGACGTGCAGGTTTGTAGGGTTAATTGTGCTCTGTAAAATTTCCCCTGGTATGTTGGATGCAAAACTGGGATAACAGAAGTACTATAGTGTACAGGTGATCATTGGTGGTCACGGACTGGCTGTATCTCTAAACTCTACTGACAGCAGAACAGAATAAAGGAAGCTTACTTGCACATATTTTATCAAGGAAATTGTGACCCAGAAACACAAGTTTGCAAATAACAGTGATGTTCATTTCTCCTGTTAATGCCTACCACACCCATATAGAACCCACCCACACCCATGCTGTTAATCCTACAAACCCGACCTAAATGAGATGAACGAAAAGTTAAAGTTATGAGAATCCTTTAAAGTCGTCAACACTGTCCCAAACACCACAAATAGAAATACATACATAGAAACATAGAAATCAGGTGCAGGAGCAGGCCATTCGGCCCTTCGAGCCTGCACCGCCATTCAATATGATCATGGCTGATCATCCAACTCAGTATCCTGTACCTGCCTTCTCTCCATACCCCCTGATCCCTTCAGCCACAAGGGCCACATCCAACTCCCTCTTAAATATGGCCAACGAACTGGCCTCATCTACCTTCTGTGGCAGAGAATTCCACAGATTCACCACTCTCTGTACTCATACCCTCCTGAATGAGTCGCAGCTTGTGCTGTCAGGGCATAGCAGATGAAGCAAGCTGCTTGGTAATCTTTCAGGCCTTTATTATGTATTTCTTTTGATTCTTTCTCTTTATGTCCTTTTAAAACACTCTTTGATTTTAGTTTAGTTTAGTTTAGTGATACATCACGAAAACAGACCCTTCAGCCCACAGAGTCTGCGATGACCAGCGATCCCCGCACACTAACATTATCCTATACACGAGGGGTAATTTACAATTTTACCAAACTCAATTATCCTACAAACCTGTGTGTCTTTGGAGTGTGGGAGTAATATGTAGCACCCGGAGAAAAACCACACAGGTCACAAGGAGAACGTACAAACTTTGTACAGGCAGCACCCGTAGTCAGAATCGAACCAGGGTCTCTGACGCTGTAAGGTAGCAACTCTACCGCTGTACCACTGTGCTGCCCATTTACTTGCTGTATTTGTATATTTGCTTTCCTAATTTTCTTCTGAATTTCAAGGACGGCAGTGGAGCAGCTGGTAAAGCTGCAACCTGACAGTGCCAGGGTACACAAAAGGCTGGAGAAACTCAGCGGGTGCAGCAGCATCTAAGGAGCGAAGGAGGTAAGCGACGTTTCGGGTCGAGACTCTTCTTCAGACTGGTCAGGGATCAGGGAAACGAGAGCCAGAGCAGAGTTGTACGTTAATTGGCCACTGCAAACTGCCCCTTGTGTGCAGGGAGTGGGTGAGAAAGTAGGATAACATAGAACTACTGTGAATGGGTGATCAATGGCTGGCATGGACTTGGTGGGCAGAAGAGCCTGTTTCCATGCTGTATCTCTTATCTATTCCCTACTGCATTTTATGCAGTAATAAGCTTTAAATGTCTCACATAAGCTTCCTTTTTTTTTGTCTTATCCTCTACCCAACTAATTATTGAAGGTGGACTCTACTTTTGGCAACTTGCTCTGACAAGAACATCCCAATTAAAAGGAACATGTTATTTGTGCAGCACAGCGGGACAGTTAGTACAGCTGCTGTCTCACAGCTCCAGTGACCCTGGTTCACCACTGATCTGCAGTGTGGTCCTCTGGGTGCTCCACTTTCCTCCTAAAGTTATGTGAGTTGATACTTTAGAAACGTAGAAACAAGGAACTGCAGTTGCCGGTTTAGAAAAGAAGACACAAAGCGCTGGAATAACTCATCAGATCATGCAGTCTCTCCAGAGACTGTTTCAGGTCAGGACCCTTCTTCAGACTCAATTCAGGCTCACCTTCAATAACTAGTTGGATAGAGGGTAAGAGAAAAAAAAGGAAACATGTGTGAGACAATTAAAGCTTATTACTGCATAAAATGCAGTTGAGAATAGCTTAGCATAGTTTAGAGTTCAGAGATACAGCATGGAAACAGGCAATGCTTCAGGTCAGGACTCTTAGGTTTGAATAAGGTTCCCAACCCGAAACGTCACCTATCCGTGTTCCCAAGCGATGCTGCCTGACGTACTGTTACTCCAGCACTTTGTGTCTTCTTGAGTCAGTAGTTTATTGTGGAATTCTCTGCCACAGAAGGTAGTTGAGGCCAGTTCGTTGGCTATATTTAAGAGGGAGTTGGATGTGGCCCTTGTGGCTGAAGGGATCAGGGGGTATGGAGAGAAGGCAGGTACGGGATACTGAGTTGGATGATCAGCCATGATCATATTGAATGGCGGTGCAGGCTCGAAGGGCCGAATGGCCTGCTCCTGCACCTAATTTCTATGTTTCTATGTTTCTATGTTTAATTGGCCACTATGAATTGCTCACGGTAGGTGTAAGTACATGGTAGAATCATGCAAAGTTTGTGGTACGATGGGGAGAATAAAATGGCATCGGTGTCAGATTAAATGGGTGCTTGATGGACAGTTTGGACTGAGTGGGATGAAGGGTTTGTATCCTTGCTGTATGACCATAGGTTTATCGGCTTTTTCATAATTACATGGTGAGACAAGGAGCTGCAGATGCTGGAATCTTGAGTAAAACACAGAGTGCTGGAGGAACGCAGCAGCTCAGGCACAATCTGTGGAGGGAAATGGATAGGTGATGTTTCAGGTCGAGTCCCTCTTTTATGGTATTGCGAAAATAGCTGCAGCTCATGTAGTTCTTGTCTCTCATTTAAAGGGGTATGTGTAACAAAGACAAAGCACAGGGATGAGGCATAGCGATTGACGGACACTGTTAAAATATATTTCACAAAGTAGAAAAGAAACAAAGAATTGAGAATTGGTCATAAACAGCTCTAACTTGCCCCCGCCGACAAACTTGCCCCGTCTACACTAGTCTCTGCCTGCATTTGGCCCATATCCCTCTAAACTTATCCTATCCATGTACCTATAACATATAACCATATAACAATTACAGCACGGAAACAGGCCCTCTCGGCCCTTCCAGTCCGTGCCGACCATTTGTTTTCCCCTAGTCCCATCTACCTATATAACCATATAACAATTACAGCACGGAAACAGGCCCTCTCGGCCCTTCGAACCTATATAACCATATAACAATTACAGCATGGAAACAGGCCCTCTCGGCCCTACCTGCCTAAATGTTTCTTAAACGTTGTGATAGTATCTGCCTCAACTACCTCCTCTGGCAGCTCGTTTCATATACTTACCAGCCTATGTGTAAAAAAACTGTCCCTCAGGTTCCCATTAAACCTTTTCCCCCCATATCTGTTTAACAAGAGCGAATGCATGACCATGCATTGCTGTGCCAGATCAATCAAAATAATGTGTTTCTGTTTGGCCTGTAGAAAGTCAGTGATTCTTTTTGATGCAACGTTAATTTGATCCTATTGACCAATTAGTTCCTTCCCCTTCAACCTGTCAGTCCCTGAATCCTGCTGTAATTACTGGCGCTTGCCTCTGGATTCCAATATTAAAGATACAGCATGGATACAGGCCCTTCAGCCTACCGAGTCCACGCCAACTAGCGATCACCTGTACACCAATTCTATCCTTCACACTATGGACAATTTACAGAAGCCAATTAACCTACAAACCTGCACATCTTTGAAATGTGGGAGAAAACCGGAGCACCAATATCAACAATGTACAAACTCCGTACAGACACCATCCATAGTCAGGATTGAACCCGGGTCTCTGATGCTGTGAGGCAGCAACGCTAACGCTGCGCCACTGTGCTGTTGTGGGGATAGTAGCCCTCAAAGTTTTGTATGGAGCGAGGAATAGCAATGGAGCTAAACCGGCATGGAGATATACAAAGAGAATAAGAGATGAGAAGGATACGATTTTCCGACAATGTAACAAAACTGCTAGCACTGACCAGCTCAACAACCTGCCCTCTATTTTATGAAACACTTGTTTAGTTTAGTTAAGAGATACAGCAAGGAAACTTCGCCTCACTAACCCACACAGTCACAGGGAGAACGTGCAAATTCCACATAGACAGCAACCGAGATCAGGATCAAACCCAGGTCTCTTGCGCTGATAGGCAGCAACTCTACTAGCTTCAACACTGCGCGGACAAATTCTACTAATTATTAACTGCTTCATGATCTCATGGTTGCATGAGAGAATCAGAAGGCCTCAATAATTTCCTTTCGCAGACTATGCTTGGAATGTATGCCTCACCTTTGACAGCTGGAATTTCCTTTGTGAGGAGCTTACACAATTAGCACATCACCAACATTGACCATACCTGGTGCCCATTCTACTCTCATCTTCAAATGACACCCAACCATGAAGGACGATCAAAGCACCCACCCACTGTCTGCCAGTATATATATTATAAAGAAAAGTCTCCACCCCACTTTCATATGTTGAAAAAAATATTACAAGTAACAGAAAATCAAATCATCTATATTGGTCTATGCTAGAACTAAGATAGCAAATCGTTTTCTTGGATCAATGTAAATAGGAGCAAAAGTGTAATTAGTGAGGCAGGTCCAAAATCACAGCTTCTTTATTTACTGCTCCTTTCATGTAAATCTGAGTGTATCGTGCTTCAAACGCTTGTTTGAAATACTCCTGAGATGATATTGCCCAAGCTGGCAACATCACAAGCCCATATATTTCAAAGATTCCCTTCTGCGAACTCTATGCCATCGTGTAAAGGTACAAAGATCTCTGATCAAAGGATGCAACTTCAATCCACAGTTCTTTGGCTTTTTTTTTAGTTCTTCAAGATTCTTGTATTTATTCTGTACTGTAGAATGCCACGTTTTATTAAATGATGCAGAAGTGAATACATACTCAGCTATAATTAGTCCTGAGGCAATCGTTTTCAAACAAGCCAAGAAAAGGCTATGAACTAAATTTATATGAAGGTCATTGAACTGTTATGTGATTTTCAATGTTAATATGGTTGATAAACTTTAAATGATTTAACATGAATATTTTAAGTGGCCTAAAAAAAAATGTGTGCCTTTACTTTGCTGATTATTAACTGTATTCCCTTGCATACATCATTCTCATGCAGGCAGGTCAGAGCACCCCAGCCTCTTCGGGTAGAGTTTCATTTGAGGGGACTCCTCCCATTACACTGCCACCTTGAGGAGAAACTCATTTTTACAGGCATTTCTCCAGGACCCACCTTTTGAATGAAGAGGATGGATTATTTTAGCCAGAGGGTGGTGAATCTGTGGAATTCATTCCCACAGACGGTTGTGGAGTATTTTTTAAAGTGGAGATAGATAAGTTCTTGATCAGCAAGGGCATCAAAGGTTACGGGTAGTAGGCAGAAGAATGAGATAAAATGTAGTAAATATGAACTGCAGATGCCAGTTTATACCAAAGATGGACATAAAATGCTGGAGTAACTCAGCAGGTCAGACAGCACCTCTGGAGAACATGGATAGGTGATGTTTCAGGTCAGGATCCATCTTCCCGAAGGGAAGTTAATTGACTTATTGCAAACTGTCTTACAAGCAAAATCACACTCTCCCATTTTTTAATTCAACATCAGCCTTGGTTCAATCTTGTCCATAGGCTATATGAAAATATACTCTTTGCAGTCATTCATTGGGTATTTTTAAAGCAGAGATTGATAGGTTCTTGGGTACAAAAAATACTGGAGAAACTCAGCGGGTGCAACAGCATCAATGGAGCGAAGGAGATAGGCAACGTTTCGGGCCAAAACCCTTCTTCAGACTGATAGGTTCTTGATTGGTAAGGACACCAAAGGGTATAGTGAGAGGTAGGAGAATAGGGTTGAGGCGGAAAAATAGATCAGCCATGATTGAATGACAGACTAGACTCGATGGGCCAAATGGTCTAATTCTGATGGTCTAATGGTCTAATTCTACTCCTATGAATTATGTCTTATGTCTTAGATTCACAGAGCTTGCTATATACTTGATGAAAAGTGATATTCCATAGGGGGTCCTGAGGAATATCTCTATTCCAAGGGAAAGGTAGTAATTTCAGGCAGGGGGTTTGTTTGGAATAATCTATTATTTACCCTGTAATACATTAATATTAAGAGATGACCTCACTCCCTTATTCATGTGAAACACTAAGTTATTGACATTTTTAAAAATCTAAAAAATAACAGCATATAATGGGTTTTCTCAGCAGGTTAGACCTGATCTGTGGGAAGAGTAACAGAGTCAAGTTGGAGTCACAGAATGCACATAGCCTTTTACCCAGCAAAGGGGTATCAACAACAAGAGGATATAGGTTTAAGGTGAGAGGGTATTGACCCTGAAAGGCAATTTTTTCATTCAGAGGGTGATGGATAAATGGAACTAGCTGCAAGAGAAGGTAGTTGAGGCAGGTACGATAACAGCACTTAAAAGACACTGGACAGATACATGGTTAGGAAAGGTTTAGGTATATGGGCCATATGTGGGCAAATGTGGCAACCTTAGATTGGATATTATGGTTGGCACGAACGAGTTGGGCCGAAGGGCTGGCTTACATGCTGTACGAATCTATGACTACTTGACACTTTGTTAGATACAAAAATGCCTGTAAAACTGCAGGAAGGTTGGGGAATGGGGATGTCCTGAGTGAATGAGTGAATTCCAGATTTTCTACCTGTGTTTTAGTAAATAACAATAACAACAAGTCTTTTTTCAAGTAATGTTGATTTGATTTAATATTATTCAATTGGATTATGCAGTCATTCCTACATAAAATAAGGTTCAAAAATAATGAAACCTGAGGTGAAAAAACTGTAAACGGTATTACCCCTTGACTTAAAAAAAAATGCAGGTAATTTATGTCCAAGTGCACGTGTGATGCACCATTATACATCATTAAACAGAAGTTTCTACAAGACTTAAAAGGTAAAGACTGCATAAAAATCAGACATACTGCAAAAAAACACATTAGAAAACAAAATTCAATTGAAGTGCAAGAGGAGTCAGAGTGTTTCCTTATTGCAGTGGATTAGGGTTGTGCAGGTTGGTTCAAGAATGTACAGCTGTAGGAAAATGCAGTTCCTGAACCTGGCGAGTGGGACTTCAGTCGCTTTCCAACCATCTGCTCCAACAGTAGCAGCGAAAAGAGGGCCATGGCTCAAGATTGCTGCTTTCTTGATGATAATCCATCATCTTGATACAGCCACCCCATGTAGATCTTCAGAGATGTGACACGCCCCTAGAAATTGAAGCTCTTGACCCATTACAACCAATACGACCCGTTGATATAAACAGGGCTGTGGGTCCCCAAATTTTATTACCCCCCCCCTACTCCTTCCAAAGTCCACAATCTTCTTTTTGGTTTGCTGTGTAGCGGGCCAGGTTATTGTGCAAGCACCATCATGGACAGTTGTTCGATTCACTTCTTCTATACTCTGACATCCCCATCATTGAAACGTCCCACAACAGTGGTGTCTCAGCGACTGATGAAGAGGCAGCACTATGACGGCTACAACATTCATAGTATAGATTGATTACAGCAGGGGGCTGAGCACGCAGCTTTCGGTGCTCCGTGCTGATTGTTTAATCGAGTCTGACACATTTCCTTCCCCTTCCGTCCCTCCAGCCACACCCACTCCACCCTCCCTCCCCCCTTCCTTTCCACCCACTATCCATCCCCCCCTTTCTTTCCATCCCTTCCCTTTCCACCTCCGACCCCCCCACCTCCTCCCCCTTTCCGATTCCCCCCCTTCCTCCACACCACTCCATTCCTCCCCCCCCCATTCCCCCTTTCCCCCCCCTACCCCCCACTATCCTCCTTCCATCCCTTTCCCCCCCTCCCCCTCCCCTTCCCCTACCCACTCACAAAAGAGACCAAAAACAAACACACCAATCCAACCACAACCAACCAACATAAAGCAACACACCATACCAACGCAAATAAACCACCATTCCAACCAGACCTAAAACACACCATCCCAACCACAAACCCCCTAAAAACACCCGAAAACTAAACAAACAAAAAGAAAATAAAATTCCAAAATAAATAATATCCCATTCCCCCATTCCCACCCCGAACCACCCCACCCATCCCTCCCTAAACACGAACTAATACGCATATTAGAATAGCAAAAAAGAAAAAAAAAAAGTAAATCCAACAAAAAGATAGCCAAAAAAACAACCACAACCAGAATAATTCCACCATTCCAAGAAAACAGAAAAATTCCAACATACACGAAAATAGACCCAACAATAATACCAAAAACAAAACGACAAAAATAAGATTTCCAAAAAAAAACAATAGAAAATAATTCCAAAACAACAGCATTTCAACCATTTCCACAAAATTCCAAACCAAAATTTCCAGAAAATTCCACCCAACAAAACCAAAAAAAAAACAAAGAGTCCAAAAACCCACAAATTAAAAACACGAACAGCTGTGGTCTGTGAATGAGGAAGATTCGGGATCCAATTGCAGAGGGATGCGCAGAGACCTTCTGCGAGTTTGGTAACCAGCCTGGAATGGACAGATTGTGTTAAATGCCGAGCCTGTAATCGATGAATAACAGCCCTGACATATGAGTTTATGTTGTCCAAGTGTCCAGAGCGGAAGTGGGTGGGCCAGCGAGATCGCATCCCACCGTAATCCAGCGTGGCGGAACGCTAACTGCTGGCAGTGGTTCCAGTTTTTGACCGAGGTAGGAGTGATTGCGCCATGGATCAACCTCTCAAAGCACTTCATCACCACAGGCGTAGTGCCACTGTCGATAACCAAGAGGCACTCACCTTGCATCAACTTGGGCACCGGTAATTAATTGATGGCCCTTTTTGAAGCAGGTGGGAAACCTCAGACCTCAGAAGTGACATGGTATGAAAATGTCCGTAAAAAACTCCACAGATTGGTTCCGCAAGGTTTTTTAGAATCACGACCAGGTATACCATCAGGTCCAGGCACTTTTCGAGGGTGCACCTCTGAAGGAATTCCTACGACATGCCTCTGAGACTGACCGCTGAAAATACCAACACAGCGAATGGGGGCTCGGGAGGCACAACATCTGGTGTTCTCCCTAACAAAAGCGGCATAAAAAAAACGCATTGAGCCTCGTCAGGAGGTGATGTATCGCCGACATTCGAGCAGCCTCCTGGATTTGCCTTTTAGTGATGAATGCATCGGCCCCTCCACAGTAGCCGTACTTCTGTCTCAATCCTCCCCCTTGAAAGCAGAAAGTCCCTTTGGCCTTTTTGATGGCCATACCAGGTCGTAACTGGACTTTCTTGGAAGACCACTGTATCATCAGACATTAAATGCCCGCACTGGTTTCAGAAGAGTGCGGATCTCAAAGTTCATCTTAAGGTTTCTGATGGAAAACACTCGGAAGGTTTTGGAGGGGATGCAGTCCCCCACACATTTCTTAAATGAATGTCTGTAACGACTGTGGCGTATTCCGTTCAAGACCGTTGCCGAGTCCTTGAACATTGCCCATCAACAGACTCCAAACATCCCTGTAGTTTTGTTCCTCTAACCCCCCCCCCCCCCCCCCCCCCCGACCAGCTCTGCACTGTCCTCACCTCTGGTGGTGCGCTCTTTAATGCCTGCTGTAGGCAGGGAGAAGCGAGCACGCAGTAGTCAGTCATGGTCGGATTTACCGAAGTGAGGGCGAGGGATAGCGCGGTAGGGCAATTCTTGATGGTGGTGTATGTGAGCAGTGGTCGAGGGTGTTTGGTCTCTGGTGCAGGGACACCTTGTTGGTGGAAGTTAGGGGAGAGATTTATTTAGGTTTGCCTTATTGAAGTCCCCCAGCAATGGTTGGTAATGCCTCGGGGAAAGACGTTGGTGTTGACACGCCGTGCTGCTCCTCCAGTGCCAGACGGACGTCTGATGGGGTGGGATGTAGACCGCGGTCACTGGATGATGGAGGTAAATTCTCGGGAAGGTTGGAAGGGACGGTACTTCACCGCCAGATGTTCATCAGGAGATGAGTAGAGCAGGAGTTGGACAGGACTGCCACGTCTGAGCACCACGCAGAGTTTGACCATGAAGCAGACGCCCCCTCCTCTCCCTTTCCCAGATGCCAGCGTACGGTCCATGCGGTGGATGGAGAACCCTTCAGGCTGAACCGCTGAGTCTTGGGAGCTGGGGGTGAGCCATGTCTCTGTGAAACAGAACACAGAGCATTCCCTCAGCTCCCTTTGATAAAGCAGCCTTGCCCTTAAGTCCTCCACTTTATTTTCAAGGAACTGTACATTTGTCAGTAGGATAGTAGGGAGAGGGTGTTGAAGTCCCCTGCGCTTCAGTCTGACCTGAAGTCCTGCCCATCGACCACGTTTCCGGACACAATGGAGGCTTCCCCTTTGTTTCCAGGTACTGTGTTGACTGTACCTGCTGTTTCTGCGGACCTGCGCTGGAATGGAGATTCATTCACAGACGGCAGCTCCAGCTCTGAAACGAACGGGATACCTTTAAAGTCGGCAGCTCCAGCTCCGCTGTTCCTGGAAGGCCCATGCCCCCCCCGTTATTGTGTTTTCCCCCCCCCCCCCCCCCCCCCGGGAAAAAACTCTGGAGGTCATTCCGGGGTCTCCAGGTGCAGTAACTGCGTTCCTCAGTCAGGTCGGATGATTCCCGGCCATCGTGGGAAAGTTTAAAGTCCGGGGCTCCCGCAGCTGCGGGAGATCACAAAATTGCCAGAGCCTTGAGGTGCTCAAGCAGCTTGACTGAAACGGCACCGTTTTCTGCCGTTTTTCTGATCTAGGTAAGTGGAAGTTCTAGTTGAGCCTTTTAAGGTAGGAGCTCCGCAAAAGTCGCCGCAGGCAGGCGCCATCTTGTCACAGGCTGATGCTGTATTTTCCATGCTGTATTTCAATCAATCAATATTTCTGTCTTATGTATTATTTATCATGATTTTATAATACACTAGACCAAGTGGGACCCGTTGGGTCCCGTCCCCTCAATGCGCGGTTACGGAGGGGGCGAGGCCTGCGGCATCACACACACTAACCATCCCCCCCACACACACACGCTAACCACCCCCCTTGATATTATATTAATATTAATATTATTCATTTGCTCCTTTTCCCACATTCCCCACCCTATCCACTCACGCATAGCCTCCATCTGCGCAGGCGTGGTTAGAGAGGGAGGGTGGTAAGAGAGGGAGGGGATAGAGAGAGAGAGGGTGAGGGTGATAGAGAGGGAGTGAGGAAGGATGGGGAGAGGGATAGGGATTGAGGGATAGGGATTGAGGGATAGGAGGGGGCGCACGACGTCACAAGGGAGAGCTGGTCCCCGTACGCAATACTTCATCACTCACCCATAGGACCAAATACTCACCAGCCTCTCCTAAGAGGAGGGGAGGGACCTATACACGGAGTATTTTGTACGTTCCGAGACACACACATTTGAAAACGGCACACAGGGAGGGAGGTGGAGGCAGAGAACTGGGGCAGGGAGGGAGGGGGCGCAGTAGAGAGGGAGGAGGGGCAGAGATGGAGGGGGGGCAGAGATGGAGGGGGGGCACCAGATGGAGGGGGGCAGAGAGGGAGGGGGTAGAGAGGGAGGGGGGGAGGGGGAAGAGAGGTGAGGGGTAGAGATGGAGGGGGATGGGGAAGAGAGATAGAGGGAGGGGGTAGAGGCGAGGTAGAGAGGGGGTAGAGGGGGAGGGGGGTAGAGGGGGAGGGTGATGACAACTTGTTCTATTTGATCTTATTTGATTATGGAATTCGTGGAAACACGTGAAGGTTGCAATCTCCCACTCCTGTCCCATTGTGATGTCATATGTAAATGAGATCCATTGTGATTGGACGTCTGTGAGATGGCACTGTGACATCATAAATGGAAAGTGCTGCAAGAGTCTCCCACTGAAAAGCAGTTAATTTTTTGAAATAAACGATAAAACTTTAAAAACTTCAGAAATATAGGATGGAATGTTACAGTAAGATGTTTATCCATTCGAGGGAAAAAATGTGAGTAGCATTTGTGAAAATGGGAAGGCCGTGGCCAAGCGTTTTGGAAGAAGATACAAATTAAGGAGATTAAAAGAAAGCCAACACAACCCTGCATACACATGGACATTTAGAATGTTGAGAACAAAGGGAAGAGTATTAGTATAATACTAGACCAAGTAGGACCCGTTGGGTCCCATCCCCTCAAAGCACGGTTGCGGGGGGGGCAGGGGGGGGGAGAGAGACCTGCGGCGTCACACACACATACTAACTACCCCCCACACACACACATTAACCCCCCTTGATATTATATTAATATTATTAATTCGCTCCTTTCCGGGGTGGTGTGAAAAAAACATTCCAATAGCCCCGACTTCATCTCCAGGCTCGTCCTTTGTTCCACCGGCGGCATCTTTTCCGGTGGTGCGAGGGGTGTGAATACCTCGGCGGGGGGGGGAGCGTGAAAAACCCAGGGGGGTCTCTCTATGAATAACCCCGGGGAGGGGAGGGGAGTGTGAATAACCCGGGGGGGGGGGGGGAAGTGTGAACAACCCGGGGGTAGGAGTGTGAATAAACCGGCGGGGGTGGGGAGTGTGAATAACCGGGGGGGGGTGGGTGGGAGGGGGGGTTGGGGGATGACGTCACTTGAAGCACGTGGAAGATTCTGTGTGTGAGACGGTTTCAAGCTGAGCCATTGTGATAATCATCAGTGAAAGCTGGTCGTTTTAAATTCAAAGACTTTTGACGTTTTTAAAACTTTTTCAGTAATGTCATGAAATAAAGCATAAAATGTTCAGTGAAGATAATCTCTGCCTAGAGGGGAAATTTGTGAATCAGAATATGTAAAAAATTTATCGTTACCGCATAGTGTTTTTGCGAAGATGTAAAGACACACACATATACACACGTACAAGATGAGAGTTTTAGTGTTATACTAGACCAAGTGCAGACCCATTGGGCCTGCTCCCCCAACACACCCGTTCCCTACCCATGTCCTCCAACTCAAGCCGTTCCCAAAGCTAAGATTCCAGCACTCCCCTTGCCGCCCGCCCCCCCGCCACCCGCGCCCTCATTAGTGCTATTTAAAAAAAATTCCAATTGCACTTGCCCTGCTTGTTGCAATAGCAATTATCCCTCCCATTGTGACATCATCAGTTCACACTGCCATTGTGACGTCATCAGCTGAAGCTGATCGGTTTGAAATTCAAAGACATCATCATTTGAAGCTTGTAAGTTTGAAATTGAAAGTAATCAATTAGCAATAAATCGAGAAATAAAGTAAAGTCAAGTCAAGACAGTTTATTGTCATGTGTCCCAGATAGGACAATGAAATTCTTGCTTGCTGCAGCACGCCAGAATATTTTAGGTATAAATACAGATCAGATCAGTGTGACCATATGCCATAGAATATATATATATATATATATACACACATAAATACACAGATAAAGTGCAATAGGCTGTTATACTTCATAGTTTGTTTGAAGTTGTGTTTAATAGTCTAATTGCTGTGGGGAAGAAACTGTTCCTGAAACTGGAATGTCACCGACTACGCAGAATTTCAGCTCCTGTACCTTCCTACCTGATGGCAGCGGAGAGATGTGGCTAGGATGGTGTGGCGTTGTTGATGATGCTGCCAGCCTTTTTGAGGCAGCGCCTGCGATAGATCCCCTCGATGGTAGGGAGGTCAGAGCCGATGATGGACTGGGCAGTGTTTACAACTTTTTGCAGTCTTTTCCGCTCCTGGATGCTCAGGTTGCCGTACCAAACCATGATGCAACTGGTCAGCATGCTCTCTACTGTGCACCCATAGAAGTTCCAGAGATTTATTTCTCAATAAATCGAGAAATAAATATTTCTCGATTTATTGCTAATTGATTACTTTCAATATTATATACTCGAAAAGAGATATTAATAAAGACCTAGTAGTTATTTCGTTAGATGCAGAGAAAGCCTTTGATCAAGTGGAATGGCCTTACTTGTTCTCGGTTATGGAAGCTTTTAAACTGGGAGAAAAGTTTATTAACTGGATCAAATTGCTATATACAAATCCGACAGCTCGAATAATAACAAATCAAATGTTATCACCTAAATTCAATTTATCTCGTGGTTGCAGACAAGGTTATCCTTTATCCCCTTATTTGTTTGCACTGGCAATAGAACCGTAGCCCTGATGGTGAGATCACACCCGGAAATATTATGGATACGAAAAAAAATTACTAGAGACACTAAAAGAAAAATCTCTCTATATGCGATGATGTGCAGCTTAACATCACAAAACCAGATACTAGTATCTGTAATTTGTTAAAATTAATAACTGAATTTGGATCCTATTCAGGATATAGTAATAACTGGAAATAAAAGTGAAACTTATGCCAATAACGGTAAACAATTTTACCATATATTACAACAATTCCCTTTTAAGATAACAAATGAAAAATTTAAATATCTTGGAATCTTTGTAACAAAAAGATTTTGCCTCCTTATTTAAAGCTAACTTTCCACTATTATTGAACAAAATTAAATAAGAATATTATATATTGGAAAACTTTACCTATATCGATGATAGGCAAAATTAATATAAATAAAAATGGTGTTTCTTCCACAATTATTATACCTTTTCCAATCAATCCTCGATATATCTCCCTAAAATTTCTTTAAAAAGGTGGACTCCTTAGTCACTAACATTCATTTGGGATTATAAGTGCCATAGAATAAATAAAAAACATTTATGTAAAACCAAAAATAATGGAGGTCTAGCTCTACCAAATTTTATGTTTTATTACTGGGCAGTTAACATTAAAAATATGAATTTTTGGTTAGAAGAAATAGATAATCAACCAACTTGGTTAAATATGGAAAAAGAAGATTGTTCTCCTTTTGAAATTAGTTCTATAATTTCGCTAATACTAATTTAGCTAAGAAAACATATAGTGATAACCCAATAATAGAAGTGGAATACGTATTTGGAAACAAATAAAGAAAACATTAAATTAAAATCTATACCACTATCTCTTAGCATTGTAAATAATGTTACGTTTAAACCTTCAATGATGGATAAAGCTTTTTCACAATGGAAAAATAATGGAATTATTAAGATTGGGGATCTCTATAGGGAAAACTCCTTCCTTTCATTTCAAGACATACAACAAATTTATGGACTACAATCTAAAGAGTACTTTAGATACTTACAAATTAGAGATTATGTTAAAGCAAATACGCAAGAACTCAGAAATAGAAAGATAGAAATATTAGATGAATGTTGAATAAACATCCGAATACAGAAAAAATGATTTCATATATATATATAACATCTTATTGGAAGGTGATGTTCCATCAACAGAAATATATAGACAATCATGGGAAAATGAATTATGTCAAACTATTAGACCAGAAATATGGGATGATAGTTTACAACATATACATCATTGTTCGCTAAATGCTAAACACTCTCTTATACAGTTTAAAATATTACATAGATTATATTATTCAAAAACCAAATTACATAATATGTTCCCAAAAGTATCTCCTATATGTGATAAATGTCAACATTTAGAAGCCAATCTGGCACACTCATTTACAAATTGTATACAAATTACAAAATTCTGGATTGAAATATTTAGGATAATTTCGAATGTTGTTAATATATCTTTGACACCCGATTCAAAGCTAATAATACTAGGAATATTGGAAAACAGAAACAAATAGTAACAACAAACCAGAGAATTTTTATTGATTATGGGTTAATAATTGGGAAAAAATTAATATTAAAATTTTTGTAAAGGCCCTACATCCCCTACAATCAAAATGTGGAATACGAAAATGTCGGAGACTCTTCATCTGGAGAGATTGAGGCTTGTCTTAATGGACAGGTTAGATCTCTTCAGAGGGATATGGTCTCCATATATTGAATATTTACAGAGTCATAATGGGTCGGTACGAGGGCTTGACTGAGGCCTGAATATTAGAATGGATGAAGAAAGAAATATAATAAATCATGCCTATATCTCCAATGACGGAATAACGATTAATACTCCATTCGTTTTCATATTTTTTTCATTATTTATCTCTATCTTTTCTTACTTTATAAAAAATAATTTAAAAAGCGTATAGAAGCATATAGTCCTAAATCTCAATATTAGTAATAATATTAATATTAATATTATGAAAGTATTTAATGATGTATTTTCATTTATGTAAAATATTGCAATTTTCATACATATGTTCCTATAATAAAAAATATTCATTAGTTTAAAAAAAAAAAAAAAAAGAAGTTCCAGAGAGTCTTCCTTGACGCTCTTTAATCTTCTCAGGAAGTAGAGGCGCTGATGTGCTTTCTTTATGATTGCATCAGTATTCTGGGAATAAGTAAATCAGTGAAAGTGATCTCTGTCTCGAGGTGAAAAACGTGAATCAGAATATGTAGAAATCTTGTGAAAGTTTGCATTTTTAAAGCTTTAATCGCAAATAACGTCAAATATAGGATGAAATCTTCATTGAGGCTTGTCTCTGCTCGCAGTGCCAGTGTTAAAGTCTTTTGACAATCAGTAATGAGTCGAGAATAATTTGAGAAATAAAGCATGAAATTTTCAGATAAGGAGGTCCTGGCCTCGACGGGAAAAATGACAACCGGAATATGTAAAAATGTAAGCGTAGTGTTTTTGCGAAGATGTAAATACAACCACATATACACGCGCATATACACACTAACAAGATCAGAGTTTTAATAAGTACTATCCAAAGGGGGACCAGTTGGGTCCCGTCCATTGCGGGGGGCGGCCTGCGGCATCACACACACACACTAACCACCCGCCACACTAACCTCCCCCCTTGATATTATATTATTATTATTCATTCGCTCCTTTTACCCCATCCCCCACGCTATCCACACACGCATAGCCCCCAGTGTGAGAGGGAGAGGGAGGGGGGGGGGTAGAGAGGGATGGGGAGAGGGGGAGAGAGGGAAGGGGGGTAGTGTTTGAGGGGTAGGGGGGGTCGCCCACGGTGTCACAGGGGAGGACTGGTTCCCGAACGCAACACTCCACCACTCACCTATAGGTCCCAATACTCACCACTCCCTAGGGAGGGGGGGGAGCAGAGAGGGGGGGGCAGAGAGGGGGCGGCAGAGAGGGAGGGGGAAGAGAGGGTGGGGCAGAGAGGGGAGGCAGAGAGGGAAGGGGGCAGAGAGGGAGGAGGCAGAGAGGGTGGGGGCAGAGAGGGAGGGGGGCAGAGAGGGAGGGTGGTCAGAGAGGGAGGGGGAGGCACAGAGGGGGGGCAGAGGTGGAGGGGGCCAGAGGGGGTGGCAGAGAAGGGGTGCAGAGAGGGAGGGGGTGGCAGAGAGGGAGGGGGGCAGAGAGGAGCGAGGCAGCGGGCGGGCGTCGACCCGAGGACCGCGAGTTCGAACGCAGCAGTCTCCAATCCAGGGCCCAACTTCATCTTCCACCGGCGGTGCCTTTTGAATAACCGGGGCGGGGGGAGCGCGGAGGGGGGAGGGGGGAGGGTGTATGACGTCACTCAAAGCGCGTGGAAGATTCTGTGAGACGGCACCGAGCAGACCCATTGTGACTTCATCAGCGAAAGCTCGTCGTTTAAATTCAGTCTTTTGATATTTTTTAACATTTTCAGTAATGTCGAGAAATAAAGCATGAAATGTTTAGATACGTTGATTTTGGACTCGATGGGAAAAATGTCAACCGGAACATTTAAAAATGTTATCTTTGCCGCGTAGTTTTTTTCGCGAAGATGTAAAAACACACATATATATACACACATACAAGATCAGAGTTTTTGAGTTATACTAGACCAAGTGGAACCCGTTGGGTCCCGTCCCCTCAACTCGTGGTTGCGGGGGGGGGGGGGGGGGGCTGCGGCGTCACACACACTAACCACCCCCCACACACACACACACTAACCCCCCCTGATATTATATTAATATTATTAATCTGCTCCTTTTACCCCATACCCCGCCCATTCCACTCACGCATTGCCCCCAACTGCTCAGGCGCAGCTAGAGAGGGAGAGGGGGGTAGAGAGGGAGAGGGTGAGGAGGAAGAGATGAAGGGGGAGGGGGGGTAGAGTTTGAGGGGAGGAGGGGTGCACGGCGTCACAGGAGAGGGCTGGTTCACGAACGCAATACTCCACCACTCACCCATAGGTCCCAATACTCACCACTCCCTAGAGAGGGATGGGGGTAGAGAGGGAGGGGGGGGGGGCAGAGAGGGAGGGGGTGGAGAGGGAGGGGGGCAGAGAGGGAGGGGGGAGCAGTGAAATAGGGGGGGCAGAGAGGGAGGCTGGCAGAGAGTGAGAATGCAGAGACAGATAGAGAGGGCAGAGGCAGAGAGAGGGCAGAGACAGAGGAGAGAGGGTAGAGACAGAGAGAGAGGGGAGAGGGAGAGGGCAGAGGGAGAGAATAGGGCAGGAGACAGAGAGAGGGGCAGAGACAGAGGGAGAGGGCAGAGACAGAGCAGAGACAGAGGGAGAGTGCAGAGACAGAGGGAGAGGGGCAGAGACAGAGAGAGGGCAGAGGGAGAGGGCAGAGACAGAGGGCAGAGACAGAGAGAGAGGGCATAGACAGAGGGAGAGGGCAGAGACAGAGGGAGAGGGCAGAGGACAGAGAGGGCAGAGACAGAGGGAGAGGGAGAGGGCAGACAGAGGGAGAGGGCAGAGACAGATGGAGAGGGCAGAGACAGACGGAGAGGGCAGCGGGTGGACGTGGACTCGAGGGAGGCCGCGGGCGGGCGTCGACCTGAGCAGCAGCCTCCCCACCGGGCGCCGACCCGAGGACCCCGAGCGAGGTGGCGGGCGGACGGGTGCGTCAACCAAAGGACTGTGAGATCGGCCGCTTCAGTCCAGGGCCCGATTTCATCTCCGGCGGCATCTTTTGAATAATGGGTGGGGGGGGGAGGGGGGGTGACGTCACTCGCAGCGGGTGGAAGACGGTGCCGAGCAGACCCATTGCGACGTCATCAGCGAGAGCTTCTCGTTTAAATTCAAAGTCCTTTGATATTTTTAAACATTTTCAGTAATAAGTCGAGAAATAAAGCATTAAATTTTCAGATAAGGTGACTCGACGGGAAAAATGTTAACCGGAATATGTAAATATTTTATCGTTACCGCATAGATTTTTCGCGAAGATGTAATAACATACACACACATCCAGCGTAGATATAGATATGATAGATAATCCTACAGGTTGTAGGATTTTTCACTATATATTTTGACTTTTCTTTTCCAGTTAATAGAACATGCATAAGTACCTTCTCTTCCGACTTAAATGATCAAAAGTTCCTGACTTACTTTCATTAACAAAATAACTGCTTAATTTCTTTACAGTTGGAATGCTGTTTAGAAGAATCATCATAATCTAGATACGACTGCACAAAATATGAGCACATGAATAATTTTGTTAAATATTATTTTATCCCTTACTTTATGTTCATTCCAAGTATTTATCACAACCATTTTACAAATATGACAATTTCTGCCTGATCTGTTAGATTTCCAATGTAAATAATATAGTTTAAATAAATCTACATCTTCAAATTTAATTTGAAATTTACACCCAAAGTCATGTCAATAAATGTGGGCAAGTCTGACAAAAAATGCCTATGACATCTTGCCGATATCACTAATCTCAGATTTCTGTGCATTTTTTAATTTGTTTTGTAAATAGTTTAAATTGAGACTATAAATTTAGGTGAAATATTTATGCCATTAAATAATACCTGTAAATAAACTCTTCGTATTTTTAGTTCCACAGTCAAGAGAAATAAGTAAAAACAGCCTGATAGTCAATAAAATTGACTGTTACAGTCAATAAAACTCATAACTATACTGCCACTATCTGGCAAGCAAGGGTAAGGCAGGCTTTTGGAATTTTTCATGGCAGATGCACATTTCTGTAATGTACAGAATTGAAAAACAATTTGTTATTGTAACTTTTCTCTAGCTATTGTATCAATAGACAATAGACAATAGATGCAGGAGTAGGCCATTCGGCCCTTCAAGTCAGCACCACCATTCAATGTGATCATGGCTGATCATTCACAATCAGCACCCTGTTCCTTCCTTCTCCTCATATCCCCTGCGCTATCTTCAAGAGCCCTATCTATCGCTCTCTTGAAAGTATCCAGAGAGCCGGCCTCCACCGCCCTCTGAGGCAGAGAATTCCACAGACTCACAACTCTCTGTGTGAAAAAGTGTTTCCCCATCTCTGTTCTAAATGGCTTACCCCTTATTCTTAACATCGGGAACATGTTTCCTGTCTCTAGTGTGTCCAAACCCTTAATCTATATAATTTAAAAGTCTCATCTTGACCACTTCCTGTTTGCACTGTGCTTTGATTTAGAAAAAACGCTACCACATATGGCTGTGATTTTTTTTGAAACTCCAATGGCAATGGAAGTGAAATGAAAATGCAATGAGCTATTTGGCCTGCCCTGTACTTGAAACTGCAATGCAATTGGAAATGAAATGAAATGAGTTGTTTGGCGTGCCTGAAACCACTAATTTCGGCCCACAAGGCCCCTATTAGCCGAGAAACCAGTCCCTTTTGCCCAAAATGGCCGTATTAGGCCAGGAGGAGCATTTTGGTCAAAAAGACCCGTGTCAGACCAGCAAAAGTCCTGAAAAAGTGCCTTTCACTGAGATTTCACAGATTTTCTTTCAAGCCTGTACTAGCCCAGGAGTCCCTTCGGCCCACCAGTATATATCTGCAGAAAAAGATGGAAAATGCCTAAAATTGATTCTCCACCCTCTCCCCCTTCTCTCTCCCACAGTCTCTCACCTGTTTAGGGCAGAATTTCTGGCAGTTTCTGAGCTGCCAGCCCACCAGGCCTGAATGATTGAGCTGCCAGCCCACCAGGCCTGAGTGACTGAGCTGCCAGCCCACCAGGCCTGAGTGACTGAGCTGCCAGCCCAAGAATCCATTTGGCCTACAATGTCCATATCTGGAAACCAGTCCCTTTGGCCCACAACACCCATTCTAGCACTCCAGAAAGCCGCCCCCACCCCCCCCCCCCCCCCCCCCCCCCCCCCCCCACTGGCCAGTAATATTGGAATTGGTGGAGAGGTGGAATATTGCATTGGGGGACCAGCCCTCCCATGTGAACATGGGACCCAACGGGTCCCACTTAGTCTAGTAATCTTATATGTTTCAATAGGATCCCCTCTCATCCTTCTAAATTCCAGAGTATACAAGCCCAGCCGCTCCGTTCTCTCAGCATATGACAGACCCGCCATCCCGGGAATTAACCTGGTGAACCTACGCTGCACTCCCTCAATAGTAAGAATGTCGTTCCCCAAATTTGGAGACCAGAACTGCACACAATACTTCATGTGTGGTCTCACTAGGGCCCTGTACAACTCCTCTTGTTAGGAAGGGCAACATGCCATTCGCTTTCTTCACTGCCTGCTGTACCTACATGCTTTACTTTCATTGACTGATGAACAAGGACCCCAAGATCCCATTGTACTTCCCCTATTCCCAACTTGACACCATTTAGATAATAATCTTACTTCCTATTTTTGCTACCAAAGTGGATAACCTCACATTTATCCACATTAAACTGCATCTGCCATGCTTCTGCCCACTCACCCAACCTGTCCAAGTCACCCTGCATTCTCATAGCATCCTCCTCACAGTTCACACTGCCACCCAGCTTTGTGTCATCTGCAATTTGTATCCCTCAGATACCTTTACTCAGATGGTACTTAGAAGAAATTATTCAATGTCCTTCAGGATTCACAAGATTGCAAAGGCTGATTTTCGATTGTGATATTAATGATAGCTGCAAGTCTTTTAAATATCTGCAAATTATTCAGTTTGAAACTTCTTTATTTATTGCAACAATTCATTTAACCTCAAACTGGATCAAGAATTTATCGCAACACAATAGGGGCAGTGGTGCAGCTGGTAAAGCTGCTGCCTCACAGAGCCAGTGACCCGAGTTTGATCCTGACTTCAGATCCTGAATATGGAGTTTGCACATTCTCCCTGTGACCGCGTAGAATTTTACTGGTTTCCTCCCACATTCCTAAGACATGCGGGTCTGTAGGTTAATTAGCCTCTGTAAAATTGCCCCTATTGTGTAGGGAATGGATGAGAAAGTAGGATAACATAGAACTCGTGTGAACAGGTGACCTATGGTTGACAAAGGTGTTTCCATGCTATATCTCTAAACTAAACATTGCAACGCAGTAAAGCAATTTCTAATTACAACAATTGTACAGCACTGCAGGTACTTTACATTGATAAGGTTAGAGGGATGTGGGCCATGCAGGCAGGTGGGACTAGTGTAGATCGGGCATCTTGGTCAACATGGGCAAGTTGGGCTAAAGGGCCTGTGTCAGTGCTGTATGATTGTATATATCACGGAAGCTGTCTCTGCAATACCACACATTCTCCAAAAGTGCTGGCAGAAACAGAGTACATGCATGTAAACAAAGATTTTATTATGTTTACTGTAAAAGTTAAGCAAAGCCCATGAAACTCCAAGGCACTCACGGTACTGTGCTTGGAAATTGAATTATAATCCTATGCTGTAAATTATAGAATTTCCGCATGATGGTGGTTCGGATCAGAAGGTTGTCAGCAAATAGAGTGTGTATGTTTTGAACGTTAGATTTTATTATATGAACCATTGAAATTATAAACAAAAAAAGCAATGGAGCTGCTACCCCTTACAGTTCCCTCCATAATTTTGGGACAAAGACCCATAATTTATTAATTTGCCTCTGTACTCTGTGCGCATTGTCAGATTTTATTAAAGGGTATTTTTATACATTTTGGTTTCACCATGTAGTAATTGCAGTTGTGTTTATACATAGTCCCCCCATTTCAGGGCAACATAATGTTTGGGACACATAGAAACATACAAACATAGAAAATAGGTGCAGGAGCAGGCCATTCAGCCCTTCGAGCCTGCACCGCCATTCAATGTGATCATGGCTGATCATCCAACCTCAGTATCATGTACCTGCCTTCTCACCATACCCCCTGATCCTTTTAGCCACAAGGGCCACATCTAACTCCCTCTTAAATATAGCCAATGAACTGGCCTCAACTACCTTCAGAGAATTCCAGAGATTCACCACTCTCTGTGTGAAAAATTATTTTCTCATCTCGGTCCTAAAAGACTTCCCCCTTATCCTTAAACTGTGACCCCTTGTTCCCGCCTTCCCTAACTTCGGGAACAATCTTCCTGCATCTAGCCTGTCCAACCCCTTAAGAATTTTGTAAGTTTCTATAAGATCCACCCTCAATCTTCTAAATTCTAGTGAGTACAAGTCGAGTCTATCTGGTCTTTCTTCATATGAAAGTCCTGCCATCCCAGGAATCAGTCTGGTGAACCTTCTCTGTACTCCCTCTATTGCAAGAATGTATTTCCTCAGATTAGGAGACCAAAAATGTACACAATACTCCAGGTGTGGCCTCACCAAGACCCTGTACAACTGCAGTAGAACCTCCCTGCTCTTGTACTCAAATCCATTTGCTATGAATGCCAACATACCATTCGCTTTCTTCACTGCCTGCTGCACCTGCATGCCTACTTTCAATGACTGGTGTACCATGACACCCAGGTCTCGTTACATCTCCCCTTTTCCTAATCGGCCACCATTCGGATAATAGTCTACTTTCCTGTTTTTGCCACCAAAGTGGATAACCTCACATTTATCCACATTATACTGCATCTGCCATGCATTTTCCCACTCACCCAACCTATCCAAGTCACCTTGCAGCCTCCTAGCATCCTCCTCACAGCTAACACTGCCCCCCAGCTTCGTGTCATCTGCAAACTTGGAGATGTTGCATTCAATTCCATCATTCAGATCATTAATATCTATTGGAAATAGCTGGGGTCCCAGCACTGAGCCTTGTGGTATCCCACTAATCACTGCCACCCATTCTGAAAAGGACCCGTTTACTCCTACTCTTTGCTTCCTGTCTGCCAGCCAGTTCTCTATCCACATCAATACTGAACCCCCAATACCGTGTGCTTTAAGTTTGCATACTAATCTCTTATGTGGGACCTTGTCGAAAGCCTTCTGAAAGTCTAGATATAATGCATCCACTGGTTCTCCCTTATCCACTCTACTAGTTACATCCTCGAAAAATTCTATAAGATTCTAGACATATTTACATAAATCCATGGACTTTGTCCAATGATTTCACCACTTTCCAAATGTGCTGCTATCCCATCTTTAATAACTGACTTTAGCCCCTACCGATGCCTGGTCTGTAATTTTTTTCTCTCCCCCTCCTTTTTAAAAAGTGCCATTAGCTACCCTCCAATCTTCAGCCACTTCTAAAGAGTTTTGGAAATTATCACTAATGGTACTTTATGCAGCCTATTTATCGGGCTTTAATCCATTCAATTTACCTAACACCACTTCCCAGCTAACCTGGATTTCTCTCATGTGACCCCCGGTGCCCTGCTATTTCCGGCAGATTATTTATGTCTTGCTTAGTGAAGTCAGAACCAAAGTAGTTATTCAATTGGTCCGCCATATCCTTATTCCCCATGATCATTTCACCAGTTTCTGACTGCAAGGGACCTACATTTGTTTTAACTAATCTTTTTCTCTTCACACATTTATAAAAACTTTTGCAGTCAGTTTTTATATTCCCTGCCAGTTTTCTTTCATAATCTATTTTCCTTTTCCTAATTAAGCCCTTTGTCCTCCTCTGCTGGACTCTGAATTTTTCCCAGTCCTCTAATAGGCTGCTTTTTCTGGCTAATTTGTATTTCATCTTTTGTTTTGATACTATCCTTGATTTCCCTTATTAGTTTAAATCCTCCCCAACAGCATTAGTAAACACTCCCCCAAGGACATTGGTTCCATTCCAGCCCAGGTGCAGACCGTCCTGTTTGTACTGGTCCCACCTCCCACAGAACTGGTTCCAATGCCCTAGAAATTTGAATCACTCCCCCTTGCACCATTTTTCAAGCCACGTGTTAATCTGCAATATCCTCCTATGTCTACTCTGACTAGCACGTGACACTGGTAGTAATTCAGAGATTATTACCTTTGAGGTCCTACTTTTAAGTTTATCTCCTAGCTCCCTAAATTCGCCTTGTTTGACCTAATCCCGTTGTTTACCTATATCGTTGGTGCCAATGTGCACCACGACAGCTGGCTGTTCACCCTCCCCCTCCAGAATGTTCTGCAGCCGTTCAGTGACATCCCTGACCCTTGCACCAGGGAGGAAACATACTCTCCTGGAGTTTCGTTTGCGGCCGCAGATACGCCTATCTATTCCCCTTACTATTGAATCCCCTATTACTATTGCCCTTCCACTCTTTTTCCTCCCCTCCTGTGCCGCAGAGCCACCCATGGTGCCATGAACGTGGCTGCTGCTGCCTTCCCCTGATGAGCCATCTCCCCCAACAGTATCCAAAATGGTATATCTGTTTAGGAGGGAGATGACCGCAGGGGACTCCTGCACTACCTGCCTACTGCTACGCTGGCTAATGGCCACCCGTTCCCTTTCTGTCCGCTTAACTTTTACCTGCGGTGTGACCAACTCACTGTACGTGCTATTCACGACTTTCTCAGCATCGTGGATGCTCCAGTATGAATCCAACCGCAGCTCCAATCGTTCAATGCGGTCTGCCAGGAGCTGCAGCTGGACACACTTCCTGCAAATGTAGTCACCAGGGACAACGACCATATCACTGATCTCCCACATGTAGCAGGATGAGCAAACCATGGGGCCGATCTCAACTGACATGGCTTGTCCCCAATTTAAATCGACTCACTCATACTATAAAAATCTTATTCCTTTAAACTGTACCTTTACTAAAAAGCACTTTACTAAAAACCCTTAACTCACTGTACCCTTAACTCGCTCAACCTTTAACTCACTGAACCCTTAACTTACTGAACCCTTAACTCACTGAACCCTTAACTCACTGAACCCTTAACTCACTGAACCCTGAACCAGAAAGTAGAAATGCAAACCTGGGGTTGCTCCCAATCAGCTGCTTCCTCTAGTCTGCTTCCACCAATCAGTGGCTTCCACCAGAACACTTCCTTTGAAGTGTGATGGAACGTTATAGATTGGGTACACCTCTCGCTCCAACGGCTCCTGGGCCTCTGTGGAGTAAAGCCCCGCGCTCGGTTTTATAACTCACCGCCTGGAAAATTTTATAACTCACCGCTCGGACACATGGCTTCACAGGTGTTTGTAACTGCTCAGGTGTGTTTAATTGCCTCCTTAATGCAGGTATATGAGAGCTCTCAGCACCTAGTCTTTCCTCCAGTCTTTCCATCAACTTTGGAAACTTTTATTGCTGTTTATCAACATGAGGACCAAAGGTGTGCCAATGAAAATCAAAGAAGCCATTATGAGACTGAGAAAAAAGAATAAAACTGTTAGAGACATCAGCCAAACCTTAGGCTTACCAAAATCAACTGTTTGGAATATCATTAAGAAGAAAGAGAGCATTGGTGAGCTTACTAATCGCAAAGGGACTGGCAGGCCGAGGAAGACCTCCACAGCTAATGATAGAAGAATTCTCTAATAAAGAAAAATCTGTCCAACAGATCAGAAACACTCTTCGGGAGTCAGGTGTGGATTTGTCAATGACTTCTGTCCACAAAAGACTTCATGAACAGAAATACAGAGGCTATACTGCAAGGTGCAAACGACTGGTTTGCTGCAAAAATAGGATGGCCAGGTTACAGTTTGCCAAGAAGTACTTAAAAGAGCAACCACAGTTCTGGAAAAAGGTCTTGTGGATAGATGACATGAAGATTAACTTATATCAGAGTGACAGCAAGAGCAAATTATGGAGGAGAAAAGGAACTGCCCATTTGGTTTGGTTTGTTATTGTCATGTGTACTGAGATACTGTGAAAAGCTTTTGTTTGTGTACTATCCCGTAAAATGAAGCTATACCATAAATGAGTACAATTAAGCCATAGACAAGTACAACAGGTAGTGCAAAGAGAAAAATACCATAGTGCAGCATATAGTGTTACAGCTTTGTAGTGTTACAGTTACAGAGGAAACGTCCACTCCCGAAAGAGATCTCTATTCTGACCTCTGTGATCGAAGATTATGAGGCAGGCAAAGGAGACGATTCAAGGATGTGCTTAAAGTTTCATCGAGGAAATGCAAAAAATCACAGAGATTTGTGGACAAACCCAGACCATCATACAAACCAACCTCCCTTCCATTGACTCCATCTGCACTTTTCGCTGCTTCGGCAAGGTCACCAGCATAACCAAGGACAAGGCTCACTCCGGTCACTCCCTCTTGTACCCTCTCCACTTATTGGACACTGCAAGCACGATATTAAAATGTGGGCCTCATCACAAATGTATAGAACTTTAATTACTTTTGGAATAGAATAGACTCCAAAGCAAGAATATCACTGATAAAGATTAATGTGTTCAGATTTAATTTCTTTTGATAAAATCCAAACACATTTGGAAATGTTTGACAAAATAAATGACTTGATAACATCACTCAGAAGTAAAAACAAATAATCAATTCTCGAATCGTTAGATTATTGCCCTGAAATTATATAGATTGTAATAATCATAACAGCACCTGCAGCCTCGAAACAGTTTTCATTATGATGTATTCCGTGGGGTTCAATATTATTCTCTTACCAATTGTTCAGTTCATTCCAATGAGCTTTATACATATCACTATTGAAAAAATAAATGAAATCTCATGAAAAACTTTAATGTTTTCACTCTGATCATTAATGGGCAATTAACAGTTATTTCCCAAAGCCCTAAATTTCCACAACATTAAAAATAGTTCGATAGCAAATCTTCCTCTTGATTTTGATTATCAGTTGAAATAATTTTCAATCCAATATTGTAAATTTAAACCAGAATGTGAATTGACATCATCACATTTAACCTATCTATTCAATTCTATTTTGGCCCCATTACAAATATCTATTTTCCCATAGAGTTTCAAATTAGGTTCAATAAGGCAACATTTCTAGCAGAGGAGAGGGCAATAGTTCGAAAGATTTTTAAATATCTTGAGATATTGAGAACAAAGATAAACATAAATTGTACAGTTTTTTGATTGAGAACTCATAATGATCACCAACATGTCAAAACAATAACTGAATTTCCGCAGTAACATTTGGATAACTATTCACTTGTTCCAGAATTTATAAGAAACGAGGGACTGCATTCAATACCTCTACCCATGAAAGTCACTCCTATCACTTAACATGCTGCTTGCCACAGGGCCACTGCCCTTCATTATATATCCTTCAACGGTATCTTCCACGAGTTAAGACTAAAATGTCAAGAGTTTTTAATTGTCATATCTACCGGCAACGGAACATTGAAATTCTTACTTGCTGCAGTTTTATAGGTCCATTAATGAAGGAGATTACAAAGTGAGGTGGACACTGCCCAGTCCATCACGGGTACTGACCTCCCCACAGCTTCTTCCCGACAACCAGCAGACTATTAAGCCGATTATTGAACACCACACACATCAAATACACTTTAAACTGTCATGTGTAGGAAGGAACTGCAGATGCTGGTTTGTACTAAAGACAGAAACATAAAGTGATGGAGTAATTTAGCGGGTTAGGCAGCATCTCTGGAGAAAAAGGATGGGTGACTGTTTCAGGGCAAGAACCTTCTTGGTTGCTCTAGGACTTTGGGCTTTTTTGTCACTAATATTGGGATTTTTAATTTATTGATTTTTTAAATTATTATGTTATCTATGAGTATTGCGTTGACGGGCCTGTTGTGGTGCTGCAAGTAAGAATTTTAAAGTTCCGTTGTAGGTATAATGAGCATTAAACAAACAGTTTTGACTTTTAACATAATAACAGTAGTGTGTCCAAAACCAAGTCCATAGTGGATCATAGCTACTGAGGTAGGGTTGTGGTTAGTGTTATGTAGTGTTCAAAAGTATGATAGTTGCTGGGAAGAAATTTTCTTGAATCTGGGAATTTGTTTTCAGACTCCTATACCTTCTTCCTGATGGCAGGAGTGAAATGAGAGCATAGCCAGGGTGATGTGGGTCTTTCATAATATTGGCTGCCTTTTTGAGACAAACAATTGGGCCGCAGCCACCTGACAACCAAAATTCATTTTGTGAACACAAACTCTTTAAAAAGGCGAGGCAAACAATTCAGCCACAGCCACCTGACAACCAAAATCCATTTTGTGAACACAAACTCTTTAAAAAGGCGAGGAAAACAATTGGACCGCAGCCACCTGACAACCAAAATCCATTTTGAAACACAACTCTTTAAAAAGGCGAGGCAAACAATTTGGCCGCAGCCACCTGACAACCAAAATCCATTTTGTGAACACATACTCGTTAAAAAGGCGAGGCAAACAATTGGGCAGCATCAGCCACGTGACAATCAAAATTCATGTTGTGAACACAAACTCATTTTTAAAAAGGCGAGCAAAGCAATTGGGCAGCAAGCAGCCACCAGACAACCAAAATCCATTTTGTGAACATAAATTCTTTAAAGAGGCGAGGCAAACAATTTGGCCGCAGCCACCTGACAACCAAAATCCATTTTGTGAACACAAACTTTTCTTTTAAAAGGCAAGGCAAACAACTTGGCAGCAAGCAGCCATCTGACAACCAAAATTCATTTTGTGAACACAAACATTTTTTTAAAATAGGCGAGGCAAACAATTGGGCAGCAAGTAGCCACCTGACAACCAAAATTGGGCTGCAAGGACCACCTGACAACCACAATTAATTTAGTGAACATTTTTAAAAAAAAAAAGGCGAGCAAACAATGAACACAAACAACCAAAATTAAAAAAAATACGACGGAAGAAACAATTGGGCAGCAAGCAGTCACCTGACAACCAAACTTCATTTTCCTTTATAGTGAACGCAAACCTTTTAAAAAAAAAGGCGAGGCAACAATTGGGCAGCAAGCAGTCAACTGACAACCAAACTCAAACTCATTTTGTGAACCAAACCTTTTAAAAAAAAGGCGAGGCAAACAATTGGGCAGCAAGCAGCAACCTGACAACCAAAATTCATTTTGTGAACGCAAACTCTTTTTTAAAAAGGCGAGGCAAACAATTAGGCAGCAAGCAGTCAACTGACAAATACCAAAATTCATTTTGTGAACACAAACATTAAAAAAAAGGCGAAGCAAACAATTGGGCAGCAAGCAGTCACCTGACAACCAAACTTCATTTTGTGAACACAAACTTTTTTCTAAAAATAGGCAAGGCAAACAATTGGGCAGCAAGCAGCCAAATGACAACCAAAATTCATTTTGTGAAAACAAGCACATATATTTTTTAAAAAGGCGAGGCAAACAATTAGGGTCAGCAAGCAGCCAAATGACAACCAAAATTCATTTTGTGAACACAAACATATATAAAATAAAGGTGAGGCAAAATATTGGGCAACAAGCAGCCACCTGACAAACAAAATTCATTTTGTGAACACAAACTTATTTAAAAAAAGGTGAGGCATACAATTGTTCACCATGCAGCCACCTGACAATCAAAATTCATGTTGTGAACACAAACTATTTTTTAAAAAGGCGAGGCAAATAATTGGGCAGCAAGCAGCCACATGCCAACCAAAATTCATTTTGTGAACTCAAATTCTTTAAAAAGGCGAGGCAAACAATTTGGCCGCAGCCACCTGACAATCAAAATCCATTTTGTGAACACAAACTTTTTCTTTAAAAGGCAAGGCAAACAATTGGGCAGCAAACAGCCACCGGACAACCAAAATACATTTTGTGAACACAAACGATTTTCAAAAAAAAGGCGAGGCAAACAATTGGGCAGCAAGCAGCCACCTGACAACCAAAATTTATTTAGTGAACACAAACTTTAAAAAAAAAAGGCGAAGCAAACAATTGAGCAGCAAGCAGTCACCTGACAACCAAAAATCATTTTTGAAAACAAAAGCATTTTTTAAAAAAGGCGAGGCAAAGAATTGGGCAGCAAGTAGCCACCTGACAACCAAAATTCATTTTGTGAACACAAACTCTTTTTTAAAAAGGCGAGGCAAACAATTGGGCAGCAAGCAGCCACCTGACAGCCAAAATTCATTTTGTGAACACAAACATTTTTTTATAAAAAGACGAGGCAAACAAATGGGCAGCAAGCAGCCGCCAGGCAACAAAAATTCATTTTGTGAACACAAACTTTAAAAAAAAAGGCGAGGAAAACAACTGAGCAGCAAGTAGCCACCTGACAACCAAAATCCATTTTGTGAACACAAACTTTTTTTTTAAAAGGTGAGGCAAACAATCGGGCAGCAAGCAGCCAACTGACAACCAAAATTCATTTTGTGAACACAAACTCTTTTTTGAAAAGGCAAGGCAAACAATTTGGCAGCAAGCAGCCACCTGACAACCAAAATTCATTTTGTGAAGACAAACATTTTTTTAAAAAAGGCAAGGCAAACAAATGGGCAGCAAGCAGCCACCTGATTACCAAAATTCATTTTGTGAACACAAACTTTAAAAAAAAAAAGGCGAGGCAAACAATTGAGCAGCAAGCAGCCACCTGACAACCTAAATCGATTTTGTTAACACAAATTCTTTAAAAAGGCGAGGCAAACAATTTGGCTGCAGCCACCTGACAACCAAAATCCATTTTGTGAACACAAATTCTTTACAAATGCGAGGCAAACAATTTGGCTGCAGCCACCTGACAACCAAAATCCATTTTGTGAACACAAATTCTTTACAAATGCGAGGCAAACAATTTGGCTGCAGCCACCTGACAACCAAAATCCATTTTGTAAACACAAACTTTTTTTTAAATGGTGAGGCAAACAATTGGGCAGCAAGCAGCCACCTGACTACCAAAACTCATTTTGTGAACACAAACTTATATAAAAAAAAAAAGGGGAGGCAAAGAATTGGGCAGCAAGCAGCCACCTGACAACCAAAATTCATTTTTTGAACACAAACTTTTTTTTAAAAATAGGCAAGGCAAACAATTGGGCAGCAAGCAGCCAGCTGACAACCAACATTCATTTTGTGAACACAAACACTTTTTTAAAATGGCGAGGCAAACAATTGGCAGCAAGCAGCCACCTGACAACCAAAATTCATTTTGAGACCACAAACTTTCTAACAAATGCAAGGCAAACAATTGGCAGTGTCCTACCAGACCGCCAAAATCCATTTTTGTGAAATACAAACTATTTTTTTGTAAAAGGCGAGGCGAACAATTGTGCGCATCAAAGCAGCCCCTCTGACAACCAAAATTCATTTTGTAAACCCCAACCATTTTTATTCAAAAGTGAGGCCAAGAATTGGCAGCAAGCAGCCACCCGCTGACAACCAAAATATCATTTTGTGAACAACAAAAATTTTCTTTTAAAAAAGACGAGGCAAGAATTGGGCAGCAAGCAGCCACCTGACAACCAAAATTCAGTTTCCTGAACACAAACTCGTTTTTTTAAAACAGGCGACGCAACAATTGGGCAGCAAGCAGCCCGCCTGGGAACAAAAAATCATTTTGTGAACACAAATACATTTTTTTTTAAAACTAAGTCAATCAAACAATTGGGCAGCAAGCAGCCACCTGACAAACCAAAATTCATTTTGTGAACACAAACATTTTTTAAAAAATGGCGATTGCAAACAATTGTGCCAGCAAGCAGGACACCGTTCAATCAAAACACAAGTTGTTAACACAAACTCTTATTTAAAAATGCGCGGCAAACAATTGGGCCAGCAAGCAGCCACCGAGACAACGAAAATTCATTTTGTGAACACAAAGAATAAAAAAAAAGGCGAAGCACACAAAAGGGGGCTGCAAGTAGCCAACGACAACCAAAATTAATTTTGTCAACACAAACTTTTTTTCTTTTTAAAAGGCGAGGCAACAATTGTGTGGTTAAAGGCAGCCACCGACAACAAAATTCCATTTTTTGTGAACACAAAGATATAAAAAAAATGCGAACAAACAAAAGGGCTGCAAGTAGCCATCTGACACGCAAATTCCAATTTTGTCAACAACAGACTATTTTTCTTTTTAAAAGTCGAAGCAACAATTGGGCAACAGCAGCTACCAGACAACCAAAATTCATTTTGTGAACACAAACCTTTTGTTTTTCAAAAAGGCGAGGCAAACAATTGGGCAGCAGACATAGCCATCTTACAACCAATATTCATTTTGTGAACACAAACTTATATTTAAAAAAAATGATGGGAAAGAATTGTGGCAGCAAGCAGCCACCAGCCAAAAACCCAAAATCAATTTTTTTGAAACACCAACATATTTTTAAAAAGACAAGGCAAAAGAAAATGGGTCAGCAAGCAGCCACCTGAAACTAAACCAAAAATATTCATTAGTGGAGCATAAACTCTTTCTTAAAAAGGCGACACAACCATAATTTAAGTGCGGCGGCAAGCGTCAAGTTAAACCACACATGAAAACAAACAAAAAATTCCAATATTGTGACTACACAAATAACTATTAAAATTAAAAAAACAAGGCGAGATGCAAACAATTCGGCAGCACGCAGCCTCCTGACAACCAAAATTCATTTTGAAGACACAAACTAGTTTTTCTTTAAAAAGGGGAGCAACCAATTGGGCTGCAAGCAGCCACCTGACAACCAAAATCATTTTGGTGAACACAAACTTATTAAAAAAAAAGGCGAGGGCCAAACCAATTGGGCAGCAAGCAGGACGACCTGACAAACCCAAAAAAATCATTTTGTGAACACAAACATATTTTAAAAATGGCGAGGCAAACAATTGTCCAGCAAGCAGCCACGTGAAATCAACAACTCAAGTTGTGACCACCACCAAACTTTAAAAAAAATAGACGAGGCAAAACAATTGGGCAAGCAAGCGAGCCCACCCTGACAACCAATAACATTTTTATGAAAATACAACAGATATTTTTTTTAAAATGAGGGAGAGAAATTTGGCAGGCAAGCAAAATCCCATGTTGTTGAACACAAACTCATGACCTCAATTAAAAAGGCGAGGGAAAACAATTTGGTTGGGCCCATAACCACCAGCAAGAACCATAATATCCATTTTGTAGAACACAAATTCTAACAAATGTGGGTCAAACAATGTGGCTGTCAGCCCCATGCCAACCAAAGATCCAATTTGTGAACACAAACACAAATTAAAAAAGTCTTAGGCGATCGAATTGGTCAGCAAGCCGCCTACCATACAACCAAAATTCTATTTTGTGTGATCACAAACTTTTTTTAACATCAAAAAGACGAGCAAACAATTGGGTCTGCAAGCAGGCCCACCTAACAACCAAAAATCATTATGTGAAACACACATACTCTTGTTTTTAAAGGGCGAGTCAAACAATCACGGCAACCAAGCAGGTCCACCTGACAAACAAAAATTCATTTGTAACCCAAACTTTTTTTTTTTTTAAAGTGTGAGGCAAACAATTGGGCAGCCAATCAGCCATTACACTACCAAACTTCATTTTTGGTGATCACGAACATTAAAAAAAAAAGTGAGGCAAACAATTTATGCAGCAAGCCGCCCCCTAGACATAACCAAAAACATCATGTTGTGTAAACACAAACTAAAATATTAAAAAAAAGTTAAGGGAAAGAATTGGGAGCAAGCAACCACATGACAATCAAAATTCATGTTTGTGAACTCAAATCCTTTTTAACAATGTTTAGGTCAAACAATTGGGCAGCAAGCAGCCACCTGACAACCAATATTCATTTTGTGAACACAAACCTATATTTAAAAAAAAGTGATGGAGTGAATTGGACAGCAAGCAGCCACCTGACAACCAAAATTCATGTTGTGAACACAAACATTTTTTTCAAAAATAGGCAAAGTAAACAATTGGGCAGCAAGCAGCCACCTGACAAACAAAAATCATTTTGTGAACACAAACATTTTTTAAAAAGGTGAGGCATACAATTGTTCACCATGCAGCCACCTGACAACCAATATTCATTTTGTGAACACAAAACTCTATATTAAAAAAAAGTGAGGGAAAGAATTGGTCAGCAAGCAGCCATCTTGACCAACCAAAAATCATTTTGTGACACAAAACATATAAAAAAAAAGGCGAGGCCAAAGAATTGGGACAGCAAGCAGGCCACCCTGACAGCGAAAATCCATTTTGATAAACACAGTAATTCTTTAAAAAAGGCGAGGGAAACAATTTGGTGCCGTATCCACCAGACCACCAAAATCCATTTTGTGAACACATACACTTATTTTAAAAAGGCGAGGCAAACAATACTGCAGCAAGCAGCCACCTGAACCAACTCAAAATTCATTTTGGTGGAACAACAAACTTTTTTTTAAAAAAAGGGCGAGGCAAAAACAATTGGGCCCAGCAAGCACATCCACCTGACTACCAAACTTCATTTTGTGCTCACGAACTTTAAAAAAAAAAAAAGTGAGGCAACACAAATGAGCATCAAGAAGCCACTCTGACAACCAAACTCTCAATTTCGTAGAACACAAACTTATGATTATAAAACAAGTGAGGGAAAGAAATTGGGAGCAAGCAACCACAAGACAATCAAAAAATCATGTTGTGAACTCAAACTTATTAAAAAAGTTAGCAAAAATTAGGCAAGCAAGCAGCCACCCAGACAAAACCAAAATTCCATTATGAGAATACAACATTAAAAAAAAAATTGATGAGGCAAACATTTGGGCAGCACATCTGCCACACTGACTCCAATATTTCATTTTGTGAACACAAACCTTATTAAAAAAAAGATGATGGAGTGAATTGGAACAGCAAAGCAGCCACCAGACAACCAAAATTCATGTTTGAACCACAAAAACTTTTTTTCAAAAATAGGCAAAGTAAAACAATATGGGCAGCAAGCAATGCCACCCTTGACAAAACTAGCAAGATCAGATTTGTGCACACAAACATATTTTTAAAAAAGGTGATGCATACAATTGTTCACCCATGCCGCCACCTGACCAACCAATATTCATTTTGTGAACAACAAACCTATATTAAAAAAAAGTGAGGGAAAGAAATTGGGTAGCAAGCAGCCACCCATAGAACCTGCGGACAACCAAAATGTCATGTTTAATATAAGAAAACAAAACATATAAAAAAAAAAAGGGCGAGGCAAAGATTGGCAGCAATCACCACCTGACTACCTAATAACCAAAAAATCATTTTGAGACCACAAAACTAATAAAAAAAAAAAGAAAAGGCAGGCCAAAAGAATTGGGTTCAGCAGAAGCCATCCTGACAAGCAAAATCCATTTTTGTTAACCACAAATTCTAGACAAAGTGCGAGGCACACATTTGGCTGCAGCCACTTTGACACAACCAAAACCATTTTGTGAACACAAACTTTTTTTTTTAAAAAAGGCGAGGCGAACAATTGGCAGCAAGCAGCCAACCTTACAACCAAAAATCATTTTGAGAACTACATACTCTTTTTTAAAAAGGCGAGGCAATCAATACGGCCCAGCAAGCAGCCACCTGACAAACAAAATTCATTTTTGTGAACACAAACTTTTTATTAAAAAAGGGCGAGTCAAATAATTGGGCAGCAATCAGCCACCAGACTACCAAACTTCATTTAGTGATCACGAATTAAAAAAAAATCAATCAAACAATTGATCATCAAGCAGCCACCTGACAATCAAAACACATTTAGTAGAACACAAACTATCTATTTAAAAAAAGTGAGGGAAAGAATTGGGGAGCAAGCAAACCCACATACAAACAAAATTCCTGTTGTGAACTCCAGAAAACTTTTTTAAAAATGTTATGCCAAACAATTAGAGGCAAGCAAGCAGCCACCAGAAAAACCAAAATTCATGTTGCGACCAACAAACATTCAAAAAATAGATGATGCAAAAACAATTGGGCAGCAAGCATATCCCACCTGAAACAACCATGTCAATTTGTGAAACACAAACCTATATAAAAAAAAAATTGATGGAGGAATTGCAACACCAAACAGCCACCTGACAACCAAAAATCATGTGTGAACACAAACAATTTTAAAACAGGTGAGGCAACAATTGTTCACCAGCAGCCACCTGACAACCAAAATTTCATTTTTGTGAACACAAAACCTATATTAAAAAAAAGTGAGGGAAAGAAGTGGGCAGCAAGCAGCCATCTGACAACCAAAATTAAACATTTTTGAGACACAAACTATTTTTTTTAAAAAGGAAAAGAACGAGGGCAATGCATTGGGCAGCAAGCAGCCACCTGACAACCAAAATTCATTTTGTGAGCAAAACTCATCTTTAAAAAAAGCCGACACAAACATTGGGCACAAGCAGCTGCCTGACAACAAAGTTCATTTTGTGAACCACAATTTTTTTTATTTTTTTTTAATGTCCAGTCAAACAATTGAGGCCAATCAGCCACCGTGGACAACCAAAATTCATTTTTGTGAACACATACTCTTTTTTAAAAGGGCGGAGGCAAACAATACGGCACAGGCAACAACAGCCAACCAGACAAACAAAATCATTTTGAAACACCAACTTTTTTTTATAGAAAAAGGCATGCAAATAATTGGGATCAAGCAGCGCACCTTACTACGCAACCCTTTCATTTTGTGAATCACGTAATTAAAAAAAATAAAAAAGCGAAGGGCAAACAATTGACATCAAGCATCCACCTGACAATCAAAACTCATATTGTGAACACAAACTTATAAATAAAAAAAAGTGATGGAAAGAATGGGGAGCAAGCAACCACAAGACAATCAAAAATCATGTTGTCGAACTCGTAAATCTATTTTAAAAATGTGAGGCAAACAATGAGGCAGCAAGCAGCCCACCTGAAAACCAAAGTCAAGTTGCAAACACAAACTTAAAAAAAAAATAGATGAGGCAGAACATAATTGGGGGCAGCAAGCAGCCACCTACAACCAATATTTGCATTTTGTGAACACAAACCTTATAATAAAAAAAAGTGATGGATTGAAATTGGACAGCAAGCAGCCACCGTACAACCAAAATTCATGTTTGTAACCACCACAAAAACATTTTTTTTTTCAAAAAAATAGGCAAATAAAACAATTGGGCACAAGCAGCCACCGCTGACAAACAAAAATACAATTTAGTGAACACAAACATTTTTAAAAAAGGTGAGGCATACAATTGTTCACCAAGCATGCCACCTGACAACCAATATACTTTTGGTGAACACAAAACCTATATTAAAAAAAAGTGAGGGAAAGAATTGGGCAGCAAGCCAGCCACCAGGACACCAAAAACATTGATTAGAAAAACAACAAACAATTTTTTTTTAAAAAGACGATGCCAAGCATTGGGC